>OY728134.1:671278075-672528075 GCA_963277665.1 Viscum album | reverse complement strand
TCACAAAAACTTTTTTGCGGAAGGATCCTGTCAGAAATAACCCATCACAAATATCTAGAATTATAGTAGTGAAAATAAGAAATATGAAAAAATTATATAGGGTTTCATGGGTATAGGGATTGAATAATTAAAGGAAGAAATGAAATTGGAATAAAAAAATGAGGAAAATTGTTCCCTAATAATAATCATGGATAATAAATCCCCACATAAATTGAAAGGTGAAAATAATAATAATATGTCCATTCCACCTTATAATATTGATGTTTTGAATGTTAAGGGTAAAGGCATGAATAAAAATGAATCTGAGGAAAATTAAGCTTTTGGATTTAGAAATATTTCTCATCTTTATTTCATTAAAAATGGAAAAAAGATCCACTTTATTTCTGCTTGAACCAAATTCTTTTATTGAATAAAGGAATTTAAGGTCATGTAATTCAGGGAGAGCCTTGAAATAAATATTTATGGATTTAACCTCTTAAGGGAGAGTGAATTTGAAGGTGTTTATTTCAAATAATTTAAAAATTGAAGTGAAAAATATTAATATCTATAAAACTAAAGAAATTATAAATGAGATGCTAAAAATCTAGGGGATTGAGTATTGATGTAACTGGAATTTGAAACATTATATGATGAAGTTAAAAATACATAAAAATCATAATAAAAGATTTTTCTTTCAACTTTTGGTATTTGGAATTTTTTATTATATTCTAATATAAAAAATATAAACTCATATTTCAAAACAGGTAGGATTTCATCATCTGAGGAAATTTTTTTTTATATAAATAAGATAAACCTAATATTTTATTATTGAATATTTTTGATGTTTTTTTAGATGAATATATGAAAATTGAGATAAATAAAAACCTGGTGAATCTAACACTATAAGAGAATTTATAAAATATGACACTACTTTGAAAATTTTGTGTTCTAATTTAATCTCTAATTTAATCACTCTTGTCTTCTACACCAATCATGGCTCACATAGACATAGTTTGGAGTTATTTGTTTCTTATTTAAATAAGAAAACTAATGTCATCGTTTTCTTAAGAAATACAAGATTTAAATTTATTTCAATGGAAGTAAAGGGGATACGAAGAAAAAGTGTGAAGGAAGTTCCTCCCTCACCCTAAGATGAAAACAAGGAGGATCCAAATTCAAATAATTATGTGGGTGAGAAAATTGATGAATAATATCCCCCAATCAATGTTATCAAATAGAGGAGATACAAGAGACTTTTAATTTATTGTAATTAAGGGGGAGATATATCATTGACATTATTATTAAACGTTGTTGGATTTATTACCTTTAAGGGGGTGATTTATGTACCCAATGGATGATGGTGATTATATATATTATTTATTATCAATAGTTTTGGTAAATTTAATGAGTACATTAATGGTGAATTTCCCTATGGATTTTCTGGAAGTAAGTCCACCGAATGATCATATTATGGATGGTGGAACCATTATAAGAAGTAACATCATATATCCAAGATCTACTATTTGAACATGTAATCCCCATGTCATCGCATTTAAGGGGTGAGGATAGAAGTAAATTCTATTAACAGTTTAAGATACATTCACAAATGTTATCAGGAGAAACATATACACATATAAAGATTGTAGAACAATTCCTCAAGGGATATTATAAAGATCCCATTGAATTGTAAAGATAATAGGTGGTAATATTTAATACAAAAATGGAAAGATTATATATTTGAGTTAAATATGTATGAAAAAAGTTACCCAAAATCTTCACCATGTTCTTCTATAAAAATAATAGTTTCTTGGATATGATGATTTAGTTCATCTGAAAGAAGAGTGAATCGATAAATGAGTTTATTTAGAACTAAAAGAGTAAGTGGCTGAAAAGAGTGAAGGATTATCAATGGATAGTTGAAGGAAAAATCAGTATTTTAAGCACTAAAATTTGAGATATGTAGAAAAATACTTATGATTTCATCAGAAGAAGTATAATATGTTTATTAGAAGGATATTGATGAGTTTTAGTTAATGTGAAGGTCAATAAAAATATATATCATAATATTGATCCTAAGAAAAGACCAAATTAATAAAATAAGATGAGATATCTTGATGTATGAACTATATAATGAAACAAGAATTTGAGAAAGTAAAAATATATAGAAAAGGATAGTAGTATTGGATTAGAGAGGTTGATTTTATTAAAATATATATAATTAAAGGATGATTTTATTGAAACAGGATGCAACTAGACAATGTTTATTCATAGTATTAAGGATAAATAAATAAAGAAAACTAGAAGAACTAGAATAATTATAAATTGAGTTCAAAGTACTGATGGCTATATAATATTTAGATAAGTTGAAGTAGAAGTAGAATCAAAAGGTGCACCAAGTAAAGTCCACAAAATTTTATTCACTAAAAGATGGCAGGTAGTTTGAGTCGTGGTGGAACTAGAAGTGGAAGGTTGATTCCTATAAAATAAAATTCTTCGAAATATGTGAAAATTTTGTTACATTGATGACAAGAAAAAAATTATGATGATGTTGAGATGGATGTTCAAAGTTCAATATATATGATTTTTTTGGGTTTTAGATGAGTTTTTTATAAGAGATGAAGCCCGTTGATACTGGGTTTTTTGAGAGATCTGAAAGAGTCAAATCCTGATGTCTTCAAAAGATATTAAATGTGGACAATTAAATATTTGAGAAGGTGGGTATCTAATATTTAATCCCCTATGTTCCCCAAATTTATTGGCGGAATATAATATATATAAAGGGGTATCCTTATTCAAGTGAGTACATTGTTGATAATAAAGTGCTAAGAGTGATGATGACATTACTAAGAAGTAAAAAAGGAGTGTAAGGGAGGAAAAAAGTACAAACTAGAATTTTAGAAGGTTAGAAGAAGTGAGAAGACCAAAACATGAAGATCTATGGTGTTGAGTGAGTTCATAAACTTATGAAGGCAAAAAGGAGTAGTGATATACTGACTTCTATAACTAATCTATAGAAGTTACTTGCATCATATTTTAATATAGTGGGAGCTCTAGAAAATTATTATATATAAATTGAGGAGAATCTGATGTTCATCATAAGTATATTATATGTTTAAGAGGTATTGAAATATCCATCCCTGAGGATTTTCAAGAATAACTCATAAACAAAAATAGTTTTCTTATAAATAAGTCCATTATTTACATTGATGGGTAGAGGTAGATTTTTTGGATAAAGATCAACCACATGCATAATGTTGTGGTTATATAGTTTAGGATTAATCCTATTATTGCAATAAAGGACAATGTATTTTCCCATTTTAACATTTGTGAGAAAGTGAAGAATCTATGACGTAGTCATCCTAATCATAGAAAGGAGTTCTTTTCCCACACTAGGTATGGACCATGTAAACATCCCCTTGTGTTGTTTGCTTTACATTATCTTCACCGCATAAGGGAGTAATTATTGACGATGAATATCAAGGTTCTATAAATCCTAACCAATGATAAAGGTTTTATAAATTTAAAGGATTAAAAAGTTTATACTGAAATTAATCATCAAATGTTGGTCATCCCTGATTCACCCACATCTTAGGGTGATTGCATGGTCGACTATGACTGAATAGTGGTATTAGAGTGTATGTCCCCTATATTTAGATCAACTGTTTTTGAAATATTTATTTTCAATGATATCTATGAAGTTTATATTTCATAATGATATAGAGATGCCTCTACTAGAAGATAAAAAATGTAATCCTAAGTCAAATAAAATAGAAGATATTTCTGGTACTACAAACTTGGAGGTTTCATCCAAAACATCAAAAAAACCAAAGAAGATAGCAGATCAGAAGAAGTAGAATGTAGCCTCTCAAAAATAATATAATAAGTACACTCTAATACTATAATGATATAAAATAAGATGTTATAATGATAAATGTATTAGAATTTATCTTTCAAATTATTTGAGTATATGTTGTGATGAGTTTGAGTGAGTTGAATACATTGATGAAATCTACCCTATAGTCAAGGACTACATGAATAATTAAATTGCTAATTTTTTATCTTACATATTTAAATTCATCAAGGAACTATATGAAGAAAACTTACATGTAAGATAAAAATATAATGAGATATAGTATACATTGGATAATAAGATCAAAAAAAGAAAAATTCATACAAAAAACGTAGAAGTAAATGATTTCTCTTTCCAAATATACAATGAAAGATTCTTCCTAGTATAATAAGAATCATAAAGAATCATATATTATAAGAATATATATTAGATACTTTTTTTGGAAGTTTTTAATTAAATAAAATCTATATTTAACATCATGAACTCTCAGTTAAAAGTAAAAACGAAATGGATAATTGGTCTTAAAATATCACCACTAAATGAGAGCAATGTACATGAAGAGAATATTTGGAAGGTACATATATTTATAACCATTAAAAAACTCATTGAGACTAAGGATAATTCATTGACACTATCTGTATAATTGACCACTGTTATGGAAGAATCTTTATAGAGGAGTTTATGTGAAACGTTTGTGATGATGTATGTTTTTAGAAAAAAAATCCATGTGATAGGGGAGAATCACAAACAAATTTTTTTATATTAAGTATAATCATATGGATATCAAGGAAATATGAGTAATGTAAATTGATAATTCATTAGAAGTGGGGAGTATGTTTTATGAGAAAAATATATAGAGGTTAGTAGTTAAATATGAAGATAAAGAGAGTTGAATTTAAGATCATAAGAATAATTAAAATTTATTGTTCGTTAAACATGAATTTAAATTAACAAACATAGAATCAAATCAAGATGAATCATTAAATAACATTGAGAAAAGGGATACTTATAAAATTTCAAGAGAAATTCATACTTCATTAGAGATGACCAAATTATGTGGTTGGAATAATGTGATATCAAAAGATGTTCCATATTTTGATAATTCAAATGATAAGGTAAGATTATGATCTGAAGAATCTTTATGGACTAATTTTGATACTTTAAATAGTGCATGATATAATTAGGGACCAACAATAGATGATGAAAAGATATTCAATGGTAGAAGAAAAGTCTTATCGGCTATTACTCGTGCTAGGGAAATTTTAGAACTATGTTTATCGATTGAGGGAATAATTTGGAAAGGCATAAAAATAAGGGAAGACCTATACTAAGTGGGATAATAATACGTGTTTGGGGAAATTGATATAAGTATAACTAAATTACTTATAAGAAGAAAAATATACTGACACATAACAGATTTGAATACCCAGAAATATTCAATGGAAGTTGTGAAAGAATAATTCATGGGGATAGTGAGTGATGGGTTACAACTACATAGAAGAAATCATGTACAATTAATAGAAGAATACCACAATAACTAAAGAAAAATAAAAGTAATATAGATTATATGTATACCTTGGTAAGTAAGGTAAAGGAGGTTTCGAAGAAATAAACAACCAAGAAGAATGTGGAGAAATATGTTAATATCAAGAAATGATATTACTTTTTTGGAATAGAATCCACTTTTGGGACTATTTTAGACTTTCTATGAATGTTCAATTCAATGGAATCTTGTTTAAGAAAAAATTTAATCAATACAAGAAAAATAAAAATATATTAGAATGACTAAATACATCTCCAATAAAGATGTTGAGGTAAACAAGAAGTTACCACTAAAGGGTAACTTATGAAAAGTTAAGAAACTGTGTGGATAGAGTAAGAATGCTATAAAAAGCCCTAAAAAATTGCATGAAATGATAACCCAAATAAGATAAACTGATAAATGAAAGGAATAATGTATTGGAATATACAAAGATTATTTTGAAAGATAAATATCAACAGAATAATATAGATAAAAATATTCTAAAGGTTATTCTAGCTGTATATCCAAAAATATTATATGAAGCAATGTGGTTGGAATCCAATGTAATGGAAGAAGAATTTTCCTTATTAGCATATGTGAAGAATAAATACCCATATAATGTGAATGATGAAAATATGAATAAAAAGTACATGCCACACATAAATATTGATTCTCGGAATGTTAAGGGTGAATGCATGCAGAAAAATGAATATGAGGTAAAAGATAATTTTGATATGGGAAATATTTATTGGAAAATTTCCTATAATTAATGGTAAAAGAAATATTTTGGGAAAAAATCCATCAAGGTAACTTCATAGTGTTTTTGGGAAGATTGTGTTTGTTAAAAAAGGAAGTTAACAAGGTCAGTTGTGAAGTTACAATCTGATTGATGAATAATTGTGTTGAAAAATATATAGGATAGAGGAATTGTAGCTTTTGGAGTGGTAAAAAAATTATATATACATGGTGATACTCTCTCTCAATGTTTACCAACTTTTTGGGGTCTAAAATTTGTAAAATAGACCAACTTTGCAAAAAAGTTGGATTTCTTGAACTGCCTCATGAAAATATGGAAATGACATGTAATTCAAGAATGATTGGTGCATATCAAAAGTATAATATTTTTTAGATTTTTATTGATTTATGATGTTTTGTATTTTAATGAAATATTTTTGAGTAATTAAGGAAATATGGTAAGTTACATGATTATAATATGTTTCGTAGATGAAAAATTTACCTGACGTTTTCCAAAGAAAAGTAGTTCTACAAACATGAATGACGAGATTTATGAAAAGGAAATGGAAGTATTTAATTTTCTAGGAATGGGAGGAAATGTCTATTAATAGGTTTCTACCCCCCCCCCCCCCCCGAATTGAATAATGTAATACTTAAGGAAAATACAATAGCTCTAAATTCTTGAAAGTGTTCCAAAGAAGATTTTTCTTTTTTGAAGGTTTTCATAAGATCATTAGTTATGGGAAGAAATGATATTTAATGTATTTTATGAATTATTATAGGATGTTTTTAGTTTTAATAAATTAGTGAGTTCAATGAAAGTTTGGAGTTACGTGAATGTTGAATATTTTTTGAATAATTCTGACATTTCATAAAATTTGGAAGAAGGTTTGATGAATGTAAATATTACATGAACCAGAATGGGTTTCCCATTGTATCTATGTTAAATTGGTACTCATCAAGTGGATAAAAGTGAAAAACAATGATGTAACAAATTAGGTGTAAATATTGAGTCAATATCTCTAGAGAAAAATCATCTGATGATGCATTGAGAAAACTTTCGTTGAGAGAGCTTTAAGATTTCAAATTGTGATTGGTTGTAAACAAAGAGGTATAGTGAGATTTCTTCGAAATTTATAATAAATGTGTAATATAGTGGATTCAGTATATATGCACATTACATTTCTATGCTCATTGTACATAGACCAGTGCTGGTAAATGAAGTAAAATTGTTTTTTATCAGGAATAGTTTTAATTTTGTTCATACATTACTAAGGGAAAGGGATAGAAAAGTGTTTTTAATAGAAATATAATAAGATGATGTTATTTTTCTATATCATACCTTAATTAAACCCTTTCAATGAATATAACCTAGTTGGAATAATAATTTTTATAATAGGGGAAGGTTAATATATGTGTTTCTCTCTCAGTGGTTTTAGTGGAGATTTCTAATCAAAATTGGATCTTGATCATAAATGGAAAAAACATAGTTATGGAAGAATAAAATACAAACATAATTAATATCATTATGGATATATGTATTTATAGTCATGATTCATAGTATATCTAATACTATAGAAAGTTGTGCTCTACCATCAGTAGATGAAAGGGAATTGGATACAGACGGTTGAGGAATCAATGCATTTGAGGGAGAATTGTCCAATGCAATCTATACAATAGTCATGTCATATAAGTCATCATGTTTCAAATTGGAAATGTTTCTAAATATTTACAATGGTGATTCAAAATTTATAGTAGGTAAATTACATCTTCTATGTAGTAAATATGAAACATGATAATGCACCTAAACGAGTATGTAAATACATTATTTATCTAGGTGAATGTTGTTATAGAAGACCTGCATGGTCTTAGAGAAATTATTACAGAATTAAATACCATTAAGTGAATCTTTTGAAAAATTACATTTCAGTTAAATCAAAAAGTTTAATTACTAGAAGATAAATATTCCAAGGAGGTGAAATTTTCTATTTTTCATAGCACACATGTTTCATAAGAGATGAAAAATGTTGATAATGAGTTTGTGCAAAAATGGTAGTAAAAAGAGGTGGAATTCAAGGACCTGAAGAATATAACTATAGAATATGGCTAATAAGTAGAATATATATATGAGTTAATTATATTACTTTACTCAAATATAAAAATAGGATAAAAAAATTCATAAGGGAAACATCCACTAATATTTATTCTATGTGGAAAGGATGAGAACATCATAGAAAGGTGCCCCAAGAAGTTTCTTGATGATGATAAAGATGGCGTTTAAATTACCATAACGAAGTACTCAACCTATGTGAAAGGAATTAGATATTTTAAGAGATGATTATTTAAAAATAATAACCATATTTCACAAGATAATGAGAGTTCATAGGAATATAAGGTTGAAGAGATAGAGAACTGTAAGGATCATGGAGAAAATTCTATGGTGGCAGTTGTAAGTAACTACTTGAAAAGAGAGAAAAGTGATAGTGCTGAATGATAAGTTGAAATAAGTTTTTATATAAAGTATGAATTAAAAGATTCTCTTAATAAGATAAATGTTTGGAGATCCAAAATGATTATATTCAGCAATGTGGTTCATAGTTCCAAATTATATATGCAGCATAAGAAAGAATAAAATTTTGATTTGATGGAAGGAATTGAAAATAATAAGTTGTTAATGTCATTGAAATAAGAAATGGTTGTTTAGTATAAGATCAAATTTGACAAATACAAATGAGTGACAAATAGTTTTATTAACATAGAAAAAATAAAAAATAAAATGTATTGAAGAACATGAAGTGGAAGTTGTCAAAGTTCAAAGAAAATTAGAAGATCGACAGACACACTTGAATCCTGGTATATCACTATGAAAGAAGATTTCTCATGTAGAAAAAAATATATAAATAGAGATAAAGGTTTAACCAATGAAAATAAACCTTCATATCCAAACAACAAGGATAGTATGGGTATTGATCGCAAATACAAAGCTGTGATGATTGACATAAGACCACAAGCTCCAACTCCATGGTTTATGTTTGAAATGGTTATGAATCATAATCAAAAGATATAGATTTCATCAAGGTGACTAGTAGGGAAACAATTATGTACATTAATAAACTTTACTGTAGCTGTTATTTCAATAGAAAGATGGTTCATCCTCATAAATGTATGTTTTATATAAAAAATGAACCAAAGTTTACAAGACAAACAGAGGTAGCCACATGTAGTTAAAAATTTCAAGAATTATTTTGATGGTTACTATTTATGGGGTAGAGGATTCATACACATGGACATATATTGCTCATAAAAAATGAATTGGAATGTTTCAAAGTATACCGAAAACAGTTTTAAGAAGAAACTTAAAGAATCATCAAATAAAATGAAAATGAAAAATCGATTTGCAACTCTATTATATGAAGTTGGTCAAGCATACTGTAAAGAAGATCAAGAATATTAGTTACCATAAGGTATGAATTCAATTATGTGGATCAAAAAGAAAAAATATTATGAGGAAGTGATTTTAAATATTTCTTTTAAAACATCAAATAATTCTAGTGTATGGATCCTTGATTGTGGAGTGACATCCAATATGAAGTGAAATAATGATATTTCTATATGCATAAAATATGATAAGGAAGGTTTTTTAAAATTTGGAAATGATGAAGGTATAATGATTATTGTCTTTGAAAAAATAAAACTTGGGGAAAAAGATGTGAGACATGTTGATGTATTGATTACCGAAGGTCTCAGTCACAAATTATTAAGTGTTTTTCAATTGTGTGATGCAGGTCAAGCTATAATATTTACCAAAAAATATTTATCATAAAAGGAAAATATGGTAAAATTGTTTTATATGGAATTTTAATTAATGGGAAAACATACCTTGTGAGTAAAGAATAATATATCTACTTTCTATCCATAGAAGAAGAAAATTGGATGTGGGATAAATAAATTGGCTATCAATTCCAACTATCCATGGAAGATCTGGTCAATTGTTATAAAGCTCCAGATCTACCTAAGATATCATGAGATCATACTTATATGTGTGATCTGTGTCAACATGGGAATATTATTAGAAATAAGTACACATATAATGAAAAAAATTCAACTAGAGAGCTTGAATTGATGCATGTAGACCTATCTCACCAATATCTATTTACAAGAAGAGGTATTATATTCTTTTAGTTGATGATTTTAGTAGGATGGAATGGATATTTGTTATTTCTCAAGACTAAGATATATTAAATTTATTAAACAAATATTGTATTGAAGATAAAAGGATTCTTGGATAGAATATTATGAAGTTTCTAAATGACAATGGTATTAAATTTACAAGCAGCAAATTGGAAGACTATCTTTCAAAACATGTGATAAGAAATTAGTTTAAAATATTTTGAACTCATTAAAAAAATTGGAGTGGATGAGAGGAGAAATTAGTTCATAATAAACATGTCTAGAACAATTCATATTGAAAAGGACCTAGTAGATAAATTATGGAAGGAACCAATAATGACCTCAATCTACACATCTAATGGGGATTTCTTGTGTTCAAAATAAGAAAATACTTAGTATGCACTATTATTTGGAAGTAAGACAACATTGAAATAATTTCAAATCATTAAAAGTAAGAGTTTTGTTTTCAACATTAAGAAACACATGAAATATGAATCACATGGAGATGATGGGATATTCCTTTGATATTAATGGAAAAATTGAAGAATATAAATGCTTCAATAAGAGAACATGAAAAGTGGGAAAAAGAAATAGTGTCACTATAGTAGAGAATTGAAAAAATCTCAAAAAACACATTGAAAAGTTCCATGATGAATGCGATGAGGAGGTAAGAAACTCAAGATGAGTAAAAGTGGAAAACTTTTATTTAAATGAAGGTAATAATGATGAATAGTAGGAAACAAAATTAATATTTGAATGAAAGTCAAATATTCGAGCTGTAATTGTTTTAAAAAATATCTTTGGTGACCAGGAAGCACTAGTTCAAATATGGAGAATGAATTATTTATAGAATTAATTCTTTCTATCTCAGGAAGGGCCTAAATGTTTTGAATATGTAGATAGAGATAAGAACTGGGATCAGACTATGAATGAATATATTAACCAAACTGGGATGAATCAAACGTGAGAGATTGTTTTGGGACTTGCAAAGAAGAATCTCCTTGGGACAAAATGGGTCTTTTTGAATAATAAAAATGAATATGGTTTGGTAATTCAGAATAATGAATTACTAGTATATAAGGGATACTACCAGATCAAGGTAATATATGTTGATGAGACATTTTCCCCTATTAGAAGGCTTGATACTATTCACCTACTCCTAGCCATAAAAGTAAAAATAAAGTGAAATTTTTTCTAGATTGACGTCAAAACAACATTTCTATATAGGATTATGGAAGAAAGGTTTATATCAATTATCCAGATAGTTCTATCCTTCATGAAGATGAGAGTCAATTTTTTCTACCAAGGAAAGAATATATGGGTGGAAGTAAGCATTAAGAGAGTGATATTCAAGAATTGATCAGTTTTTGACAAATCACATATTTTAGTGTTTTGGAGTTGATTACAACCTCTATGTAAAAAGTGATTGTAATTAATGGCTGATGGTGTTGGTGTATGAAGATGAAATAATATTTGGGGAATTATATGAAGCTCAATCTAAATGGTTCAAAAAATTCATGAGAAGTTAATTCAAAATGTCAATGACTGGTGAATTGTAATTTTTAAATGGTTTACAATAGACAGAAGTAAGGAAGGACACATTAATTTCTCAATCTAAATATGAAAATTATTTTGTAAAAAGATTCTGAATAGATAATTATAAGGAGATGATAAATTTACTGGTAAACGGGTTGAAACTATCATGAGATAATGATGGGAAGGTGGTTAATTTCATAGAATATAGGTAGATCATTTCCTGTTAGTTGTATTTAAAAGTGACCTAACAAAATATTGTTTTTTCCTCAATCCAAGAAGCATGATATCAATGAAACACCAAAATAATGCACTTAATTATAATAAAAATAATACTTAGATATATCATGGGCATGGTAGATTTTAGTTTTTTATATAATGAAAAATATCAGTAAGAGTTTTTGGGATATATAGATATAGATTAGGCTGGATTATTAGATGGTAAAAAATAAATGTTAAGTGGTACATTAAATCTTGGTAGATTTTGTATTTCTGAACTAAGTAAGAGACAATATTGCATTTCCTTAAGTACCGTAGAAGTTGATTATATTCTATATAGTCAAGTTGGCATGCATTTATTATGGATAAAGCATAATATTTAAGATATGGGAGTTTAATTAAAGTATACAATAAAACACATTGTGACAATTCAATTGCTATATATATTATAAAAAATCCAGTTCATCACTCATGAATAAAGCACATTGAAATCAAGTATCATATTATCAAGGAGAAGGTGGATCGTGGGCTTGTAAACTTGAGTACGTGCCTATATAACTAACGTTTATTGATATTCTAATGATGAAATTACCTAAATTATAATTTGAACATCATCAACTAGATCTAGGAGTTCAATTGACTCCCCACACTTGAAAAAGTGTGTTTGTGGGACCCCTTATCCCCAATGTGTGATGTGTTTTTCCCCTACGTACTAATATTTGTTGTTTAAAATTTATCATCTACAAAGGAATTACTTTTTTGTTCATTGAAATAGCGGAGAAAATATCTTGAGTAAGATAGGGGTTGTAGAAAATAGGGGAGAAATAAAGTAGGGGGTGTTGTTAATCTGATGATTCAAAACAGGGCCAATCAAAGGTTATATATCTTGATAGATTAGGTTTGTAATTAAAATAGTTGAATTCTTTGGGAATGAAGTGCTTCCATGATGAAATTTTCATACCACTCTTATTTTTCATGTCGAGTATGACACATGTGGGCTTAGAGTGTGTGTTGAGTAAATCATTGATTTATATCTAGAATAACAAGATTTGAATTTTGGTAGAATCTGTAAGAATCATTAATGTGGTATCAAAGGGTGCATAGCTTTCAACAAACCCAAAGGGGGAAATTTTTCAAAAAAAAATATCTCAAGGTAAAATTATAGTTTTTTTGGGTTGATTTTGTTTGTTGACAAAGTAGATAAACAGGGTTGTTTGTGGAGTTCTATCATGATTGATGACTAGTTACATTAACAATGCTTCAAGAAAAAGGTATAAAAGCTTAGGGAGTTATACCGAAAAGAGTGTGCACAATTTTATTCCATTTCATATATTTTTCCAACTTTTGGGGGTCTAAAATTTGGATAATTGATTAAGTTTCACTAATGTGGGATTTCTAGGACTCCCTCATATGAATTTCATCAAGGCATGGAATTTGGAAATTTTATGTGCTTTGTGAATGTTTGGTGTTTCACAGCAGTTTGGCAATTTACCAAGGATGGAGTTTCAATAAATATAGTTGATTCATGAAGGAAAGATGATATATTTCTTGATTTTAAAAAAAAATTAATGGAAAAATTTATTTTTGTTTCATGAATATATGGAATTTTATGAAGAAGAATAAAGAGTTTCATTAAAATGGGTTGGCGATATTGAGGATTTCATGAAACAATGGTAATATCTATAAATATTAAACCACCTCATCAATTTAATAGAGGAATCTTAAACAAAAATCCAAGGTTCTAAATTCAAAAAATAGTGTTTCTTGAGGTATTTTTATTGCGCGAATGTTTTTATAAGATCATCATTTTTCAGAAGAATGTAAGTTTCATAAAAGATATGAATTCTTCATAAATGTTGTGAGTTTAAGTAATTTCATGGGTTTCATGAATTTTGTGGGTTTTTTGAATGTATTGTATTTTTAATTAATTTTAAAGTCTTGTGTAAGTTGGAAAAAGGTTTCATGAATGTAAATAATATATGAACAAGAAGGGGTTACCTAGTAAATCATTGGTATAGTGGTATTAATCAATTGGATAAAAGTGAAACTTAATGGTAAACCAAATAACGTGTAAAAGTATTTATTCAAGTGATAAAAAGTAGAATCATTTTAAGGATTAGTGAGAACACTTAAGTTGAGAGAAAATATTTCTTTCAAATTATGATTGGTTATAAACCAGGATGGATATAAAGTCTACTCCAAACTTTGTAATAATAATGTTCTATATTTGATTTGGTACATAGGGACATTTATTTTGTATTATAATTGGTATATTCTACTTTGGGCGACCCAAGTAACATTTTTATGTCTCGTTCATGATTTACTTTTTGTTACTATATTGCTACCATAAAGGAAGAGAAGATTGTTTTGTTTAACAATGAAACAAGATCCAAAGGGCCAGTTATTTTAGTATATAACACCTGAAGTTTTTCTATCGTTTCTCAATTAAATTTTGTTTTTTTGATGAATTTAGTTACATGAAACACATAGATAATCATTTTTTATAAGAAACAAGAAGTTAATCATTCTCTACAGGTAACACTATTTTAGCTTATGTGACACACAACATTGAGTTTTTACAAAACCATGATATATTACTAATATAGTTATTTAAACACAACTGTTATAACCTAGCTATTAAAAATAGTGATATGAATATTAATAACCAATTTTTAAATATTATTTATCATGATTTTATAAAAAGTAAAATTGTTGATAATAAAATAAACAATATTAAGTAATAACTTTATATGTTTGAAAAATACTATTTTCTCAAAAAATGTTTTTATAAATTTTTATGAACAATAAATAAATTAAATTTTAAAAATTATATAAAAATTATTTGATAAAATAAAATTTATTTTGAAGTCCATAATATCAAAAATTATCTTGTAATGATTTTTTTTTATTTTTCATAAAAGTTTCTTTTTTTAATGAAATGTTAAAAATACTGAATTTTAAATAAAAAATTTTTTTTAATTTAATTTATCTGTAGAGTTTAATTATATATTTAAATGTTTTTAAAGAACAATTTTTTAAGTAATACATATATTAATCTAATTTATGTCATTTTAAATAATTTTACATTGAAATTGAAAATAAAAACATTGAAAAACATTGATAATTTTCTTTTTAAATGCCCACTTTCTCATTGTAGGACCCTGAGACGCCCTGAGAGGGGAGGGGTGAATGAGGGCGACAACTTTTTCTTTTAAAGTGAAGGATCTTGTTCCCACATTGGCAGTAACTTGTTAAACCTGTATGATGAAAAGGATTAGAAAGAAAACATTCACATGCAGAAAGACGACACAACACTTTTTACTTGGTTCACCACTCAGGGCTACATCCAAGGAGCATATGCTGATAGGTTGTCAGTCGTACCAAAATCCACTATGCTTCACTGGCTGTAGATTACAAAGGTTCGGGAACAGTCACTCTGTCACAGGCTCACTGCCTTTACAAATGTTTAGGGACAGCTCAATGCGTCCCTTGGGTCACTCCTGTTGAATCCCCCTAGCTCACTGCCTTTGGTGAAGTCCCACTCAGTTTATTGACGTGAAGGTCTCTTCATCATTGATCAATGAATGCATCCTCTGCATTATGTGGATGCTCTTTTGAAGTCCAACTATCACCCATGAACTATCAACAACTTTCGTGCAGCACCAAGACAACTGGAAAGCCTCAATATCACCTGGCATGCAACTCCAAGGCGGCACACAACTTTCAAGGATGACGCGCAAGTTATAACTGCCGCACAAGTCCACCTTCAATAACTGTGTGATTTAGACTTCTTTAAAGCCAAAATTGCGCGACTCAACTTCTTTTCAACTCAAGACGATTTTGAAACCTATTGGAAACCCATCACGCAACTTCAATTCGGGCGCGCAAGTATCACCAAACCACTTGCACGACTACTGGACGGGAAGCAAACAACTGCCGCACTGCTCCACCTTGCGCGACCCACCAACACTTGTGCGACTTCAAAACCTGCATGACGGGAGCTCTGAATTTCTTCAAGTCCAAAGTTCGTGTTGAAAGAGGAGGGGTGGTCCTCTATTTATAGGCATTTAGATACCCTAGGCGGCGGGGCACAAGTCTTCCCTCAGCGTGCAAGTCTCGGTGCGCAACCCTTCTATCCTCCTAGAATCTTGTGCAACAAACTTCCAATATTGGGTGCCCCTATTTACTTTTCCATATTTTGATGATCAAAACACGATGGTCAAATGGCGCACAACGTTCCAATCCTCTAAGGTACCGGCATGCAAGTCCTTTCATGGCACACAAGTCACTTGCATGACCAAACCAATACTTTCGCGACCCTCTTTCATTTTCCATATTTTCATGTTATCATTCTGAAAAACATCAGGAGCACATGTTTCCAAGACTCCAAGGCCTCAGTGCACAAGTCTCCTTTCCAAAAACACATTTCTACATATTTCATGTTTTTAGGCCCAAAAATTTTGCAAACACTGGGAAACGGCGCCATTTTCAACACTATTGTCTGCATGAACTGTATGATCACTTTTCTGGCACACATTTTTAACTTCCACTGAGAATTGACAACAAACAAAAACCATACTAAAATTCATGCATTGAAGACCATGGTTCTAACACTCATCACGTCTACATGATTAATATTCTTTTCTGTTTATGTGAATGTGATTTTTAAAAATGCATTTAATATTTGTAATAATAAAAATTTATTATTTATAATAAGTTCAACATAATTTTTTTACCAAAATGAATAGTGAATGCAGTAAAAACTAATTAAAGCAGTTAAGGTAAAAATAGGTTTACCGGGGGTAAAAATATAAAGATAAGGTTAAGAAATGAATAAAATTTTCAAAAAATTATTTTATACACATAATTTTACTATTAATACTATATGTTTCTATAATGGTCCATGTTTTACCCTTGTTACATATTAATAATTTTTATCCCTCAATTGTTTTTAAAAATACAAAGTGTGTCCTCTCCCGCACTTATAATAGGCCACCCACTACCCTCTCTTCATCAAAAATTTAAACCAATTTTTTTTAGAATCCCTACCAAAATAAATTCTCAAATTACCTCTACTCATCCTATAGTCCTTAGTTTTTACATAAATACAACCATGTAATAATTTTAATGAAAACCTAAGGAGGATATCTGAAGAAGTGGTAACGTTCATCAACGAGCATTTTTTTTATTTCTTCCTAGACCACATTTCAATCTTATTATATCATGTTTATATAATAAAATCAGTATATTCCATATAATTATATGTTTTTATATTATTATAATGACCTATAACCACCTCTAGTTCCATGAAATGGTTTATGAATTCATCATTTCTGTTTGCGGCTGACTAACTCCATGCGAACTTGTGGCATTATTTTTTCCATTATGACATATTAAGGCTGGAATAATGATGTATTTATTGTTTATATATGATATATTTGATATATATTTTGTTTTTATGATTATTTTATTTTGATATCTCACATACCTTCATGCTTTCCATTTTTTTGGGAATACGATAACATCACTCGTGTGTATGACGGATTACCGCCTCGCTAAGTGATGTGACTCATTCAAGCATTACATAAAATATTTTATGGAATATTTTACTGAACATATTTAATATATAAGAAACAAAAATTATTCTAAAATTCTAATAAATAATTTATATTTCTTTCTTTATATAAAATAAGGAAATGGAAATGTCATTCATGCATATGATGATCTATCGTCTCCATAAATAGTAAATTTCATTTTCTGTCTCTAAATTTTATAAAATTATTTGAAACACAAACATATATATAAAATATATATGGAATTTATATATTGGTTTTTATCAGGGAGGTTATGGATCCATTATAAAATTATGATTACCATAAATAAAAAAAATCAAAACATTTATAAAAAACAAACTGGTTATTACCTGAAACACATCTTTAACATAGAATTGTAAATAAAAAGGTAATAAAAGGTCATTAGAAAATAATATATGGTACTATATATATAAATATGGTTATTTAATATATGTATAAAAACTTATATTAATTATATATGTGGTTTGAAATTGTAATACGGAAGTCCAGACATAAAGTAAGGGGTTTTTGTCTCAATATTCCCTCACTGATACACATGTTATGTTATGCACCTATATTATTTAATAAGGTGTATATACATCCCTTTTGAAATTTAAAATCATGAATTTATTCATCCTCAATATATTTTATTTTTCATTTTATTTTATTACTTCACGGGTCTTATGAATCAGTGTTCCCAACATGCTAATTTTTATATTTTACAATCTCATCATTTATAAGGATTGTTTATGATAATGTCCCAAATGTTAAAATATCTTGAAATAACTATGAATAATCCTGATGAATTTTTTATCCTATAGATATTCATGATATATTAACATAATTTAATGTTTTTCAATTTTTTATTAAAATGTTTAGGAAAATATTGTCAAGAAAATTCATCTTTATTTCTTTATTAGATAAAAATTTTGTTTTTTCTAATACTTTATTTTCTAAAAATGTTTTCAAAAATATTTTATTAATATCTTATTATTTTTAAAATATTTATTCACCAATTTTTTACTATATTATATGATGTTTTGAAATGAATCATTGTGGAATTTTCCAAACAATGTCCTCTTGGATTTTACTGAAAATGTGAAAGGAATCTTTATTTTAACATGTACAAGGTGAGTTTTATTTTCTGAAATCATGAAAAATAATTTATTACAATATTCCTTTACATTTTCTAATGGTTATTTTAAATTAATAATGTTTTCAAAATGTTTTTTATTTTGAATTTTTTTTTCAAGTTGGAAAGGATATTTTCAACCTGAAATGTTTTAAAGCATGTTTAACAATTATTGTCCTTGTAAGATGAAATAAATTGTTGTTACCTATGAATTAGTGGGGATATGATCCAAGGATACCATTATTATTATTTATCTTAATTTTTTATGTTTTGATACAATGATATTAATGAAACCTATTTTTCTTCTACATATTATACTATGAGAAAATTCTTATGAAACCCACTTCTTTTCATGGGTTATTCTATGATGAAGTGATTATGAAACTTGTCTATTTTCCATTGGTTATTATATAATGAAATATTTACCAAAACCATTCCATTTCATGGGTCATGATATGTTTAATATTTACAATATTATGGCACAAAAAAATATAATATTCATTATGTGATGGGTGGCACCTATATATCCATATAATGAATTGGGTAATGAATAATATCTCATGAGATAGAAAGGACCAGACTATTGAGTAAACCTAGTTCAGTAAGACATGCATTGAATGGGGAGTGAACATAGTTTATTATTATATGGAAAAAATAGAGAGAGAACCATGTTCTATAATATAGGGATGGACCAACGAGTGAAATAGGTTCAATAAGATAGAGATGGAATGGGGAGTGACCCGGTTTAGTAATAGAGTGCTATAATGGGGAGTGAACCCAGTTCAATAAAGTAAATTTTCTACTATGATGGTCTTGGAAGTGTGTTTTGAATACAATGGAAATGATTTTCTATTCATATGAATATTCCATAAATTCCATGTCATATTCCAATGTAATACTCTCATGTGTCATGTTCTTGATTTCCTTATGATTCATTTCTTTTGACCTATGAATCCTTATTCTATAATTCATGATTATGATCTTTGATATGTATGAAATTATTTTCAAATTTTATTCTCATGCTCTTATACCCTTATGTTCACTCTATTATTTTATATCTCCCTTGTTTACCCCTACTAAGAATCTATGCTCACCCTATCTTATGTTTTCTTTATCTATGTTATGAAGAAATGTATTATGTATGATATTCCTAATAAGGGTTCTAGTTGAAAAACATGTCATGGGAGATGATGTAGCTCACTTATGGTCTTGTATTAATTTTACCATGTTTCCAAAGGTCTTAAACAACTATGGTCCTCATGCATGTGTTTATGTAATGTAATTAATATTCATAAAAAATTATATAATACCTATGTATGATGATGTAACAACTCAAACCTTATGGCCCACTACTTTTCCAATAATCTAATAATTGTGGTGTTTGGGGAATGTTTTGGTGTTTTTTGGGACATGCGAGTCTTTCCATTAGTGAGATATTTCAATAGATTTCCATTTTTCTAGAAGATTACAAAGGTGAGACATTTCTAGTGTGGAGACATCTCTAATGGTGATTTGTTTCTAATGGTGATACATTTCAAATGGTGAGACGTTTCCAGTGGTTAGACATTTCCAATGGAGAGGCATTTCTAATGATGAGAAATTTCCAACGGTGAAACAATTCCAATGGTGTGATCTTTCTAATGGCGAGGCATTTCTAAAGGGGAGAAATTTCTAATGATTAGACATTTACAATGGAGATGAACTTCCAATAGTGATACATTTCAACAGTTTTTCATTTTTCTAAAACATTCTAGTTTTCAAAAAATTTACACAATCACCATTCTGACATATTTTATGACACAAAATGTTTTCAAATGCCCTAATTAATAGTTTTCAAGACGTTTGAGTGTGATTAATCACATCCATAATTTTCAAAAAGTATATAAAACATTTAAATTCTAAAACCATGTAGATTAAATAAATCTACATTTAATGGAAAGTCAAAACTGTATCCAATCCCCCTAGTATCATATTTGTTTGTTCTAAAGAGGATAAATTTCATTATTACCTTTGATATTACATTATATTGAGATGAGGGGTCCCAAATCCTTTTTCCATGGGAGTCATATTTTTATTATTGTTGGTTCAAGTTCCCCCAAATAATTTCACTCATGTGCGCGCACCCCCTATTTTGGTGAATTGTTTTTAGGAAAATCCAATTTATTCCAAGTAGATTTTCCTTCATTTCTCCTTATGTGTTTCATGTGGGAATGTGTTTATTATTTCAATATTTTTTAAACATGGTTGCATCCAAATTAAGAAAGATAATTAAATTGTGAATTTAATTTAAATGGAAACATGAATGTAAATTATGATATTACAAGTTTTTATTATTTTTATTTTACTAGATATGTTATTATGATTTTATGGATTTATTGACTAGGTGAAAGTTGTTTCTGTTAGAATCTTGATTATGATGAAACTGCATTCTTTTGAAACCTCTATTTTTTGGTTATTTTATATCATCATATATTACTTTCTACCCCTGTATATTTAGATAATGGAATGGATGCCCCATGATCTAATAGATTGTGTGATAACACCCTTAATTAACGAAGTAAAATTAAGTGAGAGACCCCTTAAAAAATATTAATGTGTGTTGTGATTTGTTATGCATTGTGGGGTGTGTGGGGATAATGGTTGAGATATGGTTTTTCGGTGGGGATGTGATGGTTTTTAAGGAGATGTGGTGTTGTGGGGATATGATGGGAGTTGTGATGTGGTTACACAATGCGACTGAATGGAAATTGGAACATGTTGTGGTTTTTAGGATTTTTTTTGTTTTTTATTGTGTTATATGTTGTGTCAGTTTCCCGATTAGTAATGGATGGTTAAATGAATAGTAATATTTTTCTTTTTTAACGAATATATATTATACGACTTGCTATGTGCTAAGAAATAGTAAATATTTTTATGTAATGAGTTAGTAATGTAGAATCTTGAAAATTGATTATTGATAATCATGAATTGAAATATGAACCGTGGATTATGTTTGTCTTATAGGGGGTTGCGATTTTAGATTCTACTTAAAAAGTGGAGTATTCAATGAGATTTTTTAAACCATTTTTTAGAATCGTTGAGATAGAGATTGTGTGATGTTTATTCATATTTATATACCCTATATATTATTTTTATTTTTATATACACCCCACCCTCATCAACAACTATGTGACGATACCCACATAGTCATGTGGGGGTGTTTTTACCCAAATCCTTGTGGGAGGATGGACGGTTGGCTACCCACTCTTCTCTACTCCCTCTTCTAGAAGATTGTGAGGACATGCATAGGGTTTGATGGCTAGAAGTCAAAAGTTCTACTATCGAGTTGCGATGTCATGATATGTGATGGACCAAGTGTGTGTGGGTGGGACACAATGTGTTGTGATGGAATAGGTGTGTATGGGAAGAATTTGATGTGATGATATATGATGATCCAGGTTTGTACGTGTGTAATGTGATGCGTTATGATAGCCCAGGTGTGTTTGGGAAGGATGTGATGTGATGTGATGTTATTTAGAAGGGGTGAGAGCGCCAAGACATATGACATTGGGGTGTGAGAGCAGAAAACCAGTGGGAAATCGGTGTAGGGTGCCCTATCAATGATTTTATTTATATTATATTACATTATATTACATTCTTATATGTGTTATTTTGTGAGATATCCTTGCTGAGGTTGGGATTTTGGTTAGTATACAGATTTTCGAGCTACTTGGTTAAACTAATTTCACATGGGTGCATTATTTTATATTTTCACAAGTTCATGAGAGACCTTGGTTTTCATTATGAGTATACTTATATACTCACCCTATGAATATAATACTATATTCAAATTTTGACAAGGAATTTGCAGACCGTGCTAAACTTTACTAGCCCAGACCTTTGGAAATTTCATGTGCTATTTCTCTAGTTTTTATTTTGGGTATTTACTTTAGAGACTTTTTATCTATATCAGTTTTATTTATACATGCATCATGGGATGGTTTTGGGATTTCTTATATAAATTTCATGGAGTTTATTGTGGTTGATTCATATTATCTAATGACCCTATTTATATTATTGAGGATAAAGTCTCAAGTACATGATAATATTATTCCCTAAATGTTAGTCATTAACTTGGGGCCTACTGGAGGTGAGACTCAAGGGTTATTATCTTTCTCAAATCATTGAGGTATCTTTAGAGGGATGGGGTTGTGATAGAGTGGTATTAGAGGTGATGGTTTATATATAGGGTGATGTTTGGAGTTAGGAACAATTACGAATACATGGGTTAGTATGAAAATAGTTACAGTTGAACTTGGTGGATGAAATAGGCTAGAGAAAGTGACTAGGACTTGGGATTTATAGTCCCCCAATGAGCTAGTGCATGGACTCTGAGCTCATTGAATGAACAAGTGAGATGAAAGCACTTATAGGGTAGAGACCTAGGAGAGGTACATGCATCATAATTTCTTGTGTTATTCATTGAATTGGGTTGTTTATGTGAAGTTAAAATGGATAAAATGAATAAAATGTATTAATATTTATGAAAATATATCATAATAAAAATCCATAATTCCATGGTTAGGAAATATTTGTTTCTCTTTTAGCTATGGCTCCTGGTCATAGTCTGTGTGTGGCTTAGTAAGTGGAGGTTTCATAGGCTGACCTAGTAGATCATTAGAAGGATTATCCATTAGTGATTAATGATTAATGGAAGATGATTTTGTGAGGTTTTCACGGGTAGGATTTGAAAACGTATAAGGTTAGTGTTTCTAATGTTGTGATAAAGGGCTCAATGGAGGAGTTGGAGAGATCACATTCAATTTGATCCAGGCCTCGACAGAGTATGGGGTCTCCTTAAATTTCTCTCATATGGAGGATATGTGCTTCAATGGTGGAAAATATACCTTGGTGATTAGAACGAGGTAGATGTTTCATGGTTCGACTTCTATAAGATGTTTTGTGTGGAGTTTATTTAATAAAACATGAAGTCTTTAAAGATGAAGGAGAAAATCTCCCTTTAACAGGGAAGCATGTCTATGTTAGAGAATGTGAACATGTTCAAGGACCTTCTATACATTTTCCCATATCATTTCCCAGATAAGGAGTCTCGAGTGAGGTGTCTTGAGGAGGCACTCTATACTTCGATCAAATATGTAGTTACTCTATTTACATTTCCAATGTATCTGGAGGTTCAAAATAAGGTAGAGGTGATGGAGTGGATTCACTACCTAATAAGCTTACTATGATAGGGTAACCATTGAAGTTCCTTAATATTTAGAGTTATTAGTGGAATGTCTAAGGTTTCAGGGCCTTTGATGTTTTGACTAGCTGGGAGTCGACCTCAGCATCTTCCCTTCTATCCATTTGGGTTTGGTGTCTTATGTACTGATCCTAGGGAATTCTGACCAGTGTGCTTCATTTTTGGGTTTCATGGAAGTCATTGTGATTAGTGACTAATGTCAAATTGAGACCGTCTTACTAAATGCTGTTAGGTTCAACGTTAGCCTTAGTAGTAGTTACCAGTGAAGCCATTGCATTAGAAGGGGAATCAGGAATATGATTAATCAGAGTTGATGGGGGATGTTAGAGGCTGGCCTCAAGATATATCTCATCATTTGGGACCTCACCCATAAATTTATGGAGTTGTGGCCATTAGTAGAGGGGCAGAGGAGTTTGGCTTGGATAGTTACAGGAAGTGGTGTCAACCACACCATAGGGGCTATAGGTCATTTGAGGTATGCTCAGTTTTTCATGTACCCTTGTTTGTGCCTTATTTTATTTATTGTCTTCACACTACTTTATTGAACCTTATCTAGTCCATTCTATAGGACTATATCTAGAGATGTTTCCCATACCCATGGGGTTGACTATGCCTATCAGAGGCCATACCGGCTAGTTTGAAGTTTGTCAGGGATGTGCACTGATGATATGAAAACACCAATCATGTGTGGACTTTATATTTCTTAAGATACAGCCATATTATGTCATCCAAAACTGATTTTATTTAGTGAATTCAATTATTGACTACTTTTAAATAATAGTCGTTTTTTTATTTGTAGATGGAAGACATGTGGGTTTTTTGGCGAGAGGTGTTTCCAAGTGGGTAACAAGAATTTAGAGCACCTTTAGTCATCAGTTCCTGAGTTTTATAAAGAATTAATAGACATAGGGACATAGGAGGCTCCCATGGTTGTTAAGGAACTTCTGGATGTTTCCTATGAGGAGGTTGTGACACTACCCTCTCGACATAACATTGAGATTGGAATCGAATTACAACATGGTGCTTATCCGATATCGATGGATCACTACCAAATGATGTCATATGAGTTGTGAAAGTTGATGATTAAGATAACTAATATGATGAAGAGGGGTTTCATTTGACCTAGTGTGTCCCTGTGGGGTGCCCTAGCTTTATTCACAAAGAAGGAATAATGTAGTCTAAGGTTTGGCATAGACTATTAGAGGTTGAACCAAGTGACGATCAATAATCTCTATCCTATTACAATGATTGATGATCTTTTAAACCAATTGAGGGGATCAATTTGGTTTTCCATGCACAATTTATGGTCTAAATATAACCTATTAAGGGTGAAGGATGAAGATATCAAGAATACTGCATTCATTTGTGTTTATGGAAACTTTGAGTTTGTGGTCATTCATTATAGTGTTATTAATGAACCAACCATGTTCATAGAGCTTATGAACTCCTTGTTCCAGGAGTTCTAGGACTAGTTTATCATTGTCTTCAATGATGACATACTGATCTACACAAGGTCAGAGGTAAAGCTTGCCAAAGATCGTAGGGCTATTTTCAGGTTCTTTGTCACCACCAGCTCTATGAAACGTTTTCCAAGTGTATGTGTTTGACATGATAGTTTCATTTCCTATGGAGCATAGTGTCTCAATAGGGTGTAGCAGTGGACCCATCAAATATCATGTCATTTTTTTGGGCAGTACCCAAGAATGTGAGAGAGGTTCAAAGATTTATTGGTCTTACATGCTATTATTATAGGTTTGTGCCCAATTTATTTCATGTTTCATCTACATTGATACAATTGAACTAGAAGGACCATGATTTTGTGTAGACCATGGAGTACTAGGAATCATTCAATTGACTAAAGGGGAAGTTGGTCTATGCTCTTGTACTTTAGCTACCAGAGGAGGGTGTGTTGTTTGAGGTTTTTTGTAACAAATCCTATATGAGATTAGGGTGTGTCTTGAAGAAGTATAAGGATGTGACATCTTATGGGTATAGGTATTTACACCCTCGTGAATGTAACTATTCCATGTATGATCTAGAGTTAGAAATAATTTTGTTCACACTGAAGTTGTGCTGACATTACCTCATTGAGGAGCACTTTGTGGTCTTTACAAATCCCAAGGGTCTGAGGTATGTCTTCTCTCAGCATGATTATAATCTATGGTAGAGAAGGTGGATGGAGTTACTTCCAAACTATGATTTTGATATCTCCTACACCTCATGAAAGGGAAATGTCGTGGATGATTCTTTGAGAAGAAATTCACATAAGGATGTTGTTCAGGAGTCTAAAATGCTAGGAGAGAAATAGAGGACTATGAATCCATCCAATTAAATGCAAGGTTGGGGTGTGGAAAATGCTATTTGTTTCATATAATGGTTCAATATTATCTGATTCTCTCGGTAATGGAGTCTCAATTGATATACTCATAGAAAGAGGCATTTCACAATTGTGTTGTTCATGGTGATGCTCCAGGGGGATGGTTAAAGGATGGTTTGAACCGAATGTAGTTTCTTAGGAGGTTGTATGTTATGGTAGCGATGTTTGATGGATTCCTTCATGAGTTTCATAGTTCACCTTTTTCGTATCACCCAGAAGTATCCAAGATGTACCATGGATTGAAAGCACAATTTTGGTGGCCCGGTATGAAATAGGAATTGGCAGATTTTGTGGATCATTGTATGGTTTTCTAGTAAATAAAGGCCAAGAATCTTGTTCCTGTAGGTTTCTTGTAGCCATTGGATGTTCCCAAGTTGAAATGGGATGAAATTTTGATGAATTTTATCATAGGTTTACCTAGATCACAGGAAGGTTGTGATGAAATCTAGGTCAATGTGGACTAGTTAATGAAATTGGCTCACTTCCTAGAAATGAAGGAGCCAACAATAATATATGTTTTTGGAAAGAAGGTATATAGAGGATGTTGTGAGGATACATGGAGTTACAAGGTCCATTGTCTCAGATCAAGATTCAAATTTTAACTCATGAGTATGGAGGGGATTACAACATGATCTTAGAACATATATACACCTTTACACTGCTTTCCACCCTAAAAAATGGATAGATAGGACAGACTATCTAGACACTAAAGGATATGTTGCGAGCATGTGTCTTGGACTTCAGTGGATCATGTGAATAAATTGTTGCCTTGGTCGGTTTCACTTATAATAATAAAAATCACTCTTCCATTGGAAATTCCCTATTTTAGTCTTTTTATGGGAGACTGTTTCGTTCTTCATTATACTAGGTGGAGGTTGGGGATGCAATAGTTCTTGGACCTAATTTGGTGTAGAGTACAAAAAAGAAATTTCAGTTGGTTCAAGAGAGGATGAAAGTAGCACAAGATTAGATAATTTATTTTTCTAATCTTAGGAGGAGTTCCAGGGAGTTTATATATTGGGACCATCTGTTCTCTATGGTTTCCCCTCGACATAGCCAGTAGTGGTTTATAAAACGATGTAAATTCATTCCCTAATTTGTTGGTCCCTTCGAGGTGTTGGTGCAAGTTGGTGTGGTAGCTTACTGGTTAGAACTTCCACCTTGACTATACATGATCCATGATGTCTTCCACATATCTCATCTCCATCAGTATCTTCATGATGAATCCCATGTCATTTAATAGAAAGAGTTTTATATCTTGGTTAAAATGACATTAATGGAACATCTATTTGAGATCCAAGACAGTTGAGATAAGATTTTGTGAGGATGAACCATTCCCTTGGTTAGTGTTCTAAAGAGGCATGGTGGCTTGGAGAAGAGTACAAGGGAGAATGCGATGTAGATGTGATCCTATTAACCACACTAGGGCACAGGTCCTCTACTTGAAGTTTGTTCCCCCTCAGTTGTGTGGCACAGTGATGAGGCGTGGGACTTTACATGGTTAGTTCTGAGTTAATGAGTGAGTTGTTGGACACCATTGATGGAATTATAGAAATATTTATGACACTTCATCATGGGATAAGTTGTGATATGTAGATCACATTTCTCTATTATTTGTGTTTATTTTGACAGATTATATACACACACACACACACATATGTATCCATACCCTTGGATTTGGTTACTCACTTGTCATGAGATGAAAATACATGTAGTGTATGCCACATGATTTTCCTATTTATATTCTTATGGTTGAATGAGTTTAATCTCATAGTATAGGTGCTAAAGACTCGAGGTGTATTTCATATACACAACATGTTGATCCCCTTGTGTTTGGACAAGGTTACCTTCTCACTTGGTTTGGGTTGAGATGTTCTCTTTCACTATATCATGTATCATTTTCACTCTTTACTATCATTCTATTTCTGTTGTATCTCATACTTCTCCCCCTTTATCATTCAGGGCCTCCTACTAGGTATGTATACACTCAACCATACATGGGATGTTTCCACATATTTCATATCTTATATAGATAATGGATAGGTCCATGATGAAATTAGAGGTGCATAAGGATACTTGGTATTTTGGACCATATAAGGTGGCCGTAGCTGAGAGATCCATAGATTGTCTCTCTAAATGTTATAATTTCTATTTTTTCATTTTGGGACATATTTCTGGTTGGGAATGTATTTTTTCCCTTAACTTTTAGATTACACTACATTACTCATTTACTATCTAGAAGTTTTACATACATTGGTATTCTCTTAGTATTTTATTATTTTACTTTTACTTCCTCTGCACTTGTACATCAATATATCTATGTGCGTGCATACAGGTAAGTAGAAAAAGTCCTACCCATGTTAGTTATTATTTCATTGCTAGTATCCATCCTCTGTCATATAGAGGTAGGCTTGGGGTAGTTGCAACTCAAGCCTTGTCTTGGGTTGGGTCATGATAGATTGGTATTAAAGGTGGTTGGATCCTTATGCAGGTGTTTTAAGTTGTAACCCTATGAGGATTTGGTTTGTATTATGGAAACAATCTCAAAGTTTCTCGAGTGTGGCTCTCAGGCCAGAAAATCTAGTGATGATGTGAGTGGACAACTTATCCTTTCACCTGGACCTTGATGACCTTCTTAACAACTCGGTATTCCAATACATTTGTTTTAGGGATCAATAGTAAATGCATCATATAGGATCGATTCATTGACAGTCATTCTAGAGTAAGCCCTATATTGTGTATATATATATATATTCTCATTTGACTGTGGTATGTATTGTTAACTTTTGGGATGCCTCCACGATGGTAGCTAGATAGTATACCAGTTTTGGATCATGATGACGATCCAATGAGAAATGAGGCCTTAGTTTAGGGTCCACCCTACAAGATTCTTCCTCTTGGTGGGTTGGTAGTAGCATACCCACCTATCGAACAATAAATCTTCCCAATAAATAAGGATTAGGATGCCTTATGTCTTAGTGTGCTCCATGAGTTATAGCACTAGAGGCCATTGAGATTTCGTGGTGAGCATGGTCCTCAGGTAGAATAGGAATGACTAGAGTCAGTGGTCCATATTTTCAGAATTATTCAAACACTGATAGATTAGGTAGTTTCACTAGAAGCTATTATTTTCCATGGATTATTTGGTCTATGTTGAAGTTTTGTTATATAGATGTGTGATTGGTCGACAAACTCATGGCCTGACATCCAGCAGCTATTTCATGAGGAGTCATACCCCTCATGTTTGTGCTCATTTTGGATTTAGGAGCTTATGGTGCTACAACAGGGAGGGATGAAAGTGTATGAGTACAAAACGAGGTTCACAAACTTTACATGGTACTCCCATGACATGATATTATAATTCTTCTTCCAATCATGGATGTTTTAGCAGGGACTCCATAGAGATATCCATGATAGTGTGCTACCCTTGTACATCCTCACCCATTCTGTGGTGGTAGAGAAGGCACTAGTTATAGAGATATTTCTATATGAGGGATGCCAGGTACCTGGACCGGGTAATGAGAATCACAGGTTCGAGTCATATGCTACAAACATAATATGCCAAATGAAATGATCTCGATGTAGGAGACCTCCCCATGATCAGACTCAGGAACATGGTTAGGGAATGTGCAGAGGGTCAGGGAATCCTAGGGTGGGGAATTGATTTTCTTATGAAATAATTGGTCTCATAGCTCGAGACTGCCCGACAAGGAATGATAAAGAGAACATGAAGATATTTAACAGACTACTACATCATAGGAAATTCCATTATTAAGGATCTCCCAGGCGGGGTACGGTGGTCCCTAGGGAGGGGTAGCTGGAAGAGGAGCAGGAGGAGATATAGGTGGAGGATGGTACTATGAGATCCTCCCACCACCACCATGAGGAAATCCACATTAGGTTCATAGATCCAGAGATCAGGGTCATGGAAAACTGTAGGCTTTGGAGGTTTAGGACTTCATAGCACATGAGATGATTATAGGTACAATCACTGTTTGTTATTCTATTGATTCATTATTATTATAATCAAGTAATATTCATTCCTTCATCTCTATACTCTTGGTGTGATAGCTTTAGCTCCTAGATGGGGTGTTATCCTAGTAGCTTCATATTAAGGTTTCTATAGGGAATTATTTTTCTGTATATTTTATCTACTGGTATGAAAGTTATCGGTTGGTGGAGATATCACGTGGGACCTTTGGGTTTTCACAATCAAACCCTATGATATTACGATGGTTATGGAATGGTTTTCCATGGTATGATCCCAAATTTACTATAACCAAAATAAGTCAAATTCCTTCCCACAGATGGGATGAGATTCTCCTTTTCTAGATAGAGAGATCTCATAGAACGGAAAGTAGGTTTCATGAGAAGGAGGATGCATCCCATCACCCATCATTTAGTGAGTGTAATACTTCATTAGATAGGTTATTTTTTTGCTTTCATATTCCTTTAGTTGTGGAGGATTATATATAAATTTTTCCTAAGGATGTTCCAGGACTTCCTCTGAGATGAGGTATGAAGTTTTTCATCGGATTTTATCATAGGGCCACTTCAATATCTTCTACAGCATATCAGATGGACCCTAATGTGCTTCAATAGTAGTAGGTGTGGTTGGAGGACATTTTAGGGAAGGGTTTCATGAGGCCTAGTGTTCCCCCTAGGAATATCTGGTGTTGTTTGTGAAAAATGTGAAAGAGATATTATATCTTTGTGAGGATTGTCATCACTTGAACCAACCCCTGATAAAGAACAAGTACCACATGATTAGGATTTAAAACCTATTTGAAGAGTTTAAAGGTGCAAGATGGTTCTCAAAGATGAATATCAGGTCTAACTATCACCAGTTGAGGGTTTACAAGGATGATATTCTAAAGTTGGAATTCCGATGTCACTAAAGACACTAGGACTTCCTAGGGATTCCCCTTTGGTGTTAGGAATTACCCTACCTTGTTTATGGATTTGATGAACCAATTATTCTTTCCATATTTGGGCATATTCTTTGGTCATATTCTTCAATGAAATACTCATATGATTTACATCATAAGAGGATCATGTAGAGGACATGAGGTTGGTTCCAGTATTTCTATGAGCGAACCAGCATCATGGGAAACTCTCGTATTACGAATTCTGGATACATGAGGTTCCCTTTCTAGGGAATTTCATTTATGAGTAGGGTTTATCCAAAGAATCATCAATGATTTTATATAGTTCATTCTTGGGATCCATCAAAGAGATTGTTAGATTTATAACACTTTTATGGCTTTGAAGGGTACTATAGATGGCTGTGACCCACTTCTCTAGAATTGTAGCCCCTTTAACCACCCTGACACGGAAATGGAATTTGTTTACCTTATCTGAGAAGTTCGAGAGATCTTTTGAGAACAAGAGGTTGTGGTTTATGAGTGATCCAATGTTTACACTACTAGAGGAGGTCTTGGAGTATGTAGTGTTTTCTGATGCCTTAGAAGATGGGCTCAATTGTGTGTCGATGTAGTAGCGGGAAGTAATTGCATATGGTTAGAGGTGGTTTAGAAAATATGAGCAGAACTAAGTGAATAACAAGCTAGAATAGGCATTGGTTGTCTTATCCATGAGGATGTAGAGGCACCACCTTCTAGGAGTGCACTTTGGGGTTTACATAGACCATAAGAGTCTTAGGTATTCATTCACACCGAGAGACTTGAACTTGAGATAGAGGTGCTGGTTGGTGTTCCATAAATACTATGAATTTGGGATAATCTATACTCTAGGGAAGGGAAACACATTAGAATATTTCTTTAATAGGAATTCACTGTCTCTCTTTGTGTATGAGTATTCAGAGAAGTTGGCCTCCTTGCAGCTGACCCTAGTGGAGGAGAAGGGTGAACCTTTCTAAAATCAATGGTGCTGACTACTCCACTTTTTAAAGAATGTGAATGAGTCCCAACTAGGATACATCAACTTTGAGATATTACATGACTATATATCCATAGGCGATTCACCAAATGGATATTCTAAAGGTGATAATAAAGTAATATTTTTCCAATGATGCATGGTTGATATAGTGACATTGTAGGTCGAGGTGATGTGGGAGTTCTACACTTATCCCATAGTGCTACATCTTGATTTGGGGATGATTTAAATATAACTTCCACAATAGATTAGGGGGTCCTACATGAGATAAATCATAGATGATTTTTTCTCTTAGTGTCTTAAATTTCAGTACGCAAAGGACGATCACCATGTTCTGACAGGGTTGTTTCAACCTGTTGATATCATGGAGTGGAATTTAGATGACATATCCAAGGAATATTTGGATGGTCTTCTACACACAACAACATTTCTTGATTCTATGTAGGTGATAGTTGAAAACACTAAAATGTTATCACACTTACATTACATAAGAGAATATATTTTTGTTGAGTGTTTAGGGCATTTGTACATACGGTAGATCATTCGATTTCATGGAATACCCTCAGAGATTATCTTCGATCGTGATGAACAGTTTACGTCACGATTATAGAGAGTTATATAGGAGGAATTCAAGACCCAAATGAGGATTGGTATACCCTTTCAACCCCATAATAATTTACATACTAAGCGTACTATCCATGTGTTGGAGGATATGTTGAGGGTTTGTATGTTATAGTTTGATCGGAGTTGAGAGGATCACTTTACCATGGTAGAGTTTGTGTACAATAACAGAGACCACTCTACTATTGACACGGAACCTTCTTAGGCCCTGTACAGAAGACCCTGCAGGTCACCCATGTACTAGAAAAAGATCAATGAGACATCTTTTGTGGGTCTAGAGTTGGTTCATATAACAGAAAACAAGGTCCATGTCATCCTTGGGCAGATGAAGATGTCCTAGAGTAGGCATAAATTGTATTCAGATCACCATCGTATTCCCAAGGAGTTTGATCAGGGAGACCACATCTTCTGGAGACTCTCTTCATGATGAGGATTGATAAGGTTTGGCTGGGGAGTCAAGATCCCCACAAGGTTCATCATTCTTTTCAAGGGAATATAGTGGGTTGGAAATATTTAATACCACCTTTCCCTACCCCCATTGTTGGAGTGGGAGCATGATACATTCCACATGTCACATCTGATGAGATAAATGCATGATCCAACACACGTCATCGACTGGGGTGACCTAGAAATCAAGGATGGATCCACCTTTGTGGATCACCTGGTGGTGATCAATGATTGATATCATCTAAAACTATGTAGATATAACATCCACTTGCTTTATGTGTTGTGGTAGTACAGAAACATGCATAAGTGTTCATGGGAGTGGGAGATCTATATGCAATCTCAGTATCCTATGTTTTTTGTTTCGTTTTTCGTTACAGGGATGATGATATTGAAAGAAGGAATGATGTAGTGACTTGTTTTTTTCTTTGTAATAATTTTAAATATTTCAATATATATTTCTAGATATAGTCACTGAGACGACATGTGCTTTCTAGCGATAGTGTACCCATAATTAATTTCATAAAAATATAAGAAATATTTTCATTTTGTGTGAAACATTTCGTAATGAAAATAGAATAAATCATAAATGAATTCTTATATCAGAAATTCAAGACCATGGTTGTGTCTATAACATGGGATTTACCCTAGGAGAAACGAAAAATTAGTCTTCATGGGGTGTTCAAATATCTTTCCAATTTGTTATAGATTTAATTAATTAATTAATTCATTCATTAATTCATTTAACCTATCAATTTTCCTATTAATCTGTCAATTTGTTGAATTTTCCAAGGCTAGCCTCATAATACTAGGATCATTGAGAGCTCATTATCCCTTTTCTATTGGTGGATAAAATCAGATGATGACAGAAATATATATCAGAGTAGTTCAGGATGCATCAAATACAAAAAAAATTTAAATTAGTTGGTGAGAACATTATTCGATAATGAGTTATGAAATATATTAGTAGGACTCATAATTTTATTGGTTTAACCATTTTCTGATAATTGTTTTTGAGAATATTGATCCCTTTCTTGGATCTGTGCCAATTACAATCCTTTCATGTTTCTATGTCTCAATTAAATTAGATTATTTCAATTATTTTCTAACCCTAGATATCCCCGTTCTTGATAATTTGATAAAAATTCTTGGAAAAAATCTTTAAACGATTGTTCTTATTCCTTTCCCCCTTAATTTCTTCACGTTCATCTCTGTTTGGAACCCTGAAGTCTTGGTTTGACATTATTGGGTGGTACTGAGCCTGATCAGGCCCCCCGAATCGTGATTGATTCATGAGAAAGGGACATATCAATTAATCAGGCAGATATCTGGGATTGTTTTGGGTTTTGTATGTATTTTTTGATGATAATTAATAAAATCCATGTTGATTATTGGTGCAGAGACATGCCAAACTCACAATGGAACTCTCATGGGTAAATGAGATCATATTTCTGGCCACTGGATGAGAAAAAATTATGGGCAAAACCTAGATCCTCTAGTCTTAGGAGGAAATGATTTGGGATCTAGGGAGGAACAACTTTAATCGAAACATGGATTGTAGATCTATAAAACTATAAAAAACTAGACTATACATTATGTACCATAAGGAACACACGACATGTAGATCCTTGGATATGATGGCTAGAGTTTCAGAAAATCATAAGGATGGATGGACGTGTATACCTTCTACATGCCTTGTAAATTGTCCCCATATGAAAGAATCATATGGCGTGACACATATTAATAACCTTGTGGGGATATAAACATCCACACACATGACCATGTACCGAAGTACAAATAAATGACTAGAAGGACATGACTTGGTCCTGGGTAGTTTGGACATGCCATAGAGTCCACTTGCATGGCATGTACATGTACATGAATTTTCAGCAATGTGTTGGCCAGGGACACAATCAAGAGGTGGAACATGACTACAGAACATGTGGGTCTCCTCACATGTCATGAACCCCCTTGGTTGATTTTATGGAAACACTATTCTTCTACATATCCTTTGTTTGGACTCATATTTTGGCCCATGAGTAGATTATCATGAATATTTTTACATGTAGAATGAAATGGTGACCACTGTTGTGGTTTTAGAGATATGATTTGAAATGTTCTGTGCATGAAGCTTATTTGAGGTGACACCTGATAATAGAATTGATAAGGAGGTATCAACAAAGGCTTCCTATTATACCTTACCAAGTAGAACCACTATCAGATAGGGAGTGGGTCCTCGATGACAAGAGTGGAACCCCCCCCCCCATGACACTAAGGTGTAGTTCATTGACCTATAGAGTATACCCCCCCCCCCCATCAGCATGGGCTTGGTTCCTCTACCTTATTGAGTGGAACCTCTATCAGATAGGGAATGAGTCCTTGATGACTATAGTGTAACCCCATGACACACCAGGGTGTAGGTCCTCAACTTATAGAGTTAATACCACTAACATCACGGTTGCTAGTCCTCTAACTTCTGAATAGAACCCCTATCATATAGGGAATGGGTCCTCATGACATTAGATTAGACCCCCCCATCAACATGGGTGCATGTCCTCTACAAATACTTATAGAGTAGAAACCCTGATGCACTAGTGAACATGTCCTTTACACGGAGTTTGTTCCCCCTCCACTATGTGATAGAGTGATTATGCATGGGTATTCACAAGATTACTTTTGGGTAGGCATGGGGGATGTTGGGCATCATTGATAGTATTTTTGTACTATTGATGACTCTTCATCCTGGGATGAGTTGTGAGATGGATATCCACTTTCTCTATCATTTCATATTTTATTGACCGAGAATATAGATCTACATATTCATCTTATTATATAATATTAGATTTGGTTACTCTCTTTCCATGAGATGTAAAGACACATGAGGTATGCCATGGGCTTTTCATGATTATCATCTCATGGTTGGACAAGTTTACTCACTTTCTATGTGTGGAAATGACTCAATGTGTAGTTTATCAACACATTCTTCTAGTCCCCTTATGTTTGGATGAGGATCATTTCTCACATGGTTTGGATTGATCCGCTCTCTTCCATTATATCTTTCATCCTTTTCATTATCTATAATATTTATATTCCTATTGTATCTATTTCAACCTCCATTCAACTTTTAGGGAATCCTACTGGGCATGTATATACTCACCCCTGTATTGGAATTTCCTACATGTGTCCTGTCTTATGGAGATGACAGAATGCTTATGGGTGACTTTAGAGGAGCTTAGGGATACCTAGTACTTTGGACCATGTATTGTGGTCACAACTTGGAGATCAGGAGATGGACTCTCTCAAAAGATTACTTTCTAGTTTTTTCAGGTTGGGACTTTTTTCCAGTTGGTTTTATATTTTTCCCATTTACTGTCAGTTTTCACTACACTACTATTGTCCATTCTAGAGGTTTTACATGCATGGTTTTTCCCTTAGTAATTTCCTATTTTAATTTTACTACATCATCACTTCTATATTGTTATAGATGTGTGAGTTCATATTGGTACACAATCAATGGTCTCTACATGTTATTTATTCCTTTATCATTAGTTTCCATCCCCTATCAAATGGAGGTGGGCTTAGGATTGTTGTGGCTTGGTCCCCAACTTGGGTCTAGTCATGACAGCTCATGTTTCTTGATTTACTTATGATTAACTAGTACCTCACCCATGCATACGCACGACACTATAATTAAAATCTACGATTCAATAGTGTTTTAGTAGTTTTGAGTATTTAATAATAAAAATTACTTAAAATACGATAAACTTACAGAGACGGAGGTAGAGGTAGAGTGGAAGGATAATGTAGAGGAGGAGGTGGAGGCTAATGATGTAACAACCCGATATTTTATAAAAAAAATATTCTTTTTAATTTCATTAATGTCTTGTGTTGTACGCTACACCAAAAGGAGCTTGCACAACACGCATCCCTGACTTGCCTTGCATTACACGCAATCACGACCTTCCTCGATAGCGTGTGTAGTACGCAATAATGAGTTTTACTAAACAACAATATGCTATTAAAATATTATTAAAACTAGCCGTTATGAATAGTAATAACCACTTTTTGAAAATATGTAAATTTTATTCTTCAAAATGGAATTCATTTTTGGATTCGTAATATCGAAATTATCTTAGGGTGAAATTTTGGTACTTTTCGGATAACATTCATTTTCTGATGAATAGTGAAAATTACTAAAATTTAATTAAAAACATCCTTTTTAATCAAAATAATTAATAGTGATAAATTACCAATTTGAGTGGTTTTAAAGTATATTTAGAATATATTTTTACAATTTAATACAATGTTGGTCATTGGATGTAATTCTACATTTAAACCAGACATAAACAAGTGTCAATCTTTTGATGGTTATTATCTCTTAAAAACACGCTATTTGTTTTGACAACGGGAATTAATTTTCTAATTAATTAATGAAACTAATATGTTTTGAATTTGGTAAAATAGACATAATTTTTGAGTTCATAATATCAAATATAGCTTAGGCCTAATTTTTGGTATTTTTTTGGAAACTTTCATTTTTTGATGAATAGTGAAACCACTAAGTGGTAGTTAAGAAAAATGAATTTTTCATAAAACATAATTTTACCGCTTCTGTGAGTGGAATTTCAAAAATCCGAGAGACACGGTTGATGTCAGTAAGTAAAATGTTGTTCAATGAGATGAAAATAATTTTTGGTGAATAGTAACTTTTTACTTTTTTTCCCACGGTTAAAAGTAAATAGGATAATTAAGGGTAAAAATGATATTATTATTACCCTAACACATGTCCTAATTCTATTGGATAAGTGTAATTCGACCAAAAACAACCTTAGTAATAAAATATGACCATTTAGGCCCACTTGGATTAGATTAGGACATTTATTATTAATTTATTTAAAGAAGGGTTAAACTAGTTAAAATCAAAGTTTAATAAGTAAATCATTTTTAATATGGGGTTATACATAATATAAATTCGACTATAAATATTCATTAGAAAGATAAAAATATTTCCTACATAATGGTATTTTATTTTTAATTTTTAGACATTACATAATTTAATTTATTTATGACAGAACAATGATGCAGTAATTATCTTATTAATGAAATATTGCCATAATTGATGTTATAAATACCCAAATAAATATAATATGAGACTTTTTATGAACTAAACTAACTTTCTAGGTTAATATGACATGTTAGGATTGATTTAATTAACTTTGGTCGAAGTAATAATTCTTTTATGTTTTTCAAAAAAATAAACTATTAAATAGTGTCAAAATTGACATAAAATAGTTTTTAAAACAAATATTATTTTATTAATTGTTATTTTATTCTTAAAAAACTAAGGTTCGGCCACATAACTTATATAAGGTTATATATATTAATAAAACACAACTTGGGGGGTCGCTTGGATGTATATGGTACGTTTATTAACTATATAATATAAAAATAAAAAGTGACATGGTAAATGTCAATCTAATTAACTAAGAGTTAAAACTGAATGATAAGGTTAATATAATGACCTAAACTTTCCCAAATTCTATTGCATTAGAGTATTTCGACCCATACCCACCTTAGATTCGAAATATATAAATTTGGAGCTATTTAAATCCGAATATGACATTATAATAAAATAATATTTTTATTTTTTCCAAAGGTACCCCTCTCCTCCCTTATAAAAGGGAACCTCCTCCCCCTCTTCCTCACAACACTTTGAGCCTTCAAGATCGGACAAACCCAGAAAATATCTCCTATACACTTCCTTAGAAACATCCTATAGGTTTTGGTCTTCCTCAGAGGCCAATTTTAGTTCCCTAAAAGGAGATCTCAAAGAGGCACTTCAAAGAAGAGATAATGTCCGTTACCGATTCTTTCATCTTTCTTTCCTCTTCAACTTATTCTTCATTAGTTGTTTCATTATGAAGTAATATCATCAGTATCACTCATATAATGATATGTTATTATAAGTATGAAACAACCCTATTTAACCATCTATCCATCCTACGGAAAATGAAATCACCACTCGTGTGTACGTACGGAATACCGTCTCCACGACGCGATGAGATTCATTCTCCACGTTAACCATTCATGAATTATTATAAAGTATATATAATAAGTAATAATTAAATATATGACATAATAATGATTCTGGGTTTATGTGTATATATATGTATGTCATCTACTTAATGCCATTCAACTCAATAAGGAAAAGAAAACAACGTTCATGCGTACGAACGGTCTACCGTCTCCATGAACGGTGTATTTCATTCCATTTACTGATCTATTATGTATATATAAATATTATGAATATATATTATATATAAATCATGTTTTATATTATGTAATTAAGTAATAATGATATAAGTAATCATATAAATAATTACAAGTCAAAACACGGATGACAAATGAAACGATTTTACCCAAAACGCTCTTTTACATGGAATTTACAAAAGAACGGGTAATATAAAGCCATAAGTGAACCATTTATGATATCATAACAATGATTATGATTCTGGAATAAGTAAATGATATTATTTAAACCATTATACAGGAGGATTGGACACTTACGAAGCAACTCGGACCTAAGGTAAGGGAAAATATCACAATCTCATTTTTATCCGAGATTGTTTATACTTTAGTATTTACTGGGGTGTATTTTATCATCCACATCCATGTTTCCTCAATATGTAATATTATTTACATCCACCTACAATTTTTTATATTCAATTTTACCCTTCGATGAGTTTTTAGTAAAATATATGAAAGGAATCTTTTGTCGTTTTTCGTACGAGGTACTTTTTGACTTTTCCAACAAAAGTACGAAGAATGTTTTTTTAACTTATATGACATGAATGGATTTTTAAAACATTATTTCCAAGAATCTTCCTTTACAAGTTTTCAAATTTATTTTTAGTCAAATTCTTTTAGTTTAGAATTGTACGACATGTTAAGAAAGCAAAAGTGTTTTTGAAGCAGAAAGGATATTTTCCTCAAGAATGGAGTTCAAGTGTTTTATCAAAATTATTTTCCATCTAAGATAATAAAGGGTTCTATTTTTATCCCTCTTATTACATTGATTTTATTATGTTGTGATGGAATTATATTTTTATGAATTCCTTTATCTTATATGAATTGTTTTATAATGTCACAATGTTTAAGACTCCCATTTTTATTACATGGGTTATGCTATGATGTATGGTTTTCTGATTCTGTGGCACACATAAGAATGGTATCATTATGAGATGGGTGGGACCTATCTCTCCCTCCAATGAATTGGGTAAATATTTTATATCTCAAGAGATAGACATGGCTGGAATGGTAGGTTATACCGGTTCAGTGAATCATGACTGAAACGAGGAGTGAACTCGGTTCAGAAAGGGACTTTGTCCACTAAGATAGTCTTGGCAATGAGTCTTGACTAATAAGAAATTATTCTATATGATTATGTGTGTATGCCACAAAGTTTAATGATTTCATTTATGATTATTGGGATTACATTTAACTACTATGATTTATCCCATGTTATGAATTTATAATCTCTTTTGCAGGTTATGATTTCCAAAAGTTATGTTCTTATGAATATGATGTGATTGATATTTCTTTTGTTTACCATTACTGAGCATTTGAGCTCACCCTTTTATGTTTTCTTTTCCCCTGGATATAAAGATAGGTTTTAGGTAAAAAAGATGAAGATGTTTATGGGATATGTTGAAGATCATTCACCATGATTAGAAGATTATATTCCGAGTTTCCAAAGACACTAAACTATTATGATCCTTGTGTGTGTATTTTTGTTATGTACTAAGTATTCCGCAAAAGTAATGTAATGTCCATATACGTCAAGCTTCAGGTCTCTACAGTTGGTATCAGAGGAAAAGTCTAGTCAACCTTTGGAAACTAGGATGTGATAACTTTAGTGATATCCCTAGAGATATTTCTAAGGTATATCTAGGGATGTTCATAAGGTTAAGTATATGTATAGGATATAGTCCTAGAACTACGGTAATGATCTTAGAATTTAACCTAAGATGTTAGATATTGAGGGTGCTTTCCCTTTACTATGTTTTTCTCTCTAGCATGATTTTTCCTCTCACAGAATTCTTTTTGTGTTTTAGTTAATGGAGGGAACTAGAAGGAATTCGGTTAACATTGAATCCAATGGAAAAATTGGTGACTATGAGAAACAAAAATTTGTAATACCTAGAGAGAAATATATTGTGATTATGCCGAATTAGTCATCGCGATATATGATTAACAAGGTGAAATTTAGTGGTATGCCTAATTCATCAAATAAGAGGAAGATAAACTATTATGCATGTTCGCATTTTGAGGAGCATAAAGAAAGGAAGATTGAGATTTCTAAAGAAGGGAAGAAGAACCTTGAGGAATACCTCAAATGGAGGGACAGATGTTATCTGTGTGGAGAAAAGGGTCATAGAGTGATAGAATGTTATGGAGTTCAATGTATTATTTGTGGAGAACATGGGCATTACCCAACACAATGCCCTGACCTAAAAAGTTACTTCTAAATCAAGGAAGGACTTATTCTAGGACAATCATTGAAGAGGATGGATTGAAGTGTTTATGTATTTGTATTCAAGAATAATGTTGTTGAGGTACTTTTTTTGTGTATTGGAATATTTTTGTATTATTCTATTGTGGTTTTCAATAATTTTAAGGTACTGGTAACCATGAAGAGTGATTGAAATATTTTTTGGAAAGCAGATGATTTGCAAATAATGAACGGATAAAGAGAATCTAATATGTTTGATAGAATTCATGAGCTCATTATTGGTATAAGTACTAAGTGATATCATGGTTTGAGGATATAGAATTTCGAGGATTTTCGTATGTGGAAAGTGTTAACTTTTAACTGCATTCATGTTTTCACTAAGGTTCAATGGATATTCATTCTTCAAGAGAATACATGATTAAGGTATTCACATATTTGTAATTTGACCAACAAGATATATCTTATGATATATGGGGGATAAGTGATGGCATTCACGTGATCATTTTCTTTATACTATGATCTTGGACCGAAGTATTTTAGATAAGCATAATGATTGGAATGGATTATGTTGGACATAAGTTAGTATTGTTTAAGGATAATTTTTTTTTGATATTGTTGATGGGATGTTATAGTAATATAGATTTAGAAAAAGGACAACCTGCAGGACGGGCGACAACCCATCGCGTCGGACAAGGCTGTGGGAATCGAACCCACAACCGATGTGCGACTGGCCTTTATTTCCTACCACTGGCCTACAGGAAGTCCCTGTTTAGTAGAAACTAGTTTTATTATATTCAGAAGTATGATATATGAAGTATAAGTCCATTTTAGGAACTATATATGATTAATGTCACTATAGATGGACTTATGTATTTTTTGATAACTTTTCTAACCTTTTGTTTGAGACAGATGGAATGACCCATCATTCTATCACATGATCTGCTAACACATCACGAATGACAAATTCAACTTCATTTCCTTAAGAGATGAAGTGTAAATTTTCCAAAGAAAGACAAACGGTGAGACTATACCAAAATCACGAAATTATTTCTTCTAATTTCATCAACTTTAGGGAAATGATCTTGAAAACCAAAAATGTTATCCTAGTGCTCTTATATCTGATGAATCAGATGGTACCATAGATCATCACAAATTTATGGCTTTGTGATTGCTGGCTTTTCCATAGCCATGTTCTCTACCACTATCTATCAAAACATGATGGTTAGATTTCTCTTCCATATCCATATTTTCACCTATGTGGAAACCCAGTGATTAGTTTATTTGGGTAATCGTTACATTTCATACTTTAGTTTTTAAAGCCATGTTTTGGTATTCCTTTTTTACAATGTGGGTTTCTATTAAAGAAACTTTCGAGTAGTAAACCATTTATAACCCCGACGAATTTCGAGGGTGAAATTCATTTTAAGGGGGGTAGAATGTAATAGCCTGAGATTTTATAAAAAAATATTCTTTTTAATTTCATTAATGTCTTGTGTTGTACGCTACACCAAAAGGACCTTGCACAACACACAACCTTGACTTGCCTTGCATTACACGCAATCACGACCTTCCTCGATAGCGTGTGTAGTATGCAATAACGAGTTTTATTAAACAACAATATGCTATTAAAATATTATTAAAACTTGCCATTATGAATAGTAATAACCACTTTTTGGAATTATGTAAATTTTATTTTTCAAAATGGAATTCATTTTTGGATTCGTAATATCCAAATTATCTTAGGGTGAAATTTTGGTACTTTTCGGATAACGTTCATTTTCTGATAAATAGTGAAAATTACTACATTTTTATTAAAAACAAACTTTTTAATCGAAATAATCAATAGTGATAAATTATTAATTTGAGTGGTTTTAAAGTATATTTAGATTATATTTTTACAATTTACTACAATTTTTGTCATTGGATGTAATTCTACATTTAAACCAGACATAAACAAGTGTCAATCTTTTGATGGTTATTATCTCTTAAAAACACGCTATTTGTTTTGACGATGGGAATTAATTTTTAAATTAATTAATGCAACTAATATGTTTTGAATTTGGTAAAATAGACATCATTTTTTAGTTCATAATATCAAATATAGCTTAGGCCTAATTTTTGGTATTTTTCTGGAAACTTTCATTTTTTGATGAATAGTGAAACCACTAAGTGGTAGTTAAGAAAAATGAATTTTTCATAAAACTTAATTTTACCCCATCTGTGAGTGGAATTTAAAAAATATGAGAGACACGGTTGAAGTCAGTAAGTAAAATGTGGTTCAATGAGATGAAAATAATTTTGGTGAATAGTAACTTTTTAATTTTTTTTAACCACGGTTAAAAGTAAATAGGGTAATTAAGGGTAAAATGATATTATTATTACCCTAACACATTTCCTAATTCTATTGGATAAGTGTAATTAGACCAAAAACAACCTTAGGAATAAAATATGACCATTTAGGCCCACTTGGATTAGATTAGGACATTTATTATTAATTTATTTAAAGAAGGGTTAAAATAGTTAAAATGAATGTTTAATAAGTAAATCATTTTTATTATGGGGTTATACATAAGATAAATTCGACTATAAATATTCATTAGAAAGATAAAAACAGTTCCTACATAATGGTATTTTATTTGTAATTTTTAGACATTAAATATTTTAATTTATTTATGACACAACGATGATGTAGAAATTGTCTTATTAATGAAATATTGACATAATTGATGTTATAAATACCCAAATAAATATAATGTGAGACTTTTTATTAACTAAAAAACTTTTCTAGGTTAATATGACATGTTAGGATTGATTTAATAAACTTTTGTCGAAGTAATCATTCTGTTATGAGTTTCAAAATAATCTACTATTGAATAGTGTCAAAATTGACATAAAATAGTTTTTAAAACAAATATTATATTATTAATTGTTATTTTATTCTTAAAAATCTAAGGTTAGGCAAAATGACTTAGATAAGGTTATATATATTAATAAAACACAACTTGGGGGTCGCTTGGATGTATATGGAAATTTTATTAACTATATAATATAAAAATACAAAGTGACATGGTAAATGTAAATCTAATTAACTAAGAGTTAAAACTGAAAGATAAGGTTAATATAATGACCTAAACTTGTCTAAATTATAATGGATGAGAGTATTTCGACCCATAACCACCTTAGCTTCGAAATATTTCAATTTGGTGCTATTTAAAACCGAATATGACTTTATAATAAAATAACATTTTTAGTTTTTCCAAAGGTACCCCTCTCCTCCCTTATAAAAGGGCACCTCCTCCCCCTCTTCCTCACACCACTTTGATCCTTCAATATAATCCAAACCCTGCAAATTTCTCCTCTTCACTTCCCTAGAAACATCCTAGAGGTTTTGGTCTTCCTCAAAGACCAATTGTAGTGCCTTAAAAGGATATCTCAAAGAGGCGCTTCAAAGAAGAGGTAATGTCCGTTACCGATTCTTTCATCTTTCTTTCTTCTTCAACTTCTTCTTCTTTAGTTGTTTCATTATGAATTAATAACATTAGTATCACTAATATAAAGATATGTTATTATAAGTATGAAACAACCCTATTTAACCATCTATCCATCCTACGGAAAATGAAATCACCGCGCGTGCGTACGTACGGAATACCGTCTCCACGACGCGATGAGATTCATTCTCCACGTTAACCATTCATGAATGATTATAAAGTATATATAATAAGTAATAATGAAATATATGACATAATAATGATTCTGAATTTATGTGTATATATATGTATGTTATCTACTTAATTCCATTCAACTCAATAAGGAAAAGAAAACAACATTCATGCGTACGAACGGTCTACCGTCTCCATGAACGGTGTATTTCATTCCATTTACTGATCTATTATGTATATATACATATTATGAATATATATTATATATAAATAATGTTTTATATTCTGTAGTTAAGTAATCATGATCTAAGTATTCATATGAATAATTATAAGTCAAAACATGGATGACAAATGAAACGATTTTACCCAAAATGCTCTTTAACATCGAATTTACAAAAGAACGGGTAATATAAAGCCATAAGTGAACCATATATGATTTCATAACAATGATTATGATTCTGGAATAAGTCAATGACATTATTTAAACCATTATACAGGAGGTTCGGACACTTACGAAGCAACTCGGACCTAAGGTAAGGGAAAATATCACAATCTCATTTTTATCCGAGATTGTTTATACTTTAGTATTTACTGGGGTGTATTTTATCATCCACATCCATGTTTCCATAATGTGTAATATTATTTCCATCCACCTACAATTGTTGAAATCCAATTTTACCCTTCGTTGAGTTTTTAGTAAAAGATATGAAAGGAATATTTTGTCGTTTTTTGTACGAGGTACTTTTTTACTTTTCCGACAAAAGTACGAAGAATGTTTTTTTAACTTATACGACATGAATGGATTTTTAAAACATTATTTACAAGAATATTCCTTTACAAGTTTAAATTTTATTTTTAATCAAATTATTTTAGTTTATAATTTTACGACATGTTAAGAAAGGAAAAGTGTTTTTGAAGCAGAATGGATATTTTCCTCAAGAATGGAGTTCAAGTGTTTTATCAAAATCATTTTCCGTCTAAGATAAAAAAGGGTTCTGTTTTTATACCTATTATTACATTGATTTGATTATGTTGTGATGGAATTATATTTTTATGAATTCCTTTATCTTATATGAATTGTTTTATGATGTCACGATGTTTAAGATTCCCATTTTTATTACATGGGTTATGCTATGATGTATGGTTTTCTGATTTTGTGGAACACATAAGAATGATATCATTATGAGATGGGTGGGACCTATATCTCCCTCCAATGCATTGGGTAAATATTTTATATCTCATGAGATAGACATGGCTGAAATGGTAGGTTATACAGGTTCAGTGAAATAGGACTGAAACGAGGAGTGAACTCGGTTCATAAAGGGACTTTGTCTACTAAGATAGTCTTGACAATGAGTCTTGACTAATAAGAAATGATTCTATATGATTATGTGTGTATGACACAAATTTTCATGATTTCATTTATGATTATTGGGATTAAATTTCACTACTATGATTTACCCCATGTTATGAATTTATGATCTATTTTGCAGGTTATGATTTCCAAAAGTTATATTCTTATGAATATGATTTGATTGATATTTCTTTTGTTTACCCTTACCGAGAATTTGAGCTCACCCTTTTAAGTTTTCTTTTCCCCAGGATATAAAGAAAGGTTTTAGGTAAAAAAAATAATATCTTTATGGGAGATGTTGAAGATCTTTCACCACGATTAGAAGATTATATTTTGAGTTTCCAAAGTCACTAAACTATTACGATCCTTGTGTGTGTGTGTTTTTTATGTACTAAGTATTCCGCAAAAGTAATGTAATGTCCATGTACGTCATGCTTCGGGTCTCTACAGATGAGGAGGATACACATGGTGAGGTGGATTATCAGTATAACATTCAATTCTTTAAGAGTTCACTGACAACTCAACAAACATCTATATTTTGTATATAAAACATCTAAATATTGGAATAAGATTTCATAAAATAAAAAAAGCATATGAAAAAAATGCAAATAAAGTAATATATTTATATTTCAAAGAAAAACACCTTTCGAACTACTTATTATGAATCAAAATTATATGGACTAAACCAAAACTTGACTAAACTATATCACTAACAAAATAAATTACTATAGTAAAGACTTAATTCCACCAACACTCTTGAACATGTTACCTTTTGGTAAGATAAATCCACTATAATGAATTTTTCAAATCCAATGCTATCAATCCATTAATGCTCAGCTATTGAGTTTTGTCCCTCACAGAAACAAAAGAATTAATACAAATGTAATACAAATCATTAAATGACAACAGAAAGGAAACATCACTGTGGTGGTTGCTTCTATTCACTCTAGCCTGGTATTTATATCATTAGCACTTTGTATGAGTTTTCATGACCAACTCCTAGTTGAATACTATAGTAGTTTCTTATTTTAATTTTACTACATCTTCAATTATATATTGTTATGGATTTTGGAGTTCATATTGGTACACAATCAACGGTCCCCCATGTTATTTATTCCTTAATCACTATTTTCTAGCCCCTGGCCAATGGAGGTGGGCATATGATAGTTGTTTCTTGGGCCCCATCTCGGGTCTGGTCATGACAGCTCATGTTCTTTGATTTCCTTATGATGAATGTCTTATGATATAAAAATATTTTGTCTACGATTCAAGATAATGATATTTTATATGCATGGTATTCTTTTAAAATGATATGTTCAAGTTCTCAAACCCTTATGTTCATGGTATTCATTTGTATCTCTCTTTTTAACCCTTATTGAGCATCTGATCTCACGATTTCTCTTGTTTCATTTCCACAGGACATGAAGAACTATCTTATGTATAATATTTATAATAAGATTTATTGTTGTCAATAATTATGTGGGAGATTATGTATCTCACTTATGGAGCTATGTTTATGTTCCTTGTCTCTCCAAGTCACTAAACTATTCTGTTGCTTAGGTGTGCATTTGTTTAATGTAATGAATATTCCTAAAAAATGATTTTATAACTATGTCTATCAATCCTAGTTTTCTATATAATCTTTCATACTCTAAGTCAACCCCTCCCAAAGTATTTAACCTAGTTGGAATAACAAATAATACAACTTATTCTCATAAGATCCAAATGTTTTTATTTTTAAAATATAATTTAAGGTGATGTAATTTTCGGAGAGCCCTAAAATTACGTATGATATAGTTCATCCCTTAATGGGTATTGAAGCTAAATCTTTTTTTTCTAGATAATTTATAAGTTTATGAAAAAACCACAATTTATAATCAACTAAATAATTGAGAAACCAGATAATGAAAATTTGGTGGCTTTATGATTGAAGTACCTATATGATGAGACATTATAGGATGATGTTATAGATATTAAAAAATATATAGAAATGAATATTATATAATCTTGAGTAATGTTGAGGTTTTTATTTTATTCTTATATTTAAAAATATACTCATATTTCATAGGGTGAGAGGATTTTATCATATAATGAAAAAGTAAAAAATGTTTTTACAAAGGGTATAGATTTTTGTTTTATGCTTTAATATTTTTAATTTATTTGATGAGATGATTATAGGAAAGTTATATGAATGAAAATTCAAATAATTTACCCCTAAAAGGAAATTTTATAGATGTTAACATCACTTGGAAAAAATTTTTGGTTGACTTTAATGTCAAAGTTAATTGATGTTGTTTTCTATACAGAGTATGGACCATGTAGAATTAGAGTTGATTGATTTATGGATTATTTATTTTAGAAAAGTGATGTTATTATCATATAAAAAAATTCAAGGAATATATTTTGTTCAATGGAATAAAAATAAAAGTAACACAAAGTGTGTAGAAAGTTTCTCTCCTACCCAAAGATGCCAATAATGGGGATTAAAATTCAAATAATCATAGTGGATGGAAAATTAATGAATAAGTTACATCACTAAATGTTACCTAAAGAAGATGTTTTAAGAGACATTGAATTTATTTTAAAAAATGGTTAGCAATAACATTGAATTTAGTTTTGAATTGGTATTGAAAAAACATTAAAAGGGAGGGATTAAAGTATCCAATTGATAATGGTGATGATATATTGTATTTTTGGTCAATAATAAGTGGAAATGTTGATGAGTAATTTTTAGGTGATGTTTCTAGTGGTTGTTCCAGAATTATGTCCACTAGAAGATCCTATTTTGGATGATGGAACCATTAGAAGAATAAACATTATAGATGTGATAGCTACTACATAATAATGTAAGGCTATCGTCACCATAAGTAAGGAGGATGAGATACAATTAAATTATACTGATGGTTATAGACACATTCAATAATGTTACTAGAAGAAGTATATACACATCATAAAATTTTGTAACAATTCAACAATGTAATATTTTAATGTTCACATTTATTGTATGAAGAAAAAATTAAATATATTGAATATCTACGTTAAATATTGATAAAATATGTTGATAGGAAGTTACACAATGCACATCTAGATAAAGAATAGTTTTATGGACCAGATGTTGTGTTGCAACTAAGATAAGAGTAAATTAGAATATGAGTGGGTAATAACTTCCTAAATTGGTAATGAACTTTTAGAATAGTTCTAAAATAAGAAGGATGTATCTATGTATTAGAAAAACATCATCCTATGAAATCAATTGCAGTAATTGTTTAAAAGTCGAATTTAGATGAATTATATAAACATATAAAAGATGAAAATTATGTCTCCACACTCATTCTTGTTACCATAGAGTAAAAGTTGAAAAAGAAACAAGAGACCCTGAATTCCTCTCAAATGATAGACAAACTGAAAAATGATCTATTTTAGGTAAGGTATGGATGAATGACATGAAGATTCAAAATATATTTTTCTATGAAAGATGATGCAAGGAACCTTAATCTACACTCACAAACTCAATATGTTTGGGTAAATTAGGGAATAAGAGAGGATACGTTCGCCCCTTAAAATTGAATTGGATAATGATTTCATTTTTCAATCACTACTATAATGTTTTTAGAATTTTGTTAGGAATTACAACATTAATGAACACTATAAAAATTTATCGAATATCTTCAATATATTGAGGATGAATGAATATGACATGGTTAGTTTATATTTTATTACCATGATTATGTTATATAAATAGATTGATAATTTTATTACTAGAATGGGAAGAAAAGTGGTCATTGGGAGTACACACCACCAACTAAATCGAAGAAGAATAAATAAGGTGAATGTTTCCATACATATAAAGTAATAATTTTTTTTAATTGAGACAAGGGGGAAATAAGATAAAGGATTACTAAATTAATGAAGGTTAAGTGTATCCACCAGAATAATATTAACACACTCAAGGGGGAGGGATCCCATGTTAGAAAAAATCATATGAGAATTATCTTGGGTACCCTGAAAAGAGAGGAAGTCCACTACATGGTTCCCTTCATGCCATATGTACATCATGTATGCTTGGTTGATGAGACTCCTACACTATGAAATAAATTAGATGGTGGAAAAAGGTATGTTAATCTTTCCTTGGAGATATTATTGTAAAATTTAGGACTCTTCTTCAATTGGGGAAAGTTGGATATTATAGGAAAGGATATCCTCAATCCCATTAAGAAATTCCCTATGATCAGTAATAATAGAGTGACCATGGCCATAAAAGTAACTGATGAAAATAACTGCTAAACCTATATTGTCGTGGATGACACCTCCTCCCTATATAAGACCGAGGTGATAGGATACATCAATGTTTTTCTTGAACCCACTATAGGGAGGACTCAAAAAGAAAATATCTTTTAGATTGGTTCCATTTGAATTGACTGAATGGAAAACCTTTAAACCAAAACCATCCTCAAGGATGGATAATTGTACCATTCAATCAAGAGAGAACCCATATCCATAGAATGGAATTAAAAAAGGGTCTGTATGGATAAAACAGAGCTTATGGTGCCTTTAAGGAAGGATCTATTTCTTGAATTCTAGATTCACTAACAAGAAACAGACACTAATATTTCCCTCACCTTATGCTCATTAGAGTTACTCCCCATGTCATGGAACAAGGCCTAAAGAAAATTAGATCTTGTTTCTGAGAATATCCAAATCCCAATGAGGTATTTGAATCCACTACACATGGAATACACCCAATACACTTTTAAAAACATATGAATGGTTGTTTCCTCTTTGGACCTCCAACAAAAACAAAATTTAGACTCATGGATGACCCCCTTCTTTGAACTATATCATCTATTAACACAAATTGATTTCAGATATGACATACAAGAAATTTATACTTATATGATATTTATTTTCACCTGAAAACTTATTCTAATTCATCTTTCTCATGGTTTTCATAAAAAGATTTCTTATATACTTTGGTTAATAAGGCTCCTAATGATAATACTATGTAGAGGAGGTTATCTTATTTAGAGGAAAGCTAAATTGTGTTTAAGATTTTACATTGCTGATGATCCAGAACAGTCTAAATGAAGGATGTATGTGTGAAAGCCTAAGAAAACATAATGTTAGTGGTTAGACATATTAGTAACCTAAGGGGTGTACCCACCCATTTAAGTCTCTATAAAATGATTTCCCCATATCCAACAAACCACCAAGAATGTTGTTGGAGAATTGGTAATTTTGACCATAGAATATTCTATATGTTATAGATTTTCTATTTTAGTACATCCTAGTCAATTCCATAATTCCCCACAAAAAATATACTCTAGATATATTTCTCTTCCATGGCCTCCCAAGCCATCTTGGCCTTGAGTCACCTCATAGTTTCAGGCGCACTACATAGGTTGATGCTACCTTCATCCATCGGTTTGGATATTTTATCTCAGTAGGCTCAATAAAACCTTCCTTCTATATGTGCATCCCAAATAAAGGTTATCATGATCTTCCCATGTTCTTTACCACTATTTTTGGAATATTGATAACAGATAACACAAGCATGGGGGCCAAAGAGAGGATTCCATTTATAATGGTGGTCAGTCCCAAAAAAAAAAGTGGTTCTTCCAATTATAGATTAGATCCAAAAATCTTATCAATAACCCCACGTAGTATGGGATATGAAGCCTTTAGAAAGATATTAGGGATCCTATATGTGGAATATGCCAATATTTCTGATTAATTCATAGTCACTCCTTAGTTATGTTGACAAAATTGTCTAAATTGCAATTTTCTAGATACACACTAATTTTCTCATAATTGATACATTTTCAACTCCACTTATAACATTCCTATATGATTTTATTAATTCCATGAATTTATCTTCTACTACTATTGTCAAAAAAAATGATATTATCCATGAAAATTTGGTGAGATATGATATTAACGTGACTCCTATAATGAATGGGGAGGATTAAAATTATGAGATGTTCTATATTAAAGAACCCATTAATAGATCCTTAGGCCATAATAAACACACTGGTTTATAGAGGATCCCAATAACATAAAACATGAACATACTTTATATATCCAAGACTCTTCCCCAAGAAATTGATCATAAACCCGGCAGTCTAGAAACACCTAAAAACATGTCAATTTCCTAGAAAGAAAAACCCATAAAAAACATAATATTTAGGATGAAAACCCATTATAATCCATCATATGCATAATATATTTTTATATTTACTAAAAATTAGAGACTTGAGTCTTCCTATTTATGTCACTAATAACCTCTTATTATATAGAAATGGAATCCAGGGGGGGGATCTTCCACTTATGAAGTCATGTTTCTCCTCAAATTCCAATTCATGAAGGTGAGTTGAAAGACAATTATTAATCACACTAGAAAGGATCTTGTATGGAAAGAAAAACATACTGATAGGTTTATAATTCTTGAGATAGGATCGATCTTTCACCTTCAAAATGAGAATAATCTAGGGTTCACATGAAAAATTAGTTAATCCCCCAAAAAGTATTCATGAACTGCTTACTTGAGATCAACCTTAATGAGGTCCCACGAACCTCTATAAAATGATCTTTAAAAGCTATATGGAGTAGTGGAACTGTTATTGTTGAGATACTTCATCACTCACAAATATCACTCCCCAATATAATTATTCCAAAAAACGAGTTACTGAATTCTTATACCACATGGGTAACATCATAAAACTAGTTATCATGGCCCCTCGTGTATCCATACAAAATGAAAGGGTCATATCCAAAATAGATTTTAAGATTCTATTAACCATAGCTCCAACCACAATAGGGTTGTTGGTGTGAGAACCACCATTCATGAGGAAACTTGTATTTACACCCTAGTTCATCTATTTTAAAAAAACATAAAAATATTTTCTATTCCCATTACCCCCCTTCAACCACATCTACTAAGATTTTTATTGAATAAAATGTTATTATTCCAGAAGCATTCCGAAAAGATGTATTTTCTTAAAAAAGTGGTCATTGAAAAGATCTTCATCCCAAAAGTCTTAGAGTCTATTTTCTTCTTATTCGATATAATTTTTGAAATATTGTAGATCAAGGAAGTGAGTATGATGTTATTTATCTATTTCTAAATATCCTATTTTAATATACTAATATTTTCTGAAGGTTGACCCATGATCATTGTTTCATGGGTTTTCCCGAAGACGTATGATGTCTAGGTACAAATTTTTTAATGATATTGAAAGTGGATAAAAGTTCAAATTGGTAGAATATAGGTGAGTTGAAAAAGTTAAACAATGTTTCAACAAGAATCTAGTCAAGGTCCTTGAAATATTGGGTGGTTAGGGACAATGATTACTGATTTTATATGATAGATTATTAAGAGAGTTGAATCATTTTTCAAAAAATATATGGAATTTCAGGGATAGGTATAAGATTTATATAAATAAATTCATTATTTTCTATGGTTTTACGACACCAAGTGCATATTTTTTCTAAATTTTAAATGTAAAAGAGTTCAAAATTTAGAGAAGAATTGATAGAACAAATAGTTTTCATTAAAATTTTAATGAAAATAATTGTGAAAACAAGAATTTGAATGTAAATGAATTTATCAAGCATATATTAATATATGTAAAGGATGTGTATCTTCATATCAATTATCATATATGATAAAAGAAACCTCTCATTAACAAAGAGTTTTTGTGAAAAAAAATTAATTGATTAATTGTATATACATGGATTTTGATTCATCATATTCTATAACATACTAGAAAATAAAAAAGGGTAAAAGTGCTTATCCAGATATTTGCTGAAATATAAAGTAATTTGATTCTATCACCCATTAATAGAATATTTTAAATAATAATATTATTTTCAAATAAAAATTGTTCAAACTAATAAAACAACATATATAATATGGATATATTATTTTATTTGTAAAATATTCCTACTAAAATGAAATAAATGATATTTCATAAGAACAAAAATGTTTATATATATTTGAAATATATTTAGAAAAGAATATAGTAACTAAGAGTTTAGTGAGATTATGTTTGGTTTCAGATAAGTTTAAATTTAAAATATAAAGGATTATACCAATCCAAAGTTAAACAAATTTCCACTTAATATCTAAACGTGTTGAGTATATGAAATGATAATGAAGAAAATATAATTTTCTATTTTTAGTTACCATTTAGAAAATGAATATAACAATTTCTTAATAGATTATACTAGTATAATATAACATTATTCTTTACATAATATCCTAATGTTTTTAAAATGTGATATGATAATGAAAAATTTAAATAGTTACATTTAGCTATCATTAATAAGTTGATATCACTATAGGACTATACCAGTAAAATTAAAAATTAACTTACTCTTGATATTATAATATAGCTTAGGGCATGGTGGTAAAGAGAAGTGTAAAGAGTTAAATTAGTTACTATAATAGAGTAAATGTAAATTTATCCAAAAGAGTTTAGGATATAGGTGTAGAGTAATAATGTAAAAAATATTTACATTATCTGACAACATTCAATGAAAATGTTTTATGGAAAGTGTTCCAAGGATGATGATGACATAATTCGAATGATTTTTAAGAAGACAACAATATTTAACATCATTAAATTTTATGTTATGAAGCTTAAGAGTTTAAATATGTTCAAATAGTTGAATGTTAGGAATATTATTTATATATCTAACAATTAATCAATATTTATTAATTCATATATGTTTCCCACTAAATATATAGTGTTAGGTTTTATTAGATAGTCATATAGAGATGGTATATAAATTACATATGATTTAATGAGTTAAAAACCCCTTGAATGTGAAGCATACATAAGGTTGACCTATTTGTTTATCATATATGATATTATATAGAGGTTCTTATGTTATGTTTGTTAAAAATTCTTAAAATGGTTTTAGAATATGAAATGTATCATAATATATATAAAAACAAACCTCCACTTTATCATTATTTCACATTGTTTACATATGTGTATATATTTATATATATTTCATGGAGTGTTTTGATAAATAAACTCTCAAATTATGAATTCGAGTTATCGCTAATTATTTTTTTATGGATTATTATATCTTATGATGAAATGTTATGTTAGTGTGAGTGGGATTCATGTAGAGAGATACATAATATGCTCACAAGACATAAAAAGTTAGGTTTTTTGCATTATATTATCTACTAAGTATACCAAAATGAGTGACATACATAATTTAATTGGTATACTAGGGGTGAATGGATCACATAAGGGTCCCTACTACTTGAGGTTGTAAACATACCTTGAATGAGAACTTTCATACTTTGATACCATAAATAAACAGGTCTATATAATTATTTAGCTAATCAGGGATGGCTGGGTATGTTGTTAATCATGTTTTTAGTTGGAGATCAACTAGATATGAGATTTTTTTCCTCATATGATTAGTAAAAAATCTGGACCCTCGATATAGATAGACTATAGAGGGTGAGTTATCACCTATAAATTATATATGACTTTCTTATCCATTAATATGTGTGGCATGTTATGTGTTCATCCGTCCATATGAATAGCATGTGATATATTCATCTACCATGTTTGTCTATACTTTATGAATCAAGAACATACGTGTAACATACATGGGATTGATATACTCTATGTCACATGGTAATTTAATGTCTTGGAAAAAGGTAAACTATGAGAATTTATATTTAAATATGATATATACTGGTGGACGGTGGTATAGAGATACAACTGTTTGATTTTGATCATTCTATATCCCTTTATAGCTTCAGTATAATTGATTATTTTATAGAGTAATGTTTTTTATTCTCTTTATGAATGTAAATATTCATGTCATTTTAAAACTATAAAGGCTCTTGGGATTGCACTTTTTGGTTGACTTAATGAGAATTGAGTATTACTCAAATAGTTACTCTAAAAGTGTTTTTTAATTAATCCAAAATATTTAGGTATGAGTATTCACAAAGTATTACATATGATGTCATAAATGGTTAAGTTAATGAAATATTTACCAAAATGTTTGGGAAAATATAAAAAGGAGTCTTGGATATGATTTCATAGTTATTATATACAATATAATATTATGTGAAATGGTATAAAGTCTGTAAGGCCTAACTGAAAGTGGGATATTGAAGGAATTATATACCCTAAATCCACATAAAATTTATAAAAAATGAATATATCATTTTTCATATTATATTACACTACTACCTTTGATGATGTGGATGAACACTCAAGAAATCGTTTACCTAATTTATCACTAAAGAATTCACTACATAAGATGAAACATGTGGGAGTTAATTACATTCATGTTTGTGATTCATGGAATAGACAAGGAATTAACTCATGCTTTTTAGCACATAAGACAATGAAATAACACCAAAGGGGAATCTTCATGGATTATATAAATCACTACCATTTAATGGAAGGGGTAAGTGAGAGTGATTTCTCCATGCTTTCCAGAATCTTCCATATTCCAGAAGATCTCTTCCTCATCCTCATTTTCATCAAGATATGCTAGTACATCATGGATGGTAAAGCGCATCATTCGTACGATGAATGATCCACTCAACCCATGGATTCATATGGAGGTGGGATTCCTTCTTCTCCCACTCTAGTGATATTTATCAACCTCATAATATCAATATCATGGATATTTGTAACACTCGAGATTTTTATGAGTAATATTTTGTTTTTATATATCATCAACGGAATATTTCACTACATACTAGCTTGGCTTACTTTACACGCAATTGCGACCTTCCTCGATAGCTTGCGTCGTAGGCAATACCGAGTTTCACTAAACAACGATATGCTATTAAAATATTATTAAAACTAGCCGTTATGAATAGTAATATCCACTTTTTGAAATTTTATAAATTTTATTTTTCAAAATGGACTTCATTTTTGGACTCAGAATATCGAAATTAGCCTAGGGTGAAATTTTGGTATTTTTCTGAAAATGTTCAATTTTTGATGAATAGTGAAACCACTAAGTGGTAGGTTAAAAAACTGAATTTTGCATACAACTTAATTTTACCGCTTCTGTGAATGGAATTTCGAAAATCTGACAGACACGTTTAATATCAAGGACTAAAATGTGGTTCAATGAGATGAAAATAATTTTTGGTGAATAGGAACTTTTTACTTTTTTTACCACGGTTAATAGTAAATAGGGTAACTAAGGGTAAATATGATATTACTATTATCCTAACACATGTCCTAATTCTATTGGACAAGTTTAATTCGACCAAAAACAAACTTAGGAATAAAATATGACCATTTATGCCCACTTGGATTAGATTAGGACATTTATTATTAATTTATTTAAAGAAGGGTTAAAATAGTTAAAATCAATGTTTAATAAGTAAATCATTTTTAATATGGGGTTATACATAAGATAAATTCGACTATAAATATTCATTAGAATGCTAAAAAGATTTCATACATAATTGTATTTTATTTGTAATTTTTAGACATTAAATAATTTAATTTATTGATGACACAATGGTGATGCAGTAATTATCTTATTAATGAAATATTGACATAATTGATGTTATAAACACCAAAATAAATGTAATTTGATACTTTTTATGAATTAAAATAATTTTCTAGGTTACTATGATATATTAATGTTGATTTAAGCAACTTGGTTCGAACATATAATTCTGTTTTGGCTTTCACAAAAATCATATATCAAATAGTGTCAAAATTGACACAAAATAGTTTTTAAATCAAATATTATATTATTAATTGTTATTTTATTCCTAAAAATCTAAGGTTCGGCCAAATAACTTAGATAAGGATATATATATTAATAATAAACAATTTGGGGTTCGTTTGGCATGTTATAGTAAGTGTATTAACCATATAGTGAAAGAAAACAAAAAGACACGGTAAAAGTTAAATTAATTAACTTAGAGTTAAATCTAATTGATAAGGGTTAAAATAAAACCTTAAACTTGTCTAAATCCTATTGGTTGATAGGATTTCGACCCATCCCCACTTTATCTTCGAAATAAGACCCTTTGGAACCATTATAAACCGATTTTGACTTTAATATAAAATAATATTTTGAGATATTCCTAAGGTGCCCCTCTCCTCCCTTATAAAAGGGCACCTCCTCCCCCTCATCCTCACACCAAATTGAGCACTCAAGCACGGCCAACCCCTGCCATTTTCTCCTCTACACTTCCCTAGAATAATCCTAGAGGTCCTGGTCTTCTTCAAAGACCAATATTAGTTCCCTAAGTGGAGGATTCAAAGAGGCGTTCCAAGGAAGAGGTAATATCCATTACCGATCTTTTCAATTTCTTTCTTCTTCAACTTCTTCTTCTTTAGTTGTTTCATAATAAAGTAATAACATCAGTATTAATTACATACTGATATGTTATTATAAATATGAAACAACCCTAATTCACCTTCTATCCATCCCACGGAAAAATGAAATCACCGCGCGTGCGTACGTACGGAATACCGTCTCCACGCCGTGGTGTAATCTATTTTTCCACCATCACTTTACAAGGATGAGTATAATGGTGTAATGAGTAACTATTTATGATTATTATAAAGTAATATTGATACTGAAATAATATATATATACTCCAATACAGTTCCACGATCATAGGAACGATATCATCACTTGTGCGTACGTACGGAATACCGTCTCCACGATGTGATGCGACTCGTTCTACATGATCATCATTACATAGTAATTATATAAATGAATTGAATGAATAAATATGATATATTTTACACTAATACCATTCTGGATATAAGGTATCTATAACCTTAAAAGAAGAATAAGAATGTATTCGGAAAAACACGCATAAGAACAAAAGGCAATAAAGACCCGAGTAACAAGTAACAATGAAATATTACTATCAAGAAGCTAAGAAAATGACCATATATGATATCATATCAATATGTATGATTCTGGAATAAGTCAATAACATTATTTAAACCATTATACAGGATATTCGGACACGTACAAAGCAAATTGTACCTATGGTAAGGGAAATATCACAATCTCATTTTCATCTGAGATTGTTTATTCGTAAGTATTTACTGGGGTGTATTTTATCATCCACGTCCATGTTTCATCAAAATGTAATATTATTTCCATCCACCTACAATTTTTTAAATCCATTTTCACCCTTCGGTGAGTTTTTAGTAATATGTATGAAAGGAATCTTTTGTCGTACGAGGTACTTTTTGACTTTTCCGACAAAAGTACGAAGAATGTTTTTTTAACTTATACGGCATGAATGGATTTTTAAAACATTATTTCCAAGAAGCTTCCTTTACAAGTTTTCAAGTTTATTTTTAATCAACTTCTTTTATTTTAATGTCGTATGACATGTTATGAAATGAAAAATGTTTTTAAAATAGAAAGGATATTTTCCTCAAGAATGGAGTTCAAGTATTTTATCAAAATTATTTTCCATCTAAGATAATAAAAGGGTTCTGTTTTTATCCCTATTATTACATGGATTTGATTATGTCGTGATGGAAACATTTTTATGAATTCCTTTATCTTATAAGAATTGTTTTATGATGTCATGTTGTTTAAGAATCCCATTTTTATTACATGGGTTATGCGATGATGTATGGTTTATGATTATGTGGCACACATAAGAAAGGATTCATTATAAGATGGGTGGGACCTATATCTCCCTCCAATGCATTGGGTAAAGCTTTTATATCTCATGAGATAGACAGGGCTGGAACGGTAGGTTATACCGGTTCAGTGAAACAGGACTGAAACGATGGTTACTCGATTCAGAAAGGGAATTTGTCCACTAAGATAGTCTTGGCAATGAGTCATGACTAACAAGAAATGATTTTCCAAGATTATGTGTGCATGCCACAAAGTTTCAAGTTTCATGTTATGATTATGGGGATCTCATTTTCACTTCTATGATTTATTCCATGTTAAGATATTACGATATCTTTTGCAGGATATGATTTTCAAAAAGATATGATATGATTTTTATTTCCATTATTTGCCCTTGCTGAGCATTTGAGCTCACCCTTTTATGTTTTCTTTTCCCCAAGTCAGGAAGATGGATATTAAGTAGAATATGCTAAAAGGGACCCTAGATATGATGAAATAAATGGGAGACACTGTAGAAGATTTATGAACCAGTTGTTTATGTTTCCCAGTTTCTAAAGACACTATACCTATACGGTCCTTTGTGGTTTTGTCATATGTTGTAATAAGTATTCTTCAATTTTGAAGTATTAACAATGTATATAAAGTATGGGTCGTTATAGTTGGTATCAGAGGAAAGTTATAGTCAACCTTTGGAAACTACGATGTGAAAGCCTTAGTAAGAATCCTAAGGATAAGACTAAGCATAGAACACAATCTTAGTGTTTTAGAAATGGCCATGAATACCCTAGGATAAAACCTTAAGTGTGAAATTTTATTCTTTAAATATGTGGTTTTCCTATTATAATTAGTGTTTCTCACACTATTCTTCTTGGTTTTAGTCAATGGCTGGAACCCGAAGGAACCGTGTTAATGCGGAATGCGATGGGAAATGCAATGATTGTCCCCCTGAGAAACCAAATGATATGGGAGCTGGAATGCAAAATCTTGTAGTCATGCTCACACAACTTTCTCAAGCTATGAATCATGCAGGACTTCCAAACGAGCAAAGGAAGGAGCAACATTCTGTTGAATCCTTTATGAGGCAGCGTCCACCTTCTTTCAGTGGGTCTACTGATCCATTAGTTGCTGAACAATGGATTAGTACTACTGAAAAGATATTTTCAGTTCTTCAATGTTCTGAACATGATAAAGTCATCCTAGCAGTGTATCGTTTGAAAGGAGATGCTGATCAATGGTCGAATCTTATTAAGAATACGAGGCAAAGGGATGAAATTGATTCTATGGAATGGGACGAGTTCAAGAACTTATTTTTCAATAAGTACTTCCCTCGTATTCTCCGAACAAAGATGGAGAAAGAGTTCCTTGAACTGAAGCAAAGGGATGATGAATCTGTTGGTACCTATGAAGCAAATTTTACAAGACTTGCAAGGTACGCTTCTGGTATTATTATCCAACTTGAGAGTAAGATCTATCGATTCTTTAGTGGCTTCAAACCAAGTCTTCGAAGGGCGTTAGCCATAAGGGACTTCAATAGCTACGAGGAAATCGTTCGATGTGCTCTCAATGTCGAGATGGAGATTGGAGTAACCCATCAGTCACATGGGTTTGATAAGAAGAGGAAGATGGAATTCAAAGAAAAATCTAAAGAGCACACGGAAAAGAAGATGAGCTTTTCCTTATGCTCAAAGTGTGGAAAGAAACATGGATGGAGTTGTCTTAAAGGGACAAGTAAATGTTTTAAATGTGGAAAGGAAGGTCATCGGGCATTTGAATGCCGTGATAATGGGAAGAAGATGTCTAACGACGCAAACAAAGGAAGGGATACACAGAATGAACCTACTACACTTCAATGTTTCAAGTGCAAGGAGATGGGGCATTATGACAATCAATGCCCAAATCCAAGGGTTGATGATGATGGTCGACGTCAACAAAATCTAATGGTTAAAGACAAAGGAATGTCACATGAAATTTCTATCAGCGATGTGGAGTACGATAACGAAGTGGTGAAAGGTACAGTTACCGTCCACTCTAAAGTAGAAAATGTTTTATTTGATTCTGGATCCACCCACTCTTTTGTTTCTAAAGAATTTTCTAAGGGTATCACCGTATTACCTCAACAATTAGATGTTGAGTTAGCTGTGACAACACCTAATGGCACAACAGTCGCATCAAAAGTTTATAATTATTCTCCGATCGAAGATTGTGGGAAAGTGATTCTTGAAAATCTTGTGATCCTTCCTTTAGTGGAATTTGATGTGATTCTTGGCATGGATTGGCTTTCTCTACATGGATCTCATATCAATTGCCAAAGAAGGGAAGTCACATTTCATATTCCAGATCAATCTATGATCGTATACCAATGCAATGATGAACATAACCTTCCAGTGGAAATTTCTTCCATCTTATGGGTATTGATTCCACTAAATGAAGGTTATTTATCTCAAATGGTTGGTGAGAAACTCAAGATTAAGAATATGCCCATTGTACGGAAGTTTGATGATGTCTTTCCGGAGGAATTACCGGGTCTTCCACCAAATCGTGAAGTTGAGATTTCAATAGAACTCGTACCGGGTGCTTTGCCTATTTCAAAGACACCTTATAGAATGGCCCCAATTGAGTTGCAGGAATTGAAGAAGCAACTCCAAGAGAATCTTGATAAGGGATTCATATGCCCTAGTGCGTCACCTTGGGGAGCACCTGTTCTATTTGTTAAGAAGAAAGATGGATCAATGAGACTCTACATTGATTATCGAGAACTTAACAAGATCACTATCAAGAACAAATATCCTCTCCCACACATTGATGACTTATTTGACCAATTACGCGGAGCTCAATACTTTTCCAAGATTGATCTTTGTTCAGGGTATCATCAATTAAGGGTCAAAAGGGAGGATATACCAAAGACGGCTTTCCGTACAAGGTATGGACACTATGAATTTATAGTGATGCCATTTGGTCTTACTAATGCCCCTGCTATCTTCATGGATCTAATGAATAGAGTCTTTAGAGACTATCTTGATCAATTTGTGGTAGTCGTTATAGACGATATTCTTGTCTCTTCAAAGAGCAAGGAAGAGCATGAAGATCACTTGAGAATTATATTGAAGACCCTGAGAAAGGAGAAGCTTTATGCCAAATTTACACATAATCTCAAAAGAGGGGATATCTGTGGATCCATAAAAAACAGAGGTTATCGAAAGATGGTCGAGACCAACAACAGTAACTGAGATCCGAAGTTTTCTTGGTTTGGCTGGATATTATCGACGTTTTGTAAAGGATTTTTCACGATTATCTAATCCACTCACCAAGTTGACTCGGAAAGGAGTTACGTTTGTCTGGACAGAGGAATGTGAAGAGAATTTCAAGGAGTTGAAAAGAAGGTTATCCAGTGCACCTGTGCTCACACTGCCTTGTAGTGGAGAAAGGTTTGTGATCTACAGTGATGCATCCATGAAGGGATTGGGGTGTGTTCTTATGCAAAATGATATGGTGATAGCTTTTGCCTCACGACAGTTGAAAATCCATGAGCAAAATTACCCAACACATGATTTGGAGTTGGATGCGGTAATCTTTGCATTAAAGATTTGGAGGCATTACCGTTATGGTGAAAGGTGTGATATTTATACTGATCATAAAAGTTTAAAGTATATTTTCACACAAAAGGAGCTGAATATGCGCCAAAGAAGATGGTTGGAGCTGATTAAGGATTATGACTGCTCAATCCATTACCACCCTGGGAAAGCAAACAAGGTGGCAGATGCATTAAGTCGACAAGACCATGCTAGTTTATCCATGATGAGGATCACAAAAGATCCAATATTTATGGATTTACAAAGGATGGATCTTGGAATTATAATGGAAGGGGAGAAATCTTATCTTTCTCAATTGAATGTTCAACCATCTATACATGCGAAGATTAAAGAGGCATAGAAAGAAGATGTCGAGTTACAAAAGAAGGTGAGAAATGTTCCTGAATTCAACCTTGATTGTGATGGGATAATAAAGTTCAGGAATCGGGTTTGTGTTCCTCCCATCCCCGAATTAAAGAAGGAGCTGCTGGATGAGGATCATAGTTCATCATTCTCTATTCATCCTGGAAGAACGAAGATGTATAGGGACCTGAAAGAGTACTTCTGGTGGGATGGCATGAAAAGAGATTTTGCTGAATATGTCTCTCGATGCTTGGTTTGTCAACAAGTTAAAGCTGAGAGACAGAAGTCTAAGGGGATGTTACAACCATTACCCATACCCGAATGGAAATGGGAAAACATCACTATGGACTTTGTCACAGGACTTCCTAAAACATCCAAAGGCAATAATGCTATTTGGGTCATAGTTGATCATCTTACAAAGTCTGCACACTTCATTGCTATTAGAGAGGATTTCTCTCTAGATCAGATTGCCATGATATATGTAAAGGAAGTGGTAAGATTGCATGGAGTACCACATTCTATTATATCTGATCGGGATCCGAGATTTACCTCGATGTTCTGGCGAAGTCTTCAGCATACTCTGGACACAGAGTTGAGTTTCAGCACTGCTTATCATCCCCAGACAGACGGTCAGTCTGAGAGAACAATTCAAACCCTAGAAGATATGTTGAGAGCTTGCTCTATGGATTTCAAAGGAGGTTGGGATCAACACCTACCTTTGGTGTAATTTTCTTATAATAATAGCTTTCACTCCAGTATTCAGATGTCTCCTTATGAAGCTCTCTATGGAAAGAAATGCAGGACTCCAACTTGCTGGGATGAAGTTAGGGAAAGAAAGCTGTTAGGACCTGATCTCGTTGATGAAATGGCAGAAAAGGTTAGATCTATTCAACAACACATAAGAGCAGCTCAGAGTCGACAGAAAAGTTATGCCGACAACCGAAGAAAAGACCTAGAGTTTTAAGTGGGTGATAAAGTGTTCTTATGAATATCTCCCTGGAAGAGGGTTATGAGATTTAGAAAGAAGGGGAAGTTGAGCCCTAGATATATCGGTCCTTTCGAAATACTGGATCGTGTTGGAAAGGTAGCTTACCGATTGGCGCTTCCACCAAATCTCTCTCAAGTTCACGATGTGTTCCATGTATCTCTCCTGAGAAAGTACATACCTGATCCTTCACATGTACTCAGCTCAGAAGTTGTACCACTGGAGCAAGATCTTTCTTATGAAGAACAACCGATAGAGATTCTGGATCGTAGCGAAAAAGTCCTACGAAACAAGAACACTCGCTTGGTGAACGTTTTATGGAGGAACCACCAACTTGAAGAAGCTACATGGGAGCTTGAGGATATGATGAGGGAGAAGTATCCTCATCTGTTTGTTACAAAGTGATGAATTTCGAGGGCGAAATTCTTTTTAAGTGGGGTAGAATGTAACACCCAAGATTTTTATGAGTAATATTTTGTTTTTATATATCATCAACGGAATATTTCACTACATACTAGCTTGGCTTACTTTACACGCAATTGCGACCTTCCTCGATATCTTGCGTCGTACGCAATACCGAGTTTCACTAAACAACGATATGCTATTAAAATATTATTAAAACTAGCCGTTATGAATAGTAATAACCAATTTTTGAAATTTTATAAATTTTATTTTTCAAAATGGACTTTATTTTTGGACTCAGAATATCGAAATTAGCCTAGGGTGAAATTTTGGTATTTTTCTGAAAACGTTCAGTTTTTGATGAATAGTGAAACCACTAAGTGGTAGGTTAAAAAACTGAATTTTGCATAAAACTTAATTTTACCGCTTCTGTGAATGGAATTTTGAAATTCGGACAGACACGGTTAATATCAAGGACTAAAATGTGGTTCAATGAGATGAAAATAATTTTTGGTGAATAGTAACTTTTTACTTTTTTTTACCACGGTTAATAGTAAATAGGGTAACTAAGGGTAAATATGATATTACTATTACCCTAACACATGTTCTAATTCTATTGGACAAGTGTAATTTGACCAAAAACAAACTTAGGAATAAAATATGACCATTTAGGCCCACTTGGATTAGATTAGGACATTTATTATTAATTTATTTAAAGAAGGGTTAAAATAGTTAAAATCAAAGTTTAATAAGTAAATCATTTTTAATATGGGGTTATACATAAGATAAATTCGACTATAAATATTCATTAGAAATATAAAAATATTTCCTACATAATGGTATTTTATTTGTAATTTTTAGACATTAAATAGTTTAATTTATTTATGACACAATGGTGATGAAGTAATTATCTTATTAATGAAATATTGATATAATTGATGTTAAAAACACCAAAATAAATGTAATTTGAGACTTTTTATGAATTCCAATAATTTTTTAGGTTACTATGATATATTAATGTTGATTTAATCAACTTTTTTCGAACATATAATTCTGTTATGACTTTCACAAAATCATATATCAAATAGTGTCAAAATTGACACAAAATAGTTTTTAAATCAAATATTATATTATTAATTGTAATTTTATTCCTAAAAATCTAAGGTTCGGCCAAATAACTTAGATAAGGATATATATATTAATAATAAACAATTTGGGGTTCGTTTGGCATGTTATAGTTAGTGTATTAACCATATAGTGAAAGAAAACAAAAAGACACGGTAAAAGTTAAATTAATTAACTTAGAGTTAAATCTAATTGATAAGGTTAAAATAATAACCAAAACTTGTCTATATCCTATTGGTTGATAGGATTTCGACCCATCACCACTTTAGCTTCGAAATAAGACCCTTTTGAACCATTATAAGCCGATTTTTACTTTAATATAAAATAATATTTTGAGATATTCCTAAGGTGCCCCTCTCCTCCCTTATAAAAGGGAAACTCCTCCCCCTCCTCCTCACACCAAATTGAGAACTCAAGCTCGGCCAACCCCTTCCATTTTCTCCTATCCACTTCCCTAGAATAATCCTAGAGGTCCTGGTCTTCTTCAAAGACCAATCTTAGTTCCCTAAGTGGAGGATTCAAAGAGGCGTTCCAAGGAAGAGGTAATATCCATTACCGATCTTTTCAATTTCTTTCTTCTTCAACTTCTTCTTCTTTAGTTGTTTCATAATAAAGTAATAACATCAGTATTAATTACATAATGATATGTTATTATAAATATGAAACAACCCTAATTCACCTTCTATCCATCCCACGGAAAAATGAAATCACCGCGAGTGCGTACGTACGGAATACCGTCTCCACGCCGTGGTGTAATCTATTTTTCCACCATCACTTTACAAGGATGGGTATAATGGTGTAATGAGTAACTATTTATGATTATTATAAAGTAATATTGATACTGAAATAATATATATATACTCCAATACAGTTCCACGATCATAGGAACGATATCATCACTCGTGCGTACGTACGAAATACCGTCTCCACGATGTGATGCGACTCGTTCTACATGATCATCGTTACATAGTAATTATATAAATGAATTGAATGAATAAATATGATATATGTTACACTAATACCATTCTTGATATAAGGTATCTATAACCTTAAAAGAATAATAAGAATGTATTCGGCAAAACACGCATAAGAACAAAAGGCAATAAAGACCCGAGTAACAAGTAACAATGAAATATTACTATCAAGAAGCTAAGAATATGACCATATATGATATCATATCAATATGTATGATTCTGGAATAATTCAATAACATTATTTAAACCATTATACAGGATCTTCGGACACGTACAAAGCAAATTGGACCTAAGGTAAGGGAAATATCACAATCTCATTTTTATCCGAGATTGTTTATTCGTAAGTATTTACTGGGGAGTATTTTATCATCCACACCCATGTTTCATCAAAATGTAATATTATTTCCATCCACCTACAATTGTTTAAATCCATTTTCACCCTTCGGTGAGTTTTTAGTAATATGTATGAAAGGAATCTTTTGTCGTACGAGGTACTTTTGGACTTTTCCGACAAAAGTACGAAGAATGTTTTTTTTAACATATACGGCATGAATGGATTTTTAAAACATTATTTCCAAGAAGCTTCCTTTACAAGTTTTCAAGTTTATTTTTAATCAACTTCTTTTATTTTAAAGTCGTATAAAATGTTATGAAAGGAAAAATGTTTTTAAAATAGAAAGGATATTTTCCTCAAGAATGGAGTTCAAGTATTTTATCAAAATTATTTTCCATATAAGATAATAAAAGGGTTTTGTTTTTATCCCTATTATTACATGGATTTGATTATGTCGTGATGGAAACATTTTTATGAATTCCTTTATCTTATATGAATTGTTTTATGATGTCATGTTGTTTAAGAATCCCATTTTTATTACATGGGTTATTCGATGATGTATGGTTTATGATTATGTGGCACACATAAGAAAAGATTCATTATAAGATGGGTGGGACCTATATCTCCCTCAAATGCATTGGGTAAAGATTTTATATCTCATGAGATAGATAGGGCTGGAACGGTAGGTTATACCGGTTCAGGGAAACAGGACTGAAACGAGGGTTACTCGATTCAGAAAGGGACTTTGTCCAATAAGATAGTCTTGGAAATGAGTCATGACTAACAAGAAATGATTTTCCAAGATTATGTGTGCATGCCACAAAGTTTCAAGTTTCATGTTATGATTATGGGGATCTCATTTTCACTTCTATGATTTATTCCATGTTAAGATATTACGATCTCTTTTGCAGGATATGATTTTCAAAAAGATATGATATGATTTTTATTTCCATTATTTTCCCTTGCTGAGCATTTGAGCTCACCCTTTTATGTTTTCTTTTCCCCAGGTCAGGAAGATGGATATTAAGTAGAATATGCTAAAAGGGACCCTAGATATGATGAAATAAATGGGAGACACTGTAGAAGATTTATGAACCATTTGTTTATGTTTCCCAGTTTCTAAAGACACTATACCTATACGGTCCTTTGTGGTTTTGTCATATGTTGTAATAAGTGTGCTTCAATTTTGAAGTATTAACAATGTATGTAAAGTATGGGTCGTTATAATATTGAAATGGAAGATTTGTTAAATAATACATATGTTTAAAACATTTCTCTATTTCAAATTTTGAAGGGTTTTCATATTTCATTCATAGAGATATTATTAAAATGGATTAAATTACTTATAAAACTCTTAATAATTGTTATGAGATCCTAATGAATCCCTTAAAAAATTTATAATTTTAATAACTTATATTTTCTACTTATAACTCTTTATAAGATCATAATCATCATTATGGAATTTCAAAAAATAATTTAAATGTAACTCATTACATTATGATCTTTCTTTAGAAAAAAATATTAAATTATTTTAGGATATCAAAATTTTTTTACTACCATCCAGAATAATATAATCATTTATTTGTTACATTTTTAATATATATACTTCCAATCATATGCCCTATATCATCTAATAAACCATATCTTCTATAAAATATACATCTAAGATAAAGAATATTTTATGTAGGAAAAAAAATCTTATTTCATTTAGTGGGAAAATTTTAGAAAGAAATTATTAACACCTATATCATATATTTTTTTCAATATTTTTAGCATTATTTTGAAATGTAGATTTTATTCATTATTATATGACACTTAGGAGTTTGGGAAACTCTTTACCTCATATTTTTACTGATGATTTATATAAACCCTTTTTTGGAACCTATAAAGGTAAGTAACCTGGGGGGATGGGTGAATCATGGTATATTGATTTCTACTTTTGACCCTCACCAAATTTGTTTTCCATAGACTATATGAAAAATTAATTTCTATTTAAAAATAATGAATAACTAATGATTAGAAAATATGGGCACAACCATTTTACTTATTTTACCCAATAGGGCCTAATCTAAGGTTTATAAAAAAGTAATATACAGATGCACTAAAATAGTAAGAACATTGATTTTACAGTTCATAGTAGTTGTAATGACCCAACAGGTTTGGAATCTTCACAAGATATATAGTTCACTTATATAAAACACTTAAGAAACTCACTAATTACCTTTAAATATATAACTCACTTCCCATATTGTGATCTGATTTTACTCATATGAACAATGAAAAAACATTACACAAGGGATTATGTATCAATCAGTTTCACTTTTATCAACTTGGACTTCCCAAAGATTATAGTGATAAGACATCCTAGAACTATCTTACATTCTTCATTAGATTTACAATACATGTATAAAATACCATTCTTCATCTCTCTAATTTAGAGTGACTGTCATAAAATTTAGCTTATGCTCTGTTTTCTGTCAATTTTCTGGAACTTCTCATTCTCTATACTATTTTACTATTATGTGATCCTATATTTTCTCCTTATTTTTAGGAAATATATTTTCCCTATATTGGGTTTTATTATCCAATTTTATTATTATAATATAGTATTAAAAATAACTATTTTTATGTTGTGGATCTTTGTTTCCCATGTATAAAAATATTTAACAACAATATGTCTATGAAATCCATAACATGGTACCAATCCTTTGATATGATAATGCAAAACCCACTTAAAAAATTCCCATAGTGTTTACCATGAATTTATATGATCCTTTTGAAGGCCCTTAAATAATATTTTAATTTAAAACAAACCCATAATGAACTAAAAGGTATTTTACTAACAATATACACCTTTTGGATATGTTAGAAACCCCTTCAAAATTCAATTTACCACATTATCATTTGAGAAATTCAAAATTGACCAACATGTTGTTCTAATTTTTTTTCCTATAGATATTGTATTAACAATTTAGCATTCACCAACTCAAATATCACACGAGTAAAACTCATCTTGAAAAATTAGAGTTAACTAAAAATATTCTCATGAAAATACATTCATTATTTCTATGATCTTCAACAGTCTTCCATGATACTTCCACCAAATAAACATTCAATCACTCTCCCCTATGTTAAACCCCATAATAGGATTTCCCCTTTTCCAATAGGAATGACCAACCCTAGAATCTCTATTGATGGATAAATGTTTCCATGTTACTTATATAAAACTTCTCTACATTTTCAACAAAACCAAATAGAACAACTATTAAAATTCATAGGAAGGATTTATAAATCCAAATATTTATTTCATGATAGTAAACACAGCTTATTATAAAATGAAAAATACCATGTGGGAGTGGAGTTATATATCCAAAATATCAATATGGAGGTATATGGTTGGAATCTAATATCTAATCAATGATTCTAAAAATCATTCATATATAGTTCCTTTATATTGATATATGAAATTTTATCTCTTATTAACACATAATCCTACTACATTTGCCCTTTGTTAACATTATTCTTTATGAAATGATAATTTATCTCAATGTGATTTGACTATGATGGATAAAAGGTATTCTTTATAGACCAATGAAACTAAAGTTATCACATATGATGTTTGTCATATATTTAACATCGACTCCAACATCCTATAGTTTTTTATTCTTCCAAATCTACTAAGTACAAGATTGAGTATCTATACTATATTCAAAATATACAGTTCCAAGATAATTTTTTTTTATTTTTTAGCTAAGAAATATAATCACCCCAAAAATAAAAATAACTAACCAATGTTGTCTTATTATCATCAAAAAAACCATGCCAATTCACATAATTTTGGCCCCCTAACTTCTACTATGATGTATTTTTATAAAATAACCTAAATTCCACCATGATACAAAAATAAAAAGTATTATTTTCACCTCTAGAATGTTTATTTACATGGGAAAACATTGGTACCATTTAGAATGAAATTATATAAAAAAAATTTGGGTTCAGTTTCTCTTAGGTATATTAGGTTTCCCATTATTTTCATATATTTTATACCATTAACCACCTTTCCATCATCTTGTTTTGAACAATTAATCAAGGAAGCTACCAAATTGTTTATAGGATTTTAATAAATTATTCTATACCACTATATTACTTATTTGGTATAATTTGAATAATAAATGAATGTTTCATGCTTTCCTTAGGTAAATTTTAAAGAAAATAAAAATATAAACTCTCCAATCATTGAACATTCAAAATTACACCACATATATTCAACAAACAGCTTGCACTTTGATTTATCCAACCCTATAAAAATTATGTTTTCGACATATATAAGCACACATAACCTTTGGACATTCTATTGTCTAAGGTAAGAATATTCTTTAGCTTTTATTTGTTGGATTCCAATGTTTCTTAGGTATTTATCACATAGAGAATACCAAATCACTAGTACTTTATGTAATTACCCATCCAGGATCCATGTATCACTTATAAGGGAGGGGTGAATCAGTGATATTTTTTTCTTTTAATTTTCCTTTATTTCGAAAAGACCTTCAACTACTATTAAATATATATATATCTTTTTTTGAAAAAAAACAATCACACATCTATAAGAACACAAGAATTTACAAGGTTCACTACTCAGAAAGAGTAGCTACATCATTGTTATGATTTAGAAATAATAAAATACCACACAATCCACTAGAAAACAATCAGTTTGTGTGGATATGAAAAGTATTATATTCCCTTACACTAGTGTAGCACTATGATTAATACAAGAGTAAAAGTGGTTCAAATGTCATGAAATTATGTAATAAAATTTTGTGTAAAAAGTTAAGAAACATTAACCAATTTCTTCAAAACATGTTATTATTATTCCTTGTCAACTTTCAAAAATATGATCTTTAAAATAATTCTTCACTTTTATACCCTATATAAGGTAATAAATTCTATGGACTTTGTAATGATACTTAATTTTATACGTGGTCTAATTCGTTAGCCCGATTGATCAGTAAGATAATATAATTTTTCCAGAATACCATTGAAACAAATCAAAACTAATTTTGTATTAGTCTAGAAATACCAATATAACTGATCTTTTTGGTGGCCCAGTGTGATCAAAGAAAATTAATATAGAAATGTATGATTTGGTAACACCATCTCTCTATACAATTTTAGAACTTCACCTTCTCTCTACACTCATGAATAATACTTTAGTCAGAATGTAAAAAGTTCTTAACACTATTTATAGGTGCACCAAAAAATGTTTAAGAGGGATTATGAAAATATTTTCCACTTATCCAAATTTCTTGAATCATCAAATATTCCTTAAATCCAAGATCCATATTTTACTCTTTCAATTCTCCTTATCTCTATTCGTTTCATCACGATACTTCTCGAATCATATCAAAACTTTAGTTCGCTTCATAATTTTAAACAATATTCAGTCTAATTATAATTTCAATTCTAATTTCATCATGATGATGAAGAAATATATATTGTATCAGATTATTCATTATGTTTCTCCACAAAAATTGATGATATGTAAAATAAATGTCTTCACATTATAATTATTGGAACCAACTCAAAACAATCTTCTCATTCTGATGGTCTGTACCAATTGATAGAAACAATACATTGATACCATTCATCCATAAGTATATATATAAAATTCTAAAGATTTATACACTTTAATAGAAACCATTCTGTACTATCTTCAAACCTCATTAATTTTTTTTTCTCTAAGCTCTTCAAACATTTAGAAAACACTTTTGCAGCTCCTTCAAATAATTATTCTTTTCTTCTTTAACCCAAACAGTCGATCTTATATATGATTACGTTATTGGAGTCAAGTAACGCTGTATGAATTGGTCTCTGATTCACTTTGATAATTAGTTTAAGCTCTAGAACAATACTCTTGACCCAATTGAAAGCATAAGAATGCTCCATCTTTAATTCATGACACACTTGATAAGAAAAAAAGGTATTCCATTTCTCTTAACTGAATTAATAATGAAATGTAAATTCATTGTGATTAAAATGGTTGAATAAATTTTTGATATATCTCTAACATTCTTCCATGCACCGGTCTAAAAACTCAACTTCATTTCTTTTCAATTGTCCCCTACAACTCTTAATACAAAAATAGATGTTTCCTTTGATTGATCAGTGGCACACCACATCCGATGAAATGGTATATGCAACTTCAGTTTCAGAGACATATATCCTTTAATGATTACGATTCAAATCAACAAATTTCTATGAAGACTTGAATGTTTTTTATTTTTGGTTTGACTAAAACCATCATCTTCATCTAAACTCATTCTGAAGAAAAAACTTCACAGCATCTAGACAATTCTTTATTTGGTGCTCTCACACTCGTGATCTAAGACCAAATGGCTTGGAATTCATAGACGTTCTTCCTTTACAAAAATCCTTCTTAAATCATGACTCTGAAAACAAAGATGATTGAAATAGAATCATCTAAATAACATTGATAAGTATTATCACTTCCCATATTTCCAGGAACTCATTTCTTTCCAATACTAACCTCAAAAAGTTAATCATCTAACAATGACTTCATCCACATTAGTTGGGTAGCATCTTGAGTAGAAGCAGCATACTCAGCTTCAGAGTTACTATGTTTGTTTTTCTTTATATTACAACTAAAAAAAAATTTATCTATTAAAAAAATTCCACAATATGTGGAAATTCTATCATCAATATTTCATTCCCAATCAACATATAAATACCCAAACATTTTAATACATTTTTATCTATCATAAAATATTACTAAATGTTTTGTGCCTTTGATATATCTGATAATTATTTTTCAACCAAGTAAAAGAGATTATTTTGGACCACTCTAAAATCATTCACACAAGGTAACAACATACACAATGTGGGGTCTTTAGGTTTTCAAATATAATAAACATTTAATCAGTATTCTAAACTCCTTCAAATTAACTTCTCTGTCTTCACCATTTTTAGACAACTTGTTTCCCACTAAAATTTGTTTGGAAACAGGTTTCAAAATTTTAATTCTTAACTTATTAATACGTTCCTTAGAATAATTTCCATGACAATAAAAAATGTGTTTATTATTTTATGATATTTTTAACCTAATAGTGTATTTCATTTCACTCAACATAGAAATCTGAAACAACATTTTCATCTCTTTAGTAAATATTTCACAAGTTCTTTTATCATTCCCATCAAAGATAATTGCATTAATATAAATAATTACAATAAATGAAAACTAGATAATTTAATTTATGAATAGATTACTATAAACTCTTAATTTATTAGAAAACATCATTCTTAAGTGGGTAACCAGTTTGTAATACCATTCCCTCAGAGCTTTCTTCAGTCCATAAAAAGATTTTTTTAACATGCACACTTAATTTTCATCCTTCCCAAGAAAAAAATCAACATGGATGTTCAAAATAAACTTACTCATCAAGATCAATATTAAAAAATTATTACTTCACATCCATATAGAAAATTCTGTATCTTTATTGTGAAATAATATCAAGAAAGATTATGATTATTTATATCCTTTCTACAAGAGAAAATGTCTCATAAAAATAAATGCCCTCTATTTGTGAGTAACCTTTTCACAAAAATCATCAATTATTTCTTATAACTTTGAAATATTAATTCATCTTTTTCAACAAATCCACTTGGTACCAATAACAGTTTTTTGTTTTCTTTAGTAACAAGATCCCAACTATCATTCTTCTCTATCTGACCCAACACTTTGTTCATATCTTAATCCCACTCTGAATTCTCAAAAACATTGTATGTGTAATGACTTTTTATGTTCTTATTGTTTCAACATTTGGATGTTGATAACCAATTATTTTTGGAGCTTCCACTTTCTTCCTCATCCTGGGATGAAAATTTTGAGATTATTCCTCATCACTCGAGATAGAAGGGTTAAATTATCATTATTGAGTTGGATTAAAAATTTTGGAATATTTTTTTACAGAAATTCTTTCACCATGATAATCTTCTTTATCTTCTTGAGTAAGTTTAACATCTTCCATAGATTTTTAAAAAATATTCACATAAACAGAGTCAAATAATCTTCAAGTTTCTCTATTAAAACATATATATCATTTACCTTCTAGATAATTTCCATGAAAACATCCATATCACATCTCTACTCAAACATTCCACGGTTTCCACCTTTCTTCTATATGATGAATAGACTCCCAAAAACTATTAAGTGTTGAAACATTGATATCTTTAAAAGAACATTTTATATGGATTCACATCTAAACCTTTCCTTCAGTAACATAGAGTTTGAATACAAATTAAAGTGATCAGGGATTTCCTCTAAATGTAATAAGGGATACCATGTTAAAGTAATATTATTCATTCTATTTCCAACAAAATTCTAATATTACTTTAAGAAAATCCATTTTTTGAGGAGTCTAAGGTGTACTAAATTGATGTCGTATCCCATTATTCTAAAGATAGATTTCAAACTCTTTATGTTTCTATTCCCCACTCTTGTTTGTTCTCAACTTCTTCACTGAATGCCTTAATTCTATATCATCTTTCTTCAAAAAAAGTTTAAAATTTTTTATATAATATGACTTATGTTTCATATATATAACAGAAGTAATGTGAGAAAAGTATAAAATTAAAGTATTATAGTACGTTTATAAATGATTTTATTGTTTTCTCACTGGCCCTAAGATATCATGATGAATAAGTTATAAGGGTCATTTTGAGAAAATGTTAACTTTATTATGCACAAATTGTTTAATCATTCCTTTTTGGAAACTGTTCCAACTCTAATCTCTTCATTTTTGACGTATCCAGAATACAATGGTTGATATATATCTTTGAAAACTTACTCATGTTTCTATAACACATGTTTCCTAAAATTTTATTCCATAACTAATTTTCTTCCACCATTCCCAAGTAATAAGAGTTTAGTACATCACCAACATGGAAAAAGTTTCATTTTTTTAATTGGCCTCTTGTGACTCTCTATCCATGTTCCTCTATTTTTAAAAAAATCTATATTTTCTTAAAACAACATTATTTACATTATAAAAAATTTGTAAAACTAATAAAAATTTTATGTTCATCCCATCAAAAAATATTTCTTTCTTAGAATTCAACTTCTCTTCCCCAGTAATAGAAGATCCAATACCTTCGATTATGTAGGATTCATCATTTTAAAATTCCACTATTCCTTCTTTTAAATATTTCACATTATTCAAATGTTTCAAGTCTATTATCATGTGACAATAACACCTACTAACCATGAAACAAGGCCATTATTAATTTATAGGTTTGAGAATGGTTTCTATATCAAGTAATTTTTCATTTGCTTTATCTTTCTTCACTTCCAGCTTCTAAGAATTGTTAAAAAACATTTATTAAGCCTATAACAAAACAAGAAATCCTTTTGAGAGATGTACATATTATTCACATATCTTACAAATATATTTTATAGGTTGGATCCTATTTTCAATTTTCACACTAACTTTATTTGGTTTCTTATAAACATTATTCTCAGACTTCCTCTCAGTATGTTTATCAAAGATAACTTAAACAATTAGCTCATTCTGATGCTCCATATTGACTGATATAAATAATTCATTGGAACCATTATTCCATAAACATAAGGGAAAAATCCAAATATTCCTAAACTTCGTCAAAAACCATTCAGCACTAGAATATAGATTCAACTCACATTTTCACTAAGTTCTTCAAACATATTGACTACACTTTTTCAACTGCTTAAAATAATAATTCTTTTCTTATTTCCCCCAGACCGATGATAGTTCAGCTCATAATGTTTTGAGTGTTAGTACTTACCTAATGAATCTGTATTTGATTTTCATTGATAATTTGTGCCAGCTTCAGTCTAATAGTCTTGACCCAATTGGAATCATATCATTGCTCTTTATTTTGTTCCTAATCCACTTGATAAGAAAACAAATCAGGGATTTATTTTCTCTTGACCAAATTAAAACAAAAAAATTCATATTGATAAAAATGGTTGAATAAATTTCTGATTAATCACTAATATTATTTCACACATCGGTCTAGAAAACTCCCATTCTTTTCTTTTCAATTGTCCCCAGAAACACTCATTACAAAAACAATTGTGCCTTTGATTGATTGATTGCACACTGAAACCCATAAACCAGTATCAACATGTTCAACTTCAATAAATTCTCTCCCTTCCTAATTACGATTCACATCATCTTATTTCTAAAAATATATGAATCTTGTGGATTATTGGTCATATTAAAAACTACAAACTCTGACTTTACTCATTCTAAACAAAACATCATATCCTTTTATGAATTATTTTTCTGGTACTCTCACAATTATTATTTGAGACGATAAGAATTTGACTTTACAAATGTTATTCCTATAAAAATACTACTTGTATCATGAATTATTTTTGACTTTGAAAACATTTCAGATTATCATAACATCATTTGACTAACAGTGAGAACTATTACCAATTCTTATACTTATGGAAACCTCTTTATTTTAAATCCAAACCTCAATATGATTAGAATTACTTCCCCTTTCCTTAAAAAGTATTGCGTCACATTTTTTCCAAAAAACATATGATTTATGACAACTCCATGATTAGAAATGAATTTTTATACTTTTATCAAATCCTTGAAAAATCCAATTGAAATCCTTGTTAAGATCAAAACATGGTTTCTATCACTCAAGGTGAGTCGGATAAGCCTTTTCTCTTATAAATTTTTTTCTCAAACCACTAAAATTTCATAAGATTTTTTCATCTGATTAATTGATTACGATTTTGATTCTTATCACCAAATTTTACTATATGAGGTGATTTAATCTTATTTGACGTTTCATTAATAATAAAAGACAAAAAAACTTCTTCTAGCTTCAAAAAACAAATTCTTGTAAACGTGGTCCCAAAACTTGATTCAGACCATATAAATCATTATTAAACTAGATCATCTTTATACAATATTCATCTATAAGAATCCCATATAGTTTCTCTATGTGCACATCATCCTTTAGGAATCTATTTAGGAATACTATTTTTACGTCAATTTGGTACACCTTGAAATTTATTTTCATTAACTTACCTTTGAATTACTAAATATTTTCTCAGTAGGCTACATAATAAAATGTATCACCAACTTTAATTAATTAAATTTGGGAATAACCCCTATACCCTACCCATTATTTTTTCAATTAACCTTTCCAACCTCTTTGAATTTTTTATAGAGCACCCACTTAGTTCCCATGATATTTTTATCCTACAAACTTAGAAGTTTTTTCCATGTTTGATTATTTTCAATCTCTTTAAGATCAACATTAATCAATTTAACTCAATTGTAATAAATTATTACTTATTAAATACTCTTAGTCATTACTTGAGATAAAAGAGTGGTTTCTTGTAAAGACTTAATCCTATATGTTTACACTAGACCTATCCAAATACAATCTATATTATCTTCACAGATTTTAGCCTTAATAATATTTTTTATTTCCTCTATTAATCCTGCATAAATTTACTTTTAATTAGTGTGTTTATCTGAGTATTTTTTAGCTTCATTTTCTCCGCTTGGGATCTTCACTTTAGAATCACCTTCATATGATGTTTCATAACTGTTTTTATATAAATTTTTCTCACCGGATTGTGACTTATGCTCAATTCCTATAATAATGCCATCTTTTATTTAAATTATTTTAACAGTAATTTTTTTATAGAAAACAAATTGTTTTATTTTGAAAGTATATTCTTGTGAAATACATTCATTCCCAAGAGCTTCAAACATGTAATTATTATTCTTTGTGAGAATAAAAAACATACTCCGAAAAAATCAATAGCATTTCAATGTAGGCATATTCCCATACTATATCTCTTATGGTTTATTCTCATAAACAAAACTGCAAAAAATGGCCTTTTGGTGATATAAAATGATGTAATCACTACTCTAATTCAATATTTATCTGTTATATTTATCTCAATAAGCATCACCTTTTCCATGTTGTTTATGTTCTGATTCCTTCTATTAAAGTAACATCTTTTTATATGTTTTTACAATTGAAAATTAGTGTCATGTCCCATGTATCTTGATTTATTACTCCACTGGATTGTTAGTGAGTTCTATACAATTGATATTCTATTACTTCTAAAATCTCAACCTGATCATTTCTCTTCCAATTTATAGTAATACATAATACAATTGAACACTTATTATTTATGGGTGAAAAAAATCAACCATTCCATCCTTCAATAATCATTAACGAATAAAATATAATACGATTTTCATCTATGTATTTTGGTGATATTGAACAACACACATCAATTTGAACTAGCTTAAGAAGTACCCAAAATTTCTTGTCTTTCAACATGTATATATTATAAGTGATTTTACCCCTTGAAATGTAATGAATGTGAAAATGAATCCTTTTTTGAGATTAGAGAAACCATGAGATCTATCATTTTTCAAAAACTCCTCCTAGTATTTTAAGATCAGGTGGACGACCCTCTTATACCAGAATTTGTTCTCTTAATCATTGGTTAAGAAACACATGTCTTTTTTCTCTACTAACATGGTATATATTCCCCTTTATTTTCTATCCTTGAATAAAAATGATATTATATCTTCTATTGATTATGGCCACATACTTATTGAAATAAACTACAAGCTTGAGTCACACAAGTGTATTAAACATAGGAAATTATGATTGAATTCCTCAACCTCTATGACATTCATGAACCTTAAATATTTTCCTATGATTTTGTATTTACTAGAGCTAATGATCTTCTTCCATTAATCATTTAAATAACCAAACGCCCCATATTTGTCACATTTTCTACATCTAATACGACATTCGTTTCCTATCACGTCAAATGTAAAATAGATACCAGAATCAATACCCCAACTTATTCTATTATTCTCAAATAAATTTATATTATATTCACATTATCAACCTTTACCTTCTTGGTCCTTGAATTATTATTCACTTCCTTTGGAGTTTATTGTGATTATCCAACCTTTAGATCAATTGAACCAACCACATATTCAGGGGATACAAATTTATTATTGGTTTTTGAACTATATATTTATTCTTATAGACAATGATATATTCTTTTTATAACTCATTTAGAATGTCTCTTTTCACTCTTTATTATTAGTTCATAGATTTTTTATCCATAAACATCCCAAAAAACAATAGTCAATAAAAACATACAATGTGAAAGAATTTATTATCATATACTTTTGTTGTTTTTGTTGCTCAAAATGATGTTTTAGTATAGAGAAAATATATTAAGTCTCCCCCATATTTCCATAATAATAAAATTTAATTCTCAATTCATTATTTTCTTTCTTCTCTGGTACAAATATAGATTTAAATGACTATTTTGATTAATATAAAATAACCTTCTTCTAGGGATTCAGTGATTATTTTTAACATAAACCATAACTAATTTTTTCTAGTGATCAATCCCATAAATATATTTACCCCTATCCTTAAACAATTTCCCCTATTTGCAAGTGATTAATTTTTTACATGACTCCCTACGCACCTCCTTATATTTTTCTTGTATCCCATGCACTAGACCTTCCAAATGCCATGTTGGGAGTCAGAAGTCTCTCTCGATCATCAAGAACAATTCACATATCCATGACTTTTTTTAGTTCCTCAATTCTCTTATCATCATTTTTTAGTGAATTAATAACAACATCAATAATCTAAGCATGTTCATATATTTTTTTTGATTATGATCAATTTCTATCTCTACGTTTGTAGAATTCAAAGAATTGACTCCTTCAATTTATTTTTTAATCTTATATTTTAATTCCTATTATTTCTTGATATAATATTCTGAGTCATGAAAAAATCATTTTATTTCTTTATTTTGGGCCTCCAAGAATAAATATATTCATGATTATCTTCTAACTTAACTTTTATTTAAAATATTCTCTCAAATTTAGCATGTTCAACATCATTATCTGAGGATTGTGGTATTTTTATAATAGCCAATAGAATTTCCTCATACAGGTATTTATAGTACTAAAATTATTATAATTGTATTTCTTATAATCTATTATCATATTTTGACAAAACGTTCTCAATTATAAAGAATTTATGTTATGAATGTCTTTTGTATTTGATGTCTATGTTGGTTTCTTTGTGGGAAATACATTTTTTTCATCATCCTAGAATTTCTTTAGACAAAATTTAGTGAGATCCCCTAATTTCCAATATTTAATGAAATAATATGGAAACTTGAATTTTATTTTTCATTTTCACCATTTCGCATTTGAGTAAATAAAACACATTACCTCATCAAGTTCCCATTCATCAAGATCTTCTTCCAAACCAATTCCTTCATTTCATTGAAGCAAAACTCATGATAATTATCCTTTAATGTATAATCTTTGTCATTGTTCCTAATCTCATTTACAATGAGATTTTTGTAAAGACTGTCCAATATCACATTAATTAGATCATTGTATTCAAGAACAAACACCTTTGCATTGAAACACTATGGTAATATTCCTAGGATACTTTATAATATTTTTATATTGTTTAGGGTTTCTATCATTGCACACATGTTCACCATAATAATGTACACTAAATTAAAGAATTCATTAGTTGAATTATTGGATTCATCCTAAAGTCCCAAAACTTGTTCCATATAACTTGAATATTTGATTCACTTACCTTGTAATTTCTTTCATAGATGTTGACATGTTTTCTGCACATTATGTGTGAGGATTGAAATATAATCACCTTCATGTATGTAACATCATACTATAATTTTCCAAACACATTTCATCCTTGAGCATCAACATCAAGGTCTCTTAAGTCTTTTTCTAATAACACTTTTCTCTCCATGCTATATGAAATCCCATTAATGATAGCTATGTAGAAATCAATTAAAAATTATAGGTAATAACATCACATGATATTATTATGTAATTCATAGTTAATTCTATAAAATAACAAAAATCCCATAATAGTTGATGGCCACATTCTAGGATTTAAATAGAGATAAATTCTTTATGAACCATTAACTATAATACTTTTTTTTATCCTAAGTGAGGTAAATTCTAGTAGAGGTGGGTGGGGGGTTAATTAGGATATATCAATTTTTTATTTAGATAAATGCCAACAATATTTTTCCATGGTCTAGAAACACAAACTCTACCCTTTTCACATGATATGCAGTGATAAAGTTTAGAAAAAGGGGAACAAATGTTTTTTGTTGGATCAGATAAACCTAGATATTCCAAGGAGAATACATGAGTAATGTGTTAATGTAATGAAACATTAATCACATTTATTTTATAATTATATGTGGGAACACTGAGCATCAAGGTTTAAAATAATAACATAATAGATATCTCACTACCCTCAATCACTCAAGTAACTTATCCCTCCCCCTAAAATATGGAACTCAATACTCACATTTATCTCTGTTTTTCTTTCCAAAAGGAATAAAAAAATTAATCTAGGGAGGGGGTATCGATCATCTTTTCCTTAATACACTTGATGAAATTCATAATGATTTTAATGAGAAGGCATCTTATAATTCCCTCCTCTCACTTTTTATCTTTCAAACATTGGTCTACAATCTCCTTATTATTTCCTCTAATTTATAGCACATTTCCTGAGATTTATTATATTCCTATAATTTAAAAAACTGTATAATAACATCTTCTTATATGTGAAATTTTCTATTTCATGATCCTTTATTTACTCACTCTATTAGAGAAATGCATATTCCATATTTTAGGACTTCTTATCTTCTTTTTTCATTCTCATAAAAAACTATTGATAATCATTTTTTAGTAAAGTAAATTAAAAGGGATGAGTGAACTACCTAAAAGGTCACACATTTCATCATATTATAAACATTAAACCATATTTATAAATGTAAGGCTCAGAATGAGTTTTCTAGCTCATAGTCACAATAAACCCTCTCACCTACACAATATGACAAGTGTAACACCCCAGTTTTTGGGATACACTATTATTGTTTTTGTTTTTGTTTTTGTTGTTTCGTTTTTTGTTTCTTTGGTTTTTGTTGTTATTTTTGTTTCGGTTTTATTTTTTGTTGTTGTTTATTTATTTATTTTCAAATAAAAATTCTCTACACATTCAAAATGATTGAAACAAGATTATATATTTTTTACTATAAGATAAGAACCCAACTAATACACTTTATTCATTCATAAGTGGTACATTACAATAAATTAATATAAAACTAAGTACTACACACCATATATTATTACTCACTATTGATGAATTATATACATTAAAACAGAAAAACTCAATAGGGAAAAAATATATAAAAGAGAATAAAATCTTCATGACTATGTAGTCTCTTGGAGAATTTTCAACAATGAGGATCACCTATATCAAAACCAGACATATAATGGGAAATCGCACCAGGAAAGAAGAAAAAATTATGAAAATTATGAAATAATAATTGTTTATCACGAAGTAGGAGTTGAATAAATGGATTATTTAGTAAAACTATATATAAGAATTCAATATGTTCATTGAAAATACTATCATCGTTCATATATCAAATAAACATACAAATGTTTTTTCTTGTTAAGTGGTAAATTTAAAATAATATAACTCACCATGAAATAAAAGTATGATATTAAAATATTATATATAAATATATATACACACATCATGTATAAATTTTATTATTATTATTAAAAAATGATATGTTTTATATATAAAATTAAAATAAATATTTCAATATCAACAGAGTAGTAAAAAGTAAATGTTAGAATATAAATACTCAAATAATAGCATTTGTTAAAGAGTATTTATTATAAAAGTATTACTCATTTCCAATGAATAGTTTTTTTAAGTATTGTATATTTTTTCTTAATAAATTAATTTAAAACCATTAAATCATTATTTAATATGAACAAATATATTAACATAAATTAAATTATAAATTGATATGAAATAACATTAAGAACTCTTAATTCACAAAACATCATTTTCCATTAAAGTATGTTTTATTTATTATTTATATATTTTTTAAAAGATTAATATATAAATTTTATAATTTTATTTTTATGAAATAAAATTCATTTTCTAATTAATAATAACAATTTTATCCAAATATTAATTCCTGATACTTTATTTTTGAAATAAACAATTTTTAAGTGAACTAAAAATACCAAATTTTAGTGAAAACTGTCAATTTTATAATACCATAATGTATTAAAATAATAATAAATCATTTTGATATAAAAAAATATATTTAATAAGTAATATAAATAATTAAAACAAATATACTATATTAAATTTATTAAACACACATTTTACATTTTTGAAACTCGAGAAATATTTCACACTAAAAATAGTTTGTACGTGCTTATAATAAAATTTAAAGTTTATCAATTTTAGAAATTAAATATTAAAAAATTTATTTCATATTTGAGTTTATGATATAGATAATATATAACAAGTTTAATTTAAATTGTATCCATAAATATAATATTAGTAATATTTTTATAATTATCATGATAATTGTTATTTTTTAAAAAATAATTCATTTATTAGAACCATCTATTTAATTTAATCAATAATAATGATATAATTTAATTTAGTAATGTAATATTATGTTTAAAAATATATTTTTTTATGTTAAAAATAATTTAATTAGTAATCATTAGAAAATAAAATTTATGATTACATAATGGTAAAAATTCATTTTTCTATAAAAAATCATTTTTATATATTTTATATTTCAATTTAAATGTTGATTTTCTCACTTTTATAAATTTAATTTGTTTAAATGAAGGATATATTTATGGAATAAAAATAATTATTGTTAATAGTTCATACATAATATTTTTAAATAAAATATAAATTACTTTGTTAAAAACTAATTATAATGGAAGAAATCCAAAATGTAAAAATGAAAAAACATATAGTAAAATACATGAAACATGTTTAAAACATATTTGTAAAGTCTTGTTTGAAATATTTTAAACCCAGTGTCACCCCAATATCAATTATTAATTTATTTTGGAGTTTTAACCATGTAATAGTGTAATGATATGATCAAAGGGTAAAGAATATTCCTAAAAGTAAATTTTTCTTCACATATTAAAGGGGATCACTTCCAACCCTCCATGGTTCCACTTCCCATTAATCTACATTTAAATTATCAAAAAATAACACTCATAGAATTAAATTTTTCATATTTAAGACTTGGTTCTCTATATTTTAACTTGATATCTTCACATCTAATGAAATCTCTAAGATTAGATCAAGTCTGAAATGTATGTGTTTCCCTCATTGTAACTTTTTATCCTTAATATTTATAATCTAAATCACTTATATTGATAAAAATAAAATGAAATCAGTATTATTATTTCACTTATATTTTATTAAATAAATTTAATAACCATTATTTATTCATCTCCACCAATTCAAAAAAAAACAAAAGTGTCGTTAGTGCATTACGCATACTACTGCCTAAATAAAGTAACATCTTTCAATTTTCATCACCACTATTAATGGTTTATAAAAGGATTTAATGGATGAATAAACATGATATCTATAATATAAATATGATTTTGATATTAAAAATTTTCATTTACCATTTTTCCTCTCATTCATGGAGAAATGGAAACAGTAATCTTGCGTATGTGTGAACTATCACCTCTACGAGCAATGAGTTTCATTTTTCATCACTACCCATCATCGATGGACATAAAATTATATTTAATAAATAAATTTTTTTCCATAAAAATATTAATATTCTTTATATTATGATACTATTTTATAATGTTTTCCACCATGGTCAACATATATAAGGAGTTAGGATGAAACTAATTGAACAACATCAAGTTACAAATGTAGTGATGAAAACTATATTATAAATAAATATGATATAATAGTTAAAGGGACTTGGAGTATTAAATATAGATAAATAAGGTTCTTGGCTATATATATATATAATGAACTAAATTAAATTATTTATAATGTTACTTTCAAGTGAAGAGAACTTTTAGACACATGTAAGAGTTTTCATCTCAATTTTCCTTCATTGTGATATTTCTTACAATTATGAACCAATTTATTATTTCTATGATTTATATACTACCCAATAATGTATTTTTTTTTACAATAAGTTATTTAATACATGGTATTTATAGAACCATATGTTTCTCACGATTCCAATGACCTTTAATTCAAATTTTTTGAATACGTATGGGTTCCATATCAACCACCCTTCATTAAGAAATGATTTACTATTATGAAACAGTATTCATTCATATATTTTATCAATGAAATCTATGACTTATAATGTTATAAAACACTATCAAACATGGAAAATTAATTTCCATTAATGCACTTCCTTAACCTAGGCTATGATTTATGTCTTCCAAAAATTATATTGGATATTTATAACTCAATTTGATTTCTTGAGTCATAATTCTTATATGTGATTTTTTTTATTTAATTTTAATATGGTGTAAGATATTTTTATTTTATTAGGTCACTTTGATTAAAATATTTTTAATGGTGAGTTATAATAATTTTTGAAAACAAAATTATAATATTAATAATTCCCATCCCATTAAAAGATAGTTTTCTTTCCTTTTCTATAATTTCTATCCCCACCAAGGTTATCATTTTTAATTGAAAACCTAATTAAATTTTATTTCATGTGAAATTAAAATTTATCTTCTACTAATTAAAAATATAAATTTTAATATTTTTTATGATGTGGGATTACCATCAAAGGTGTTTTTGAAATATAGTACGGAATTTTCCAGACCATCTTTATGACTTTTTGATTACATATTATGTTTCATTTTATTAATTTTATGAAATATTCATCTCATGTACCACATAAATTTTTGTATATATTCCCATTTGGTATATACCTAGTTAAATATCAATTTCATTCCTAGGATTATACTTTTTTTGTTTCCATTAAAAATTCCCTATCTTAAGTTAACCCAATTTAAGGTAAATTTCTTATTTCTTTTCCCATGTAAAGAATAGCCCCAAAAATTTATTTTTAAACCATTAATAACTTCCAAAAACAGTAATTATTTTATGAATAAACCACTTGATTCAATTATGTTTTTATAAAAAATAATAAAGTATTTCTTTTTTTAAAAATATCTTTTACTTATTACACAATGTACCACCCTTTTTGTTTAGTTTTATTTTTTCTTCTCTTGGATCATTCTCATGAGTTTCCGACTTTAGATATACATATTCAAGACCAATTTCAGTTTTTAATGAATGAAAACTCAAATGATTTATTTTCATCATCTCTTAGTAATCTGTATAATTTAGCCTTAAGTTATAATTTGAAACATAATTATGAATCCAAATTCCTTCTCATGGGTTTGATCATGTTTAAGATTTTTTGTATGGTTTTTTCCCTATATAGAACATATATGAATGATTTTAATTAATGAGATTGGTGTTTCTGAAATTATATAGCCCTAAAATTCATTAAGTGATGATTTAAAAATTAGGAGATATTATTTAAGGGATTAGAGAGTGAACCCAATCCACCACGAGACTTTGTCTACTTTTTGATGATTGTATTTGGAGTGACCCTTGATTTATATGTTTGATATCATGTTTTATGTGGTTTCCATTTGTTTATTATTCAAATATATTTTAATATCGGTTCTTTATGACATATTTCTATTCTTATTATCATCATGTTTATGATGTCTTGTTATGCCTTTTAACTGTCATGTTATGCTTTATTTTCATGTTTATTCCCTTACTAGGATTTCATACTCAGCCTTTTAATTATGTATTTTTCATAGGATATTCTATATAATTTTGTAAGATATTTGGGTGTTAGGATCACTATATGTATTTTTAAATAATGCTGTTGTTTTTATGTTTTAGATGATGTATTTTTATGTATTCTCTTTCAAATATATTATGCCTCTAGATACTTGTAATGCATTAATGGAAAAGTATTTTACGAGTCATGAAATACTGTATGTTTAATTCATAAGTCATAATAATTGGTATCAAATAAAGGCCTGGTTATTTTTTTGGAGAATATGATGACATAATATTACTGAAAACCCTAGAGATAAGTCTATGGGAAAAGACTAAGCATAGGTTAACACCTCAATATTTTTTAAAAGTAGTGATTATGTTATTTTCTAGTTAATATATCCTTTTCTGGATACTACAAGTAAATATTGTTTTGGAATAGTTTCATCAATGGGTAATAAGCCCAAAAAATTGGATGAATTATGTCTCGACCATCATTATATTCCATGGTGAATGTGCCCTTATAACACACCTTGTTTAATGCTCTTGAAATATGTACCTTGGTTAACCATATACAATTTTGGAACCATAATGAACGAATAATTTTTTAGTTTATTTGTTGGACTAAGTTTACATTATATGCTAACATAACAGAATATAACATGTGATAAAACATAATTGATATAGGTTTAATTAATTTATTTATGTTTTATGTGATGATTAGAAAGGGGTGAATGTTATATTTTTGAATCATTTTAGGTTACTGATTCTAGAACCCCCCCATGGGTTCAATGTTTATTACTCATGTTAACCCTTTTAGTTTTTTGTGATATCTTGAACTAGAAGTAATGAAGTTAACCTTGGGTGTGAGGAACAATGAAATTATTACCTCAATGACCAAACTATTATAATGGGATATGGGATAATAAATAAAGATATTAAGCCTAAAAACTATAACAAAATATCATTAACAACCAAACCATTATTAAAAAACTTAGTGCACTAAACAAGAGAAGGATGAATCCTCATGAAAATCCAGGTAATGAAGATGATGGAGGAAAGAATACTCAATTTCCATCAGGTCAAAAACTTTTAAATATTCAGCAATTTTATTTCCTCAAGGGTCTAGAAAATTATTTACATGGGTAATAGGGGGAGATCAAGAAGAAAACTTCTATTTGAATATGAAGAGTCCAGTTAGTATGATGAGAGTAGAAAAAATACATCTAAAAGAACCATTAATGGTCCAATGTCATACATTTGGAAAACAAGGAAATTATATGATTCAATTCCATAATATAAAGGATAATAAGGATTATAGGATTCAATAACATCCACATAAATGGGTACAAGAAATATCCTTTGAAATTACGACTATGAAAGTGAGTTTTGAAAATAATGGGTAGTAAGGAATTTAAATCCTCAAATTATGAAATACCAGTATTATATTTAAATCTTCTTGAACCCAATTCTTTTTACCCAAAATATTTTCTAAGAATATAAAATCATCAACTTTTTGTCTATATTTTGAAGTCTTAATAAAAACATATAGTGGTAAGATCATTATATCCCAAGTTTCAGTTTATATTAAAGTGTCTCAAGGAAATATTCTCATCCTTCCTTAGAAATATTAGTGTGATTTCAGAAAAATATTGGTTATATCCATTTGATTTTTTTTTGGAATAAGGAGATCACATTTTGCATCAACATATGATAGTTATGAATGAATTATTATGAACATAGTTTTAAATAAAATATACAATGTGAGTCCCGATATAAAATAACTATTGGATCTTGGATGAAATAGTGGTGAAAATTAAATATCAGGGATAATACATATCTAAGGAAAAATATACGTTTCCTATGTTTTTAATAAATATATCACTCTAGAATTTATATCTCAAGTCACCTCTATCTATAAGACACCCAAAAATTCATCATGAGTATGTAATTATTAAAATCGTAAGTATGAAATTTATTTAAGGGGGTGAATGTAACACCCTTGGTTTTGGGATCCATCAGCATCATCATCACCACCATAATAATAATCATTATTATTATTTAAGTCTATAATTTTAATGAATGTTTATGTAATCTTTCAAAAGTATTAAAACTTGATTATAATGTTTTCCCTAAAATACATGAACCCAAATAAATACACCTTATTCATAAATTAGCGGGACATTAGAAAAAATGCACAGAAAAATAAGCAATGTGAACTATGGATTATTAATCACCATGGATGATGTATATCCATTAATAAAGAAAAAATTAATAGGGGTAATAGAGAATAATGACTAAAATCTTTACAACTAGGTAATCTCTTAAATTATCTTTAACTTGTAGGATCAAAAATAGACAAACAAAAACTATAATGAGGAAGAGGATCATGAAAGGAGAAAAAATTATGAAAAATATGAAATAAGAATCATTCCTTGTGAAGTGAGAGTGGAATGACCTAATGAATGAATTACTAAGACTATATATAGGAATGAAATATGTTTAATTTAAATATAGGTTTTTAAAGAATGTTATTTTCAAATATTCCCATTGGTCATATATCTAATAGGTATACTAAAGTTATGTATTTTTCATAAATATATATAGGGAAGTCCACGCATTTTATTAAATGCATGTAACTACCCTTTTTTACTGGGCTTGTAAGAACCCATTATATCACCATTTAGACCCAAGGGCACAAAGCCCCAAAGAACATGTGAAATCCCAAGACCTATAAGTCAAACCAAACCCTCTTTTCATCATCATCAGAGTACTTAATTTACAATTCCCCAACAATGACCCAAAAATTATACATCATCAGCCCTTTTCACCCCTTATTAGAGGTTTCCGTTCACATCACTCTTGCATATCTACATCATCAGTCCTCTATTTCCATTTATCATAGGGAGCCTTCCACATTGTCCATGAATCTATACATTGACCCTTCACTACCATCCATCAATGATTCTTGAATCACTCGTTGATCTTGTAATATGTATGTGGTCACAACAATCTAATTCTATGCCAACACCGTGGCACAAACCGATAAAGTTTCTACTCCCACAGCTGGGCTATTCCATGCAATCATCATGTCCCACAACAAACACAATAGTCCTGACAAGAAAATCCCCAAAATTTGGGCTGATTAGATTAAGTCCCAAGATGATACAGTATTACTAGGTTTACTATAACACTAGTCCAAGACCCTAAATATATACTAAAGTCATGTATTGTTTGGTAGTAAATTTAAAATAATATAACTCACAATAAAATCCAAATAAGATAGTTAAATAGTATATATATATTTATATATTTATGTGATACATATATTATAATAATATGATATATTTTATATATAAAATTCAAAATAAAAATTTTAATATCAATGGAGTAGTAACAATTATATTTTATAATATAAATTATTACCTAATGTTATTTTTTAAAGAGTATTTAGAATATAATTAATATTTATCCTCAAATAACCATTTGAATAAGTATTTTTTATAAAAATTATATTAAAAACTTTAAAATATTATTATATATGAGATGATATATTAATATCACTTAAATTAGAAATCAATATGTAATAATATTTAAAAAACATACTGCTTAAAAAACACCATTTTTATATAAAAGTAGTTCAAATGATAATGTATATATTTTTTAAAATAAATATGTATTTTAAAAGTTTAACCTTTTAAAATGTAATTTATTTTTGAATTCATTATATAAATATTATCCTAAAAGGAACTTTTTAGTTTTTTATGAAATAGTCAATCTTTAGGTGATTAGTAAAAATATTAATGTTTTCTAAAAACTATCAATTTTATAATACAAAAATGACTTCAAATATTAACAAAACATTTTTATATAAAAATATATATTTTTAATAATTAAAATAACATACATTAAAAACATTCAATGTTTAGTTTAAAAAAATCAGAAAATATTTGAAACTAAAGTAATATTTCTCAATCAAAACTGTTTTTACACGCTTATAACAATAATTAGACTTAATAAATATTAGAAAGTAAATATAAACAAATTATTTCCAATTTGAGTCAATAATATCAATATTATATAGAAATTTTAATATTATTTTGTGCATAAATATAATATTAGTATTATTAGTGTTAATTAAAGTGATAATGGTAAAATAGTTTAAATGAAGAATTCTTTTATTAATATAGGGAAATTTTTACTTATTTAATAAAAATTGTATAATTTGAATTATGAATCCATTATTATGTTTAAACCAATATATAATTAGATTAAGACTCATTGAATTGGTAACTAATACCTAATATGATTAAGGAACACATAATGGTTAAAAGTAATTTTTCTAAAAAAATATTTTTTATATTATATATTTTTATTTAAAAGATGATTTTCTAATATTTTTAGATTATATTAGATTAAGTGGATATACAAGTTTGGTTAAATTTTTCAAAAAATCTAATATGGTTTACCTTATATTTTTAAATAAAATATAATTTACATAATTAAAAATTAGTAACTAAGGTTAAAATAAAAAATGTAATAAAGTTAAAACATGTGGTAAAAGACTTGAAATATGTTTAAAACGTGGGTGGAATGAATTATTTGAGGATTTATTGGCCGAATATCACACCATAATCCATTATTATGAAATTTTAGATTCTTTATACATGGAATAGTGTAATGATATCATGGATGGGTAAAGGGTATTAACAAAAGTCCCCTTTTCATAACTTTTAAAATGGGATCACTTACACCCCTCCATGGTTAAAAATACAGATATATTTTACATTAAAAATCGTCTAAAACAAAATCTATTAAAATTAATTTTCTCCCCCTTAAGCCACTAGTCTCTAGAAATTAGCTCATGACCTTCATTTCCATAGAAATTTCTAAGAGAAGTTTACATCTCCATCATAAGTATTACCTTATTTGTAACACTGTATACTTAATATTTATCTAATATATATCATAAATACATAACATTATAATGAAATTAGTATCCTTATTATAATTAAATTTTATTATATTATGAAAATAACAATTATTTATCCTTCTTTATTTCATATGAAGGACAAATGTGTTACTAGTGTGTTACACGAACTACCTCCTCCATAAAAGGACGTGTTCTTATTTTCAACATCTCCATTCATAGATGATAAAAAAGATTTAATATATGAATAAATGTTATATCTATAATATAACTATGATAATGAAATTTATAATTATCTTTTACTTTTTTCCCTCTCATTTCATTATAAATAAATACATTAATTTTGAATACATGCGAACAATCACCTCCATGATTAATGAGTTGCATTTATAACTACCATCCATCATGGTTATAAATAAAAATATATATAATATATAAAAATAATTTCTATAAAAATATTAATATTTTAGATATTATGAAACTGTTTTATAACTCATTCTATAATGACAAACATACATAAATAGTTATGATGAAATTGATGAGACAACCACAAGTAAAATAGGTTGGAATGAAAAATATATTTTAAATAAATAAAATATTATAGTCAAAAAAAATGTGAATCTAAAATATAGATGAATATATTTCCTGTTTATATAACTAATGAACTTAATTTAATTATTCAAGATGTTACATGCCACTGTGCTTTCAGAAAAAAGTTAGGCTTTTCATCTCAATTTATCTTTTTTAAGGTGTTTTTAAATTCGTCAACTAATTTATTATTGATATGGTTTATATAGTTCCAAAGAATTTAATTTGAAATACTCCTTTATTTAATTAATGGGATTTATATAACCATAATATTATCAGGCTTCCAATAACCTTTGACTCAAAATTACTAATGCTATAAGGGTTTCATATCAATCACCCTTCATTGAGTAATGATTTAATATTATACACCAATATTAATTTTTATGGAATATATATTACCCGCATGTCCTATAATATCATAAAATATAGTTTGACATATCAAATTCAATTCTATTCATGCTCTTTCATTTCAGGGTTAACGATTTATGTCTTCCCTAAAACATAATTTTACAACTCAATTTGATTTCTTGAGTTATACTGTTTATCCTTGAGTTTTATCTTTTTTTTATTATGGTATGAATAATTTCAATTTTTTGTGATCAATTTGATTAAAATATTCCTTTTAGTTTATTTCTAATCATTTTTGAAAAGGCTACCATGTTATGAATACTTCAAATCAATTTAAACAAAAACTTCTCATCATTGTCCATAATTTTCCTTCCCACATTCTCCTTTTTAATTGTAAACCTAATTATTTTTTACCTCATGTAAATTTACCTCCTTAAATTTTAAAGATAATTTTTCTTGTTTTATAAAGTTTCATTATCAACACCGGTGTTTTTAAAGAATAATAAATAATGTTTTAGAAATCCTTTACGACTTTCTGGTTATACATTCTTTTATTTTACCCCTATTTTATTCAATATTAATCTCATGTACCTCTTATATTTATATAAATATGTACCTTATATATATAAATTTTTGAATAGAATTTTCATTACTGGTGTTATACATGTTTTAGTTCCCATTCAAATTACAACTATTATGTAAAGTCAATTTAAGGGAACTTTCCTATTTCTTATACTTGGTCATGCATCACTCCCATAAATGATGTTTAAACCATGAATATATTTAAAAATAATAATTCTTTTGGGTATTAATTCCTTGTTTTATTTATGGTTTTATGGAAAACAATAAGGGATTTCCTTATTTAAAAATATCTTTTACTTATTTCACAAATCAACACCCATGTAGAACATTTTTATTCATTCTTCTACTAGATCATTCTCATGAATTTTCTACATTGGAACTACATGTTCAATAACTATGCACTTTTTTCCATTCTTAAAGTAAAAAATAATTTATATACTTCTTATATAGGGAACCGTAATGTTTTAGGCTTCAGTTATGCCTTGATTCAGAATTATAAAACCCACTTCCTTCTCATAAATTAATTATGATTATGATTTATGTATTTTTTTCCTCATGTGGTACACATATGTTTTATTTAGATTTTTTCAGTATCTGGGCATGGAATTAAATATCCCTATAATTAATTGAGTAAATATTTACATCTCATTAGATGTTATGTAGGGGATTAGGGGTAGATCATAATCCACCATGGAATGTTTTTGACTTTATGATGATATTCTTGGGAGTATCCCTTGACGTATGTTAATGATATAATGTTTTATATTATTTCAAATTTTTTATAATTACATGATCTTATTATATAATTTATTTATACAATATTTCTATGATTATGATAATCTTATTTATGACATCATGTTATTTCATTTGAATTTTTCGTTATGATTCATTACCATGTTTTCCCTCTTACTTTATTTTCTAGTCAACCCTTTTCCTTATATATTTTTCTATGGATATCCTATGTAGTTTTAGAATATATTTTAGAGTTAAGAGTACTATTTAAATAAAGATTAAATTTTTATGTTTAATATGATGAATTTTTATATATAATCTTCCAAATAACCTAACCTTTTATATCTTTATCCAGCATTATTGGAAACATATTTTAAGAATCATGAAATAAATTATGTTTAATGATTTCGTCATCATATAATAGAATATTTATCACTATTAAATAGTTATTCTCTAGGAAAAAATTCATTTTGAATGCATAGAACCACAATAATATTTCATGTTTATTCTTCATCTTCAGAAACGTGACACTTTCAATACATTGGACTATTACATATAATTTCTCCAATATGAAACCTTAACTAAACTAACACTTATTCTCTATGGAAACCTTAATTTTAATTTTTATCCTCTCTACTTAACATAGGGATCCTCAAAAATCAGCATTACCTCCACTATAGTGTGATTTCCATAATATTCCATTTTGACTAACCTCCTAAAAAATACCTTATGCATGAGGACTTTGAAATATTAAGCCTTGAATTGAGATACATTATTTATGTTGTGATGTTTTCTCTATTTGTTACTTTTCCATTGAAATATCTTATATACTAACTACAAATTCCATAATTCTTGAATTGATGCTCCTCATTTTAGGTATGGAAGCTTCCAATGAAAAATTACATGCACAATGGCATGGTGGAAAACTTCTCTCCATTCTGAAAGCATAACATAATGGTTATCTATCCCATGGTATGGTATCAAAAATCACTATATTTTTTTAGGCATCACCATAATGTTATGCATAATCTCTAAATATTTAGGTCGGAGCCTCAAATATATTATGTATATAATAAATTTCCATTATTTCCTTACAAAAAACTCCATTAAGATGTGTCTATGGACACCATAGTGTGGTACCTGTCCTGATAACATAACATCTTCATGAATCATAAAAAGATCCTCTAGTATTTCTCATCACTTTATAATCCACTTTAAAATGAAATTAACTGTCATTTTCAAGAAACATAATAAAAAAAATACCCAAATGGTGTTTTTTCTAACAAATATTTTTCTTGGATATTTTTTGTTTTCCATGTACAATTTTCAAACATGTTATTAAATTAAAAAAAATTATAAAACATGTGTATATCACATATTTTTTTAAAAAAATAACATTTTCATATAAATATAAAACATGATGAAAAATACATATCTTTTATAATTTTAAAATGTAATAATTTTTTAAGTAGTCTAGTGAATGCATCGCCTCAATGAAACAACCCTTTTTTAATATATATTTGGTATCATATACCCTTCAAAATATAGAAAAATATTTCTATAAAATTACAACATGACATGGAATCTTCATAGGGTTTTTACACCCCTTTAGGTATTATGGTTAGTTATGTCTCCAGTGACATGAATTTACATAATAGAAACATTTTATTCCTTACAATTTCCTTTCATAAATTTAAATGTCTGTATGGAATCTCTATTACCACTCAATTTAACCATAAGGATAATGTTTTAACCTTAACTATTCATAAAATCATCATATAACATGGTCATGGACCTCCTATATCATTATCATCAATTTTAATCATATTAAGGATATTGTGAAACATTTTATTGAATTAATTCATATCATAGTTTAAAAAAACTATTAGTTACGTTGCAACATTAATTTTTGAATAATGACCATTTTCATATAATGCTTTTATGGTGACCATAGTCTCTTCATTTCATTTAATTACCTAATAATATTTAGTACACGAGTTAATATTGAAGTATCCTTATCCATCTTATACTGAAAAAGTTCTTTTTAAGCCTCATATCTTCTATGTGTAACCTACTCTTGATAGTTATTTTTCTTGTTTTCTATCATCTAAATATCAATATATTATCATGTATATTTATAATCATAGGATCCATAAGAACAAGCATATATATATATAGAAATAAATATATTCCTTAATATGATAAATATATATATTTACTTCTTAACCATCTTCATTGGTTGGTTACTTATTAGAAATTTTTTTCCTTCAACACATAGTACCTTGTTCTGACTTGATAACTATATTAATATTTCTATAATGGTTTATAAATTTGTTTCCATTTTAATTTTCATTCAAAAAGATTTATCTCAATCATATTTCATAATTATTATATTCGTATATATAATAAATGATATTATTAGAAGTGTATCATGGTTTACATTCATTTAATATGATAATTTTTTTTAATATTCTACCCCTAAAAATGATGAATATTATTAATTAAATTATATCCAATAGTATACCAATATCCATATTTATATAAGTAATGAGTCATCATTTTTATTTATTCCATCACATAGCTATTTAGGAAGGCCATGATGACAATCGTATGACATATAAATCTTATATATTTGAGTGTATATCCCATTTCCAAAATCCATCATGTTAATAAATGACACTCTATATCTATAGTATCCTAGAAATTAGATTTTCCTAGATAAGTGTAACCCAAATCATATGATAAGTGTGGGAACCTGATCTTGTTAGCATCAACCATAACACTCTTTCCACATATATGATAATACATGGGAACTATGATTTATCATTAAACTACCTAGTTGAATGATCATGGTCTTGAAGAGTGTTCACTTTAGAAATAATATACCATTATGTATTATTAAGGGGATTTTAAATCCAACCACACTATCTCATGTATTCCATTTATGCATAAATTCTTCAAACAATTTAGTTTTAGCATCCTATACCTTTAACTATGATAATAAGTTTATAACCTATTAATATATAACACTTTATTGTACTCTTGATGTTTTTACTTATAAAAAAATAAATATAAATTATATTCAAAAATATATTAATTCATCCCATGCATAATATGGATGAATCCCTAGCATGTAAAGGTTTATAATTTCATAAAACCAAATTCCTTACAAGTGTAATCATGATGTGATGGGTAGCCAACCCCCATTTTTCTAGAGTGATCTTAAGTCCCAAATATAGTAAGATAATTGACCTAAAGTACCATTATACATGGATTAATACCCAAGAGATACCATAATTACAATTTTAACATAACATATATTATGTTTAAATCATAATCAATCATTACTTTCAATCACATAATTGACATGTAAAATTATAATGATGGATGAACACAACTAAATCTTATATCATACCAATCATGTAACTCCTTACAGACACAATATGAAATTTATAGTAAGTATTTGAACACATTAAACTAAAAAATATATCAATTAAAAATATAATTCTCATATTAATGAATGAATAATTCAAATATCAAGACATGAAAAAAATATTTACTAACATTTTATAAATATATTTATTATGAAATCATGATAATTTAATATGCTTAATAAATATGAAAAAAATAAATAAACATGAATGATTCACAGTATGAACTCTTTTAAATTCATAATATCCATGGAATTTAAAATGAAATCTTTTATATTAAAATTATATGATATTTATGATATCATTTAATATCATAAAAAATTATTATTTTATATAAATAGTTTGCATAAACTAAATACCACATATTTCAATTTATTTAAACCTTTGATTTAGTTAAAAAAAACTTTTGGCATAGTTGAACTAAACTCTAAATAAGTCCATTAATATGAATATTTAATTTTAGTGTTAATAGAAAATTGATAAATACATATAAACTTTTATATGTTTTCCCTTAATTTATAATTTATAATCATTTTAAAAATTTAGGATATAAAAAGAAAATTAAACAAACATAACATCAACCAAATTTGGTTGTAGAGTTTTAATCCCACAAAAATTTATAATGGGCCCATAAAACCCACATTGTTGATGTTTTTTTATAATTTTAACACAAATAATTATTTAATTATAAAACCAAGGATTTTTTAAATATAAACCATACCATAGTTTCTCCAAGGGTAATTAATACTTATAAGGGTAAAACAATAATAATTTTATATGGTCTAATATATTTTGGTTGGAACATTTATAATCCATAGTTATTAAACTATTGAATAGATTTCACTTAACTATATCATGGGTGACTTAAAAAAACACATTTATATACAAGCCATTAATTTTTTCTTAGTAAACCACTATATTTTGATATTATTTCACGATCCCCTCTTTTTCTTGAAACATTTTCATAACTATTTTTTTCCTATCCCATGCCATAGTTTTAAATATTTTTGTAAAATCATACCCACCCTTCTAGTAAAACAAATTGTGGTTATCTAAAAATAAATAACACTAATATTTTAAATAAATCATTTCATGGTTCTAGAAAAACCTATTTCCATGTTTTTTCATTTATCCAAAAATAAAATCTAAATGATATGTGCTGGTCAGAGTGAGTATCTCAAGAGGGGTGAATTGAGTAACCAATAAAAATTTCTATTTAAAATAGATTATTTTGATATCACCAAAACATTTGATAGCCCAATTTGTCAAAGTATGAAGTATGATAAAGATATTTCTCTTTCAAAATATTTATCTAAATATTGATTAGGAATTGGATGAATAATGTAAAATATTATTTGATCCTTTGAAATCCATTTACTTGATCAAAATACTACATGAACACAAATTATTATAAAATTTTTAAAGTATATGTTTTGTTTAAAGTAAAATAAATTTTCATTTTTAAGGAGGAAATGATGTAAAACAAAATTAAATACACAGCTAAAAGTTTGAATATAAGAGGATTAGTCTCAAGTCTAGACTTAGTCCTCAATACTTGGTGACCACTTTCCACCAGGAAGTTTATATAAATAAAAAAAGCTGATTAACATGCTGAATTGGGTTTTACAATAGTTTAAAAACTATCCAGGTTAAACATGACCTCTTCCATAGTTATATATGGGAGTAAAAAGGAATTGGCCACCCAAGGACCTCTACCAATATTGTCCATGGGAGTACATGTTTAAGAAATAACGATAAGATATCTTGGTATCATTCAGTTTAGCACAATATATAATGTACAAGTTAAAAAATAGTGTATGAACACACACTACTAAAAATGCAATAAATATAAAAAGAATAGAGCAATATAAAAGTGTAGATTTTAGAAATTCTTGGTCTATTTCAACACAGTTTGTGACTATTGGTTTGATTCTACAGTGAATCTTGTGTCAGGTTCTCTTGAAAACATAGCAAGAACATAGTGTCGTAGACTCTTGTTCATTCTTAGAGAAATGAACTGAATGTGAGGATACAGTTAAGCTTCCTAGTCATGTGTTTAAAAAAGGTCATATATTCTTGTTTTCAATTAGGTTTAGCTCTATATGTGTTCAGTAATTTTGATTTCTTATCTTTTTATCATTTTTCTTCATCCACTATTGCATCTCTTTGCACGAGTGTGTCTACTTATATTATTATTATCAAGAGTATGAATATACTAATCCTATTGGCTTCCTCATTCTGCATGTTTGACAGTTACATCAATATGTTATATCAACAATTTTAGATAAAATCATTAAAATAATAAATGGAATAAAATTCAATAATCTAGGATTTATAAAAAATTTCATTAAAAATAATTATAAAGAAATAATGGAGGAGTCATAGTCTAGCAATGTCTCGGTCTAATAGTGTCTCTGAGTGTGGCGGTGTGTTGTTCTGCTGACAGGACATGGGAAGAGTCTTATATTTAGCCAAAAAATCAATTTACTAGTGTTTTCTCAACTGGCGGTGTCTATTCTAGTGGCGTCTTATACTTGTAAAAAAAAATTGGTTGGTTCTATGACACTGGTAGTGCCTCATCTGGAAATATCTCATACATAGCCAAATTTACGTTCTTGTGGTATGTGGATGACAATGTCTCTACTTATTGTATCTTATATGGTGGTGTTTCATCTCATAGTGTGTCATTTGATGGTGTCATTGGTATAAGTATCTCATTTGGGCATAACTCATATTTCAAAAATTTTATCACCTATCTCAAATTTGTGGAATACTTATTGAAAACATGAAATTCATTAATATCATTAGAATCATGATTTTTTATCATTAAAACAAGGGGTCAACAATTTCCACCATTTAGATGATATAAAAGCACTACATAATTAAATATTATTAATTTAAAAACATGTCATCAATGGTATTAGAAATCATGACATAGCACTCATAGTATGTATAGATGGTATGAAAGAAATAAAAAAATTAGAAAAAACTATCAAATGTAAGTATCTTGTATCAAATATAGAATGTTTGAAAATAGATAGTATAAGGCCCCAGCCTTAAACCTTACTTAATATTGAATTAAATGAATAATTCACATTGAGGATCATTTCAGGTTTAGAGTTTTAGAGAATTAGAACATAACTATTACATCTTAAAAGATTACAAAGTAGACACTTCTACTATGTCTCCATAAAATAAAAACTTTTAAAAAGAAAGACGTCCAGATTCCATGTTTTAGATAGCATGAAATTCCCTTGATCCCATCCTTGACCTTATTCCACATTAAGTCATGTGAAAAACATTTCGAAAAAACTTGGGGTGAGCATAAAAGGCTCAGTAAGGTATACAGAAAGAATGAAAACTGTTAGTTTTTCAAACATCAAATAAACCATATATACTCTATCAAAGTAATACCTTCACCTTCATGAAGTAGTAAAAACTCTTTACTGAATAAAGTATCATTACTTACCCTTTTGTAACCAAAGGATTACCATAAAATCCATAAAAAGAACACATAACATATATAAAGGTAACTTGGGACATAAAGTACTTAAGTGGAATAACCATACGGTTGACTTCCACACATATCACTTAATGGAATAGCCATATGGCCAATTTCCATACATACTTAATGGAATAGCCATACGGCCGACTTCCATACCCAATGCATTGGAGGTTATAATGTAACCACTCGTCCTGGTATTCACGACACCACCCGTCATATGGTTTATAACGTAACCACCCGTTAAAATGTCCAAGTACCAGTATAAAATCATAAAACATAAAACCAATATAAAGGAATGATAATATTTCCACATTTCAATCACAATATTTCATAAATATATTGACATAATAGAATCCTTTTTCAAAACCATTTTCAATACCAAAATACATAAAAGAGTATATGGTATTTATTTTATTCTAAAAACATTACGGCTTGTTGAGAAAGCCAAAGATCAAATAATACTCGCGGCGGCAGAAAAGGTCGTTGTCACCGCGTACGTTAAAAAAACATTCCTTTTTGTCATTTAGTAAAACGCTTCGTAGAAAAAGATTCCTTTTTTATAAAAGTAAAATTCAAAGGAGTTTATACACCGTATAAAAGAAAGTTGTGTATAAAACGAAATATGCCTCAATGAAAGGAGATTGAGACGAAGTCCCTTACCTCGGGTCCGACTTGACTCGATCGTTCTTTAACGTCCTGAATAATAAACTTGAGTTAATTTATACTTGATTAAGAACATTTTTAAAGTTCATTATTCCTTTTATATCACTTATTTCCATGTTATAAACATTATGTAACCATTTAAGTTAATAATGTTTGTTTTGTCAATATTTTGTTCTTAAGTCGAAAGTTGACTTCTTACAATTACATGTTGTTCGTGTGGTCAAAAGTTCTTTATATCCAGAATTAAAATCCTGATTTGGATATCATATATATCATATATATCCAGAATATACATGTATTTATAATATTACATAATCATTTAGAGGTAAGAAATGAAATGCACCGTTCATGGAGATGGTAAGCCGTACGTACGCATGAACGCTACTTTCATTTCTTTGTCATATTAGTGGAATTAAAACTAAATGAGAGGTATGTATATTTTAATTTCAGAATTATATTCATCATTTAGATATATCATTAATTATATATATACATTATATACATGTAATTTTAATAGTACATTACATTTGGGGATAAGAAATGAAATGCACCGTTCATGGAGACGGTAAGCCGTACGTACGCATGAACGCTAATTTCATTTCTATCTCATACTTTAATGGAAAGAAATAATAATTATATAGAGGTATATTATAATTCCAGTATAACATCATATATAATAACTTTAAATCCCTCCTTTACACGTCCCACATATGGCATTAACGAATCACATCACTTTTAGGGGGCGGTAGTCCGCACTTCCTTAAATGAAGATATCGTGTTTACCCATAATGGAAACCATAAAGTTATGCCAAAAATAAAAAATACAGAAGCTTAAAGAAAACATAAACATATTATATATCATATATAAAAATACTGACATTATAATGGCCACCCTTGAAGGTGTTAAATGAGTATTGAACAATCATCGTTTCGGGAGGCAGAATTTCGCCATCCACGGAAACCGTATGTTCTTTAACCATTTGATGTAGTTTTGTGAGAGTGTAGATAAAATAAATATTATAACAACATCCTAGTATATTTAAGATACTGGTGTTGTTACAAAAGAAGTAAATAAAAAGAGTTTAGAGGGTTGGAGAAGCAAAATAAAACAAATGAACAAGAGAGAATGAATTACCTTTAAAAGTGTAACTCCCTTTTGATTTGAGCTTAAAGGCTTTCTTTGAAAGGATTCTTCCCAAAGGGAATCCTCTAGGATGAGTAGAGGGATGTGGAGAGAGTAATTGGGCAGGGGTTGCCCGAGCCAAAGGCTTGAGAAGTGTGTGAAATGAGGTAGAGGTGGGGGCCTTTTATAAGAGGAGAGGAGGGGCACTTTTGGAAAGTAAAGAGATATTACTTTATTTGAAAAAAATGTTTCGGTTTTAAAAGGTCCCACATTAAAATAATTCGTGGATAAGGTGATAAGGGTTAGAAATCCACTCATCCAATTGGTTTTGGACATGTGTAGTTCATAGATTTTACATTATCTTTCCATTTTATTTAAATCGTCAAATAATGATGTCATCACTGCATCATTATTATGTCATATATAATTTAATTTATTTAATGTCTAAAAATTATAAAAAAAATACTATGATGTAGGAAATAGTTTTATCTTTCCAATTACTATTTATAATCAAAATTTTGACTTGTATAACCCCACTCAAAAATTGGTTTAGTAAAACATCTCATGTTTGTGTCAATTTAATTTTAACATTAAATAAAAATATATTATTGTCATTTTCCAACTAAAGTGGCTCCATGGGGTCCCCAAGTTGGCCCATGGCTTGTCTTGGTCGGGCATGACTCACCCAATAGGTTTATGACAAGTGTCATGGTGTTTTCACGTTCTTATAATACAATTTTTACCTTAAACTACACTAATTACCTCTAATCGCGATTAAGAACTTAATAAGTTACTATTCACCAAAAAATTATTTTTATCTCATTGAACCACATTTTACTTCCTAATGACAACCATGTATGTCGGATTTTCAAAATTCAATACACATTAGTGGTAAACTTTCATTTAACTAAAAAATCAGTTTGCTTGATTACCACTTAGTGGTTTCACTATTCATCAAAAATTGAAGTTTTTCAGAAAATTACCAAAAATCCACCCTAGGCTATATTTGATATTCCGAATTCAAAAATGAAGTCCATTTTACAAAATTAAAAACATATAAGTCAAATTAATTAATTTAATAATTAATTCCCGCTATCATGACAAATAGCGTGTTTTTGTGAAACAATAAGTATCAAAAGATTGACACCAGTTTAAGTCCAATTTCAAAGTGAAATTGATTCCAATGACCACCATTGGATTAACTGGTAAAAATATGTTCTAATTTCACTTTAAAACCAATTAAAATAATAATCTAATCATATAAATAATTTAGATTAAAAATAGGTTTTTAATTAAAATACAACATTTTACACTATTTATAAAAAAATGAACTTTATCAGAAAGGTACCAAAAATTTACACAAAGCAAATTTTGATGTCCCGATTCTAAAGAAGAGTTATATTTGGTCCAAAATAAATTATAAGAGTGATAAAAACTATATTTAATGACGGTTCACCATTAAAAGGTGATAAGTGAACCTTTAGTGAAAATTAGAGTATATATGCCCTAAAATTGAACTCTTTCCGTATTTTAAGCCTTTATCTTTTATTGGGTAAATGTATAAACATTTAAAAATATATCTAATGATATTTTAGTTATTTCTATCCATTCCCGCCAGTACAACGGCTACTTGTTAACTAACATTTAAAATAATATTATTTTATTACTAGTGTGCTACGTAAGTTTCAAAGAAACTCATCGTTGCGTATCGGGTACGCTATCGAACATAGAAACCCCTTTAAAATAAAATTAATATTTAATTCGTAAATATTAATAAATATGAAAATTATTTATTCTTTAATTACCTAGGATGTTACATCCTTCCCCCCTTTTGGGAATTTCGTCCTCGCAATTTTATTCACTTATCAAAATAAGTGGGGGTATTTATCCCTCATAGCATTTTCAGATTCCAACGTTGCCTCTTCAATAACATGGTTTTTCCACAAAACCTTTACCTGATGAATAACCTTATTCCGTCACACCTGCTCCCTGTGGTCAAGAATCTGGACCGGTTGTTCCTCATAAGATAGGTTCTCTTCCAGCTGAACCACCTCTGGACTCAAATCATGAGATGGATCTGGCATATACTTTCTCAACATTGAAACATGAAAATCATTGTGTACCTGAGATAAAATCAGAGGTAAAGCCACTCGGTATGCAACTGATCCAACTCTTTCCAGAATTTCGTATGGTCCAACAAACCTTGGACTCAACTTTCCTTTCTTACCAAATCTCATCACGCTTTTCCAAGGAGAAACATTGAGAAAAACATGATCACCTACCTCGAAAGATAGATCCTTCATCCGGTTATCCCCATAACTATTTTGCCTGCTCTGAGCTGTTCCCATGTGCTTTCTGAATCAACTGAACCATTTCTGCCATCTCTTCTACCAATTTTGGTCCCATCAGCTTCCTTTCACCCACTTCATTCCAAAATGCTGGAGTTCGACACCGCTTCCCATATAATGCCTCAAATGGTGCAATCTGTATACTGTAATGAAAACTGTTATTATAAGAAAACTCAACCAAAGAAAGATGTTGGTCCCAACTTCCCTGATAATCCATAGAACAAGCTCGTAGCATATCCTCCAATGTCTGAATTGTTCGTTCTGACTACCCATCTGATTGAGGATGAAAATCTGTACTAAAATTTAATTCATTACCCAACGACTTCTGAAGGCCTTTCCAAAATTTAAAAGTAAACCTGGGATCACGATCCGATAAAATGGAGAGAAGAACTCCATGTAACCTAACTATCTCTTTAAGATACAAACGGGAAAGTTGATCAAGAGAGAAAGTATCTCGTATAGAAAAGAAATGAGCAGATTTGGTCAAGAGATCAACAATAACCCAGATTGCATTATTACCTCGAGATGTCCTCGGTAATCCCACAACAAAGTCCATGGATATGTTTTCCCATTTCCACTCTGGCACTGGTAAAGGCTGAAGCATCCCTTTCGGTAACTGCTGCTCTGCTTTAACCTGTTGACATGTCAAACACTTCACAGTAAAATCAGCAATGTCTCTTTTCATTCCATCCCACCAGTAATACTCTCGCCGACCTCTGTACATCTTAGTACTTCCAGGATGAAAAAAACAACTCATTCTTCAACTGTGAATCACAAGGCACACATAACCTCTTCACAAACCTCAAAACACAAACACAAACTTATCCAAGAACTCATGGAAAATTTTATTCATAAGGTCCATGAATACAGAAGGTGCATTGGTTAACCCAAAAGGCATAACTACAAATTCATAATGGCCATATTATTACGGAACGTAGTCTTCGGAACGTCTGCTTCTTTTACTTTCAACTGATGGTACCCCGACCTCAAGTCAATCTTTGAAAAATACTGAGATCCCTGGAGCTGATACCACTTCATTCGATGGCCCAACATCTGTTGAAGTTGTTTCAAAGGATTTTACCACCCCTTTCTGCTTGTAGTCTGGCTGCATTCTCCCAGTTGAGTTCTTCGTTGGACACTCGTTTGCATAATGACCCATTTCATTACACTTAAAACATCTTACCGTTGGCTTTTCATTTCCTGCTTGATCATCTTCCTTACAGTTACGAGCAATATGACCAGACTTACCACACCGAAAGCACTTACCGGACTTGTATAAACATTCTCCAGGATTCATTTTACCACACTTCTCACAGGATAGATATTTGGTTTTCTTACCTCCTTGCTTCTTTGATGAATTCTTCCCCTTTGCTTGCCAACTAGACCTCTTATTCTGTTGTTTGTCATAGAACACCTGATCATCGGCAAACTCCATTTCCACCTTCTCCGCACATCGAACAAGTTTTTCATAACTTTTGAACTCACGAGAAGCTAAAGCCCTTCGATACTTTGGATTTAACCCTGAGTAAAAACAGTTTATTTTACTATCAAGATCTCGTATGATGTTTGGAGCATACCTTGCCAATCGAGTGAACTGTTCTTCATAAGCAGCCACTGAATCATCCTCCTGTCTCAATTCTAGGAACTGTTTTTCCATCCTAAGATGAACCACCTTAGGAAAATATTTCTCAAGAAACATACCATTGAATTCGTCCCAGTGAAGATCCTCAATCTCATCACTATCCCTTATATTTTTCACCATCGCCCACCACTGATCAGCTTCACCTTCAAAACGGTAAACAGCAAGACTAACCTTTTGATGTTCTGAACACCCCATGACATAAAAAATATTCTCTAGTGCTTTAATCCACCCTTCAGCTTGCACAGGGTCAGATGATCCTCTGAATGATGGGGGATGTTGCCTCATGAAATGTTCCACCACTGACATGTTCCTCTGCGGTTGATCTGGCTGATCTCGTGCATGAATACCACCACCATTTATAGCCCGAGTCAACTGTGCCATTACTGCAACAAACTGTTCAGTTCCAATTTCGACCATTTCTGGATGCTGATTTGGAAGGTTATCTTCCTCCTGATGTCGTCCCAACATAGCTGCTTTGTTTCCTCTGCGGAAAACCATTCTGATCACAGAAATATCTTAGGCGAAGCAACATGGTAATCCGCAAATGCTATATCATTTCAATCATATTATAATTTAACACTTTTCTAACTCCTAAAGTTGTCTAAACCGTCCTCTGATACCAACTATAAGGCCCCAGCCTTAAACCTTACTTAATATTGAATTAAATGAATAATTCACATTGAGGATCTTTTCAGGTTTAAAGTTTTAGAGAATTAGAACATAACTATTTCATCTTAAAAGATTACAAAGTAGACACTTCTACTATGTCTCCATAAAATAAAAACTCTTAAAAAGAAAGATGTCTAGATTCCATGTTTTAGATAGCATGAAATTCCCTTGATCCCATCCTTGACCTTATTCCACTTTAAGACCTGTGAAAAACATTTCGAAAAAACTTGGGGTGAGCATAAAAAGCTCAGTATGGGATACAGAAAGAATGAAAACTGTTAGTTTTTCAAACATCAAATAAACCATATATACTCTATCAAAGTAATACCTTCACCTTCATGAAGTAGTAAAAACTCTTTACTGAATAAAGTATCATTAAATACCCTTTTGTAACCAAAGGATTACCATAAAATCCATAAAAAGAACACATAGCATATATAAAGGTAACTTGGGACATAAACATACTTAAGTGGAATAACCATACGGTTGACTTCCACACATATCACTTAATGGAATAGCCATACGACCAATTTCCATACATACATAATGGAATAGCCATACGGCTGACTTCCATACCCAATGCATCGGAGGTTATAACGTAACCACCCATCCTGGTATTCACGGCACCACCCGTCATATGGTTTATAACGTAACCACCCGTTAAAATGTCCAAGTACTAGTATAAAATCATAAAACATAAAACCAATATAAAGGAATGATAATATTTCCACATTTCAATCACAATATTACATAAATATATTGACATAATAGAATCCTTTTTCAAAACCATTTTCAATACCAAAATACATAAAAGAGTATATGGTATTTATTTTATTCTAAAAACATTACGGCTTGTTGAGAAAGCCAAAGATCAAATAATACTCGCGGCGGCGGAAAAGGTTGTTGTCACCGCGTACGTTAAAAAAACATTCCTTTTTGTCGTTTAGTAAAATGATTCGTAGAAAAAGATTCATTTTGTATAAAAGTAAAAGTCAAAAGAGTTTATACATCGTATAAAAGAAAGTTGTGTATAAAACGAAATATGCCTCAATGAAAGGAGATTTAGACGAAGTCCCTTACCTCGGGTCCGACTTGACTCGATCGTTCTTTAACGTCCTGAATAATAAACTTGAGTTAATTTATAATTGATTAAGAACCTTTTTAAAGTTCATTATTCCTTTTATATCACTTATTTCCATGTTATAAACATTATGTAACCATTTAAGTTAATAATGTTTGTTTTGTCAATATTTGGTTCTTAAGTCGAAAGTTGACTTCTTACAATTACATGTTGTTCGTGTGGTCAAAAGTTCTTTATATCCAGAATTAAAATCCTGATTTGGATATCATATATATCATATATATCCAGCATATAAATGTATTTATAATATTACATAATCATTTAGAGGTAAGAAATGAAATTCACCGTTCATGGAGATGGTAAGCCGTACGTACGCATGAACACTACTTTCATTTCTTTGTCATATTAGTGGAATTAAAACTAAATGAGAGGTATGTATATTTTAATTTCAGAATTATATTCATCATTTAGATATATCATTAATTATATATATACATTATATACATGTAATTTTAATAGTACATTACATTTGGGGATAAGAAATGAAATGCATCGTTCATGGAGACGGTAAGCCGTACGTACGCATGAACGCTACTTTCATTTCTATCTCATACTTTAATGGAAATAAATAATAATTATATAGAGGTATATTATAATTCCAGTATAACATCATATATAATAACTTTAAATCCATCCTTTACACGTCCCACATATGGCATTAACGAATCACATCACTTTTAGGGGGCGGTAGTCCGCACTTCCTTAAATGAAGATATCTTGTTTACCCATAATGGAAACCATAAAGTTATGCCAAAAATTAAAAATACAGAAGCTTAAAGAAAACATAAACATATTATATATCATATATAAAAATACTGACATCATAATGGCCACCCTTGAAGGTGTTAAATGAGTATTGAACAATCATCGTTTCGGGAGGCAGAATTTCGCCATCCACAGAAACCGTATGTTCTTTAACCATTTGATGTAGTTGTGTGAGAGTGTAGATCAAATAAATATTATAACAACATCCTAGTATATTGAAGATACTGGTGTTGTTACAAAATAAGTAAATAAAAAGAGTTTAGAGGGTTGGAGAAGCAAAATAAAACAAATGAACAAGAGAGAATGAATTACCTTTAAAAGTGTAACTCCATTTTGATTTGAGCCTAAAGGCTTCCTTTGAAAGGATTCTGCCCAAAGGGAATCCTCTAGGATGAGTATAGGGATGTGGAGAGAGTAATTGGGCAGGGGTTGGCCGAGCCAAAGGCTTGAGAAGTGTGTGAAATGAGGTAGAGGTGTGGGCCTTTTATAAGAGGAGAGGAGGGGCACTTTTGGAAAGTAAAGAGATATTACTTTATTTGAAAAAAATGTTTCGGTTTTAAAAGGTCCCACATTGAAATACTTCGTGGATACGGTGATAAGGGTTCGAAATCCACTCATCCAATTGGTTTTGGACATGTGTAGTTCATAGATTTTACATTATCTTTCCATTTTATTTAAATCGTCAAATAATGATGTCATCGCTGCATCATTATTATGTCATATATTATTTAATTTATTTAATGTCTAAAAATTATAAAAAAAATAATATGATGTAGGAAATCTTTTTAGATTTCCAATTACTATTTATAATCAAAATTTGGACTTGTATAACCCCACTCAAACATTGGTTTAGTAAAACATCTCATGTTTGTGTCAATTTAATTTTAACATTAAATAAAAATATATTATTGTCATTTTCCAACTAAAGTGGCTCCATGGGGTCCCCAATTTGTCCCATGGCTTTTCTTGGTCGGGAATGACTCACCCAATAGGTGTAGGACAAGTTTCATGGTGTTTTCACATTCTTATAATACCATTTTTACCTTAAACTACACTAATTACCTCTAATCGCGATTAAGAACTTAATAAGTTACCATTCACCAAAAAATTATTTTAATCTCATTGAACCACATTTTACTTCTTAATGACAACCATGTATGTCGGATTTTCAAAATTCAATACACATTAGTGGTAAACTTTCATTTAACTGATAAATCAGTTTGCTTGATTACCACTTAGTGGTTTCACTATTCATCAAAAATTGAAGTTTTTCAGAAAATTACCAAAAATCCACCCTAAGCTATATTTGATATTCCGAATTCAAAAATGAAGTCCATTTTACAAAATTAAAAACATATAAGTCAAATTAATTAATTTAATAATTAATTTCCACTGTCATGACAAATAGCGTGTTTTTGTGAAACAATAAGTATCAAAAGATTGACACCAGTTTAAGTCCAATTTCAAAGTGAAATTGATTCCAATGACCACCATTGGATTAACTGGTAAAAATATTTTCTAATTTCACTTTAAAAACAATTAAAATAATAATCTAATCATATAAATAATTTAGATTAAAAAGAGGTTTTGAATTAAAATACAACATTTTACACTATTCATAAAAAATTGAACTTTATCAGAAAGGTACCAAAAATTTACACAAAGTAAATTTTGATGTCCAGATTCTAAAGAAGAGTTATATTTGGTCCAAAATAAAGTATAAGAGTGATCAAAACTATATTTAATGACGGTTCACCATTAAAAGGTGATAAGTGAACCTTTAGTGAAAATTAGAGTATATATGCCATAAAATTGAACTCTTTACGTATTTTAAGCCTTTATCTTTTATTAGGTAAATGTATAAACATTTAAAAATATATCTAATCATATTTTAGTTGTTTCTATCCATTCCCGCCAGTACAACGGCTACTTGTTAACTAACATTTAAAATAATATTATTTTATTACTAGTGTGCTACGTAAGTTTCAAAGAAACTCATCGTTGCGTACCGGGTACGCTATCGAACATAGCAACCCCTTTAAAATAAAATTAATATTTAATTCGTAAAAATTAATAAATATGAAAATTATTTATTCTTTAATTACCTGGGATGTTACAGATAGTATCAATGATAAGAAAGAAAAATTTCTGTAATAAATTAGAAATATCATACATCATAATTTTCTACAAATCAAACCAAAACAAATATTCCATATGAATCCCCCCCTTTGGGGTTTTTAAAAAGGTGAATATTAGCTGAGTAAAGATAAGAAATTCAATAAGAATAAATAGACTAGATTTATTGAAAGGAAGTATAAATTTCTATCAAAACAATATTATAAACCATGTCACATTAAAGACATATAGTCTAATTAAAAAATCAAGACAATGAAGAGGGGTACATTGGTTCTTTTCCCTTATCCTTGTCTTTCTATTAATCTGAGTCAGAAGGGTCCGCTGAGTCTATGGGTGCATGAGGTATGTTTCTTAGTACACCAGTTGGAAGTACAACTATTTTTCATGGATTTCTATGATACAGACTAGTGAACAACACGATCTTTCTCATAGATTTCATAGGATTAATGGGAAAAAGATGGAACTAGGGAAATAGATGATCTCTAGGATCCCATATAAAACCTTACCTAAGAGATACATCTATAGTAATAAGAATATATTCCTATGACACTAGAGCATGGAAATGAATATATCTAAATGGATTCATCAGATTTATAAAATCAATTATAATCTATCCAAATCTTCCTATTTCAATGAATAAAACATTAATTCTATTCCACAAACCATATCAATACTTCATTCATCTCTTCTAGTTTCCTTACTTTCTCTTTCAAAGCCTAAGAAACTAGAGTCATCCTTAAAGTTTTAGATAATAACTTTAAATTTTATTCCATATCGTGATTTATGTAAATACATGGGAGATAATTCTTAATATTATATTTAATTATTTATTTAAAAGAATCAATATCCTTATTATATGTTCTGATCATCAAATGGTTATTCTTTGTACTTTGCTAAAACTTCCTCATAATTTAAAAAGGATTCATAGGTTCTCCAGTTGAGGGTCCACTAGAGGTAGCTACAACTCCTTCTCTGAAAACTATAATTAACTGATCAATATCTAGTTCTATAGAAGAATTAGGAGAATTAATTGAATATGTATCCTTAACACATTTTAGGATTCCATCTCTGGAGGTAGAAAATGTTTAATTTAGGTCTTCATAGAGAGTTATAAAAATCTCCAATTTAATTCCAATTCTCTTATTATCAATCTCACATTCTTATATGTGATGCATCATCTTTGGCTGGATATGTTTTATAACCAACTAAAAATGATATCTGGCATTATTTTCAACAAATTTGGTCCAAAGGCGAGACTAAATTCTCAACCTCTCATTAATGTATGAAATTATCTTTTCACGAAAGTCATAGAATTCAATCTTTATGACTATTTAAATTGGTATAATAAGAGACGTTTGAGTAGTAGGAAAAGGTCCAAGGGAAATAATTTTAAGTGAAGTAAACTTTTCTAACAAACCCCCAAATTCTACTTGAATTATCATAAAGACCATAGGATCTCCTTCATTTCAAACATTAGGTTCAACATTCTTTGGCGGAATCCATAAAACACTATAGTTCTTTTCCCATTCATCTTATATAGGATCGAACCATCAATCTAGAATGACAACTAAGACAACTATAGTGGTGGGAGGTACTACACCAGTAAGTACAACAAACACAATAATACTTCTCCGTCAATCTGAACTATGTGCAGCTAAGGTGTGTTCAACATTTGTAGGTGTGCCACTTATCTATTTACTAAGAGAAGGTTCAATTATCATCTGAGTATCATCCTATTTTCCAACAATAGTAGATTATAATTCCATATTAATCTCAAAATGAGTCTTATTAGTCCCCATGACAACAATTTTTAACTACCACCTTACTCAAAAGAAGGAATCTCCTTTTGGTCTCTCTCAGATACATGCAATTTGAAAGATAAGATAACACTCATATGCTCAACCATGTAAGAATAAGAAACTAGTTTACCAGTTTAAATAGATCTAGATACAACTTAATCAACTAGTTTACCATAATTAAATATCTCCATTGATATGGATTTCTCCCCCTTAATAAGTGAATCCTTCACTTTTAGCTTTGGGTCTACAAATCCAGTCAAATATGGTGTTTCTAAAGATTCCCCTAGTAAATCAAGAAGTTATGCATGCATATTCACTTCCTTTATATTATTTTTTTCACATACACCATTAGTGTCCAATTCATAATCTTCACTTTTAGTATCTACATCAATTTCATTTCCATTACAATTTTCAAAAATTTATTCTTCATCACCATTCTCACCATCATCATCATTTTTTGAAATGCTTGTGAATTAATCCTCTCTTGAATAATAGGTTTCCTCTTAAACACTCTTAACAAGATATTATTTTTTGGTAGTCTCATAGGTTGTCTATAAGCTCAAATTATAATGGTAGAATATTTGGTAGACAAGTCGGTATCACTCCATTCATGATCCAATGGTTCCTTTTCTTCTTCTTCTATAAAAACTTTTTTATTATGATTAATGTATTAAACTATTTCAACAGGCTCAAGGATTGGATCAACAACATCCCTAAAATAGATAGGATGATCAACTAGGTTGAACCTATAGTACAACTTATCACTATCTCCAACCCACCGTCTCTTATAGGGGTTCGAGCTAGTCTTCATCCTTGAACAAGTAGCTCTCAAAATACCAAAACCACCTAAGTATCTAATAAAATATTCATCCACAGCTACTAGTTCCTTGGCATTTAACATGGAATTAATGAACTTGGGGTAGATCAAGGAATTAGATATGGAGGTGAGATTGATCATGCCACACATATGAACCATGATATATCTACATAAAATTATTTTATGAACCTGTTTCATTACATATAGAAAGTAAACATATTGGTACCTTTGATTTGTGAAATTACCCTTTATTAGGCATAGCTTGTGCTGACAAACATAAATAGAATCCTACATTCCCATCAAGATTTGAGGAAACATGTCTTCTAGTTATTCCATCTCTTGTCAGTTCATACAAAGCCTCTTCATACACAAACAACTCACTATCTTCATGAATGATGCCTTGGTTATCATCATAAATTCCGTCATGAGAAACACCAAAATAGTTATCCCATTTTATCAACAAAAATGTAATTAAGTATCCTTTTACATGACTTCATACACAATCATAACCATCTTGATTAAATTAAAACTCTACATAGTGATAGAATTTATAAACTAGCATAGAGTGTAAGAGTCTCTTGTTTGACGAGAACCACTCTAACTATTCTTGGATTGGGAGTACATTGAGTACTAGACAACTTCTAGACAACAAACAATTTTATTCAACTTCCCTTCCACGTACTACAGCTATGTTGGAAATCTCATGATTAACTGGCGCAACAAGGGTAGGAACACTCGGTTATTTCTTCTAATTATTAAAAGATCTCAATTTATAAGGTGAATAAATAGAAGGGCGATTCATTCAAGGAAAGAAGTCTGATTCATCAAGCTTAAACAAGAGTAAGGACAAGATTTGAAATTTTTGAGATAAAGGGTTACACTAGGATAGAGAAAAAAAGATATAAGATTATCACACTGGTTAAAATGTGTGTTTGGAATGAACATAATACTGTTTTCATATCATTTGGGATTTGAAGTATTATAAATGATGAAATTGAAATTATACTAAAAAATATATTTGAACTCAGGAGAATATAATTATTGGGTTGTGAAAAATATATAAACTAGTAGAAATTAATTGACTGGTTTAACTTGGGAAATAGAAACAATTGTGAAGGCATGGCATATCAATTATATGACAAGTCAATGGTGTGAAACCCAGTGATGTGTCACCACAATGGGGTTTCAACCACAATGATATGTCAACTTAATAGTGTGTCATAACAATGAAGTGTTATACCAGAAAATTGAACATAACCACAATTAATCATTCCTAACCCATGTTTGATATATTTCTTTCTCTCAGAATTCAAAGTCTTTATAAATATATCAGATAAATGATTTTATATATCAGTAAATTCAACAGTGGTATCTCCTTTCTAAAATTTATCTCTCAAAAAGTGATGCCTCAGATCAACATGTTTTTTCCTTGATTGTGGAATTTGATTATAAGAGATATTTATTGCACTTGTGTTTCCACAATTTATGGGGACATGTTAGAATTGATATCCATATTCTCTTAATGTGTGTCTATCAACAAAATATGTTCACAAAAACTACCTGAAACTATGTATTCATGTTTATAATATAATATATCAAACAAATTTTGTTTCATAATACACCATGGAACTAGTGACTTTCTAAAAAAGTGACATGTTTTAGAGGTGATTCTTGTATCTGACTTACATCCACAAAAATCAACATTAGAATAACACAATAAATTAAATACTTTTTCTCTAGGGTAAAACAATCCAAAATTGGTTTTATACTTGAGGTATTTGAAAATTCTATTAACATCATTTAAATTTGAATTATTGGGATTTTTATAAAAATGAGATCACATAGACAGTAAACATAATATATGGTTGACTATTAGTAATATAGAGAATACGACCAATCATACCTCTTTAACTGGTTTTAACCAAGATTCATCAAGATCCAATTCATAAGTGGTACTCGTAGGAGCATCAACGCTCTTTTTTCTATCCAAGTTAAAACATTTTAAAAGTTTTTTTCTATATTTATATTTATTTACAAAAATTCATTATTTGTTTTGAAATAATTGAAATCCATGATATAATTTGATTTTAACCATTAAACTCATTTTAAATTCATTTTGAATCATTTAAAAAAATTCATTACATAAATAATTTCTTGAAGATCCAAAAATAATTTCAACAACATATATTTGTACTACTAAAGAATCTTTTCATATTATTTTTATAAAAATAGTAGGGTCATCTATACGTTTTGGGAATCATGCTGAAATAAATAAACTTGTTGATACTATCATACCATGCTCTTGGAGCTTGTTTTGAAAAATTTAACTCTTTAGATAATTTTAAAGCATGATTTTTAAAACGAGGATTTAGAAAACCAGGGGGTTGTTCTACAAAATAACACTCAACTCTAAAACATTTTAATAAAAAACTCATAACATTCATTTGATAAATATTTAAATCTAGATGATATTCACAAGAAATTAGGATTCTTATGGACTAGAGTATGACTACAGGTGCAATGGTTTCATTATATTCTATTCCATCTTCATTACCATAAGCTTGTGGAATAAGTCCATCCTTATTTTTAACTATAGTGATTGAATAATCAACCTTGATCTTAAAAACCCACTTAGTTCCAATATTCAAGGTTTCATTGGGTCTATATATGAGTTCACACATTTTATTTATTTTAATTTGATTTAATTATTCTTACATGGAAATTAACCATAATTGATCATTAATATATTTTTTGATATTCTTAGGTTTATGTTGAGATAAGAAAGATTGATGTTCAACATTATTTCTTAGATATTATATAGTTTGAGTTCCTCTATTTAGGTCATAAAAAACCGCATATAAAGGATGTAACTTAATGGTTCTAACAGCTTATAAATAGAAGGGATGTTCACTTATGGATTTTTAGGATCAGGTTTGGGAAGTTCTAGAATGTTTTTTAAAATGGATGGTTTTTTCTTATTTTAACAGTAGAGTATAATGGTTTAGAATTTATGTTAATAGAAGATAAATCATCCTCAAGGATTTATAAGGAGGTCTTAAGATCATGTGGATCAGTTTCATCAAAGATGACATGAAATGATTCTTCTACAGTTATGGTCTTCTTATTAAACACTCTATATTATTTTATTGAGATTGAATAACCATGAAAAATACCTTCATCACTTTTGGAAGAGAATTTTTCCAAATTTTTATTATTGTTAAGAATAAAGTCTTTTTAGCTAAAAACTATATATTAATTAATCTTAGGTTTCCTATTATTCTAGAAATCATAAGGGTTATTCCTAATGATAGGTCTGATCAAAACTCTATTGATGATATAGAAGGTTTTACTAATATCTTATACCCAAAAATATATTGGTAGGTTATACTAATACATCATTTTCCATGCTATCTATTATAAAGCTCTATTTATCATCTCTATAACTCCATTCTATTGGAGGCCCTAGTTGAAGAGAATTATGATTATAACTTTTTTGTGAGAAAAATGATTCAAAACCTTGGTTCTCAAACACATGGATATAGTCACTCTTTAGGGTCGTAATTCTTTGTCCATTTAGGTCTTCTACAGGATTAGAATGCTTGGTAATGTAAGATAAATCTTCACTTGTCTAACCTAGAAAGTATACCCAAGTATATCTAGAGGAATCAGATACCATAACATAGACATTGGGCTTCCCATTAATACTTGAAAGTCTATATTTCCAAAATAAATCCATGTGAAATAACTTTAGAGGTTGAGATGTTGATACTTATTTCATTAATTTAAAAGAAACATTGTGTAGTTTTCCTTTTTGAGAGGGGTTGTAGACTTTATCAATTGAGAACTCATTCTTAGGAAGATCTCTATCTAACGCTTTTATAATAAGCTTCATATGATTGTTAATGTTGTAATGTCCTAGTCTCATATTACAAATACAAGCCTCTTTATAAAATACAACTTAGTGTAAAACATTTTTCGAAATAAAATAATTTAAATCAACAACATAAATATTGTTATTTCCAAATGAAGTAAATACAAAATAATTTTTAGAATAATGAACATTACAATAATCATTCTCAAATTTAACATAATGTCCAACACCACATAACTATGATATGATTAGAATATAATATTTTAATCCATAAACAAATAAAACCATAGAAATTAATACTAATGTTTTATTAGAAATTAGGCCTAGGTCAATGATCTTCTCTTTTTCATTATCCCCAATGGTAACATGGCCAACATTAACCTTAATATGGCTATTGTAGCATGAATAATCTTCTTTCATATGCCTTGAACAACCACTTTAAATGTAACAATGAATTCAACAATAGGTATTCAGATAGCTTTCCTATAATACTAGTTTTAAACAAGAAATTATTTTCACACCCATATTTGTTTGGGTCCAAAAATGTTAGTAATAAATTATTTGGAAAATATATTTTGATAATGGAATTACTATAATAAATTTGAAGGATTTTTGAAATAAAGAATTTATTAGGTCCCTTAGAAAAATAATTTTCATAATAACTCTCTGGTTTGGATTTAGGAATAAAAGTACTCTGTTATTTTCCTCCATCTCAGTTGATATCCAATTCAACTAACATACATTGGTGAAACTTGATTACACCAAATTTATCTAAGTTCATATCTACTATTTTTATAATTTTATATATGTTTCTTAATTTATCACTAGGAATTTTACGTTTAGTGTTCTCCAGGATCAGTTGATCATTTTTTCCTTTTCTATAAATAGTTCAGATTTTCATTTTGATGTTATATAATTCTGTCATTTTAAAACATTATATTTATCCTTTATCCCATTAAAAGTATCTTATAACATGTTGCGGTATTAAAATAATTCTTCATTTGAAATATCATCATCATCATGGTCTTAATTGTACAAATTATCAGAATTATCAATAGGTAGAATATCAAAAACATTATGTAAAGTAGATACCTAACTAACTTTAGTCATGAAACACATATTTTTTGGTCTGACTTATTTTTTGGTGAATAATCTAAATCAATGGAGTTATACTCATAATCAATATAGGTGGTCTTCGTATCCCTTTTGTATCTTACATAATTTTCATTATATTTATTTTTATACTTAAACTTTGGACCGTCATATTTTATATTTCATTTCCCCTTACATTCATAATATTCATATTATTTTGAATCATTATCCTTCTTCCAATATTTTTTTCTATTTCCACTATTGTATTAATTTCCGGTATAGTATGATTTTGTGACGAAATGTTTCTTCCTATAAATCCTATTTAGTCTTTAAGCTAGGTGAGGCATGTCATCATCACTATCAGAAGAAGATTCACTATCACTGGAATTTATAGTTTGGACTTTCTCTTTTCCTTTTCATTCTCTTTATGTTTAGATGTAGTAGTCTTATAAGATGCTGATTTTATCTAAGGAAATTCATATTCTACATGGTTTACCTTTAACTATTAATCATACATTATAATATTACGTATCATATCCTTGGTAGATAGCTTACTTATGTCACATTATTCTCTAATTGAAACTGATTTTACTCTCCAGCTTTTATGCAGACATTTGAGTAGGCACATGATTTGATCCTTTATAGAAACAAGATTTCCATGTGATCTCATTTTATTGACAATCTCGTTGAACCACAGATCCATGTTAAAAATTAGTTCATTAGGATTCATTTTATAGTTATCATATTTAATAATATAATTAGTAATTCACATTTTTTTAACATTAGTAGTTCCCACATGGGATGAAAAAAAGTATCCCAAATATCATATGCAGTTTTACATATAGACATTCTATTAACCTATATATCTCTTGGTGCATAGTAATTGGAATTCATGGCTTTAAAATTTTTGTTGTCAGCTAACTTTTTTGCTTCATCACAAGGTTTATAAAATTATTAGGAATAATATATTGATCCTCAATAGCATACCAAATTTCAAAACTCATGCTTTCTATATGGATTCTCAGTTTAATTTTATAGTGATCATAATTGTTACAATTAAAGAAATAAAATTATTTTTAGTATAAATATATTTATTATTATCCACATTAGAAAATAAATTTATAACTAATATAAATTTAATATCCTTAAATTAAAAATAAAATCACAGTTGAAAATGGTTTGAAAAAATTTAATACGAAAAAAAGAAATCCTTTTATACCAAATATTTGTGAGAGTGAGTATCTCAAAAAGGGGGTTAATTGATTAAAAATAAAAATTTCTATTTAGAATTATTATTTTTTAAATCCCCCATATATTTAGATGTATCCCAATTTATTAAAATATATTATATGATATAGATCTTAATATTTCTGATGATTTCTATAAAGATTGATTAGGTCTCAGATGAATAATATACAGTATTATTGGATCCTTAGAAATTAGTTTACATGGTAAAAATACTATTTGAATACAAATTAAGATAAACCCTTTATTTATATATATTTTTTATAGTAAAAACAAATATTAATTCTAAAGTAGAAATAAAGTGATATAAAATCAAATCAGACAAGAGAAAGATTGAATAAAAAAGTTTCAGTCTCAAGTCAGGACTTAGTCCACTCAGCTTGTTGATCACCAGCCACTAAGAAGTTTATATAGACAAACAAGTAGATCCACAACATAGATTGGGTTTTACAACATTTTAGAAATCGTCAAAATCACACAAGACCTCTTCAACAGTTATATGTGGGAGTAAAAAAGGAACATGCCACACAAGGACCTCTTCCACTATTATCTATGGGAGTAAAATTGTATGAAAACATGATAATATATCTAGGTATATTTTATTTCAATAGAGGACATAATGTGCATATAATAAAATAGAGCATGCACACACACTACTCAAAATGTCATAAAGATTATTTTTGAGATATCTAAAAATTTAGAGTTTAGAAATAACAGGACTATTGAAATTCATCTTTTGACTCTTTGTTTTATTTTTTTAGTGATGATTGTGTTGGGTTCACTTGAAATACTAGGATGAAAAGAGAGTCATAGACACTAGTTATTTACTAGAGGAAATAACTGGATGTGATGATGTAGTTATACTTCTAGGTTGAGTGTTTATAGCAGGTGAGATCTTCGTGTTTGCAATAAGGTTCAACAATATATTTGTTTAGTTTGTTTTAACTCTGATATTACTATTAGTTAGATTCATCCACTATTTAATCTCTTCACATGAGTGAGTCTAATTGGTTTTTATCCGCAATAACAAGAATATCCAGATCCTCTCTTCACCATCATATTATAGATCTGACACTTTCATCAATGTATTCTGTTGAAAATTTAAGATATAATAATTAAAATAATAAATGGAATTAAATTCAATAATGTATCTGTTAGAATAAATTTATTAAAAACATATGTATAAGGAAATAGTGGTGGTGGCATAGTCTGGTGGTTTCTCGATCTGACGGAGTCTCAGATTTTGGAAGTGTGTTGTTCTGGTGGAATGACACTAGGTTTTTCATAGACATAGATATAATTTCACTTCACTAAAAGTTTATTATCTTATGGTGTCTGGTCTGGTGGTTCCTTCTAATTGACCAAATTTGTGTGTTTGAAGCATGAAACTAGCGGTGCCTGATATAGAATCATCTCATATGTAACACCCTGACCCCAGAAGCTATGATTCGATGCATTATTAAGTATCATTGGAATGATCATAAAAGAGAAAGTCTCGAAAGACCGATTAGTTTAGTAGCCTTTGAAATACTAGATACATTCATAAGTCTTACATTACATGATAAAGTGAAAAACTAAAACAACATATTCTCCATAGTCCACACTCATATCCCCTTAAACTATCCCTGCAGGTCATTCATAAAATACTTCTTCACATCCTGGAAAAAATAAAAAATAGAAAGGGGTGAGCTCAGCAGCTCAGTAAGGATAAAAATATAGCGTAAACTTTCATAAATAAGCATAAACATTTAAGTCAATGTATTACTAAAACAAAAGCCTTCTAAACTTTAAATTCGGAATAATATGGCGAAAATGAAATGAAATAATGTCATTTAATTATTCTCATGGATATTCTACGAGTCGAATAATCTCATGAAATATCAATAACCACTTTCATAAAGATGGAATGCATAATGCCAGACTATCATAACCACATAGTCAAGGCCTTGTGCCAAGACTACAAATAAGATTTTGTCAAGGCCATGTGCCAAGAAACTAGTTTGTCTCATGAGACATATCGATGCATCGAGGAGCTATAGAGGGCTCCAACCATCACTTAATAAGTCCAATACATTCCTCATAAGAATATTTTGAAACATAACATAAACATTCATATTAAAACCAGCATACGAAATGTCAATACTTTATCCACAATCCATGAATGGTATAAAAATAGCACATCCACAGTCAAATATAACTCATTCTATATAATATGAAAGATTTTATTGTATCAGATTAACCTCAATCGAGAATAATGAAGTATATTTACATAGTTGAAAATAATCATCATAACTATTAGAGAGAAATATCCCCCTTTTTCTTGAAATCTTTTAAAATTCACACTATTTGTCAAGAAGCCATTTAAAAATAGATTTCTGAATCAAAGTGTCCCATACCACATGAAACTTTTAAAAGGAATTTTTATTTTAATACATTAATGTCCATATAAATAAATCCTTAAAACCATTTTTAAAACATGGACATTAATGGAAACGATTTAGAATAATAAATCCTTAAATCATTTAAAATAATATTTTATATTTCAGATAGAGTTCCTAACCAAAAGAGAGAAACTTGAATAAAAATAATTGAGGTAATCAAAACATTGTAATATCATGAGAATAAATGGATTCCTGATATACTATTTCAATGTACATTATATACACCTTATAAAAGTGAATTGGTGTATGACAACAATGAAGTCCCAATGGAATGTAAATTGAGATGAAATCTCTTATAAAAGATGTATCCTTAGGTTAAGGTTAAACGAACAACATAATTATGTGTGAAAAATATTAATACACTCATTATGATTGGATATTCATTGTAAATCAATCAAAGGACTTTCACACATATTCTTGCAAAAACAACAACAATGAATTGGATGTTTAACTCAATAAATGGATATTGAGTTAAAATTACTCTTATCAAGTTCATATCAATGACTTGATAATTTATCAATGGAGTGATTATGTGTATCAAAAGTATATCCACAGAAAGGGGAGAAGAAATTACTAAAAAATAAAAAATATTTATTCCAAAAATAATCATGGAGTAAAATAATCAACAAAGTATGCGTAAAGCCCAATGAGTGGAAATTAAAATTTGAAATTCCCTTACCGATTTGGTAACTTATGAAACATAAACCCCATTAAAGAAGTATCATACACTGAAGATGTAAATACCCATAAGTTAAATTATAATACACAATGAATATAATAATGGATAGTACATGTGCCACACAAATGGAAATAGTGGCCAATATAGCATGAATCTCACATGAATAAAAGTGAGATGAAAAACCCTTACTTCGTTGTGATCAATCGAGTCGTATGACAAAAAGTTAATAACCAAAAAATGAATCACATAATACCATGAATATAAACAGAATCATGATAATATATATCAAATGGAAGAACACAATACACCACATCCAATAAATAAGCGGCGAACAATGGAAATCTCATAGAATTGAAAGTGAGATAAGAAAACCCTTACTTTGAACATTTTCCTTGGTCAAGGGTAGGTTAACCTCATGTATAATGGTGTAATAATTGTTATTAAATTATAAAAGAATCATATAAATTAATATGATATCATATATGATCTTTTAACAATGATTTGTTAATAATATCTTAGTATTATAGTCGTTTTGGGTGTTAACAGATTCATTTTACTTTATATTATTTATTATGTGAGTCATATTTGTTATGGATGGGATGTATCTTATTCATATCCAGAATTATATCATGTCTCTAAACATTATTTCTAATCATAAAATAAAATTTTGTCTTGAATGGATACAATGGGGAATGAATCTCATCGCGTTCATTGAGACGGTAATCCATACATATGCACAAGGGAAAATATCATTATTTTGATATTAAAATAATATATAATTGGATGATATATAATATATACAGAATCATTATAATGTTATATTTTTTATTTACATGAATTACACGTCATTATCATACCCATACAAATAATAATGTTTTTAATAACAATTACACCACGACGTGGAGACGATAATCCGTACGTACGCACGCATAGTGACATGTCATTAAAAGGATGGATAGAATAATGAATATGGATGTACCATATTTATAATAACATCACGTTATATATAATATACTTGATTTATTAATTTATATTGGGAATAATAAAGAAATATGAATTAGAAGAAGAAAAGAACTTGAGAGAGGGTGGTGAAATTATTACCTCTTCTTCAGGTTATTCGTTTTGATTTGATCAAAAGGGCTCCTTATGATGGATTTATGACTAAAGGAAGGAATAAAGGATGATGTGAATGAAGTTATGAGGATATTTGGTCCGGGTTTTGTAGAGGAAAAAGGCTTTGAGGATGTTAATTAGAGAGAATAGGGAGTCCCCTTTTATAAGAGGGGTGAGGGGTACCTTAGGAAAAGCTAGAAATATTATTTTACAATAAAATAATTTTCGGTTTATAATGGATCAAAAATGGATTCTTTAGAGGATAAGGTGGGTATGGGTTGAAAACCACTCAGAAAATAAATGTTATCATGATCTTCCCATGTTCTTTACCACTATTTTTTGAATATTGGTAACAGATAACACAAGCATGGGGGCCAAAGAGAGGATTCCATTTATAATGGTGGTCAGTCCCAAAAAGAAAAAAAGTGGTTCTTCCAATTATAGATTAGATCCCAAATCTTATAAACAACCCCACGTAGTATGGGATATGAAGCCTTTAAAAATATATTAGGGATCCTATATGTGGAATATGCCAATATTTCCGATTAATTCACAGTCACTCCTTAGTTATGTTGACAAAATTGTCCAAATTGAAATTTTCTAGATACACACTAATTTTCTCATAATTGATACATTTTCCACTCCACTTATAACATTCCTCTATGATTTTATCAATTCCATGAATTTATCTTCTACTACCATTGACAAAAACAATGATATTATCCATGAAAATGTGGTGAGATATGATATTAACGTGACTCCTATAATGAAAGGGGAGGATTAAAATTATGAGATGTTTTATTTTAAAGAACCCATTGATAGATCCTTAGGACATAATAAACACACTGGTTTATAGAGGATCCCAATAACATAAAACATGAACATACTTTATGTATCCAAGACTCTTCTCCAAGAAATTGATCATAATCCCGGCAGACCAGAAACACCTAAAAAAATGTCAATTGCCTAGAAAGAAAAACCCATAAAAACATAATATTTAGGATTAAACCCCATTATAATCCATCATATGCATAATATATTTTTATATTTACTAAAAATTAGAGACTTGAGTCTTCCTATTTAGGTCACCAATAATCTCTTATTATATGGAAATGGAATCCGGGGGGGGGATGTTCCACTTATGAAGTCATGTTTCTCCTCAAATTCCAATTCATGAAGGTGAGTTGAAATACACTTATTAATAAAACTAGAAAGGATCTTGTATGGAAAGACAAACATACTGATAGGTTTATAATTATTGAGATAGGATCGATCGTTCACCTTCAAAATGAGAATTATCTGGGGTTCACATGAAAAATGAGTTAATCCCCCAAAAAGAATTCGTGAAATGATTACTTGAGATCAACCTTAATGAGGTCCCACGAACCTCTATAAAATGATCTTTAGAAGCTATCTGGAGTAGTAGAACTATCATTGTTGAGATACCTCATCACTCACAAATATCACTCCCCAATATAATTATTCCAAAAAATGAGTTACTGGATTCTTCTACCACATGGGTAACAACATAAAACTAGTTATCATGGCCCCTCGTGTATCCATCCAACATGAAAGGGTCATATCCAAAATGGATTTTAAGATTCTTTTAACCATAGCTCCAACCACAATAGGGTTGTTGGTGTGAGAACCATCATTCATGTGGAAACTTGTATTTACACCCTAGTTCATCTATTTTAAAAAAACCTAAAAATATTTTCTATTCCCATAACCCCCCTTCAACCACATCTACTTTGATTTTTATTAAATAAAATGTTATTATTCTAGAAGTATTCTGAAAAGAAGTATTTTATTAAAAAAGTGGTCATTGAAAAGATCTTCATCCCAATAGTCTTAGAGTCTATTTTCTTCTTATTCGATATCATTTTTGAAATATTGTAGATCAAGGAAGTGAGTATGATGTTATTTATCCGTTTCTAAATATCCTATTTTAATATCCTTATATTTTCAGAAAGTTTACCCATGATCATTGTTTCATGGGTTTTCCCGAAGACATATGATGTCTAGGTACCAATGTTTTAATGATAGTGAAAGTGGATAAAAGTTCAAATTGGAAGAATAGAGGTGAGTTGATAAAGTTAAACAACGTTTCAACAAGAATCTAGTCAAGGTCCTTGAAATATTGGGTGGTTAGGGACAATGATTACTGATTTTATATGATATATTATTAAGATAGTTGAAAGATTTTTCAAAAAATATATTGAATTTCAGGGATAGGTATAAGATTTATATAAATAAATTCATTATTTTCTATGGTTTTATGACACCAAGTGAATATTTTTTTTAAATTTTAAATGTAAAATAGTTCAAAATTTAGAGAAGAATTGATAGAACAAATAGTTTTAATTACTATTTTAATGAAAATAAATGTGAAAACAAGAATTTGAATGTAAATGAATTTATCAAGAATAGATGAATATATGTAAAGGATGTGTATCTTCATATCAATTATCATATATGATAAAAGAAACCTCTCATTAACAAAGAGTTTTTGTGAAAAAAATTTAATTGATTAATTGTATATACATGGATTTTGATTCATCATATTCTATAATATATTAGAAATTAAAAAAGGGAAAAAGTGGTTATCCAGATATTTGCTGAAATATGAAGTAATTTGATTCTATCACCCAGTAATAGAATATTTTAAATAATAATATTATTTTCAAATAAAAATTGGTCAATCTAATAGAACAACATATATGATATGGATATATTATTTTATTTGTAAAATATTCCTACTAAAATGAAATTAATGATATTTCATAAGCACAAAAATGTTTATATATATTTGAAATATATTTAGAAAAGAATATAGTGACTAAGAGTTTAGTGAGATTATGTTTGGATTCAGATAAGTTTAAATTTAAAATATAAGGGATTATACCAATCCGAATTTAAACAAATTTCCACTTAATATCTAAACGTGTTGAGTATATGAAATGAGAATGAAGAAAATATAATTTTCTATATTTAGTTACCATTTAGAAAATGAATATAACAATTTCTTAATAGATTATACTAGTATAAGATAACATTATTCTTTACATAATATCATAATGTTTTTAAAATGTGATATGATAAAGAAAAATTTAAATAGTTACATTTAGCTATCATTAATATGTTGATATCACTATAGGACTATACCAGTAAAATTAAAAATTAACTTACTCTTGAAATTCTAATATAGCTTAGGGTATGGTGGTAAAGAGAATTGTAAAGAGTTAAATTAGTTACCATAATAGAGTAAATGTAAATTTATCCAAAAGAGTTTAGGATATAGTTTTAGAGTTATAATGTAAAAAGGATTTAGATTATTTGAAAACGTTCAATGAAAAAGTTTTATGGAAAGAGTTCCAAGGATGATGATGACATAATTCGAATGATTATAAGCAGACAACAATAGTTAACATCATTAAATTTTATGTTATGAAGCATAAGAGTTTGAATATGTTCAAATAGTTGAATATTAGGAATATTATTTATATATCTAACAACTAATCAATATTTATTAATTCATATATGTTTCTCACTAAATATCCGGTGTCGGGTTTTATTAGATAGTCATATAGAGATGGTATATAAATTACATATGATTTAATGAGTTAAAAACCCCTTAAATGTGAAGCATACATAAGGATGACCTATTTGTTTATCATATATGATATTATATAGAGGTTCTTATGTTATGTTCGTTAAATATTCTTAAAATGGTTTTAGAATATGAAATGTATCCTAATATATATAAAAAAACCTCCAATTTATCATTATTTCACATTTTTTACATATGTGTATATATTTTTATATATTTCATGGAGTGTATTGATAAATAAACTCTCAAATTATGAATTCAAGATATCGTTAATTATTATTTTTTGGATTATTATATCTTATGATGAAATTTTATGTTAGTGTGAGTGGGATTCATGTAGAGAGATACATAATATGCTCACGAGACATAAAAGGTTAGGTTTTTTTCATTATAATATATACTAAGTATACCAAAATCAGTGACATACATAATTTAATTGGTATACTAGGGGTGAATGGATCACATAAGGGTCCCTACTACTTGAGGTTATAAAGATACCTTGAATGAGAACCTTCATACATTGATACCATACATACACAGGTCTATATAATGATTTAGCTAATCAGGGATGGCTGGGTATGTTGTTAATCATGTTTTTAGTTGGAGATCAACTAGATATGAGATTTTGTTTATATGACTAGTAAAAAATCTGGACCCTCGATATAGATAGACTCTAGAGGGTGAGTTATCACCTAGAAAGTATATATGACTTTCTTATACATTCATATGTGTGGCATGTTATGTGTTCATCCGTGCATATGAGTGGCATGTGATATATTCGTCTACCAGGTTTGTCTATACTTTATGAATCAAGAACATATGTGTAATACATGGGATTGATATACTCTATGTCACATGGTCATTTGATGTCTTGGAAAAAGGTAAACTATGATAATTTATATTTAAATATGATATATACTGGTGGACGGTGGTATAGAGATACAATTGTTTGATTGAGATCATTCTATATCGCTTTATAGCTTCAGTATAATTGATTATTTTATAGAGAAATGTTTTTTATTCTCTTTATGAATGTAAATATTCATGTCATTTTAAAACTATAAAGGCTCTTGGGATTACACTTTTTGGTTGAATTAATGATAATTGAGTATTACTCAAATAGTTACTCTAAAAGTGTTTTTTAATTAATCCAAAATATTTAGGGATGGGTATTCACAAAGTATTACATATGATGTAATAAATGGTTAAGTTAATGAAATATTTACCAAAATGTTTGGGAAAATATAAAAAGGAGTCTTGGATATGATTTCATAGTTATTATATACAATATAATATTATGTAAAATGGTACAAAGTCTGTAAGGCCTGACTAAAAGTGGGATATTTGAGGAATTATATACCCTAAATCCACAAAATATTTATAAAAATTTAATATATCATTTTTTATAGTATATTACACTACTACCTTTGATGATGTTGCTGAACACTCAAGAAATCTTTTACCTAATTTATCACTAAAGAATTCATTACATAAGATGAAACATGTGGGAGTTCATTACATTCATGTTTGTGATTCATGGAATAGACAAGGAATTAACTCATGCTTTTTAGCACATAAGATAATGAAATACCACCAAAGGGGAATCTTCAAGGATTATATAAATCACTACCATTTAATGGAAGGGTTAAGTGAGAGTGATTTCTTCATTCTTTCCAGAATCTTCCATATTCCAGAAGACCTCTTCTTCATCCTCATTTGCAACAAGATATGCTAGTACATCATGGATGGTAAAGCGCATCCTTCGTACGATGAATGATCCACTCAACCCACGGATTCATATGGAGGTGTGATTCCTTCTTCTCCTACTCTAGTGATATTTATCAACCTCATCATATCAATATCATGGATATTGAAATGGAATATTTGGTAAATAATACATATCTTTAAAACAGTTCCCATTTCAAGTTTTAAAGGGTTTTCATATTTCATTCATAGAGATATTATTAAAAGGGATTAAATCACTTATAAAACTCTTAATAATTGTTATGAGATCCTAATGAATCCCTTAAAAAACTTATAATTTTAATAACTTCTATTTTCTACTTATATCTCTTTATAAGCTCATAATCATCATTATGGAATTTCAAAAAATAATTTAAATGTAACTCATTACATTAAGATCTTTCTTTAGAAAAAAATATTAAATTATTTTAGGATATCAATTTTTTTTACTACGATCCAAAATAATATAATCTTTTATTTGTTACATTTTGAATATATATACTTCCAATCATACGCCCTATATCATCTAATAAACCATATCTTCTATAAAATATACATCTAATATAAAGAATATTTTATGTAAGAAAAAATATCTTATTTCATTTAGTGGAAAAAATTTAAAAAGAAATTATTAACACCTATATCATATATTTTTTTCAATATTTTTAGCATTATTTTGAAATGTAGATTTTATTCTTTATTTTATGACAGTTATGAGTTGGGGAAACTCTTTCCCTCATATTTTTACTGATAAATTATATAAACCCTTTTTTGGAACCAATAAAGTAAGTAACCTGGAGGGGATGGGTGAATCATGGTATATTGATTTCTACTTTTGACCCTCACCAAATTTGTTTTCCATAGACTATATGAAAACTTAATTTCCATTTAAAAATAATGAATAACTAATGATTATAAAAGATGGGAACAACCATTTTACTTATTTTACCCAATAGGGGCTAATCTATTGTTTATAAAAAAGTAATATACTGATGCACTAAAATAGTAAGAACATTGATTTTACAATTCATAGTAGTTGTAATGACCCAACAGGTTTGGAATCTTCACAAGATATATAGTTCACTTATACAAAACACTTAAGAAACTCACTAATTCCCTTGAAATATAGAACTCACTTCCCATATTGTGATCTAATTTTCCTCCTATGAACAATGAAAAAACATTACACAAGGGATTATGTATCAATCAGGTTCACTTTTATCAACTTGGACATCCCAAAGATTATAGTGATAAGAGATCCTAGAACTATCTTACATTCTTCATTAGATTTACAATACATGTATAAAATACCATTCTTCATCTCTCTAATTTAGAGTGACTATCATAAAATTTAGCTTATGCTCTGTTTTCTGTCAATTTTCTGGAACTTCTCATTCTCTATACTATTTTACTATTATGTGATCCTATATTTGCTCCTTATTTTTAGGAAATATATTTTCCCTATATTAGGTTTTATTATCATATTTTATTATTATAATATAGTACTAAAAATAAATATTTTTTATGTAGGGGATCTTCGTTTCCCATGTATAAAAATATTTAACAATAATATGTCTAAGAAATCCATAACATGGTACCAATACTTTGATAGGATAATGCAAAACCCACTTAAAAAATTCCCATAGTGTTTACCATGAATTTATATGATCATTTTGAAGGCCTTTAAATAATATTTTAATTTAAAACAAACCCATAATAAACTAAAAGGTATTTTACTAAAAATATCCACCTTTTGCATATGTTAGAACCCCCTTCAAAAATCAATTTACAACTTTATCATTTGAGAAATTCAAAATTGACCAACATGTTGGTCTAATTTTTTTTCTATAAGTATTGTATTAACAATTTAACATTCACCAACTCAAATATCACATGAGTAAAACTCATCTTGAAAAATTAGAGGTAACTAAAGATATTCTCATGAAAATAAATTCATTATTTCCATGATCTTCAACAGTCTTCCACGATACTTCCACCAAATAAACATTCAATCACTCTCCCCTATGTTAAACCCCATAATAGTATTTCCCCCTTTTCCAATAGGAATGACGAACCCTAGAATCTCTATTGATGGATAAATGTTTCCATGTTACTTATAGAAAAATTCTATACATTTTCAACAAAACCAAATAGAACATCTATTAAAATTCATAAGAAGGATTTATAAATCCAAAAATTTATTTCATGATAGTAAACACAGCTTATTATAAAAAGAAAAATACCATGTGGGAGTGGAGTTATATATCCAAACTATCAATATGGAGGTATATGGTTGGACTCTAAGATCTAATCAATGATTCTAAAAATAATTCCTATATAGTTCCTTTATATTCATATATGAAATTTTATCTCTTATTAACACATAATCCTACTACATTTTCCCTTTGTTAACATTATTCTTTATGAAATGACACTTTATCTCAATGTGATTTGACTATGATGGATAGGAGGGATTCTTTATAGACCGACGAAACTAAAGTTATCACATATGATTTCAGTCATATATTTAACATCAACTCCAATATCCTATAGTTTTTTCTTCTTCCAAATCTACTAAGTACATGCTTGAGTATCTATACTATATTCAAACTCTACAGTTCTAAGATAATTTTTTTTATTTTTTAGCTAAGAAATATAAACACCCCAAAAATAAAAATAACTAACCAATGTTGTCTTATTATCCTAAAAAAAACCATGCCAATTCACATAATGTTGGCCCTCTAACTTCTACTATGATGTATTTTTATAAAATAACCTAAATTCCACCATGATACTAAAATAAAAAGTATTATTTTCACCACTAGAATGTTTATTTACATGGGAAAACATTGGTACTATTTATGATGAAATTATATAAAAAAAATTTGGGTTCGGTTTCTCTTAGGTATAATAGGTTTCCCATTATTTTCATATATTCTATACCATTGACCACCTTTCCATCGTCTTATTTGGAACAATTAATCAAGGAAGCTACCAAATTATTTATAGGATTTTAATAAATTATTCTATACCACTATATTACTTATTTGGTATAATTTGACAAATAAATGAATATTTCATGCTTTCCTTAGGTAAATTTTAAAGAAAATAAAAATATAAACTCTCCAATCATTGAACATTGAAAATTAGACCACATATATTCAATAAATAGCTTGAATTTTGATTTATCCAACCCTATAAAAATTATGTTTTCGACATATATAGGCACACATAACCTTTGGTCATTCTACTGTCTAAGGTAAGGATTTTCTTTAGCTTTTATTTGTTGGAATCCAATCTTTCTTAGGTATTTATCACACATATAATACCAAATCATTAATACTTTATGTAATTACCCATCCAGGATCCATGTATCACTTATAGGGGAGGGGGTGAATCAGTGATATTTTTTTCTTTTAAGTTTCCTTTATTTCGAAAAGACCTTCACCTACTATTAAATATATATATCTTTTTTTTGAAAAAAAAATCACACATCCATAAGAACACATGAATTTACAAGGTTCACTACTCAGAAATAGTAGCTACATCGTTGTTATGGTTTAGAAATAATAAAATACCACACAATCCACTAGAAAACAATCAGTTTGTGTGGATATGAAAAGTATTATATTCCCTTACACTAGTGTAGCACTATGATTAATACAAGAGTGAAAGTGGTTCAAATGTCATGGAATTATGTAATAAAATTTTGTGTAAAAAGTTAGGAAACATTAACCAATTTCTTCAAAACATGTTATTATTATTCCTTGTCAACTTTCAGGAATATGATCTTCAAAATAATTCTTCACTTTCATACCCTGTAGTAGGTAAAAAATTCTATGGACTTTGTAATGATACTTAATTTGATACGTGGTCTGATTCGTTAGCCCGATTGATCAGTATGATAATATAATTTTTCCAGAATACCATTGAAACAAATCAAAACTAATTTTGTATTAGTCTAGAAATACCAATCTAACTGATCTTTTTATTGGCCTAGTGTGATCTGAGAAAATTAGTCTACAAATGTATGATTTTGTAACTCCATCTCTCTATACAATTTTAGCACTTCAACTTCTCTCTACACTCGTGAATAATACTTTATTCAGAAAGTAAAAAGTTCTTAACACTATTTATAGGTGCACCAAATAATGTTTAAGAGGGATTATGAAAATATTTTCCACTTATCCAAATTTCATGAATCATCAAATTTTCCTTAAATCCTAGATCCATATTTTACTCTTTCAATTCTCCTTAACTCTATTCGTTTCATCACAAAACCTCTCGAATCTTCTCAAAACTTTAGTTCGCTTCATAATTTTAAACAATATTCAGTCTAATTATAATTTCAATTCTGATTTCATCATGATGATGAAGAAATATATATAGTATCAGATTATTCATTATGTTTCTCCACAAAAATTGATGATATGTAAAATAAATGTCTTCACATTATAATTATTGGAACCAACTCAAAACAATCTTCTCATTCTGATGGTCTGTACCAATTGATAGAAAAAATACATTGAAACCATTCATCCATAAGCATATATATAAAATTTTAAAGACTCATACACTTTAATAGAAACCATTCAGTACTATCTTCAAACCTCATTGAATTTTTTTTCTCTGAACTCTTAAAACATTTAGAAAACACGTTTGCAGCTCCTTCAAATAATTATTCATTTCTTCTTTATCCCAAACAGTTGATCTTATATATGATTACGTTATTGCAGTCAGGTAGCACTGTATGAATTGGTCTCTACTTCACTTTGATAATTAGTTTAAGCTATAGTACAATACTCTTGACCCAATTGAAAACATAAGAATGCTCCATATTTCATTCATGACCCACTTGATAAGAAAAAAAGGTATTTCTTTTCTCTTGACTGAATTAATAATGAAATGGAAATTCATTGTGATTAAAATGGTTGAATAAAATTTTGATATATCTCTAATATTCTTCCATGCACCGGTCTAAAAACTCAACTTATTTTCTATTCAATTGTCCCCTACAACTATTAATACAAAAAAAAAATGTTTCCTTTGATTGATTGGTGGCACACCACATCCGATGAAATGGTATATGGAACTTCAGTTTCAGAGACTTATATCCTTTCATGATTACAATTCAAATCAACATATTTCTATGAAGATTTGACTGTTTTTTATTTTTTGTTTGACTAAAACCAGAAACTTCATCTTAACTCATTCTGAAGAAAAAACTTCACAGCATCTAGACAATTCTTTATTTGGTTCTCTCACACTCGTGATCTAAGACCAAATGGCTTGGAATTCATAGATGTTCTTCCTTTACAAAATCCTTCTTACATCATGACTCTAAAAACATAGATGATTGAAATAGAATCATCTAAATAAAATTTAGAAATATTATCACTTCCCATACTTCTAGAAACTTCTTTATTTCCAATACTAACCTCAAAAATTAAATCATCTAACAACGACTTCATCCACATTAGTTGGGTAGCGTCTTGAGTAGAAGCATCATACTCAGCTTCAGAGTTACTATGTTTTTTTCTTTATATTACAACTAAGAAAACATTTATCAATTAAAAAATTCCAAAATATGTGGAACTTCTATCATCAAAATTTCATTCCCAATCAACATATTAATACCCAAACATTTTAATACATTTTTATCTATCATAAAATATTACTAAATTTTTTGTGCCGTTGATATATCTAATAATTATTTTTCTACCAAGTAAAAGGGATTATTTTAGACCACTCTAAAATCATTCACACAAGGTAAGAACATAAACAATGTGGGGTCATTAGGTATTCAAATATAATAAATATCTAATCAGTATTCTAAACTCCTTCAAATTAACTTCTTTGTCATCACCATTTTTAGACAACTTGTTTCCCACTAAAATTGGTTTGGGAACAGGTTTCAAAATTTTAATTCTTAACTTATTAATACGTTCCTTAGAATAATTTTCATGATAATAAAAAATGTGTTTATTATTTTATGATATTTTTAACCTAATAGTGTATTTCATTTCTCCCAACATATAAATCTCAAACAACATTTTCATCTCTTTAGTAAATATTTCACAAGTTCTTTTATCATTCCCATCAAAGATAATTTCATTAATATAAATAATTACAATAAATGAAAAGTACATAATTTAATTTATGAATAGATTACTATAAACTCTTAATTTATTAGAAAACATCATTCTTAAGTGGGTAACCAGTTTGTAATACCATTCCCTCAGAGCATTCTTCAGTCCATACAATGATTTTTTTAACTTACACACATAATTTTCATCCTTCCCAAGAAACAAATCAACATGGATGTTCAAAATAAACTTACTAATCAAGATCAATATTCAAAAATTATTACATCACATCCATCTAGAAAATTATTTAGCTTTATTGTGAAATAATATTAAGAAAGATTATGATTATTTATATCCTTTCAACAAGAGAAAATGTCTCATCAAATGAAATGCCCTCTATTTGTGAGTAACCTTTTCACAAAAATCTTGAATTATTTCTTATAACTTTGAAATATTAATTCATCTTGTTCAACAAACCCACTTGGTACCAATAACAGTTTTTTAGTTTCTTTTGTAACAAGATCAAAACTATCATTCTTCTCTATCTGACCCAACACTTTGTTCATATCTTGATCCCACTCTGAATTCTCAAAAAAAATTGTATGTGTAATGACATTTTATGTTCTTATTGTTTCAACATTTGTATGTTGATAACCAATTATGTTTGGAGCTTCCACTTTCTTCCTCATACTGTGTAACTCCCCGACCCCTGCTACCCAGATTCGGTGCATTACTTCGTAACATTGGCATGATCACAAAAGATCAAGTCTCGAAAGACCGATTAGTTTAGTAGCCTTGGAAACACTAGATACATTCCTAAGTCTTACATTACATCATAAAGTGAAAAACTAATAACAAAGTCTTCATAGACCACATTCATATCCTCTTCTGACTATCCCTACAGGTCATTCCTAAAATACCTCTTTACATCCTGGAAAATATTAAAACATTGAAAGGGGTGAGCTCAGATGCTCAATAAGGATAACAATATTGCAGAAGCTTTTATAAATAATCATTAACAATTAAGGCAATGTATAAATAAAACAAAATACTTTTAAACCTGAACTTCAACATAATATGGTGAAAGTAAAATGAGATAATTCCATTCACTTCTTCACATGGATATTCTACTGGTCGAATAATCACATGCAATATCAATAACCACTTTCATAATGAGGGAATGTATAATGCCAGACATTCTGAAACATTTTGTCAATGCCTCGTCCAAGACGTCTAAAATGATTTAGGCCTCGGCCAAAACCATAAATCAAATTGGGAAAGGGCCTCGGCCAATTCCACGTCTAGTTGTCTCATGAGACCTACCGATGCATCGAGGAACTATAGAGGGCTCCAACCGTCACTAATTAAGTCCAATACATTCCTCATATGAATAGGTTTAAACATAACATACATATTCGTATTAAAACTAGTATACGAAATGTCAACAATTTCTCCATAAACTATGGATTGTATAAAAATAACACATCCACAGTCAAATATTTCACAAAATGTTAAATGGAAGTTTTGTTTCATAAATCAATTTCAATTAAACTTAAAACACATCAATGGATGTTGACATGGATGAAATCAAAGCTATTTAAGAGAAATATCTCTCTTTTTTTGAAATCATTTAAAAGTCCCATAAATATACAATAATACATTTACTTTGAAAATATTATTATAAGATTGTAAGTGAAGCTTCGACGAAGTTATAATGGCGGAAAATAGCTTCACACGCTGTATAAGTTAAAAAAAACATTCTTACCTTAAATTCGTCAAAAAGGTCAAAAAGTACATTTTTTGGAAAACGACGGTAAGATTCCTTTCAAAAACGTATAAGGGTATAAATTACTTTAACCCATTTTCCATTTAATAGTAAAAATGTTTTGAAAGGAATTTTTAAGAAACATGGATGTGGATGATAACGAGGTCCCAATAGATAATTATGTATAAACAACCTTGGATAATGAAGAGGTTGTGAAGTAAACCCTTACCTTGTACTTTTCCTTGGTTGGGGTAGGTTATCCTCCTGTATAATGGTGAAATAATTTTTATTAAATTATACAAGAATCATATACATTCATATGATATCATATATAATCTTTTAGCATTGCTTTGTTAACAATATCTTAGATTTATCGTTGTTTCAGGTGTTAACTTACTCGTTTTCTTTTATATGTTTTGTTACGTAAGTCGTTTTTTTCATGGATAGGTTGTATCTTATTCATATCCAGAATGATATCACGTCCTTAAACATTATTTTTAAATCATCAAATGATAATTAAACTTGAATGGATACGACGGACAATGAATCTCATCGCGTTCGTGGAGACGGTAGTCCGTACGTACGCACGAGCGACAATATCATTATTTTGATATTAAAATAATATATAATTGGATAGTATATAATATATACCGAATCATTATCATGTTATATTTATTATTTACATGAATTACATATCATTATTATACCCATCTAAATAATAATATATTGAATAACAATTACACCACGATGTGGAGACGGTAAGCCGTACGTACACACGTATGGTGACATGTCATTCAAATGATGGGTAGAATACTGAATATGGTAGTTCCATATTTATAATAAATTACAGTATATAGAAGATACTGGAGTTATAATTTTAGAATTGAAATAATAAACAAAGAGGGAGTGGAAGAAGAAAGAAACTTGAAAGATGGTGATGAAAACGTTACCTCTTCTTCGGGTTCTTCCTTTTGATTTGATCAAAAGGACTCCTTAGGATGGCTTTCTGACTAAAGTAAAGCTTCTAGGATGAAGGGAGAGAAGTTGGGAGAGTATTTGGGCAGAGGTTGGCTGAACCAAAAGGCTTGAAAGTGTGAATAAGGTGGTAGAGGTGGGGGCCTTTTATAAGAGGGGAGGAGGGGCACTCTTGGAAAGTAAGGAACTTTTACATTATTATACAATGCTTTTCGGATTATAAAGGTCGCAAACTTATATAATTCGTGGATAAGGTGATAAGGGTTCGAAATGTACCCATCCAATAGTCTTTGTACAAGTGTAAGCCTTGGATTGTACATTATCTTTTCATTTTATTAAAATTGTTAAATAATGAGGTCGTCGCTGCATCATAATGATGTCATAAATAATTTAATTTATTTAATGTCTAAAAATTATAAAACAAATACTATGATGTAGGAAATATTTTTAGCTTTCCAATTACTATTTATAGTCAAAACTATGACTTGTATAACCCCATGTAAAAATTGTTTTAGTAAAACATTTCATGTTTGTGTCATTTTTTACTTTAACATTAAATAAAAGGTATTTATGTCATTTTCTAACTAAAGTGGCTCCATGGGGTCCCCAAGTAGAACCATGGATTTTATTGGTCGGAAATGAATCATCCAATAGGATTAGGATAAGTTTCACGCTCATATCATATTATTAAAAAATTATTTTTACCTTAAACTACACTAATTACCTCTAATCGTGATTAAGAACTTAAAAGTTACTATTCACCAAAAAATTATTTCAATCTCATTGAACAACATTTTACTTCTTAATGAAAACCATGTATGTCAGATTTTTGAAAATCAAATCACAGAAGTGGTAATATTTCATTTAAACGAAAAATCAGTTATTTATCTACCACTTAGTGGTTTCACTATTCATAAAAAATTGATGTTTTTCAGAACAATGCCAAAATTTCACCCTAAGATATAATTGATATTCCGAATTAAAAAATGATGTCTATTTTACAAAATTACAAACTTATAAGTTTAATTAATTAATTTTATAATTAATTCCCGCTGTCACAACAAATAGCGTGTTTTTAAGAAACAATTTATATCAAAAGATTGGCAATTGTTTATGTCTAATTTCAATGTTAAATTAATTATAATGACCACCATTGGATAAAATGGTAAAAATATATTACAATTATACTTTAAAACCAATAAATAGTATAATTTATCACTATAAATTATTTTGATTAAAAAAGTTGTTTTTATGTATTTTTCACTATTTATAAAAAATTAGAAGTTCTCAGAAAAATACCAAAAATTCAACATAGGCTAATTTCGATATTTTGAATCCAAAAATGAAGTCCATTTTGAAATATAAAATTTCTATAATTTTAAAAAGTGGTTGTTACTATTCATAATGGCTACTTTGATTAGTCGCGGTGTTTTAGAGCTCGAACTTGTGTACAATGCAAGCTATTGCATTATTGAATGAGAAGCGTATCGTGGAAGCTCGAGGTGTTACATTCTCCCCTCCTTCAATAAATTGTGTCCTCGCAATTTGAAATTTTTCTTTGAAAATAAAAGGTTGAAAAGAGAAAATACCTTTGAGGAAAATCCACATCGGAAGTAAGATTAATAAAATTTAGCCTTAATAAGAGGGAAAGGGATATGAAAAAGTCACCACACAATTATGATCTCGATTAGGAGAACATTGGTGGAAATTAGAGACATATAATTGGAGGAAAAATGTAAATATTTGTGGGGAGTGATTGAGGTCATCAATCACAATTAACTGTCAAATTGAGGGCCTCAAAGCCTTCAATCTATGTTGATTTAAAATATCATCAGTTCAACACGACATAAGGTATTAGGATAACACATTTTTTTGTTTTAATATCCCTTTACTAAAGTTTAAGAATTAATTTATTCATTGAATAAGAGATAGGTATATATATATTTATGCTTGACAATTAGAGTTTCAACCTTCAACTCATCTTTCACTAAAAAAGATAATAGAACTCAAAAATATTTTACTTATCCTAATTGTATAAGGTTCCAAATGTTAACACATACCATTTAGATTAGTAAAATTATTTTTTAATAACCAGGGACTTCTTGTAGGCTAGTGGTAGGAAATAAAGGCTTTTCACACCATGATTGTGGGTTCGATTCCTGCAGCTTTGTCCGACGCGACGGGTTATGCCCCACCCTGCAGGTTGTCCTTTTCCTAAAACTATAGTATCATAATATTCCAAAAATAATCTTCATAAAATTTTTAACCTTAAACAATACTATCCAAAGATCAACTTAATCCACTCCAACCTTTATAATTATCCAATATACCTCTGTCCAGACATTCTCTAAAAGGTCTCTTAATTCCAAAATCAATTTATCAGATTCCCCAAACAAAGTAAAGTTTCTCTTATTGTCACATACTAAAAATATAATTACCTTCATCATATTAAAACCTTACTGAAATCAACAAGTACTGCAGTACAATCCTTATATATATATAACATTATTCTAATAACCAGAATATAATCCATGAGTCCAAAAGCACCATGACATTAGTTATTCTGCTTCAACTTTAGTAACAGCATAAGATTGTCCTTGATCCCTTGGCCTTTTCTGAGGTAAGTTTCCCTGACGCTTAGGACATTTATTTTCATAATGACCCTTTTCTCTACAATTGTAGCATTCAACTTTGATAGCCTCTTTCTTTCCCTTGCAATCACGAGCCTGGTTACCCTTTTCTCCACATTTATAACAAACTTCCATTCCTTTTAGGCAAGTACGAGGGTGATTCTTCCCACAATTATCACATAATGGAAAATCCTTCTTTCCCTTTTTCCCTTTATCTGTCTCTTGTTCCACCATTCTCTTCTTCTCTTGCTTTACTTTGTTGTCATAAGACTTAGAGAATTCCTTTTCTGTCTTGATAGCACACGAGACAATATCTTCGTATGATGAGAAGGATTGTGATACTAAAGCTCGACGGAGAAATGGTTTTAACCCATCAAAGAAACGATAAATCTTACTCCTTGGGTTACGTATATAATCTGCAGCATATCTCGCTAACCTTGTAAAGTTGGTCTCATACTTTGCGACATTCTCATCCTCCTTCTGCCTCAGACTCAGAAATTGCCTTTCCATATCAGCTCGATGGTCACGAGGAAAGTATTTTTCTAAGAAAATCTCTTTGAACTCCCTCCATTCCATATTCGATACGTCATCATCTTCCTTTGTGTTTTGAATCAGTGACCACCATTGATCGGAATCTCCAGTGAGGCGGTAAACTGCCATGACAACCTTTTCCCTTTCGCTACTCCCCAAGGCGTGGAATATTTTCTCTAAGGAGTTTATCCATTGCTCAGCTACTAATGGATTTATTCCCCCATTAAATGTTGGTGGTTGTTGCCTCATGAAGCGGTCTAGCATTGATCCTCCATGTTGCGGATCAGGGTGCTCCATACGAGTAAGGTTATTATTCATAACCTGAGTGAGTTGTTCCAGTATGGTAATAAGTTGATCAGCACCAGTTGTATCTCCATCTGCACAATAATTATCTTGGTCAGGAGGGAAATCCCTACACGGAGTGCATGCATTGATACGGTTAACATTCCTTCCACTAGGCACCATTTCTAAACAATGTCATAAACTAGATTACTTTATGAATCAAAATAAATAATTTCGTACTTGTAAAACACTTAACACTAATTGAACTATTTTATGGATATAATCCATAATCATAAAAAAAAGTTTTCTTTGAGGAAGTATATACTCATAACCCTTCATAGTGGTTTGTAAAAAAATGAGAATTATCCTAAGCATATCCCCCGGGAGTGTCGTAACTAAGAGTGCAGCAAAGCCCATTGTCGTGCACCAGTTCCCATTTGAGTCTAGCTCAAAGTGGCGTTTTTGGGTTTCACCCCTAGGTACATCTGTGCCAGAGCCGCCTCTACCTGCTCGTATCCAGACAAGGATGTATTGCTCGGAAAACTCACAACATCTCTACAATACCAAAATTCTAGGAAGATCTTCTATACTAATCCTCAAATTCTATCTTCGGGCTATGTGCTCTAATCAGAGTTTATCTAAATCTAGCTTCCAAGGTTAGTACTAAACTACCTCTGATACCAACTGTAACGCCCCGACCCCTGCTACCCAGAGTCGGTGCATTAATTCCTAACATTGGCATGATCAAAAAAGATCAAGTCTCGAAATACCGATTAGTTTAGTAGCCTTGGAAACACTAGATACATTCATAAGTCTTACATTACATCATAAAGTGAAAAACTAATAACAAAGTCTTCATAGTCCACACTCATATCCTCTTCTGACTATCCCTGTAGGTCATTCCTAAAATACCTCTTCACATCCTGGAAAATATTAAAACATTGAAAGGGGTGAGCTCAGATACTCAGTAAGGATAACAATATTGCAGAAGCTTTTATAAATAATCATTAACAATTAAGGCAATGTATAAATAAAACAAAAGTCTTTTAAACATGAAATTCAACATAATATAGTGAAAGTAAAATGAGATAATTCCATTCACTTCTTCACATGGATATTCTACTGGTTGAATAATCACATGCAATATCAATAACCACTTTCATAATGAGGGAATGTATAATGCCAGACATTCTGAAACATTTTGTCAAGGCCTCGGCCAAGACGTCTAAAATGATTAAGGCCTCGGCCAAAACCATAAATCAAATTGGGAAAGGGCCTCGACCAATTCCACATCTAGTTGTCTCATGATACCTACCGATGCATCGAGGAGCTATAGCGGGCTCCACCTGTCACTTATTAAGTCCAATACATTCCTCATATGAATAGGTTTAAACATAACATACATATTCGTATTAAAACTAGTATACGAAATGTCAACAATTTCTCCATAAACTATGGATGGTATAAAAATAACACATCCACAGTCAAATATTTCACAAAATGATCAATGGAAGTTTTGTATCATAAATCAATTTCAATTAAACTTAAACCCCATCAAAGGATGTTGACATGGATGAAATCAAAGCTATTTGAGAGAAATATCTCTCTTTTTTTGAAATCATTTAAAAGTCCCATAATTATAAAATAATACATTTACTTTGAAAATATTCTTATAAGCTTGTAAGGGAAGCTTTGACGAATTTATAATGGTGGAAAATAGCTGCACCCACCGTATAAGTTAAAAAAAACATTCTTACCTTAAATTCGTCAAAAAGGTCAAAAAGTACATTTTATGGAAAATGACGGTAAGATTCCTTTCAAAAACGTATAAGGGTATAAATGACTTTAACCCATTTTCCATTTAATAGTAAAAATGTTTTGAAAGGCATTTTTAAGAAACATGGATGTGGATGATAACGAGGTCCCAATAGATAATTATGTATAAACAACCTTGGATAATGAAGAGGTTGTGAAGTAAACCCTTACCTTGTACTTTTCCTTGGTTGGGGTAGGTTAACCTCCTGTATAATGGTGAAATAATTGTTATTAAATTATACAAGAATCATATACATTCATATGATATCATATATGATCTTTTAACATTGCTTTGTTAACAATATCATAGATTTATCGTTGTTTCGGGTGTTAACTTACTCATTTTCTTTTATATGTTTTGTTACGTAAGTTGTGTTTTTCATGGATAGGTTGTATCTTATTCATATACAGAATGATATAATGTCCTTAAACATTATTTTTAAATCATCAAATGATAATTATACTTGAATGGATACGACGGAGAATGAATCTCATAGCGTTCGTGGAGACTGTAGTCCGTACGTACGCACGAGCGACAATATCATTATTTTGATATTAAAATAATATATAATTTGATATTATATCATATATACAGAATAATTATCATGTTATATTTATTATTTACATGAATTACATATCATTATTATAACCATCTAAAAAATAATATATTGAATAACAATTACACCACGACGTGGAGACAGTAAGTCGTACGTACGCACGTATGGTGACATGTCATTCAAATGATGGGTAGAATACTGAATATGGTTGTTCCATATTTATAATAACATCACAGTATATAGAAGATACTGGAGTTATAATTTTATAATTGAAATAATAAACAAAGAGGGAGTGGAAGAAGAACGAAACTTGAAAGAGGGTGATGAAAACGTTACCTCTTCTTCGGGTTCTTCTTTTTGATTTGATCAAAAGGACTCCTTAGGATGGCTTTCTGACTAAAGTGAAGCTTCTAGGATGAAGGGAGAGAAGTTGGGAGAGTATTTGGGAAGAGGTTGGCCTAACCAAAAGGCATGAAAGTGTGAATAAGGTGGTAGAGGTGGGGGCCTTTTATAAGAGGAGAGGAGGGGCACTCTTGGAAAGTAAGGAACGTTTACATTATTATACAATGATTTTCGGATTCTAAAGGTCCCACACTTATATAATTCGTGGCTAAGGTGATAAGGGTTCTAAATGTACCCATCCAATAGTCATTGGACAAGTGTAAGCCTTGGATTGTACATTATCTTTTCATTTTATTAAAATCGTTAAATAATGAGGTCATCGCTGCATCATAATGATGTCATAAATAATTTAATTTATTTAATGTCTAAAAATTATAAAACAAATACTATGATGTATTAAATCTTTGTAGATTTACAATGACTATTTATAGTAAAAAATATGACTTGTATAACCCCATGTAAAAATTGTTTTAGTAGAACATTTCATGTTTGTGTCATTTTTTACTTTAACATTAAATAAAAGGTATTTATGTCATTTTCTAACTAAAGTGGCGCCATGGGGTCCCCAAGTTGACCCATGGATTTTCTTGGTCGGCCATGACTCATCCAATAGGATTAGGACAAGTGTCAAGCTCATATAATATTATAAAAACATTATTTTTACCTTAAACTACACTAATTACCTCTAATCGTGATTAAGAACTTAAAAGTTACTATTCACCAAAAAATTATTTCAATCTCATTGAACCACATTTTACTTCTTAATGAAAACCATGTATGTCGGATTTTTGAAAATCAAATCACAGAAGTGGTAATATTTCATTTAAACGAAAAATCAGTTATTTAACTACCACTTAGTGGTTTCACTATTCATCAAAAATTGATGTTTTTCAAAACAATGCCAAAATTTCACCCTAAGCTATAATTGATATTCCGAATTAAAAAATGATTTATATTTTACAAAATTACAAACATATAAGTTTCATTAATTAATTTTATAATTAATTCCCACTGTCACAACAAATAGCGTGTTTTTAAGAAACAATTTATATCAAAAGATTGGCAATTGTTTATGTCTAATTTCAATGTTAAATTAATTCTAATGACCACCATTGGATAAAATGGTAAAAATATATTCCAATTATACATTAAAACCACTAAATAGTATAATTTATCACTATATATTATTTTGATTAAAAAAGTTGTTTTTATGTATTTTTCACTATTCATAAAAAATTAGAAGTTCTCAGAAAAATCTCAAAAATTCAACATAGGCTAATTTTGATATTTCGAATCCAAAAATGAAGTCCATTTTGAAATATAAAATTTCTATAATTTTAAAAAGTGGTTATCACTATTCACAACGGCTACTTTGATTAGTCGCGGTGTTTTAGAACTCGAACTTGCGTACAATGCAAGCAATTGCATTATTGAATGAGAAGCGTATCGTGGAAGCTCGGGGTGTTACATAATGGGATGAAAATTTTAAGATTATTCCACATCACTCAAGATATAAGGGTTAAATTATCATTATTGAGTTGGATTAAAATTTTTGGAATCTTTTTTTACAGAAATTCTTTCACCATTATAATCTTATTTATCTTCTTGAGTAAGTTTAACATCTTCCATAGATTTTTCAAAAATATTCACATAAACAGAGTCAAATAATCTTCAAGTTTCTCTATTAAAACAAATATATCATTTACCTTCCAGATAAGTTCCATGAAAACATCCATCATCACATCTCTACTCAAACATTCCACGGTTTCCACCTTTCTTCTATATGATGAATAGACTCCCAAAAACTCTTAAGTGTTTGAAACATTGATATCTTTCAAAGAACATTTTATATGGATTCACATCTAAACCTTTCCTTTAGTAACATAGAGTTTGAATACAAATAGAAGTGATCATGTATTTCCTCTAAATGTAATAAGGGATACCATGTTAAAGTAAAATTATTCATTCTATTTCCACCAAAATTCTAATCTTACTTTAAGAAAAGACATTTTTTGAGGAGTCTAAGGTGTACTAAATTGATGTCGTATCCCATTCTTCTAAAGATAGATTTCAAACTCTTTATGTTTCTATTCCCCACTCTAGTTTGTTCTCAACTTCTTCACTCAATACCTTAATTCTATATCATCTTTCTTCATTAAAAGTTTAAACATTTTTAGATCATATGACTTATGTTTCATATATATAATAGAAGTAATGTTAGAAAAGTAAAAAATTATAGTATTATAGTACGTTTATAAATGATTTTATTGTTTTCTCACTAGCCCTATGATATCATAATGAATAAGTTATAGGGGTCATTTTGAGAAAATGTTAACTTTATTATGCACAAATTGTTTAATCATTCCTTTTTGGAATCTGTTCCAACACTAATCTCTTCATTTTTGACATATCCAGAATAAAATTGTTGATATATATCTTTGAAAACATACTCATGTTTCTATAACACATGTGTCCAAAAATTTTATTCCACAACTAATTTTCTTCCACCATTCCCAAGTAATAAGAGTTTCGTACATCACCAACATGGAACAAGTTTCATTTTTTTAATTGGCCTCTTGTGACTCTCTATCCATGTTCCTCTATTTTTAAAAATCTATATTTTCTTAAAATAACATTATTTACATTATAAAAAAGTTGTGAAACTAATAAAAATTTTATGTTCATCCCATAAAAAAATATTTCTTTCTTAGAATTCAACTTCTCTTCCCCAGTAATAGAAGATCCAATACCTTCGATTATATAGGATTCATCATTTTAAAATTCCACTATTCCTTCTTTTAAATATTTCACATTATTCAAATGTTTCAAGTGTCTTATCATGTGAGAAGAACACCTACTAACCATGAAACAAGGCCATTATAAATTAATGGTTTCAGAATGGTTTCTATATCAAGTAATATTTCATTTCCATTATCTTTCTTCACTTCCAGCTTCTGAGAATTGTTAAAAAACATTCATTAAGCCTGTAACAAAAAAAGAAATCCTTTTGAGAGATGTGCATATTGTTCACATATCTTACAAATATATTTTATAGGTTGGACCTATTTTCAATTTTCATACTAACTTTATTTGGTTTCTTATAAACATCATTCTCAGACTTTCTCTCAGTATGTTTATCAAAGATAACATAAAAATTCAGCTCATTTTGACGCTCCATATTGACTGATATAAATAATTCATTGGAACCATTATTTAATAAACATAAGGGAAACATCCAAATATTCCTAAACTTTGTCAAAAACCATTCAGCACTAGAATATAGATTCAACTCACATTTTCACTAAGCTGTTCAAACATCTTGACTACACTTTTTCAACTACTTCAAATAATTATTCTTTTCTTATTTCCCCCAGACCGATAATATTTCAGCTCATAATATTATGAGTGTTAGTACATACCTAATGAATCAGTATTTGATTTTCATTGATAATTTGTTCCAGCTTCAGTCTAATAGTCTTGACCCAATTGGAATCATATCATTGCTCTTTATTTTGTTCCTAATTCACTTGATAAGAAAACAAATCAGGGATTTATTTTCTCTTGACCAAATTAAAACAAAAAAAATTCATATTGATAAAAATGGTTCAATAAATTGCTGATTAATCACTAATATTATTTCACACATCGGTCTAGAAAACTCCCATTATTTTCTTTTCAATTGTCCCCAGAAACACTCATTACAAAAAAAATTGTGCCTTTGATTGATTGATTGCACATTGAAACTCATAAACCAGTATCAACATGTTCAACTTCAATAAATTCTCTCCCTTCCTAATTATGATTCACATCATCTTATTTCTCAAAATATAGGAATCTTGTGGATTATTGGTCAGATTAAAAACTAGAAACTCTGACTTTACTCATTCTGAACAAAACATCATAGCCTTTTATGAATTCTTTTTCTGGTACTCTCACAATTATTATCTGAGACGATAAGAATTTGACTTTACAAATGTTATTCCTATAAAAATACTACTTGTATCATGAATTATTTTTGACTTTGAAAACATTTAAGATTATTATAACATCATTTTACTAACACTGAGAACTATTACCAATTCTTATACTTCTGGAAACCTCTTTCTTTCAAATCCAAACCTCAATATGATTAGAATTACTTCCCCTTTCTTTAAAAAGTATTGCGTCACATTTTTTCCAAAAAACATATGATTTATGATAACTCCATGATTAGAAATGAATTTTTATACTTTAATAAAATCCTTGAAAAATCCAATTGAAATCCTTGTTTGGATCAAAACTTGGTTTCTCTCACTCAAGGTGAGTCAGATAAGCCTTTGCTCTTAGAAACGTTTTTCTCAAACCACTAAAATTTCTTAAGATTTTTTTCATCTGATTAATTGATTACAATTTTGATTCCTATCACCAAATTTTATATATGAGGTGATTTAATCTTATTTGACCTTTCATTAATAATAAAAGACAAAAAAACTTCTTCTAGCTTCAAAAAACAACTTCTTGTAAACGTGGTCCCAAAACTTGATTCAGACCATATAATCCATTATTCAACTAGTTCATCTTTATACAATATTCATCTATAAAAATACCATATAGTTTATCTATGTGCACGTCATCCTTTAGGAATCTATTTAGGAATGCTGTTTTAACATCAATTTGGTACACCTTGAATTTTATTTTCATTAACTTACCTTTGAATAACTGAATAGTTTCTCAGTAGGCTACATAATAAAATGTATCACCAACTTTAATTAATTAAATTTGGGAATATCCCCTATACCGTACCCCTTATTTTTTCAATTAACCTTTCCAAGCTCTTTGAGTTTTTTATAGAGCAACCACTTAGTTCCCATGATATTTTTATCCTACAGACTTAGAAGTTTTTTCCATGTTTGATTATTTTCAATCTCTTTAAGATCCACATTAATTAATTTAACTCAATTGTAATAAATTATTACTTATTAAATACTCTTAGTCATTACTTGAGATAAAAGAGTGGTTTATTGTAAAGTCTTAATCCTATATGTTTACACTAGACCTATCCAAATACAATCTATATTATCTTCACAGATTTTAGCCGTAATAATATTATTTATTTCCTCTATTAATCCTACATAAATTTACTTTTAATTAGTGTCTTTATCTGAGTATTTTTTAGCTGCATTTTCTCCCCCTGGGATCTTCACTTTATCATCACCTTCATATGATGTTTCATAACTGTTTTTCTAGAAATGTTTCTCACCGGATTGTGACTTATGCTCAATTCCCATAATAATGTCATCTTTTATTTAAATTATTTTAACAATAAATTTTTTTATAGAAAATAAATTGTTTTATTTTGAAAGTATATTCTTGTGAAATACATTCATTCACAAGAGCTTCGAAATGGTAATTATTATTCTTTGTGAGAATAAAACACTTACTCTGAAAAAATCAATAGAATTTCAATGTAGGGATATTCCCATACTATATCTCATATGGTTTATTCTCATAAACAAAACTTTAAAAATGGCCTTTTGGTGATATAAAATGATGTAATAACTACTCTAATTAAATATTTATATGTTATATTTTTCTCAATAAGCATCGCCTTTTCCATGTTGTTTATGTTCTGATTCCTTCTATCAAAGTAACTTCTTTTTATATGTTTTTACAATTGAAAATTAGTGTCATGTCCCATGCATCTTGATTTATTACTCCACTGGATTGTTAGTGAGTTCTATACAATTTAAATTCTATTACTTCTAAAATCTCAACCTGATCATTTCTCTTCCAATTTATAGTAATACTTAATACAATTGAACACTTATTATTTATGGGTGATAACAATCAACCATTCCATCCTTCAATAATCATTAACGAATAAAATATAATATGATTTTGATCTATGTATTTGGGTGATATTGAACAACACACATCAATTTGAACTAGCTTAAGAAGTACCCAAAATTTCTTGTCATTCAACATGTATATATTATAAGTGATTTTACCCCTTGAAATGTAATGAATGTGAAAATGAATCCTTTTTTGAGATTAGAGAAACCATGAGATCTATCATTTTTCAAAAACTCCTCCTAGTATTTTGAGATCAAGTGGACGACCCTCTTATACCACAATTTTTTCTCTTAAACCTTGGTTAATAAACACATGTCTTTTTCTCTACTAACTTGGTATATATTCCCCTGTATTTTCTATCCTTGAATAAAAATGATACTATATCTTCTATTGATGATGTTCACATACTTATTGAAATAAACTACAAGCTTGAGTCACACAAGTGGATTAAACATAGGAAATTATGATTGAATTCCTCAAACTCTATGACATTCATGAACCATAAATATTTTCCTATGATTTTGTATTTACTAAAGCTAATGGTCTTCTTCCATTAATCATTTACAAAACCAAACTCCCCATATTTGTCACATTTTCTACATCTAATACGACATTTGTTTCCTATCACGTCAGATGTAAAATAGATACCAGAATCAATACCCCAACTTATTCTATTATTCTCAAATAAATTTATATTACATTCACATTATCAACCTTTAATTTCTTGGTCTTTGTATTATTCTTCGCTTCCTTTGGAGTTTATTGTGATTATCCCACCTTTAGATCTATTGAACCAACCACATATTCAGGGGATACAAATTTATTATTGGTTTTTTAACTATATATTTATTAATTTAGACAATGATATATTCTTTTTATAACTCCTTTAGAATGTCTCTTTTCACTCTTGATTTTTAGTTCATAGATTTTTCATCCATAAACATCCCAAAAAACAATAGTCAATAAGAACATACAAAGTGAACGAATTTATTATCATCTACTTTTGTTGTTTGTGTTGCTCAAATTGATGTTTTAATATAGAGAAAATATATTAGGTCTCCCCCATACTTCCATAATAATAAAATTTAATTCTCAATTCATTATTTTGTTTCTTCTCTTCTATAAATATATATTTAAATGTCTATTTTGATTAATATAAAATAACCTTCTTCTAGGGATTCAATGATTATTTTTCACATAAACCATAACTAATTTTTTTCTAGTGATCAATCCCATAAATATATTTACCCCTATCCTTAAAAAATTTCCCCTATTTGCAGGTGAGTAATTTTTTACATGACTCCCTATGCACCTCCTTATATTTTTCTTGTATCCCATGCACTAGACCTTCCAAATTCCATGTTGGGAGTCATAAGTCTCCCTCGATCATCAAGCACAATTCACATATCCATGAATTTTTTTAGTTCCTCAATTATCTTATCATCATTTTTCAGTGAATTAATACCAACATAAATAATCTAAGCATGTTCTTATATTTTTTTGATTATGATCAATTTCCATCTCTACATTTGTAGAATTGAAAGAATTGACTCCTTCAATTTATTTTTTAATCTTATATTTTAATTCCTATTATTTCTTGATATAAAGTTCTGATTCATGAAAAAACCATTTTATTTCTTCATTTTGGGCCTCCAAGAATAAATATATTCATGATTATCTTCCAACTCAACTTTTATTTAAAATAGTCTCTCAAATTTAGCATCTTCAACATCATTATCCTCGGATTGTGGTATTTTTATAATAGCCGATAGAATTTCCAAATACATGTAATTGTATTTATAAAATTATTATAATTATATTTCTTATAATCTATTATCATATTTTGACAAAAAGTTCTCAATTATAAAGAATTTATGTTATGAATTTCATTTGTATTTGATGTCTATGTTGGTTTCTTTCGGGGAAATCCATTTTTTTCATCATCCTAGAATTTATTTAGACAACATTTAGTGAGATACCCTAATTTCCCATATTGAATGAAATAATATGGAAACTTGAATTTCATTTTTCATTTTCACCATTTCTTATTTGAGTAAAGAAAACACATTACCTTATAAAGTTCCCATTCATCAAGATCTTCTTCCAAACCAATTCCTTCATTTCATTGAAGCCAAACTCATGATAATTATCCTTTAATGTAGAATCTTTGTCATTGTTCCTAATCTCATTTACAATGAGATTTTTGTAAAGACTGTCCAATATCACTTTAATTAGAACATTGTATTCAAGAACAAACACCTTTGCATTGAAACACTATGGTAATATTCCTAGGATACTTTATAATATTTTTATATTGTCTAGGGTTTCTATCAGTGCACACATGTTCACCATAATAATGTTTACTAAATTAAAGAATGCATTAGTTGAATTATTGGATGCATCCTAAAGTCCTAATACTTTTTCCATATAACTTGAATGTTTGATTCACTTACCTTTTAATTTATTTCATAGATGTTGACATGTTTTCTACACATTATGTGTGAGGATTGAAAAAGAATAACCTTCATGTATATAACATCATACTATAATTTTCCAAACACATTTCATCCTTGATCATCAACATCAAGGACTCTTAAGTCTTTTTCTAATAACAATTTTCTCTCCATGCTATATGAAATCCCATTAAATATAGCTATGTATAAATCCATTAAAAATTATCGGTAATAACATCACATGCTATTATTTTGTAATTCATAGTTATTTCTATAAAATAACAATAATCCCATAATAGATGATGGCCACTTTCTAGGATTTAAATAGAGATAAATTCTTCATGAACCATTAACTCTAATACTATTTTTTATCCTAAGTAAGGTAAATTACAGTAGAGGTGGGGGGGGGGGGTTAATTAGGATATATCAATTTGTTATTTAGATAAATTCTAACAATATTTTTCTATGGTCTAGAAACAAAAACTCTACCCTTCTCAAATGATATGCAGTGATAAAGTTTAGAAAAATGGGAACAAATTTTTTTTGTTGGTTCAGATAAACCGAGATATTCCAAGGATAATACATCAGTAATGTGTTAATGTAATGAAACATTAATCACATTTATTTTATAATAATATGTGGGAAAACTGAGCATCAAGGTTTAAAATAATAACATAATAGATATCTCACTACTATCAATCACTCATATAACTTATCGCTCCCCCTAAAATATGGAACTCAATACTCACATTTATATCTATTTTTCATTCCAAAAGGAATAAAAAAATTAATCTAGGGAGGGGGTATCGATAATCTTTTCATTAATACACTTGATGAAATTCATAAAGATTTTAATGAGAAGGAATCATATAATTCCCTCCTCTCACTTTTTATCTTTCAAACATTGTTCTAGAATCTCCTTATTATTTCCTCTAATTTATAGCACTATTCCTGATATTTATTCTAATCCTATATTTTAAAAAACCTTCCAATAACATCTTCTTATATATGAAATTTTCTATTTCATGATCCTGTATTTACTCACTCTATTAGAGAAATGCATCTTCCATATTTTATGACTTCTTATCATCTTTCTTTATTCTCATAAAAAACTATTGATAATCATTTTTTAGTAAAGTACATTAAAAGGGATGAGTGAACTACCTAAAAGGTCACACATTTCATCATATTATAAAAATTAAACCATATTTCGAAATGTAAGGCTCACAATGAGTTTTCTAGCTCATAGTTACAATGAACCCTCTCACCTACACAATATGACAAGTGTAACATCCCAATTTTTGGGATACATTATTACTATTTTTGTTTTTGTTTATGTTTTTTTGGTTTTTTTTATTTCGGTTTTTGTTGTTATTTTTGTTTCGGTTTTATTTGTTGTTGTTGTTTATTTATTTATTTTTAAATAAAAATTCTCTACACATTCAAAATGATTGAAACAAGATTATATATTTTTTACTATAAGATAAGAACCCAACTAATACACTTTATTCATTCATAATTGGTACATTACAATAAATTAATATAAAACTAAGTACTACACACCATATATTATTACTCACGATTGATGAAGTACATACATTAAAACATAAAAAATCAATAGGGAAAAAATATATAAAAGAGAATAAAATCTTCATGACTATGTAGTCTCTTGGAGCATCATCAACAATGAGGACCACCTATATCAAAACCAAACATATAATGAGAAATCGCACCAGGAAAGAAGAAAAAATTATGAAAATTATGAAATAATAATTGTTCATCACGAAGTGGGAGTCAAATGAATGGATGATTTAGTAAAACTATATATAAGAATTTAATATGTTCATTACAAATACTATCATCGTTCATATATCAAATAGACATAAAAATGTTTTTTCTCGTTAAGTGGTAAATTTAAAATAATATAACTCACCATGAAATAAATGTATGATATTAAAATATTATATATAAATATATATTCACACATCATGTATAAATTTTATTATTATTATTAAAAAATGATATGTTTTATATATAAAATTAAAATAAATATTTCAATATCAACAGAGTAGTAAAAAGTAAATGTTAGAATATAAATACTCAAATAATAGCATTTGTTAAAGAGTATTTATTATAAAAGTATTACTTATTTCCAATGAATAGTTTTATTAAGTTTTTTTATATTTTTTCTTAATAAATTAATTTAAAACCATTAAAACATTATTTATAATGAACAAATATACTAACATAAATTAAATTATAAATTGATATGAAATAACATTAAAAACTCTTAATTCACAATACATCATTTTCCATTAAAGTATGTTTTATTTATTATTTATATATTTTTCAAAAGATTAATATATAAATTTTATGATTTTATTTTTATTAAATAAATTTCTTTTTATAATTAATAATATCAATTTTATCCAAATATTAATTCATGATACTTTTTTTGAAATAAAAAATTTTTAAGTGAACTAAAAATACAAAATTTTAGTGAAAACTGTCAATTTTATAATACCATAATGTATAAAAATAATAATAAATCAATTCTGATATAAAAAAATATATTTAATAAGTAATATAAATAATTAAAACAAATATACTATATTAAATTTATTAAATACACATTTTACATTTTTGAAACTCGAGAAATATTTCACACTAATAATAGTTTGTACGTGCTTATAATAAAATTTAAAGTTTATCAATTTTAGAAATTAAATATTAAAAAATTTATTTTATATTTGAGTTTATGATATAGATAATATATAATAAGTTTAATTTAAATTTTATCCATAAATATAATATTAGTAATAATTTTTAATTATATTGATAATCATTATTTTTTAAAAAATAATTAATTTATTAGAACTATCTATTTAATTTAATCAATAATAATGATATAATTTAATTTAGGAATGTAATATTATGTATAAAAATTTATGTTTTTATACTAAAAATAATTTATTTAGTAATCATTAGAAAATGAAATTTAAGATTACATAATGGTAAAAATTCAATTTTCTATAAAAAATGATTTTTATATATTTTATATTTCAATTTAAATGTTGTTTTTCTCACATTTATAAATTTAATTTGTTTAAATGGAGGATATATTTTTGGGATAAAAATAATAATTGTTAATAGTTCATACATAATATTTTTAAATAAAATATAAATTACTTTGTTAAAAACTAATTATAATGGAAAAAATCCAAAATGTAAAAATGAAAAAACATATAGTAAAATACGTGAAACATGTTTAAAACATATTTGTAAAGTCTTGTTTGAAATATTTTAAACCCAATGTCACCCCAATATCAATTATTAATTTTTTTGGAGTTTTAACCATGTAATAGTGTAATGATATGATCAAAGGGTAAAGACTATTCCTAAAAGTACATTTTTCTTCACTTATTAAAGGGGATCACTTCCAACCCTCCATGGTTCCACTTCCCTTTAATCTACATTTAAATTATCGAAAAATAACACTCATAGAATTAAAATTTTCATCTTTAAGACTTGGTTCTCTATATTTTATCTTAATATCTTCACATCTAATAAATCTCTAAAATTAGATCAAGTCTGCAATGTATGTTTTTCCCTCATTGTAAATTATTCTCCTTAATATTTCTAATCTAAATCACTTATATTGATAAAAATAAAATGAAATCAGTATTATTATTTCACTTATATTTTATTGAATAAATTTAATAACCATTATTTATTCCTCTCCACCCATTCAAAAAACAAGGTTCGTTAGTGCATTACGCCGACTACCGCCTAAATAAAGTAACAACTTTCAATTTTCATCACCCCTCTTAATGGTTTATAAAAGGATTTAATGGATGAATAAACATGATATCTATAATATAAATATGATTTTGATATTAAAAATTTTCATTTACCATTTTCCCTCTCATTCATGGAGAAATGGAAACAGTTACCATGCGTATGTGTGAACTATCACGTCTACGAGCAATGAGTTTCATTTTTCATCACTACCCATCATGGATGGACATAAAATTATATTTAATAAATAAATTTTTTTCCCATAAAACTATTAATATTCCTTATATTATGAGACTATTTTATAATGCTTTCCACCATGGTCAACATATATAAGGAGTTATGATGAAACTAATTGAACATCATCAAGTTACAAATGTAGTCATGAAAACTATATTATAAATAAATATGATTTAATAGTTAAAGGGACATTGAATATTAAATATAGATAAATAAGGTTCTTGGATATATATATATATATAATGAACTAAACTAAATTATTTATGATGTTACGTTCAAGTGAAGAGCACTTTTAGACACATGTAAGAGTTTTCATCTAAATTTTCCTTTATTGTGATATTTCTTACAATTATGCACCAATTTATTATTTCTATGATTTATATACTACCCAATAATGTATTTTTTTACAATAAATTATTTAATACATGGTATTTATAGAACCATATGTTTCTCATGATTCTAATGACCTTTAATTCAAAATTATTGAATACGTATGGGTTCCATATCAACCACCCTTCATTAAGAAATGATTTAATATTATGAAATAGTATTCATTAATATATTTTATCAATGAAATCTATGATTTATAATGTTATAAAACACTATCAAACATGGAAAATTAATTTCCATTAATGAACTTCCTTAACCTAGGCTATTATTTATGTCTTCCAAAAATTATATGGGAAATTTATAACATAATTTGATTTCTTGAGTCATAATTCTTATCTGTGAGTTTTTTATTTAATTTTAATATCATGTAAGATATTTTTATTTTATTAGGTCACTTTGATTAAAATATTTTTAATAGTGAGTTATAATAATTTTTCAAAACAAAATCATATTAATAATAATTCCCATCCCTTTAAATGATAGTTTCCGTTCCTTTTCTATAATTTCTATCCCCACCAAGGTTATCATTTTTAATTGAAAACCTAATTAAATTTTATTTCATGTGAAATTAAAATTTATCTTCTCCTATTTAAAAATATAAATTTTTATATTTTTTATGATGTGGGATTTCCATCAAAGGTGTTTTTGAAACATAGTACAGAATTTTCCGGACAATCTTTATGACTTTTCGATTACATATTATGTTTCATTTTATTAATTTTATGAAATATTCATCTCATCTACCACATAAATTTTTGTATATATTCCCATTTTGTATATACCTAGTCAAATATCAATTTCATTCCTAGGATTATATATTTTTTTGTTTCCATTAAAAATTCCCAATATTAAGTTAACCCAATTTAAGGGAAAATTCTTATTTCTTGTCCCATATAATGAATAGCCCCAAAAATTTATTTTTAAACCATTAATAACTTCTAAAAACAGGCATTATTTTATGAATAAACCACTTGATTCAATTATGTTTTTATAAAGAACAATAAATTCTTTCTTTATTTAAAAATATCTTTTACTTATTACACAATGTACCACCCTTTTTGTTTAGTTTTATTTTTTCTTCTCTTGGATCATTCTCATGAGTTTCCAACTTTAGATATACATATTCAAGACCAATTTCAGTTTTTAATGAATAAAAACTCAAATGATTAATTTTCATCATCTCTTAGTAATCTGTATGATTTAGCATTAAGTTATAATTTGAAACATAATTATGAAACCAAATTCCTTCTCATGGGTTTGATCATGCTTAGAATTTTTTGTATGGTTTATTTTCCATATGTGGAACACATATGAATGATTTTCATTAATGAGATTTGTGTTTCTGGAATTATATAGCCCTAAAATTCATTAATTGATGATTTAAAAATTAGTAGATATTATATAATGGATTAGAGAGTGAACCCAATCCACCATGAGACTTTGTCTACTTTTTGATGATTGTATTTGGAGTGACCCTTGATTTATATGTATGATATCATGTTTTATGTTGTTTCCATTTGTTTATTATTCAATGATATTTTAATATCAGTTCTTTATGACATATTTCTATTCTTATTATCATCCTATTTATGATGTCCTATTATTCCTTTTAACTGTCATGTTATGCTTTATTTTCATGTTTATTCCCTTACTAGGATTTCATACTCAGCCTTTTACTTATGTATTTTTCATAGGATATTCTATATAATTTTTTACGATATTTGGGTGTTAGGATCACTATATGTATTTTTAAATAATGATGTTGTTTTTATGTTTTAGATGATGTATTTTTATGTATTCTCTTTCAAATATATTATACCTATAGATACTTGTAATGAATTAATGGAAAAGTATTTTACGAGTCATGAAATAATGTATGTTTACTTCATAAGTCATAATAATTGGTATCAAATAAAGGCCTGATTATTTTTTGGAGAATATGATGACATAATATTACTGAAAACCCTAGAGATAAGTCTATGGGAAAATACTAAGCATAGGTTAACACCTCAATATTTTTGAAAAGTAGAGATTATGTTATTTTCCAGTTAATATATCCTTTTCTGGATACTACAAGTAAATATTGTATTGGAATAGTTTCATCAAAGGGTAATAAGCCCAAAAAGATTGGATAAATTATGTCTCGACCATCATTATATTCCATGGTGAATGTGCCCTTATAACACACCTTGTTTAAAGGTCTTGAAAGATGTACCTTGGTTAACCATATTCAATTTTGGAACCGTAATGAACGATTAAATTTTTAGTTTATTTATTAGACTAAGTTAAAATTATATGCTAACATAACAGAATATAACATGTGATAAAACATAATTGATATAGGTTTAAATAATTTATTTATGTTTTATGTGATGATTAAAAAGGGGTTAATGTTCTATTTTTGAATCATTTTAGGTTACTGATTCTAGAACCCCCCCATGGGTTGAATTTTTATTACTCATGTTAACCCTTTTAGTTTTTTGTGATAGCTTGAACCAGAAGTAATGAAGTTAACCTTGTGTGTGAGGAACAATGAAATTATTACCTCAATGACAAAACTATTATAATGGGATATGGGATAATAAATAGAGATATTAATACTAAAAAACTATCACAAAATATCATTAACAACCCAACCATTATTGAAAACCTCAGTGCACTAAAAAAGAGAAGGATGAATACTCATGAAAATCCAGGTAATGAAGATGATGGAGGAAAGAATACTCAATTTCCATAAGGTCAAATTTTTTTAAAGATTCAGCAATTTTATTTCCTCAAGGGTCTAGAAAATTATTTACTTGGGTAATAGGGGGACATCAAGAAGAAAACTTCCATTGGAATATGAATTGTCCAGTTAGTATGATGAGAGTAGAAAGAATACATCCAAAATAACCATTAATGGTCCAATGTCTTACATTTGGAAAACAAGGATATTATATGATTCAATGACATAATATAAAAGATAATAAGGATTATAGGATTCAATAACATCCACATCTATGGGTACAAAATATATCCTATGAAATTACGACTTTAAAAGTGAGTTTTGAAAATAATGGGAAGTAAGGAATTTAAATCCTCAAATTATGAAATACCAGTATTATATTTAAATCTTCTTAAACCCAATTCTTTTTACCCAAAATATTTTCTAAGAATATAAAAGCATCAATTTTTTTTCTATATTTTTATGTCTTAATAAAAACATATAGTGGTAAGATCATTATATCCCAAGTGTCAGTTTATATTAAAGTGTCTCAATGAAATATTATCATCCTTCCTTAGAAATATTAATGTGATTTCAGAAAAATATTGGATATATCCATTTGAATTTTTTGGAATAAGGAGATCACATTTTACATCAACCGATGATAGTTATGAATGAATTATTATGAACATAGTTTTAAATAAAATATACAACGTGAGTCCCGGTATAAAATAACGATTGGATCTTGGATGAAACAGTGGTGAAAATTAAATATCAGGGATAATACCTATCTAAGGAAAAATATATGTTTCCTGTGTTTTTAATAAAGATATCACTCTAGAATTTATATATCAAGTCACTTCTATATATAAGACACCCAAAAATTTATCATGAGTATGTAATAATTAAAATCCTAAGTTTGAAATTTATTTAAGGGGGTAAATGTAACACCCTAGGTTTTGGGATCCATCAGCATCATCATCACCACCATAATAATAATCATTATTATTATTTAAGTCTATAATTTTAATGATTATTTATGTAATCCTTCAAAAGTATTAAAACATGATTAGAATGTTTTCCCTAAAATACCTGAACCCAAATAAATACACCATATTCATAAATTATTGGGAAATTAGAAAAAATGCACAGAAAAATAAGTAATGTGAACTATGGATTATTAATCAGCATGGATGATGTATATCCATTAATAAAGAAAAAATTAATAGGGGTAATAGAGAATAATGACTAAAATCTTTACAACTAGGTAATCTCTTAGATTATCTTTAACTAGGAGGATCAAAAATAGACAAAAAAAAACTATAATGAGGAAGAGAATCATGAAAGGAGAAAAAATTATGAATAATATGAAATAAGAATCATTCCTTGTGAAGTGAGAGTGGAATGACCTAATGAATGAATTACTATGACTATATATAGGAATGAAATATGTCTAATTTAAATATGGGTTTTTAAAGAATGTTAATTTCAAATATGTCCATTGGTCATATATCAAATAGGTATACTAAAGTTATGTATTTTTCATAAATATATATGGGGAAGTCCACGCTTTTTATTAAATCCATGTAACTACCCTTTTTTACTGGGCTTGTAAGAACCCATTATATCACCATTTAGACCCAAGGGCACAAATCCCCAAAGAACATGTAAAATCCCATGACCTATAGGTCAAACCAAACCCTCTTTTCATTATCATCAGAGGACTTAATTTACAATTCCCCAAATATCACCCAAAAATTATACACCATCATCCCTTTGCACCCCTTAATAGAGGTTGTCGTTCACATCACTCTTTCATATCTGCATCATCAATCCTCTATTTCCATTTATCATAGGCAGTCTTCCACATTGTCCATGAATCTATACATTGACCCCCCACTACCATCCATCAATGATTCTTGAATCACTCGTTGTTCTGGTAATATGTATGTGGTCACAACAATCTAATTCTATACCAACACTATGGCACAAACCGATAAAGTTTCTACTCCCACAGCTGGGCTATTCCATGCAATCATCATGTCCCACAACCAACACAACAGTCCGGACAAGAAAATCCCCAAAATTTGGGCTGATCAGATTAAGTCCCAAGATGATACAGTATTACTAGGTTTACTATAACACTAGGCCAAGACCCCAAATATATACTAAAGTCATGTATTGTTTGGTAGTAAATTTAAAATAATATAACTCACAATAAAATCCAAATAAGATAGTTAAATAGTATATATATATATTTATTTATTTGAAACATATATTATAAGAATATGATATATTTTATATATAAAATTCAAAATAAGTATTTTAATATCAAAGGAGTAGTAAAAATTATATTTTATAATATAAATTATTACCTAATGTTATTTTTTAAAGAGTATTTAGTATATAATTAATATTTCTCCTCAAATAACCATTTGAATAAGTATTTTTTATATAAAATTATATTAACACCTTTAAAATATTATTATATATGAAATGATATATTAATATCACTTAAATTAGAAATCGATATGTAATAATATTAAAAACACATAATGCTTAAAAAACACCATTTATATATAAAAGTAGTTCAAATGATAATGTATATATTTTTTTAAAATAAATATGTATATTAAAAGTTTAAACATTTAAAATGTAATTTATTTTTGAATTTATTATATAAATATTATCCTAAAATGAACTTTTTAGTTTTTTATGAAATAATCAATCTTTAGGTGATTAGTAAAAAAATTAATGTTTTCAAAAAACTATCACTTTTATAATACAAAAATGACTTCAAATATTAACAAAACATTTTTATATAAAAATATATATTTTTAATAATTACAATAACATACATTAAAAAAATTCAATGTTTAGTTTAAAAAAAATCAAAAAATATTTGAAACTCAAGTAATATTTCTCAATCAAAACTATTTTTACACGCTTATAACAAAAATTAGACTTAATAAATATTAGAAAGTAAATAATTTTTTTTTTCCAATTTGAGTCAACAATATCAATATTATATAGAAATTTTAATATTATTTTCGTGCATAAATATAATATTAGTATGATTAGTGTTAATTACAGTGATAATGGTAAAATAGTTTAAGTGAAGAATTGTTTTATTAATATCGGGAAATTTTTACTTATTTAATAAAAATTTTATAATTTAAATTATGAATCCATTATTATGTTTAAACCAATATATAATTAGATTAAGACTCATTGAATTGGTAACTAATACCTAATATGATTAAGGAACACATAATGGTTAAAAGTAATTTTTCTACAAAAAATATTTTTTATATTATATATTTTTATTTAAAAGTTGATTTTCTAATATTTTTAGATTATATTAGATTAAGTGGATATAAAATTTTGGTTCAATTTTTCAAAAAATTTAATATGGTTTACCTTATATTTTTAAATAAAATATAATTTACTTAATTCAAAATTAGTAACTAAGGTAAAAATAAAAATGTAAAAAAGTTAAAACATGTGGTAAAAGACTTGAAATATGTTTAAAACATGGGTGGAATTAATTATTTGAGGATTTATTGGCCGAATATCACACCATAATCCATTATTATGAAATTTTAGATTCTATGTACATGGAATAGTGTAATGATATCATGGATGGGTAAAGGGTATTAAAAAAAGTTCCCTTTTCATAACTTTTAAAATGGGATCACTTACACCACTCCATGGTTAAAAATACAATTATATTTTACATTAAAAATCTTCTAAAACAAAATCTATTAAAATTGATTTTCTCCCACTTAAGCCACTGGTCTCTAGAAATTAGCTCAAGACCTTTATTTCCATAGAAATTTCTAAGAGAAGTTTACGTCTCCATCATAAGTATTACCATATTTGTAACACTTTCTACTTAATATTTATCTAATATATATCATAAATACATAACAGTATAATGAAATTAGTATCCTTATTATAATTATATTTTATTATATTATGAAAATAACCATTATTTATCCTTCTTTATCTCTTATGAAGGACAAAAGTGTTGCTAGGGTGTTACACGAACAACCTCCTCTATAAAAAGACGTGTTCTAATTTTCAACATCTCTATTCATAGATGATAAACAAGATTTAATATATGAATAAATGCTATATGTATAATATAACTATGATAATGAAATTTTTAATTATCTTTTACTTTTTCCCTCTCATTTAATTATAAATAAATACATTAATTTTGAATACGTGCGAACAATCACCTCCATGATTAATTGAAGTGCACTGTGTTGCATTTGTTGTCAATGAGGCATGAAGTTGTCTTGGAATGAATGGAAGTCAAGGAATGTCACGATGTGAATGACAAAGGTTGTGATGGTGTTGGTGAGGAACGGAGAATGGCCATGGTACTAAGAGGCATGTCACTTAGGAGATTCACTAAGTGGCATAGGAGATGTGGTTGAAACATTCTCTAGTAATATCAGACGATTGATGAGCTGATCTTTAAGTTCAAAGAACTTGTATCAACTAGATACAATGTCACAACATGATTAGAAGACCATGCATTGTAGTGACAATGCATGAGGAGTTGAAGAAGATCCATCCACAAGTCCTAAGTGGATGAAGTGAGCTGAAGAAGTCCATGCACTAACACTTAGTGCATGTGAATGTGAAGAAGATCCAATTGATCTCTGATTTGATCAATGAAGCACTTTGAAGAATTTAAGTGATTCAGGATTTCGGTTGAAGAAGAAGAACCTTCAATAATTCACTCTTAAGTAATGAATATATGTTGATGATATTTGAGGAATTCTAATGAAGAAGAGAAGGGAAGAAATGAAGAAGAAGAGTTGTGGCATTTGGAATATTACACTTGTTACTTTGTTTTTATACAAAGTCCTAAGTGTTTTACTTAGCAAAAAATAAGGCCACCAAGGAGGCCAGCCGAGGGTCATCACCCAAGGCACTTGTGGGACTCAAGGTCACCACGCCCATGGGGAACCCTCAAAGGCCAGGGCAGCATCCTTGAGGCAGGGGCACACCCGTAGGACACCGCATGGGCGCCTGGGGCACGCCCGGAGGAGCGCGGCAGGGGCCGTGTATAAGCCCCCGAGGGCACACGGTGGTGAAGCCCGCGCACCCGAGGAAGCATAGTGGGCGCCAGTAGCGCGCCCGCAGGGAGCAGAGAGTGGGCGCAGAGCGCGCCCGCAGGGAGAACACGGTGCGGGGCGGCACTGTGGAGGGAGAAGTTCAACTGAGGGGTTGAGGCGGCGCTAGGGTGATAAAGCGCGGAAAAACAGCGCGCTGTTTCGATGTGGGACGGCGAAAATTCATCAGGGATCTAATCGCGGTCGTCCGTTCCATCGCGCGCCGATCTAGACCGCTTATCTCATCTAGCGCCGAGATGTTATAATCCTGGCCGTTGAGCATCATTAAACATCGACGGCCGAGAGCTCTTCTTCATCCTCGAGCTCGTCTGAGGCCTCCCCGAAGCCACCCGCTTGCCGCCGCTGAACCAGAGCCTCCCCGAGGATGGTTTTGAAGCTCCCAACCACCATTGTCGAAGATAAAGGCACCATGGAGCTCGTCTGGCCCTTCTGAACCCATCCATGCATGAAAATGAGTTTGCATGCAACGAGAGGAATATTTCGGTCGAAGCCGAAGGCAAACCGAAGGTGCCGAGGCCATGTGGTGTTCGTGTTTTGCATGGGATGGCCAAAACAGAGGTCGTGCATGCGTTCTAAATCGCATGCACGAGGAGGAAAGAAAGAGGAAGATAAACCCGCGAAAAATAAAAGAACTCACCTGCACCGAAGAGAAAACGCAAAAATTTGGAAAGATTTTGAAGATCCGAAATCTTCGGTGATTCAAGATTTATCACGCGAAAGATATGGAATCTCCCTCTGCCTATAAAAGAAGATCCATAGGCTCTCATTTTGTTTGCTGATCCGCTGAAAAACTTGGAAGTCCCGTGAGAGCACCTTTGCCTCGCGAAGAAGAGTCTGCGCGCACACTTGCGCGGCAGTACAACCCAGAGCTTCCCTAGCTCTGTTTGGTTCCTTTTGTGCACTCCTTGCACAAAAGAAGAAAGGGAGTCCCCTGCGCGCTAATCCATTGCGCAGCAGGAAGACCTCATGGCCGCAACACCTTGCGCGCCCGAGGCTTGTTCCCGCTCTGCCCGCACATTTGCGCGGCAGGAGGAAGACCCCGCGGGTGTTGCACTTGCGCGCACCGCGGTAGGAGGAGCTTGCGCGCCCGCGACTGCCCTGCACCCGAGGCTTGCGCGGTTGTTGAAGTGAAGGAAGGTCGAGCCCCTTTCATCCTTCGGTGTGTGCTAAGTGCAAATAATACCTGAGGCACTGTGTGTGCAAGGATAACCCAAGACTTGGCAGTGTGTGTGCATAAGGAGGAAGACCAAACTATTTGTGTGTGTGCAAAGTGGACAAGAACACCTACGAGCCAAGTGTGTGCCAAGTGGAGAAGAGGACCCGAGGCATAGCCTTGTGTGTGCACCAAGTGAAGACCACACCTTTTGTGTGTGAAAAACAAGAAGAGGACCTACGGGTTAAGTGTGTGCAAGAAAAAGAGTGAAGGCCAAATATACACTCATTGTGTGTGTGCAAATCAAAGAACAAGTTGTGTGTGAAAAACAACAAAGTGGCCGAACCTTAGTGTGTGTGCAAAATAAAGTGTACACACTAAGAAGAAAGAGTAGAGGACTCTCACACTATTGTAGAACACACAATCTAAGTGTGTAGACAAAAGGAATTAAACTTGTGAAGGAAAAGAAGGAACAAGGTGTGTGTGCTAAAAGTATTTACACCCATTGTGGGTTTATCACACCAAGGAGAAAAAAGGGGAGTGCATGCATGCATGCATGCACGTGCACACATGAACAAAGCTAAATCAGGCTGTGTGCATCTGAGTTGTCCAAGACCAGAAGATCTTGAAGAATTTGAGAAGGCCATGCAGTCAGTGCATGAGGAAGCAGAGTTTCCATGCACTCAGTGCATGAAGTTGTTTTGTAGTGAGACTAGACCAGACTGAAGTTAAAGATATCAGTTGTCTGAGTATTCAGTAGTTGAAGAGAGAAGCCAGGTCATCCTTAGAAGAAGGAGATAAAGCCTGAGCAAGACGAGAAGACCTGATCAACTCAAGTGATCAGAGGTACAGAGCAAGGCTAACAGTCTTTATCCCAGACTGCTGAAGATACTTGAAGAAGATTAAAGAGAAGAAGAGCTACTCGTGTGACTCGAGGAGCCAGGAGAAGACCCTGTGGGACTCAAGGAGAAGAAGTCTTCAGTGGGATTCTGGAGCAGGCCAGTGGGACTCTGGTAACACTGTGGGACGCAGTATAAAGACCCTCCTGTGGGACTCAGGAGAGATACGGTGGGAAGCTGTATCGACCATTGTAATTCTAACAAGTTATAATGGGAGAATCCATGCTGGGAGAGCATGGAAAGGATGTAGGCCTTTGGTGCCGAACCTTGTAAATCCGTGTGCCCAGTGCCTTTACATTTACTACATCACTCGAGGAATGGCTGAGAGATACAAGAAGAGTGGATCGAGGCTTTAACCAGCCATAGAGGTTTAATTGATAAAGAATCAATTAGTAAAAAGTTTTAAGGGATCACTGATTCACCCCCTCCCCCTCTCAGTGATTCACACTGATCTGGGCACTTCAATTGGTATCAGAGGGAGGTTACCTCTAAAAGATCCAAGAGAGTCTATATGGAGTGCAGATTTGAGGAAATGAAAGAACAGACTCAAATGGAGATATCTTCCAAGACTCTGAAAAACAGAATGAAGAAACAGGCAAAGAAGATGAGGAAGAAGGTTGTTGCAATCAGAGAAACTCCTTATATGGAAAGAAATGTGAATGTCACATCAGATGACAATTCCTTTTATCATTCTTCTGATGAAGCCTGCTCTAGCTGTGATGATGATGGAAGAAACAATGATCTTCTAAATGCAATCAAATATCTTCAGAAGACAGTCCCCAAGGAAGTGGCAATGTGTATAGCTACAGGCCTCCTTGATCTTCAAGAATAAAAATTACAGCTAGAAGATGAAGCCAATTCTCTGGAAGTCCAATTGGCTAAAAGGGTTGGCATAACCAACACTCTTAGAAAGCTGGTGAAGGCTAAAGATGAAACTGTTTCTCTTTGAAATGATAGATATGAAGACACTGCTGAAGAATTTAAAAGGAGCCTTTCTGAGAAAGATTTCTTTAAAATAATGGTCAGAGATGTTTTCCATGCACTGGAAAAGAGGCATAAAGTGTCAATGAATGTCAGAGATCCTCAACTCGAAGACAAAGTCAAAATGGTGAAGGAGCTTGACAATTCATTGCTAGAAATGAATAAGGTGCATGAAGACCAGATGAAGCAGCTGGAAGATAATTGGGAAGGAAAGCTAAGAACTGTTGAGGATGAGAAGAACTCCCTTAACATGAAATGCTTAGAACTAGAGGTGATATTGAAAAATCTGCAATCGCCCAAAGCTGAATCCTCCCAGTCAGCTGAAAGAAGAAATGTTGCCACTCAAGTGAGCTTTGAGCAGGATGATTCTAAGAGAAAGACATCCTCTAATAAAAGTGCAACATCTTCTAGAAAGAAGGTACCATCCATACCATCTTGTACTGATGCTTCTAATTGTGTTTCCACAAAAAGTGCGGGATGGAAGAATAATTCCAAACAAATATGGATGAAGACAGTAAAGAAGCAGAGCTCTCCTGAAACAGCACAACAGGTCAAGAAAAGTACCCTACAATCAGAAGGACTGAAGAGGTCAAGATTTGTGGGACAATGCTAGTGTTGTAACAAGTATGGGCATTGTGCAAAGGATTGTTGGTACAATCCACTGAATGCCAAAGCACAGAGGAAGACCATGCCAAGGGGGAGCAAGCCAGAAGAAAAGAAGCAACATCCACAGGTCCAGAGACATCTGTTTACTGCAAATAGATTTGGATTACTTGAAAACATCTGGGATGATTGCAAAAGTGGTCAAAAAGATACATGTCAATCTCCAACTGTATCCAGAGCTCAAAAGAATAGAAGATCACAGAACCTGGCTAAGAGAGATTCTTTGGGAAGCAAGAAGAGAGGTGACAATGCTCCCAAGAAGATGTTGAAAAAGGGAGAGAAGTCCTTGGAGTCTAAATCCAAGAAGGTTGATGCATCCAGAAGGACCACCAAGAAATGCTTCTACTGTGGGAAGAAAGGACATATCATGGATCTTTGTAAAGAAGCCATGAAATTAAATAGAAGCAGACTGGACTCAAAAAGACATTCAATCCAGAAGAAGAAGAAGGGATTGATTGAAAACAAGTTTCCTAAGAAAGGTAGGTTGACAGCATCTAAGGAACCATGTGGAACGTTCAAAACATAGGCCACTCTTCCAAATGATTTACTTGTCATATGGCCACATCAGTTGCAACTTGCCAAAGATCTGCAAAGAGCTGAAGATAATGTTCTGGCAATTGCTAAGGCAAAAGGGAAGAAGAAGATTTCACATGAAGATGTTTTGAGAACCACACCAGCACAATCATCAATGAAGATCAAATGTGCAAGTGTGAAGACTGGTGAAAATGGGACATCTCGGTTAAGAGAATCTTCTCAACCTTGTTGTTCACATTGATGAACCAAGGAGGTTCCATCTTATTCCCTTATACTCTTGGTATATACATGTGCTAACATTGCAGGGAATTGAAGATGATGATCATTCTCATCTGGAGGATGGTTTGGACAGAATGGAGTGCACCCCTTGAGGGGGAGCCAATCTGGAGAAGATGATGTTCTGAAATTAATATCATCTTGAGAAAGTAGATGAAAGGGGGAGCTTTATCTTTGCACTGAACTTTCTAATGAGTTTTGTGGAGTATGTGCAGGATTTAGCAATTCATTGAATATCTGAACCCCTTAGCATGATCTCACATGTTTACAGTGAATGTGGACAGCATTGAGTTCCTTGGTTACATCACTCTTGTTTTCTGTACCGGGTTAGCCCAAGTAGACTTAGAGTTGCTTTACTAAAGGTTCTTTGCTAAAGAGAAAATGTGACATCATCCCTCTCTTAGTGATTTTTAAAGAAGATGCTAATCGAAGGGAGGAAGAGATTTTTTTTAAAGAGAACCACACCACACCATTGCATTTGATTGCCAATAAGGGGGAGAAAAGATTGGCACACATATTGACCCATTCATATGTGCTGAAGAAGTGTATTGACAACAAATACAAAGGGGGAGATTGAAGTGCACTGTGTTGCATTTGTTGTCAATGAGGCATGAAGTTGTCTTGGAATGAATGGAAGTCAAGGAATGTCACGATGTGAATGACAAAGGTTGTGATGGTGTTGGTGAGGAACGGAGAATGGCCATGGTACTAAGAGGCATGTCACTTAGGAGATTCACTATGTGGCATAGGAGATGTGGTTGAAACATTCTCTAGTAATATCAGACGATTGATGAGCTGATCTTTAAGTTCAAAGAACTTGTATCAACTAGATACAATGTCACAACATGATTAGAAGACCATGCATTGTAGTGACAATGCATGAGGAGTTGAAGAAGATCCATCCACAAGTCCTAAGTGGATGAAGTGAGCTGAAGAAGTCCATGAACTAACACTTAGTGCATGTGAATGTGAAGAAGATCCAATTGATCTCTGATTTGATCAATGAAGAACTTTGAAGAATTTAAGTGATTCAGGAGTTCGGTTGAAGAAGAAGAACCTTCAAGAATTCACTCCTAAGTAATGAATATATGTTGAGGAGATTTGAGGAATTCTAATGAAGAAGAGAAGGGAAGAAATGAAGAAGAAGAGTTGTGGCATTTGGCATATTACACTTGTTACTTTGTTTTTATACAAAGTCCTAAGTGTTTTACTTAGCAAAAAATAAGGGCACCAAGGAGGCCAGCCGAGGGTCATCACCCAAGGCACTTGTGGGACTCAAGGTCACCACGCCCATGGGGAACCCTCAAAGGCCAGGGCAGCATCCTTGAGGCAGGGGCGCACCCGTAGGACACCGCATGGGCGCCTGGGGCACGCCCGGAGGAGTGCGGCAGGGGCCGTGTATAAGCCCCCGAGGGCACGCGGTGGTGAAGCCCGCGCACCCGAGGAAGCATAGTGGGCGCCAGTAGCGCGCCCGCAGGGAGCAGAGAGTGGGCGCAGAGCGCGCCCGCAGGGAGAACACGGTGCGGGGCGGCACCGTGGAGGGAGAAGTTCAACTGAGGGGTTGAGGCGGCGCTAGGGTGATAAAGCGCGGAAAAAAAAGCGCGCCGTTTCGATGTGGGACGGCGAAAATTTATTAGGGATCTAATCGTGGTCGTCCGTTCCATCGCGCGCTGATCTGGACCGCTTATCTCATCTAGCGCCGAGATGTTATAATCCTGGCCATTGAGCATCACTAAACATCGACGGACGAGATCTCGTCTTCATCCTCGAGCTCGTCTGAGGCCTCCCCGAAGCCACCCGCTTGCCGCCGCTGAACCAGAGCCTCCCCGGGGATGGTTTTGAAGCTCCCAACCACCATTGTCGAAGATAAAGGAACCATGGAGATCGTCTGGCCCTTCTGAACCCATCCATGCACGAAAATGAGTTTGCATGCAATGAGAGGAATATTTCGGTCGAAGCCGAAGGCAAACCGAAGGTGCCGAGGCCATGTGGTGTTCGTGTTTTGCATGGGATGGCCAAAACAGAGGCCGTGCAAGCGTTCTAAATCGCATGCACGAGGAGGAAAGAAAGAGGAAGATAAACCCGCGAAAAATAAAAGAACTCGCATGCACCGAAGAGAAAACGCAAAAATTTGGAAAGATTTTGAAGATCCAAAATCTTCGGTGATTCAAGATTTATCACGCGGAAGATATGGCATCTCCCTCTACCTATAAAAGAAGAGCCAGAGGCTCTCATTTTGTTTGCTGATCCGCTGAAAAACTTGGAAGTCCCGTGACAGCACCTTTGCCTCGCGAAGAAGAGTCTGCGCACACACTTGCGCGACAGTACAGCCCAGAGCTTCCCTAGCTCTGTTTGGTTCCTTTTGTGCACTCCTTTCGCAAAAGAAGAAAGGGAGTCCCCTGCGCGCTAATCCTTTGCGCAGCAGGAAGACCTCGTGGCCGCAACACCTTGCGCGCCCGAGGCTTGTTCCCTCTCTGCCCACACCTTTGCGCGGCAGGAGGAAGACCCCGCGGGTGTTGCACTTGCGCGCCCCGCGGCAGGAGGAGCTTGCGTGCCCGTGACTGCCATGCACCCGAGGCTTGCGCGGTTGTTGAAGTGAAGGAAGGTCGAGCCCCTTTCATCCTTCGGTGTGTGCTAAGTGCAATGAATACCCGAGGCACTGTGTGTGCAAGGAGAACCCAAGACTTGGCAGTGTGTGTGCATAAGGAGGAAGACCACACTATTTGTGTGTGTGCAAAGTGGACAAGAACACCTACGGGCCAAGTGTGTGTCAAGTGGAGAAGAGGACCCGAGGCATAGCCTTGTGTGTGCACCAAGTGAAGACCACACCTTTTGTGTGTGCAAAACAAGAAGAGGACCTACGGGTTAAGTGTGTGCAAGAAAAAGAGTGAAGGCCAAATATACACTCATTGTGTGTGTGCAAATCAAAGAACAAGTTGTGTGTGCAAAACAACAAAGTGGCCGAACCTTAGTGTGTGTGAAAAATAAAGTGTACACACTAAGAAGAAAGAGTAGAGGACTCTCACACTATTGTAGAACACACAATCTAAGTGTGTAGACAAAAGGAATTAAACGTGTGAAGGAAAAGAAGGAAAAAGGTGTGTGTGCTAAAAGTATTTACACCCATTGTGGGTTTATCACACCAAGGAGAAAAAGGGGAGTGCATGCATGCATGCATGCACGTGCACACATGAACAAAGCTAAATCAGGCTGTGTGCATCTGAGTTGTCCAAGACCAGAAGATCTTGAAGAATTTGAGAAGGCCATGCAGTCAGTGCATGAGGAAGCAGAGTTGCCATGCACTCAGTGCATGAAGTTGTTTTGAAGTGAGACTAGACCAGACTGAAGTTAAAGATATCAGTTGTCTGAGTATTCAGTAGTTGAAGAGAGAAGCCAGGTCATCCTTAGAAGAAAGAGATAAAGCCTGAGCAAGACGAGAAGACCTGATCAACTCAAGTGATCAGAGGTACAGAGCAAGGCCAGCAGTCTTTATCCCAGACTGCTGAAGATACATGAAGAAGCTTAAAGAGAAGAAGAGCTACTCGTGTGGCTCGAGGAGCCAGTAGAAGACCCTGTGGGACTCAGGGAGAAGAATTCTTCAGTGGGATTCTGGAGCAGGCCAGTGGGACTCTGGTAACACTGTGGGACGCAGTATAAAGACCCTCCTGTGGGACTCAGGAGAGATACGGTGAGAAGCTATATCGACCATTGTAATTCTAACAAGTTATAATGGGAGAATCCATGCTGGGAGAGCATGGCAAGGATGTAGGCCTTTGGTGCCGAACCTTTTAAATCCTTGTGTCCAGTGCCTTTACATTTACTGCATCATTTGAGGAAAGGCTGAGAGATACAAGAAGAGTGGATCGAGGCTTTAACCAGCCATAGAGGTTTAATTGATAAAGAATCAATTAGTAAAAAGTTTTAAGGGATCACTGATTCACCCCCTCCCCCTTTCAGTGATTCACACTGATCTGGGGACTTCATTAATGAGTTGAATTTATAACTACCATCCATCATGGTTAGACATAAAAATATATATAATATATAAAAATAATTTCTATAAAAATATTAATATTTTAGATATTATGAAACTATTTTACAACTCATTCTATAATGAAAAACATACATAAATAGTTATGATGAAATTGATGAGACAACCTCAAGTAAAAAAGGTTGGAGTGAAAAATATATTATATATAAATAAAATATTATAGTCAAAGTAAATGTAAATCTAAAATATAGATGAATACATTTCTTGTTTATATAACTAATGAACTTAATTTAATTATTCAAGATGTTACATGCCACTGTGCTTTCAGAAAAAAGTTAGGTTTTTCATCTCAATTTATATTTATTAAGGTATTTTTAAATTCATCAACTAATTTATTATTGATATGGTTTATATAGTTCCCAATAATATATTTTGAAATACTCCTTTATTTAATTCGTGGGATTTATATAACCATAATATTATCAGGCTTCCAATAACTTTGACTCAAAATTACTAATGCTATAAGGGTTTCATATCAATCACCCTTCATTGAGTAATGATTTAATATTATACACTAATATTAATTTTTATGGAATAAATATTACCCGCATGTCCTATAATATCATAAAATATAGTTTGACATATCAACTTCAATTCTATTCATGATCTTTCATTTCAGGGTCAATGATTTATGTCTTCCCTAAAATATAATTTTACAAATCAATTTGATTTCTTGAGTTATACAGTTTATCCTTGAGTTTTATCTTTTATTTATTATGGTATGAATAATTTCAATTTTCGGAGATCAATTTGATTAAAATATTCCTTTTAGTTTATTTCCAATCATTTTTGAAAAGGCTACCATGTTATGAATACTTCCAATCAATTTAAAAAAAAACTTCACATCATTGTCCATAATTTTCCTTCCCACATTCTCCTTTTTAATTGTAAACCTAATTATTTTTTACCTCATGTAAATTTACCTCCTTAAATTTTAAAGATAATTTTTCTTTTTTATAAAGTTTTATTATCAACACTAGTGTTTTTAAAGAATAATAAAGAATGTTTTAGAAATCCTTTGTGACTTTCTGGTTATACATTCTTCTATTTTCCCCCTATTTTATTCAATATTAATCTCATGTACCTCTTATATTTATATAAATATGTCCCTTATATATATATATATTAATAGAATTTGCATTACTAGTGTTATACATGTTTCAGTTCCCATTCAAATTACAACTATTATGTAATGTCAATTTAAGGGAACTTTCCTATTTCTTATACTTGGTCATGCATCACTCCCATCAATGATGTTTAAACCATGAATAGATTTTCAAAACAATAATTCTTTTGGGTATTAATTCCTTGTTATATTTATGGTTTTATGGAAAACAATAAGGGATTTCCTTATTTAAAAATATCTTTTACTTATTTCACAAATCACCACCCATGTAGAACATTTTTATTCATTCTTCTACTAGATCATTCTCATGAATTTTCTACATTGGATCTAAATGTTCAATACCTATGCACTTTTTTCCATTCATAAAGTAAAAAATAATTTATATACTTCTTATATAGGGAACCGTAATGTTTTAGGCTTCAGTTATGCCTTGATTTAGAATTATGAAACCCACTTTCTTCTAATAAATTAATTATGATTAGGATTTATGTATTTTTTTCCTCATGTGGTACACATATGTTTTATTTAGATTTTTTCTGCAGGTGGGCATGGAATTATATATCCCTATAATAAATTGAGTAAATATTTACATCTCATGAGATGTTATGTAAGGGATTAGGGGTAGATCATAATCCACCATGGAATGTTTTTGACTTTATGATGATAGTTTTGGGAGTATCCCTTGACGTATGTTAATGATATAGTGTTTTATATTATTTCCAATTTTTTATAATTACATGATCTTATTATATAATTTCTTTATACAATATTTCTATGATTATGATAATCTTATTTATGACATCATGTTATTTCATTTGAATTTTTCGTTATGATTCATTACCATGTTTTCCCTCTTACTTTATTTTCTACTCAACACTTTTCCTTGTATATTTTTCTATGGATATCCTGTGTAGTTTTAGAATATATTTTGGAGTTAAGAGTACTATTTAAATAAAGATGAAATTTTTATGTTTAATATGATGAATTTTTATATATAATCTTCCAAATACACTAGCCTTTTATATCTTTATCCTGCATTATTGGAAACATATTTTAAGAATCATGAAATAAATTATGTTTAAGGATTTGGTCATCATATAATAGAATATTTATCACTATTAAATAGTTATTCTCTAGGAAAAATTCCATTTGGAATGCATAGAACCACAATAATTTATCATGTTTATTCTTCATCTTGAGAAACGTGACACCTTCAATGCACTGGACTATTACATATAATTTCTCCAATATGTAACCTTCACTAATCTAACACTTATTCTCTATGGAAACCTGAATTTTAATTTTTATCCTCTTTATTTAACATAGGGATCCTCAAAAATCACCATTACCTCCACTATAGTGTGATTTCCATAATATTCCCTTTTTGACTAACCTCCTAAAAAATACCTTATGCTTGAGGACTTTGAAATATTATTCCTTGAATTGAGAGACATTATTTATATTGTGATGTTTTCTATATTTTTTACTTTTCCATTGAAATATCTTATATACTGACTAAAAATTCCATAATTCTTGAACTGATGCTCCGCATTTTAGGTATGAAAGCTTCCAATGAAAAATTACATGCACAATGGCATGGTGTAAAACTTCTCTCCATTCTGAAACAACAACATCATGGTTATCTATTCCATGGTATGGTATCAAAAATCACTATAATGTTTTGGGAATCACCATAATGTTATGCATAATCTCTAAATATTTAGGTCGGAGCCTCAAATATATTATGTAAATAATAAATTTCCATTATTTCCTTACAAAAAACTCCATTAAGATGTGTCTATGGACACCATAGTGTGGTACCTATCCTGATAACATAACATCTTCATGAATCACACAAAGATCCTCTAGTATTTCTCATAACTTTATAATCCCCTTTAAAATGAACTTAACTGACATTTTCAAGAAACATAACCAAAAAAATACACAAATGGTGTTTTTTATAACAAATATTTTTCTTGGATATTTTTTGTTTTCCTCGTACAATTTTCAAATATGTTATTAAATTAAATAAAATTATAAAACATGTGTATATCACATATTTTCTTTAAAAATTACATGGTTATATAAATAGAAAACCTGATAAAAAATATATATCTTTTGTAATTTTAAAATGTAATAATTTTTTAAGTAGTCTAGTGAATGCACCGCCTCAATGAAACAACCCTTTTTTAAAATATATTTGGTATCATATACCCTTCAAAATATAGAAAAATATTTCTATAAAATTACAACATGACATGGAATCTTCATAGGGTTTTTACCCCACTTTAGGTATTATGGTTAGTTATGTCTCCGGTGACATGAATTTACATAATAGAAACATTTTATTCCTTACAATTTCCTTTCTTAAATTTAAATGTTTGTATGGAATCTCTATTACCACTCAATTTAACCATAAGGATAATGTTTTTAACCATAGATATTCATAACATCATCATATAACATGGTCATGGACCTCCTATACCATTATCTTCAATTTTAATCAAATTAAGGATATTGTTAAACCTTTTATTGAATTAATTCATATCATAGTTTAATAAATCTATTAGTTACGTTGCAACATTAATTTTTGAATAATGACCATTGTCATATAATGCTTTTATGGTGACCATATTCTCTTCATGTCATTTAATTTCCTAAAAATATTTAGTACACGAGTTAATATTTAAGTATCCTTATCCATCTTATACTGAAAAAGTTCTTTTTAAGCCTCATATCTTCTATCTGTAACCTACTCTTGATAGTTATTTTTCTTGTTTTCTATCATCTAAATATCAATATATTATCATGTATATTTATAATCATAGGATCCATAAAAACAAGCATACATATATAGAAATAAATATATTCCTTAATATGATAAATATTTATATTTACTTCTTAACCATCTTCATTAGTTGGTGACTTATTAGGACTTTTTTCCTTCAACACATAGAACCTTGTTCTGACTTGATAAATATATTAATCTTTCTATAATGGTTTATAAATTTGTTTCCATTTTAATTTTCATTCAAAAATATTTATCTCAATCATATTTCATAATTATTATATTCTTATATATAATAAATGATTTTATTAGAAGTGTATCATGGTTTACATTCATTTAATATGATAATTTTTTTAAATATTCTACCCCTAAAAATGATGAATTTTATTAATTAAATCATATCCAATAGTATACCAATATCCATATTTCTATAAGTAACGAGTCCTCATTTATATTTATTCCATCACATATCTATTTAGAAAGGCCATGATGACAATCGTATGACATATAAATCTTATATATTTGAGTGGATATCCCATTTCCAAAATCCATCATGTTAATAAATGACACTCTATATCTATAGTATCCTAGAAATTAGATTTTCCTAGATAAGTGTAACCCAAATCATATGATAAGTGTGGGAACTTGATCTTGTAAGCATCAACCATAACTCTCTTTACTCATATATGACAATCCATGGGAACTATGATTTATCATTAAACTACCTAGTTGGATGATCATGGTCTTGAAGAGTGTTCACTTTAGAAATAATATAACATTAAGTATTATTAAGGGGATTTTAAACCCCACCATACTATCTCATGTATTCCATTTACGCATAAATTCTTGAAACAATTTAGTTTTAGTATCCTATACCTTTAACTATGATAATAAGTTTATAACCTATTAATATATAACACTTTATTGTACTCCTGATTTTTTTACTTATAAAAAAATAAAAAAAATTATATTCAAAAATATATTAATTCATCCCATGCATAAGTTGGATAAATCCCTTGCATGTAATTGTTTATAATTTTATAAAACCAAATTCCTTACAAGTGTAATCATGATATGATTGGTAGCCACCCCCCATTTTTCTAGAGTGATCTTAAGTCCCAAATATAGTAAGATAATTGACCTAAAGTTCCATTATACGTGGATTAATACCCAAGAGAGACCATAATTCCAATTTTAACTTAACATATATTACGTTTATATCATAATCAATCATTACTTTCAATCACATAATAGACATGTAAAATTATAATGATGGATGAACACAACTAAATCTTATATCATACCAATCATGTAACTCCTTACAGACACAATATGAAATTTATAGTAAGTATTTGAACACATTAAACTAAACAAATATATCAATTAAAAATATAATTCTCATATTAATGAATGAATACTTCAAATATCAAGACATGAAAAAAATATTTACTAACATTTTATAAATAAATTTATTATGAAATCATGATAATTTAATATGCTTAATAAATATGCAAAAAATAAATAAACATGAATGATTCACATTATGAACTTTTTTAAATTCATAATATCCATGGAATTTAATATGAAATCTTTTATATTAAAATTATATGATATTTATGATATCATTTAATATCATTAAAAATTAATATTTTATATAAATACTTTTCATAAACTAAATACCACATATTTCAATTTATTTAAACCTTTGATTTAGTTAAAAAAAACTTTTGGCATAGTCAAACTAAACTATAAATAAGTCCATTAATATGAATATTTAATTTTAGTGTTAATAGAAAATTGATAAATAAATATAAACTTTTATATGTTTTCCCTTATTTTACAATTTATAATCATTTTAAAAATTTAGGACATAAAAAGAAAATTAAACAAACAAAACATCAACCAAATTTGGTTGTAGAGTTTTAATCCCACAAAAATTTATAATGGGCCCATAAAACCCACATTATTGATGTTTTTTTATAATTATAACACAAAAAAGTATTTAATTATAAAACCAAGGATTTTTTTAATATAAACCACACTATAGTTTCTCCCAGGGTAAATAATACATATAAGGGTAAAACCATGATAATTTTATATGGTCTAATATTTTTTGGTTGGAACTTTTATAATCCATACTTATTAAACTATTGAATGGATTTCACTTAACTATATCATGGGTGACTTAAAAAAACACATTTATATACAATCCATTAGTTTTTTCTTAGTAAACCACTATATTTTGATATTATTTCACGATCCCCTCTTTTTCTTGAAACATTTTCATACCTATTTTTTTCTATCCCATGCCATAGTTTTAAATATTTTTGTAAAATCATACCCACCCTTCCAGTAAAACAAATTGTGGTTATCTAAAAATAAATAACACTAATATTTTTAATAAATCATTTCATGGTTCTAGAAAAACCTATTTCCATGTTTTTTCATTTATCCAAAAATAAAATCTAAATGATATGTGCTGGTCAGAGTGAGTATCTCAAGAGGGGCGAATTGAGTAACCAATAAAAATTCATATTTAAAATAGATTATTTTGATATCACCTAAACATTTGATAGCCCAATTTATTAATTATGAAGTATGATAAAGATATTTATCTTTCAAAATATTTATCTAAAGATTGATTAGGAATTGGATGAATAATGTAAAATATTATTTGATCCTTTGAAATCCATTTACTTGAACAAAATACTACATGAACACAAATTATTATAAAATTTCAAAGTATATGTTTTGTTTACAGTAAAATAAATTTTCATTTTTAAAGAGGAAATGATGTAAAACAAAATTAAATACACAGCTAAAAGTTTGAATATAAGAGGTTCAGTCTCAAGTCAAGACTTAGTCCTCACTACTTGGTGATCACTTTTCACCAGGATGTTTATATAAATAAAAAAAGATGATTTACATGCTGAATTGGGTTTTACAATAGTTTAAAAACTATCCAGGTTAAACATGACCTCTTCCATAGTTATATATGGGAGTAAAAAGGAATTGGCCACCCAAGGACCTCTACCACTATTGTCCATGGGAGTACATGTTTAAGAAATAATGATAAGATATCTTGGTATCATTCAGTTTAGCATAATAAATAGTGTACATGTTAAAAAATAGTGTATGAACACACACTACTCAAAATGCAATAAATATAAAAAGAAAAGAGCAATATAAAACTGTATATTTTAGAAATTATTGGTCTATTTCAACACAGTTTGTGACTATTGGTTTGATTCTACAGTGAATCTTGGTTCAGGTTATCTTGAAAACATAGCAAGAACATAGTGTCGTAGACTCTTGTTCATTCTCAGAGAAATTAACTGAATGTGAGGATACAGTTCAGCTTCCTAGTCATGTGTTTAAAAAGGTCATATATTCTTGTTTTCAATCAGGTTCAGCTCTAAATGTGTTCAAAAATTTTGATTTCCTATCTTTTTATCATTTTTCTTCATCCACTATTGCATCTCTTTGCATGAGTGTGTCTACTTATATTATTATCATCAAGAGTATGAATATACTAATCTTATTGTCTTCGTCATTCTGCATGTTTGATAGTTACATCAATATTTTATATCAAATTTTTTAGATAAAATCATTAAAATAATAAATGGAATAAAATTCAATAACCTAGGATTTATAAACAATTTCATGAAAAATAATTATAAGGAAATAATGGAGGAGTCAAAGTCTAGAAATGTCTCGGTCTAATAGTGTCTCTGAGTATGGCGGTGTGTTGTTCTGCTGACAGGACATGGGAAGTGTCTTATATTTAGCCAAAATATCAATTTAATAGTGGTTTCTCAACTGGCGGTGTCTATTCTAGTGGCCTCTTATACTTTTAAAAAAAATTGTTGGTTCTATGACACTGGTAGTGCCTCATCTGGAAATATCTCATACATAGCCAAATTTACGTTCTTGTGGTATGTGGATGACAATGTCTCTACTTATTGTATCTTATATGGTGGTGTTTCATCTCATAGTGTGTCATTTGATGGTGTCATTGGTATAAGTATCTCATTTGGGCATAACTCATATTTCAAAAATTTTATCACCTATCTCAAATTTGTGGAATACTTATTGAAAACATGAAATTCATTAATATCATTAGAATCATGATTTTTTTATCATTAAAACAAGGGGTCAACAATTTCCCCCACTTAGATGATAAAAAACCACTACATAATTAAATATTATTAATGTAAAAACATGTCATCAATGGTATTAAAAATCGTGACATAGCACTCATAGTATGTATAGATGGTATGGAAGAAATAAAAAAAGTAAAAAGAAAGTATCAAAGGTAAGTATCTTGTATCAAATATAGAATGTTAGAAAATAGATAGTATCAATGATAAGAAAGAAAAATTTCTGTAATAAATTAGAAATTTCATAAATCATAATGTTCTACAAATCAAACCAAAACAAATATTCCATATGAATCCCCCCCCTTTGGGGTTATTAAAAAGGTGAAGATTAGCATAGTAAAGATATGAAATTCAATAAATAGACTAGATTTATTGAAAGGAAGTATAAATTTCTATCAAAAGAATATTATAAACTAGGTCACATTAAAGACATATAGTCTAATTAAAAAATCAAGGAAATGAAGAGGGGTCCATTGGTTCTTTTCCCTTATCCTTGTCTTTCTATTAATCTGAGGCAGAAGCGTCCGCCGAGTCTATGGGAGCATGAGGTATGTTTCTTAGTACACTAGTTGGAAGTAAAACTATTTCACATGGATTTCTATGACACAGAATAGTGAACAAAATGATATTTCTCATAGATTTCATAGGATTAATGGGAGAAAGATGGAAATAGCCAAATATAGGATCTCTAGGATCCCTTATAAAACCTTACCTAATAGATACATCTATAGTAATAAGAATATATTCCTAAGACACTACATCATGGAAATGAATATATCTAAATAGATTCATCAGATTTATAAAATCGATTATAATCTATCCAACTCTTTCTATTTCAATGAATAAAACATGACTTCTCTTCCACAAACCAGATCAATACTGGATTCATCTCTTCTAGTTTCCTTACTTTCTCTTTAAAAGACTAAGAAACTAGATTCATACTTAAATTTTTAGATAAGAACTTGAAATTTTATTCCATATCGTGATTTCTGTAAATACATGGGAGATAATTATTAATTTTATTTTTAATTATTTCTTTAAAAGAATCAATATCCTTATTATATGTTCTGATCATCAAATGGTTATTCTATGTACTTTTCTTAAACTTCCTCATAATTTAAAAATGAATCATAGGTTCTACAGTTGAGGGTCCACTAGAGTTAGATACAAATCCTTCTCTGAAAACTATAATTAACTGATCAATATCTAGTTCTATAGAAGAATAAGGAGAATTAATTGAATATGTATCCTTAATACATTTTAGGATTCCATCTCTGGAGGTAGAAAAGGTTGACTTTAGGTCTTCAAAGAGAGGTATAAAAATCTCCAATTTAATTCCAATTCTCTTATTATCAATCTCACATACTTATATGTGATGCATCATCTTTGGATGGATATGTTTTATAACCAACTAAAAATGATATCTGGCATTCTTTTCAACAAATTTGGTCCAAAGGAAAGACTAAATTCTCAACCTCTCATTCATGTATGAAATTAACTTTTCACGAAAGTCATAAAAGTCAATCTTTATGACAATTTAAATTGGTATAATCAGAGAGTTTTGGGTAGTAGGAAAATGTTCAAGGGAAATAATTTTAAGTGAAGTAAACTTTTCTATCAAACCCCCAAAATCTACTTGAATTATTATAAAGCCCTTAGGATCTCCTTCATTTCAAACATTAGGTTCAACATTTTTTGGTGGAATCCATAAAACACTATATTTATTTTCCCATTAATCTTATATAGGATCGACCCATAAATCTAGAATGAAAACTAAGACAACTATAGTGGTGGGAGGTACTACACCAGTAAGTACAACAAACACAACAACACTTCTCCATCAATCTGAACTATGTGCAGCTAAGGTGCGTTCAACATTTGTAGGTGCGCCACTTATTTATTTACTAATAGAAGGTTGAACTATCATCTGAGTATCATCCTATTTTCCAACAATAAGAGATTATAATTCCATATTAATCTCAAAACGAGGCTTATTAGTCACCAAGACAACAATTTTTAACTACCACCTTACTCAAAAGAAGGCATCTCCTTTTGGTCTCTCTCAGATACATGCAATTTGAAAGATAAGATAACACTAATATGCTCTACCAAGTAAGAATAAGAAACTAGTTTACCAGTTTAAATAGATCTAGACACAACTTAATCAACTAGTTAACCATAATTAAAGATCTCCATTGATAGGGATTTCTCCCCCTTAATAAGTGAATCCTTCACTTTTAGATTTGGGTCTACAAATCCAGTTAAATATGGTGTTTCTAAAGATTCACCTGGTAAATCAAGAAGTTATGCATGCATCTTCACTTCCTTTGTATTATTTTTTCCACTTACACCATTAGTGTCAAATTCATAATCATCACTTTTAGTATCTACATCACTTTAATTTCCATTACAATTTTCAAAAATTTATTCTTCATCACCATTCTCATCATCATCATCATTTTTTGAAATGATTGTGAATTAATCCTCTCTTGAATAATTTGTTTCCTCTTAAACACTCTTAACAAGATATAATTTTTTTGGTAGTATCATAGGTTTTCTATAATCTCAAATTATAATGGTAGAAGATTTGGTAGACAAGTCAGGATCAATCCCTTCATGATCCAAAGGTTCCTTTTCTTCTTCTTCTACAAAAACTATTTTATCATGATTAATGTATTAAACTATTTCAACAGGCTCAAGGATTGGATCAAGAACATCCCTCAAATAGATAGGATGATCAACTAGGATGAACCTAGAGTACAACTTATCACTATCTCCAACCCACCATCTCTTATAGGGGTTCGAGCTAGTCTTCATCCTTGAACAAGTAGCTCTCAAAATACCAAAATCACCTCAGTGTCTAATAAAATATTCATCCACAGCTACTAGTTCCTTGGCCTTTAACATGGAATTAATGAACATGGGGTAGATCAAGGAATTAGATATGGAGGGTAGATTGATCATGCCACACATATGAACCATGATATATCTACATAAAATTATTTTATGCACCTGTTTCATTACATATAGAAAGTAAACATATTGGTACCTTAGATTTGTGAAATTACCCTTTATTAGGCATAGATTGTGCTAAAAAACATAAATAGAATCCTACATTCCCCATAAAGATTTAAGGAAACATGTCTTCTAGTTATTCCATCTCTTGTCAGTTCATACAAATCCTCTTCATACATAAACAACTCACTATCTTCATGAATAATGCCTTGGTTATCATCAGAAATTCCGTCATGAGAAACACCAAAATAGTTATCCCATTTTATCAACAAAAATGTAATTAAGTGTCCTTTTACATGACTTCATACAAAATCATAACTATCTTGATGAAATTAAAACTCTACATACTGATAGAATTTATAAACTAACATAGAGTGTAAGAGTCTCTTGTTTGAAGAGAACCACTCTAACTATTCTTGGATTGGGAGTACATTGAGTACTAGACAATTTCTAGACAACAAACAATTTTATTCAACTTCCCTTCCATTTTCTACAACTATGTTCGAAATTTCATGAGTAACTAGTGCAACAACGGTAGGAACACTCGGTTATTTCTTCTAATTATTAAAAGATCTCTATTTATAAGGTGAATAATTAGAAGGGCGATTCATTCAAGGAAAGAAGTCTGATTCAACAAGCTTAAACAAGAGTAAGGACAAGGTTTTAAATGTTGGAGATAAAGGGTCACACTAGGATAGATAAAAAATATATAAGATTATCACACTCGGTAAAATGTTTGTTTGGAATGAACATAATACTGTTTTCATATCATTTAGAATTTGAGGTATTCTAAAAAATGAAATTGAAATTATACTAAAATATATATTTAAACTTGGGAGAATATAATTATTGGGTTATGAAAAATATATAAACTAATAGAAATTAATTGAGTGGTTTAACATGGGAAATAGAAACATTTGTGAAGGCACGACATATCAATTATATGACAAGTCAATGGTGTGAAAACCCAGTGATGTGTCACCACAATGGGTTTTCAACCACAACGATATGTCAACTCAATAGTGTGTCAGACCAATGAAGTGCTATACCAGAAAATTGAACATAACCAAAATTAATAATTCCTAACCCATGTTTGATATATTTCTTTCTCTCAGAATTCAAAGGCTTAGTAAATATATCAGATAACTGCTTTTATATATCAATAAATTCAACAGTGGTATCTCCTTTCTAAAATTTATCTCTCAAAAAGTGATGCCTCAGATCAACATGTTTTTTCTTTGATTGTGGAATTCGATTATAAGAGATATTTATTGCACATGTGTTTCCACAGTTTATTGGGACATGTTAGAATTAATATCCATATTCTCGTAAAGTGTGTTTATCAACAAAATATGTTCAAAAAAACTACCTAAAACTATGTATTCATGTTTATAAGATAATATATCAAACAAATTTTGTTTCATAATACACCATGGAACTAGTGAATTTCTAAAAAAGTGACATGTTTTAGAGGTGCTTCTTGTATCTGATTTACATCCACAAAAATCAATATTAGAATAACACAATAAATTAAATACTTTTCCTCCAGGGTAAAACAATCCAAAATTGGGTTTATACTTGAGGTATTTGAAAATTCTATTAACATCATTAAAATTTGACTCATTGGTATTTTCATAAAAATGAGATCACATAGACACTAAACATAATATATGGTTGACTATCAGTCATATAGAGAATACTACTAATCATACCTCTTTAACTGGTTTTATCCAAGATTCATCAAGATCCAATTCATAAGTGGTACTCGTAGGAGCATCAACGCTCTTATTTATATCCAAGTTAAAACGTTTTAAATGTTTTTATATATTTATATTTACTTACAACAATTCATTATTTGTTTTTAAATAATTGAAATCCATGATATAATTTGATTTTACCCATTAAACTCATTTTGAATTCATTTTGAATCATTTAAAAAAATTCATTACATAAATAATTTCTTGAAGATCGAAAAATAATTTCAACAACATATATTTGTACTACTAAATAATCTTTTCATATTATTTTTATAAAAATAGTAGGGTCATCTATACGTTTTGGGAATCATGCTGAAATAAATAAACTTGTTGATATTATCATACCATGATCTTGGAGCTTGTTTTAAAAATTTAACTCTTTAGATAATTTTAAAACGTGATTTTTAAAATGAGGATTTAGAAAACCAGGGGGTTGTTCTACAAAATAATACTCAACTCTAAAACATTTCAATAAAAAACTCATAACATTCATTTAATAAATATTGAAATCTAGATGATATTCACAAGAAATTAGGATTCTTATGGACTTGAGTATGACTATAGGTGCAATGGTTTCATTATATTCTATTCCATCTTCATTACCATAAGCTTGTGGAAAAAGTCCATCCTTATTTCTAACTATAGTGATTGAATAATCAACCTTGCTCTTAAAAACCCACTTAGTTCCAATATTCAAGGTTTCATTGGGTCTATATACGAGTTCAAACATTTTATTTATTTCAATTTGATTTAATTATTCTTACATGGACATTACCCACAATTGATCATTAATATATTTTTTGATATTCATAGGTTTATGTTGAGATAAGAAAGATTGATGTTCAACCTGATTTCTTAGATATTATATAGTTTGAGTTCCTCTATTTAGGTTATAAACAACTGCATATAAAGGATGTAACTTAATGGTTATAACAGCTTAGAAATAGAAGGGATGTTCACTTATGGATTTTTAGGATCAGGTTTGGGAAGTTCTAGAATGTTTTTCAAATGAGATGGTTTTTTTCTTGTTTTAATAGCAGAGTATAAAGGTTTAGAATTTATGTTAATAGAAGATAAATCATCCTCAAGGATTTATAAGGAGGTCTTAAGATCATGTGGATTATTTTCATCAAATATGACATGAAATGATTCTTCTACAGTTATGGTCTTATTATTAAACACTCTATATATTTTTCTAGAGATTGAATAACCATGGAAAATACCTTCATCACTTTTGGAAGATAATTTGTCCAAATTTTCATTAGTGTTAATAATAAAGTCTTTGTAACCAAAAACTATATATTAATTAACCTTAGGTTTCCTATTATTCTAGAAATCATAAGGGTTATTCATAATGATAGGTCTGATCAAAACTCTATTGATGATATAGAAGGTTTTACTAATATCTTATACCCAAAAATAGATTGGTAGGTTATATTGATACAACATTGTCCATGCTATCTATTATAAAGTTATATTTATCATCTCTACAACTCCATTCTATTGGAGGCCCTAGTTGAAGAGAATTATGATTATAACGTTTTTATGAGAAAAATGATTCAAAACCTTGGTTCTCAAACACATGGATATAGTCACTCTTTAGGGTCATAATTCTTTGTCAATTTAGGTCTTCTACAGGATTAGAATGCTTGGTAAAGTAAGATAAATCTTCACTTGTGTGACCTAGAAAGTATACCCAAGTATATCTAGAGGAATCACATACCATAACATAGACATAGGGCTTCCCATTAATACTTTAAAGTCTATATTTCCAAAATAAATCCATGTGAAATAACATAAGAAGTTGAGATGTTGATACTTATTTCTTTAATTTAAAAAGAAACATTGTGTAGTTTTCTTTTTTGAGAGGGGTTATAGACTTTATCAATTGGGAACTCATTCTTAGGAAGATCTCTATCTAACTCTTATAATAAGCTTCATATGATTGTTAATGTTGTAATGTCCTAGTCTCATATTACAAATACATGCCTCTTTATAAAATAGAACTATGTGTAAAACATTTTTCGAAATAAAATAATTTAAATCAACAACATAAATATTGTCATTTCCAAATGAAGTAAATACAAAATAATTTTTAGAATAATGAACATTACAATAATCATTCTCAAAGTTAACATAAAGTCCAACAACACATAACTATGATATGATTAGAATATATTATTTTAATCCATCAACAAATAAAACCATAGAAATTAAAACTAATGTTTTATTAGAAATTAGGCCTAGGTCAATGATCTTCCCTTTTTCATTATACCCAATGGTAACATGGCCAACATTAACCTTAATAAGGCTATTGTAGCATGAATAATCCTATTTCATATGCCTTGAACAACCACTTTAAATTTAACAATGAATTCAACAAGAGGTATTCAGATAGCTTTCTTATAATACTAGTTTTAAACAAGAAATTATTTTCACACCCAAATTTGTTTGGGTCCAAAAATGTTAGTAATAAATTATTTGGAAAACTATATTTTGATAATGGAATTCCTATAATAAATTTGAAGGATTTTTTAAATAAAGAATTTATTAGGTCCCTTATAACAATAATTTTCATAAGAACTCTCTGGTTTGGATTTAGGAATAAAAGTACTCTATTATTTTCCTCCATCTCGGTTGATATCCAATTCAACTAATATAATTTGGTGAAACTTGATTACTCAAAATTTATCTAAGTTCATAACTACTATTTCTATAATTTTATATATTTTTCTTAATTTATCATTAGGAAGTTTAAGATTAGTGTTCTCCAGGATCAGTTGATCGTTTTTTCCTTTTCTATAAATAGTTCAGATTTTCATTTTGATGTTATATAATTCTGTCATTTTAAAACACTATATTTATCATTTATCCCATTAAAAGTCTCTTATAACATGTTGCGGTATTAAAATAATTATTCATTTGAAATATCATCATCATCATGGTCTTCATTGTACAAATTATCATAATTATCAATAGGTAGAATATCAAAAACATTATGTAAAGTAGATACCTAAATAACTTTAGTCATGAAACACATATTTTTTGGTCTTGCTTATTTTAAGGTGAAGAATCTAAATCTATGGAGTTATTCTCAGAATCAATATAGGTGGTCTTCATATCCCTTTTGTATCTTACATAATTTTCATTATAATTATTTTTATACTTAAACTTTAGACAGTCAGATTATATATTTCATTTCCCCATACATTCATAACAGTCATGTTATTTTGAATCATTATCCTTCTTCCAATATTTTTTTTCTATTTCATCTATTCTATTAATTTCCGGTATAGTATGATTTTGTGCCAAAATGTTTCTTCCTATAAAACCTATTTATTCTTTAAGCTAGGTGAGGCATCTCCTCATCACTATCAGAAGAAGATTCACTATCACCTGAATTTATAGTTTGGACTTTCTCTTTTCCTTTTCCTTCTCTTTATGTTTAGATGTAGTAGTCTTATAAGATGCTGATTTTATCTAAGGAAATTTATATTCTACATGGTTTAACTTTAACTATTTATCATACATTATAATATTACGTATCATATCCTTGGTAGATATCTTGCTTATGTCACATGATTCTCTAAATGAAACTGATTTGACTCTCCAGCTTTTATGCAGACATTTGAGTTGGCACATGATTTGATCCTTTATAGAAACAAGATTTCCATGTGATCTCATTTTATTGACAATCTCGTTGAACCATAGATCCATGTTAAAAATCAGTTCATTAGGCTTCATTTTAGAGTTATCATATTTAATAATATAATTATTAATTCACATTTGTTTAACGTTAGTAGTTCCCAAATGGGATGAAAAAAAGTATCCCAAATATCATATGCAGTTTTACATATAGATATTCTATTAACCTATATATCTCTTGGTGTATAGTAAATGGAATTAATGGCTTTAAAATTTTTGTTGTCAGCTAACTTTTTTGCATCATCACAAGGCTTATAAAATTATCATTAATAATATATTGATCCTCAATAGCATACCAAATTTCAAATCTCATGCTTTCTATATGGATTCTCAGTTTAATTTTATAGTGATCACAATTGTTACAAATAAAGAAATAACATTATTTTTAGTATAAATATATTTATTAATATCCACATTAGTAAATAAATTAAGAACTAATATAAATTTAATATCCTTAAATTAAAAATAAAATCACAGTTGAAAATGGTTTGAAAAAATTTAATACCAAAGAAATAAATCCTTTCATACAAAATATTTGTTAGAGTGAGTATCTCAAAAAGGGGATTAATTGATTAAAAATAAAAATTTCTGTTTAAAATTTTTATTTTAAACCCCCCATATATTAAAATGTATCCCAGTTTATTAATATATATTATATAATATACATCTTAATATTTCTGATGATTTCTATAAAGATTGATTAGGTCTCAGATGAATAATATACAGTATTATTGGATCCTTAGAAATCAGTTTACATGGTAAAAATACTATTTGAATACAAATTAAGATAAACCCTTTATTTATATATATTTTTTATAGTAAAAACAAATATTAATTCTAAAGTAGAAATAAAGTCAAATAAAATCAAATCAGACAAGAGAAATATTGAATAAAAAAGTTGCACTCTCAAGTCAGGACTTAGTCTGCTCAGCATGTTGATCACCAGCCACTAAGAAGCTTATATAGACAAACAAGTTGATCCACAACATAGATTGGGTTTTACAACATTTTAGAAATTGTCAAAATCACACAAGACCTCTTCAACAATTATATGTGGGAGTAAAAATGAACATGCCACACAAGAACCTCTTCCACTATTATCTATGGGAGTAAAATTTCAGGAAAACATGATAATATATCTAGGTATATTTTATTTCAATACAGGAAATAATGTGCATATAATTAAAAAGAGCATGCACACACACTACTCAAAATGTCATAAAGATTTTTTTTGAGATATCTAAAAATTTAGAGTTTAGAAATAACAGGACTATTGAAATTCATCTTTTGACTCTCTGTTTGATTTTTGTAGTAAAGCTTATGTTGGGTTCACTTGAAATACTAGGATGAAAAGAGAGTCATAGACACTAGTTATTTACTAGAGAAAAGAACTAGATGTGATGATGTAGTTCTAATTCTAGGTTGAGTGTTTATAGCAGGTGAGCTCTTCGTGTTTGAAATAAGGTTCAACAATATATTTTTTTAGTATGTTCTAACTCTGATATTACTATTAGTTAGATTCATCCACTATTTAATCTCTTCACATGAGTGAGTCTAGTTGTTTTTTATCAACAATAACAAGAATATCCAGATCCTCTCTTCACCCTCATATTATAGATCTGACACTTTCATCAATGTATTCTGTTGAAAATTTAATATATAATAATTAAAATAATAAATGGAATTAAATTCAATAATGTAGCTGTCAGAATAAATTTATTCAAAACATAAGTATAAGGAAATAGTGATGGTGGCATAGTCTGGTGGTTTCTCGATCTAAAAGAGTCTCAGAGTTTGGCAGTGTGTTGTTCTGGTGGCATGACACTTGGTTTTTCATAGACATATCTATAATTTCACTTCACTAGAAGTTTATTATCTTATGGTGTCTGGTCTGGTGGTTCCTTCTAATTTACCAAATTTTTGTGTTTGAAGCATGAAACTGGCAGTGCCTAATATAGAATCATACCATATGTAACGCCCCGACCCTAGAAGCCATGATTCGATGCATTATTAAGTATCATTGGAATGATAATAAAAGATCAAGTCTCGGAAGACCAATTAGTTTAGTAGCCTTGAAAAAACTAGATACATTCATAAGTCTTACATTACATGATAAAGTGAAAAACTAAAACAACATAGTCTCCATAGTCCACACTCATATCCCCTTAGACTATCTTTGCAGGTCATTCATAAAATACTTCTTCACATCCTGGAAAAAATAAAACATAGAAAGGGGTGAGCTCAGCAGCTCAGTAAGGATAAAAATATAGCGTAAACTTTCATAAATAAGCATAAACATTTAAGGCAATGTATAACTAAAACAAAAGCCTTCTAAACTTTAAATTCGGAATAATATGGAAAAAATGAAATGAAATAATGTCATTTACTTATTCGCATGGATATTCTAGTCGAATAATCTCATGCAATATCAATAACCACTTTCATAAAGATGGAATGCATAATGCCAGACTATCATAACCACATAGTTAAGGCCTTGTTCCAAGACTACAAATAAGATTTTGTCAAGGCCATGTGCCAAGAAACTAGTTTGTCTCATGAGACATATCGATGCATCGAGGAGCTATAGAGGGATCCACCCATCACTTATAAGTCAAATACACTCCTCATAAGAAAATTTTGAAACATAACATAAACATTCATATTAAAACCAGCATACAAAATGTCAATACCTTATCCACAATCCATGAATGGTATAAAAATAGAACATCCACAGTCAAACATAAATCATTCTATAAAATATGAAAGATTTTATTGTATCAGATTAACCTAAATCAAGAATAATGAAGTATATTGACATAGTTGAAAATAATCATCATAACTATTAGAGAGAAATATCCCCCTTTTTCTTGAAATCATTTAAAATTCACACTATTTGTCAAGAAGCCATTTAAAAATAGATTTTTGAATCAAAGTGTCCCATACCACTTGAAACTTTTAAAAGGAATTTTTATTTTAATATTTTAATTTCCATATAAATAAATCCTTAAAACCATTTTTAAAACATGGACATTAATGGGAAATATTTAGAATAATAAATCCTTAAAACATTTAAAATGATATTTTATATTTTAGATAGAGTTCCTAACAAAAAGAGAGAAACTTGAATACAAATAATTGAGGTAATAAAAACATTGTAATATTGTGAGAATAAATGGAATCATGATATACTATATCAATGTACATTATATACACCATATAAAAGAGAATTGGTGTATGACAACAATGAAGTCCCGATGGAATGTAAATTGAGAAGAAATATCTTATAAAAGATGTATCCTTAGGTTAAGGAGAAACCAACAACATAATTATGTGTGAAAAATATAAATACACTCATTATGATTGGATGTTCATTGTAAATCAATCAAAGGACATTCACACATATTCTTGCAAAAACAACAACAATGAATTGGATGTTTAACTCAATAAATGGATATTGAGTTAAAATTACTCTTATCAAGTTCATATAAATGACTTGATAATTTATCAATGGAGTGATTATGTGTATAAAACTATATCCACAGAAAGGGGAGAGGAAATTACTAAAAAATAAAAAATATTTATTACACACATAATCATGGAGTAAAATATTCAACAAAGTATGCGTAAATCCCAATGAGTGAAAATTAAAATTTGAAATTCCATTACCGATTTGGTAACTTATGAAACATAAACCCCATGAAAGAAGTATCATACAATGAAGATGTAAATACCCATACGTTAAATTATATTACACAACGAATATAATAATGGACAGTACATATGCCACACAAACGGAAATAGTGGCCAATATAGCATGAATCTCACATGAATAAAAGTGAGATGAAAAACCCTTACTTCGTTGTGATCAATCGAGTCGTATGACAAAAAGTTAATAACCAAAAAATTAATCATAGAATACCATGAATATAAAAATAATCATGATAATATATATCAAATGGAAGAACACAATACACCACATCTAATAAATAACCGGCGAACAATGGAAATCTCACAGAATTCAAAGTGAGATAAGAAACCCCTTACTTTGTACTTTTTCCTTGGTAAAGGGTAGGTTAACCTCCTGTATAATGGTTTAATAATTGTTATTAAATTATTAAATAATCATATAAATTAATATGATATCATATATGATCTTTTAACAATGCTTTGTTAATAATATCTTAGTATTATAGTCGTTTTGGGTGTGAACAGATTCATTTTCCTTTATATTATTTGTTATGTGAGTCATATTTGTTATGGATGGGATGTATCTTATTCATATCCATAATTATATCATGTCTCTAAACATTATTTCTAATCATAAAATAAAATTTTGTCTTGAATGGATATAATAGGGAATGAATCTCATCGCGTTCATTGAGACGGTAATCCATACGTATGCACAAGCGAAAATATCATTCTTTTGATATTAAAATAATATATAATTGGATGATATATAATATATACAGAATCATTATAATGTTATATTTTTTATTTACATGAATTACATGTCATTATTATACCCATACAAATAATAATTTATTGAATAACAATTACACCACGACGTGGAGACGATAATCCGTACGTACGCACGCATAGTGACATGTCATTCAAAGGGTGGATAGAATAATTAATATGGATGTACCATATTTATAATAACATCACATTATATATAAGATACTTGAGTTATTATTTTAGAATGGGAATAATATAGAAATAAGAATTGGAAGAAGAAAAGGACTTGAGATAGGGTGGTGAAATTATTACCTCTTCTTCAGGCTATTCCTTTTGATTTGATCAAAAGGGCTCCTTATGATGGCTTTCTGACTAAAGGAAGGAATATAGGATGAAGTGAATGATGTTATGAGGATATTTGGGAAGGGTTTTGTAGAGAAAAAAGGCTTTTATGATGTTAATTAGAGAGAAGAGGGAGTCCCCTTTTATAAGAGGGGTGAGGGGTACCTTAGGAAAAGCTAGAAATATTATTATACAATAAAATAATTCTCAGTTTATAATGGATCAAAAATTGATTCTTTAAAGGATAAGGTGGGTATGGGTTGAAAACAACTCAGAAAATAGGTTTTATAAAGGTTTGGGTCACGATATTAACCTTAACTTTTAGATTTAACTCTTAGTTTAATATTTTGACATTTACCATGTCTCTTTGTATTTTTGTATTATATGGTTAATAAATATGATATATACCTACAATAGAACCCCAAGTGGTTCATTAATGATAAAAATATCATTATACATGTCTTTTGGATGAACCTTATATTTTTTAGAATATTATAAAAATTAATAATGTAATTATTGTTTTAAAAATTCCATTATGTCAATGTTTACACTATTTAATAATTGATATTTGTTAAAGTCCTAAACATTATTAATTCGAAATAAATTCATTTAATCAATAATAAAGTGTCATATTAACCTTGAAAAATCTTGTATGGTATCAAAACTTTCAAATTGTATTTATTGTAACATTTATAATACCAGTTATTTGATTCATTCATTAATAATGATAATACTGCATCATTATTCTGTCAAAGATAAATTCAATTATTAAATGTCTAAAAATTATAAATAAAATATAATTATGTAGAAAATATTTTTAGATTTATAATAAATATTTATAGTATAAAATATAAAATAAATCACCCTATGTAAAAAAATTATTTCTAAAAGATATATGCATATGTCATTTTTGTATTTACTTTAACTTAATTAATATAAAGTCTCATCATCACTTACAAGTGACTCCATGGGGTCCCAAAATCGTACTAAAGATGCCCATGGTTGGACATTTATCATTAAATAGTGTTAGGACACGTGTTAGGGTTATTTTATATTATTATAATATTATTTGTTTACCCTTATTTATCGGATTTACCCTTTAACCATGTTAAAAAAATTTTTTACCGAAGTAATTATTCAAAATGTATAAAAATATAACATACCTATTTACACAATTTCTACCTCCTGATTATAAATGTGGAATCCATTTTTCTAAATTCAAAACATAGAAGTGGTAGATAATAATTTAAAATTAATTCCCATTGTCAAAACAAAGAGCGTGTTTTTATGAAATAATAACTTTCAAAAGATTGACACTTGTTTATGTCTAGTTTAAATGTGAAATTACGTCCAATTACCATTATTGGATTAAATGGTAAAAATTTATTATAATTATACTTTAAAACCACTCAATATAATAATTTACCACTATAAATTATTTGGATTAAAAAAGTTGTTTTTAATTAATGTTTAGTATTTTTCACTATTCATCAAAAATTGAATGTTTTCTAAAAAATACCAAAAATTTACCCTAGGCTAATTTTGATATTCCAAATCCAAAAATGAAGTCAATTTTGGATGATAAAATTTATAAAAGTTCAAAAAGTGGTTATTACTATTCATAACGGCTAGTTTGATTGGATGTGGTGTGTGTTAGAACTCGAAGTTGCGTACAACCCATGCTACTTTATTATTCAAATGGAAGCGTACCGTGGATGTTTGGGGTGTTAAATTCATCCCTACTTCAATAAATTTTGCCCTCAAAATTTTTAATATTGGTCTTGGGAATATAATAGAATGTCCCACATCTTAAAAAGAGTCAATAAAACTATCACTTTAAAAGAAAGAAAGAGAAGTACGATGGTCACCCAAGATAACCAATACAAGGATTACATGTAGGAAAACATATATATGGAAGATAAACTAATTGTCAAGTTCTAATGGGGAGGGATAGAAAACATGATCGGGATAAAGTTAGTTACAAGAAAACCACAAACTTGTGATGAGACAAATATCCATTAGTTTCCCAGTAGGAAAAGTAAACAGACAACATTTTTTTTGTTTTAAGTTACATTTCATAAAGATGAGGAATTTATTTATGAGAATGACTAAAAACATAAAGATATATACTTAATTTTTAAGTATATATTAACTATTTATTAAATTTCTAGCACTAACTCATTTTTTTAAACGATGAGTATTCAATAAGACTTGGTCACACCGGAAGAGGTAGAATAAACTTCTAGACAGTCACATGATCCACAAAGGATAAACTATATTTTTACCTTGTCATTATAGATTAATCAAAACCAAAATAGTTAGTACAAGATCTAATGATCCCACAAAATGATATTCCTTTAGAGAAATAAACACTAATCTTAATTTCTAAAACTAAACAGAAAATACCCCAAAGTTAAATAAATTCCATTAAGTGATATAATCCAAACTAATATTGAAACCCAAAACTTAGAAAAGAATTTGGTTATGTAGTCTTCCATGTTAAATTGTATCTCCAAATGACATCAACTAATCTTAAAGTCACATACTTAAAAGTAATTAACCTAATTACATATTCTATATTATAGGTTAATCATTTCCATAAATAACCCAAATCACTATAAATACGCAATGAAAACATAGATAAAAGTCCATCATTACTCCTCGAATGAAATCCCATAGTATTCTATTATCCTTGGGTATATAGTTTTCCCAACAAAGCGAATGTCTTCTAAAATAACATTTATCACTTAATCACCAAATCATTTTCCTATACTAAGGGTATTCATTTGATAAGACATAAGATCCCAAATATACTTATTATTGATAAATAAAATCATTTAACTAAAAATAATTAGTCACACTAACCAGGGACTTCACGTAGTCCAGTGGTAGGTGATAAATCCCAATCGCACTCTAGTTGTGGGTTCGATTCCCATATCATTGTGTGACGTTAAAGGTTGTCACACGGTCTGCGTGTTATACTTTTTCAAAAACTATATTTTATAACATTACAAAAATGAGATAAATTCATCAAAATAACCATAACATAATTTAACAACAATTGTTATCTCTTTCATTGCATTTTCATCCCAAAATATAATAACTTGTAGTTGCATCAAACCCAATGATCATATAAAACAAAATGGTTATTTATAACTATATCCACAAAAGAAAAGATAAGTCTTCCTTAAATATCATTTTCACATGAAAAACTGCAGAGTTACAAATACAAGATAAAATTATTCCAATGTAATATCATCAACATGGAGTACTAATACTTTTAAAACATTTTCCGACCATTTATTTCCACATAGCTTCTTCTTTGACCAAGAAAATATCCTCCAGAATAGGGCATTCACTCGGGTAATGGCCAGGTCCCCTACATTTACAGAAAATGACTGTAAATGGATTCTTGGGACCATTTTTATTTTCTTCCATAGTACTATTCATTTTTCCTCACCAATTATTCACTTTATTCCCTTATTTCCCACACGTAAATAATTTATTTATTCCATTGAGATACATTCATGGGTGTCTCCTTCAACATTTCTTGCATGATGGAAATTAAGGATTATTTTCTCCATGGTCTCCACTACTGGAGATCTTATCATTCATAACCATTCTCTTCTTTGTTGAGTCTAGGAGTTGGTAAATATATATGTTGTTGATAATATTTTTGGAAAACTGATTTGGAATTAACATGATATATTTTACACCAATCAACATTCAATTTTGTGGCTCATTTCCACCACCATTCCCACCGTGTACATCATTCTCAAATTTAATATGAATTCATTGGAATCCATCCATTGACTAAAACCAAAATGCATTTTGTGAGTAATAGTAGTCATAAAATCATTTATAGAATATCATGACACCATATTTTCAATTTGAAACACATTAGGATTAACCAAGGTCATTTATTCTCATCTTATATTAAAATACATCACATAAGTTTGTAATGAAAATGTAAATTATCCTAAGAATATCCCCTAAGAGTGTCATAACCAAGAGTGCATCAAGGCCCGTTGTAATGCACCAGTTCCCGTTCGAGTCTAGATTAAAGTGGTGTTTTCGGGTTTTACCCCTTTGTACATTTGTTCTAGAGCCGGCTCTACCTGATCGTATCCAGACATGGATGTATTGCTTGGAAAACTAAAAAAATAACTACCATACCAAAATTTTAGGAAGTTCCTCTATACTAATCCTCAAAGTCTATCTTAGGGATATGTGATCTAATCAGTGTTTATCTAAATATAGTTTCCAAGGTTTGTACTAAACTTCTAATGATACCAACTGTAGCGCCTCAACCCCAGAAGCCCAGAGTCGGTGCATTATTACGTATCATTGGCATGATCATAAATGATCATGTCTCAAAAGACCGATTAGTTTAGTAGCCTTGGAAGTACTAGATACATTCATAAGTCTTACATTACATGATAAAGTGAATCTCTACAACAACATAGTCTCCATATTCCACACTCATATCCCTTAGACTATACCTGTAGGTCATTCATAAAATAATTCTTCACATGCTAGGAAAAATAAAACATAGAAAGGGGTGAGATCAGAGGCTTAGTAAGCATAACAAATTAGTTAAATACTTCATAAATTAGAATAAACATTGAAGTCAATGTATAAATAAAACAAAATCCTTTTAAACTTGAACTTCAGCGTAATATAGAAAAAATGAAATGAAATAATGCCATTTACTTATTCACATGGATATTCTACTAGTTGAATAATCAAATTCAATTTCAATAACCTTTTTCATAATGATGGAATTCATAATGCCAGACTATCATAACAACATAGTCAACGCCTTGTTCCAAGACTACAAATAAGATTTTGTCAATACCTTGTGCCAAGACACTAGTTTGTCTCACGAGACCTACTGATGCATCAAGGAGCTACAACAGGCTCCACCCGTCACATACTAAGTCCAATGCATTCCTCATAAGAAAGGTTTGAGACATAATATAAACATTCATATTACACTTGGATACTAAATGTCAATACTTTTTCCACAAACCATTAATGGTATAAAAATAGCTCATCCACAGTCAATCATAACTCATTTGATACAATATGGAAGATTGTATTATATCAGATTAACCTCAATTGAGAATAATGAAGGATATTAACATAGATGAAAATAATCATCAAAACTATTAGATAAAAATATCCCCCTTTTTCTTGAAATCCTTCAAAAGTCACACTATTTTTCAAGAATCCATTTAAAAATAGATTTTTGAATCCAAGTTTCTGATACAACATGAAGCTTTTAAAAGGAATTTTAATTTTAAAAATTTAATGTCCCTATAAATAAATCCTTAAAACCATTTGTAAAACTTGGACATTAATGAGAATGATTTAGAATAATAAATAATTAAAACAATTAAAATGATATTTTATATTTTATTTAGAGTTCCTAACCAAAAGAGAGACACTTGAATACAAATAATTGAGGAAGTAAAAAAATTTTAATATCATGAGAATAAAGGTATTCATGACATACTATGTCAAAGTACATTATATACACCATATAAAAGAAAATTGGTGTATGACAATAATGAAGTCTCAATGGAATGTAAATTGAGATGAAATCTCTTATAAAGGTCGTATCCTTAGGTTAAAGATAATCCAATGACATAATTATGTGTGAAAAATATAAATACACTAAATATTATTGTATTTTTAGTGTAAATCAATGAGAGGACATTCACACATATTCTTGTAAAAATAACAGCAATTAATTGGATGTTTTACTCAATAAATGGAGATTGAGTTAAAATTACTCTTATCAAGTTCATATCAATGACTTGATAATTTATCAATGTAGTGAGTAATTATATCAAAATTATATCCATATAAATTGGAGTGGAAATTACTATGCAAATAATAAATAGTGATTCTACACATAATCATGGAGTAAAATAGTCAACGAAGTATGCATAAAGCCCAATGAGTGGAAATTAAAATTCGAAATTCCCATACCGATTTGAAAACTTATGAAACATACACCCCATAAAAGAATTATAATACAATGATGATGTAAATACCCAAACATTAAAGTATATTAAACAATGAATACAATCATGTAAAATACATACGCCACACAAAAGGAAATAGTGGCCAACATATCATGGATCTCACATGAATAAAAATGGGATGAAAACCCCTTAATTCATTGTGATCAATCGAGTCATATGACCAAAAGTTAATAACCACAAAAGTAGTCACATAATACCATGAATATAAACAGAATCATGACTATATATATCAAATGGAAGTATACAATACACCACATCCAATAAATAAGTGGCGAATAGTGGAAATATCACAAAATTCAAAGTGAGATAAGAAACCCCTTACTTTGTACTTTTTCCTTGGTCAAGAGTAGTTTAACCTCCTGTATAATGGTAAAATAATTTTTATTAAATTATAAAAGAATAATATACATTAATGTGATATCATATATGATCTGTTACCATTTTTTATTAATAATATCTTAGTATTATCGTCGTTTCGGGTGTTAACAAATTCATTTTCCTTTATATTATTTGTTATGTGAGTCATAATTTTAATGGATGGAATGTATCTTATACATATACAGAATGATATATTGTCTATAAAAATTATTTTTAATCATAAAATGAAATTTAGTCTTGAATGGATACGATGGGGAATGAATCTCATTACGTTCATGGAGACAGAAATCCATACGTACGCACGAGCGACAATATCATTCTTTTGATATTAAAATAATATATAATTGGATGGTATAGAATATATACAAAATAATTATCATGTTATATTTGTTATTAACATGAATTAGACATCATTATTATACCCATACAAATAATAATGTATTGAATAACAATTACACCACGATGTGGAGACTATAATATGTACATACACATGTATAGTGACATGTCACTCAAAGGATTGATAGAATAATGAATATGGAAGTACCATATTTATAACAACATCACAGTATATATAAGATACTAGAGTTATTATTTTAGAATGGAAATAAAAAATAAAGAAGAAGTGGAAGAAGAAAAGAACTTGAGAGAGGGTGGTGAAATTATTACTTCTTCTTCATGTTATTTCTTTTGATTTGATAATAATGAATCCTTAATTTGGCATTCTAACTAAATGAAGTCCTCTAGGATAACGTTAGGGAATCTGATAGGATATTTGGGAAAGATTTGGATGATCCAAAAGGCATTGAAGGTGTGAATTAGAGATAAGGGGGAGTGCCCTTTTATAAGAGGGGTGAGTGGCACCTTAGGAAAAGCTATAAATATTATTTTATAATAAAATAATTTTCAGTTTCTAATGGCTCAAAATTGGATTATTTAAATCCTAAGGTGGTTATGGTTCTAAAATCACTCAAGCAATAGGTTTTAGATAGGTTTGGGTCACTATATTAACCTTAACGTTTAGATTGAACCCTTAGTTAAATAGATTGACATTTATCATGTCTCTTTGTATTTTTATATTATATAGATAATAAACATACTATATACCTCCAAGAGAACCCCAAGTGGTTCATTAATTATACACACATCATTATATAAGTCGTTATTCCAATCCTTAGATTTTTTGGAATATTGTATAAATTAATAATATAATATTAGTTTTAAAAAACAAGTATGTCAATTCTGACACTATTTAATAATTGATATTTGTTAAAGTCATAAAAACTTTATTAATTCTAAATAAATTCATTTAATAAATAATAACATGTCATATATTACTATAAAATTAGTTTATGGCATCAAATCTTTCAAATTGTATTTATTGTGACATTTATAATACCATTTATTTGATTCTTTCATTAATAAGGAAAATACTTCATCATTATTGTGTCATAGATAAATGTAATTATTCAAGGTCTAAAAATTATAAATAAAATAAAATTATATAGGAAATATTTTTATCTTTCAAATGAATATTTATAGTAAAAAATATAACATATATAACCCTATGTAAATTTTTTTTTCTAAAAGATACATACTTATGTCATTTTTTTATTTACTTCATCTTAATTTATAAAAAGTGACATTATCACTTATAAGTGGCTCCATGGGGTCCCAAAATCGACCCAAATATGCCCGTGGTCGGAAATGTATCAACCAATAGGTTTAGGACACGTGTTAGGGTAATTTAATATTATTATAATATTATTTTTTACCCTTATTTACGGGATTTACCCTTTAACCATGGTAAATAAAATATTTACCGAAGTAATTATTCAAAATGTATAAAAACAAAAGTTACATATTTAAAAAATTTGGACCTTATGATTATAAATATGGAATCTATTTTTCTAAATTCAAAACAAATAAGATACCAAAATTAATTTAAAATTAATTCTAGTTGTCAAAAGAAAGATGGTGTTTTTTATGAAATAATAACTATCAAAAGATTGACACTTGTTTATGTCTAGTTTAAATGTAAAATTACATCCAATTTCCAATTTTTTATTAAATGGAAAAATATATTCTAATTATACTTTAAAACTACTTAATAGTTTAATTTATCACCATAAATTATTTGGATTAAAAACTTTGTTTTTAAATAATGATTAGTATTTTTCACTATTCATAAAAAATTGAAGGTTATCTAAAAAATACCAAAAATTCACCCTAATATAATTTTGATATTCCAAATCCTAAAATTAATTCCATTTTTAATGATAAAATTTATAAAATTTTAAAAAGTGGGTATTAATATTCATAATGCTTGTTTGGTTGATTGTGGTGTGTGTTAGAACTTGAAGTTGCGTACATCACACGCTACTGTATTATTCATAGGGAAGCGTAATATGGAAGCTTGGGGTGTTACATAATATATATCCAAATTTATGTATTGGAAGTATTTTAATGATGGTGTAATTACCAGTAGTATCTCATATAGAGGTGTGATGTATGACAGTTCTTCATTCAGTGGTGTCTCCATTGGTGGTATCTCATTTGATGTTGACTTCTACATTAAAAATTATATCACCTATCTAAAATTAATTTAATACTTACATAAATTATGAAATTCATTAATATCCTTAGAATCGTGATTTTGTGATCATTAAAACAAGGAGGTCAACAATATAGAAGTGGATATGGTACAATTGTATGATTTTTAATGGGGAAACACTTATCTTAATATAGTCGAAAAATTCATCCAATAATGATTTATTCAATAGATTAATTCTATTCATATTGTACTTAATAAAATGATTTAATAGTGCATTCTTTTTTTAGATTGAATATTATTTATTCAGGATCCTTGATACGATCATGATAGGGATAACTGAGAAGTAGCTAATGGAATTTTCCCTCATAGGTTATCAATGAGCTCTTCCAGTGAACCAACCCATGAATAAAATATTTAAATATTTCATGCTTTTAGATGAATATTCAATACATTTCATAAAAATAAACCCCCTAGGATGGTAAAGGATTAGTGTCTCGGGGGACTAGATATAATCTTCTCATTTCATGAATGATCTTAAACATCTCTGACAAAGATCTTCCCATGTCATACTTTTCTTATACATAACATAAATAGAATATTTCATCATATCATGGGGAATGGAAATATTATAAATGGTGAAATCAGATTCCAAGTAAAGGTAAACATGGGATATATTAATCATTAGAGGATAAGATGATCATATGGGTATGATAATAAATTAATGTGCTTATTCTATGTATAAAATAATTCATATAAAAACCATAGATCATAAGATTATACATCAATTTATATCTCTAAGCATGATCAATAATGATGTCAAACATGTAATAATCATCCCGAAATTGAAATATTGGAATTTAGCATCAAAATAATAAGAAATCATAATATTGTGAATGTAGCTAAATACAATCATATCCCTTCACAATCTGGTGATAATATTTTGGATGTGATCATATACACAAATCATAATATGAACAAATAAATTCAAAATCATGTATATGGATTTTCCTATAATAATATATAGAAAGAAATAATAATCATGCATAAATATATAAACAAAGATATTAAAAATCATTTCCATGATTTCTCCCATGATCATAGCTAGAAAGAAATCATACTCACACATAAATATTTGAACAAAGCTATTCATAATCATGATTGTGATTTTTTTTGAGCATATATAGAATGAAATCATACTCAGACATCAATATATTAAAAAATATATTTTCAATCATTTCCAAGTTTATCAAATTCTTCTCATGAGATATCCACATCACATTACCCAACGAAATGGATGTCTATAATAGAACCAATTATCACATAGATATAATTTATTAATATATACATGTAATAATATAAAAATCATTTTTTGATATCATCATTAAATTACCTAGAGAATATAATTGAATTTAATAGAAATATCATAATCATAATCATAGTCCATTAAGAGAGATAAGAAGAATGATATCATTGGATCATATCCCCAGTAATACATAATTAACATCAAAGGATGTTATCATATATAGAAATTCCTTTAAAATAATCACTATAATATATCCTAAGGAATAAACCCTACTGACTTTGAAATCACTCATTTAAAATAAAACAAATTACCTACTATCAAGGGAATCATTTTCTTTGAAAAAGAACATAATATTTTGTAAGTGAAGATATAAATTATTGATCATTCATGATGGTATGAATTTTTTTTCTAGTAATTTAAGTAAAAATAAAATGATTCCTTTCAAATTTTAGTAAAAATTCAACAAGTACCTCATTTTGAAAATCATAGAAAGTTAAAATTTCAATATTATAATAGAAATTAAAACATGGGAAACATATTCATTAAATAATAATAGGGTAAGATAAAATATTTTTTGAATACATTTTAGAAAAATCTTGGACATGGAAGAAAAATGATTTTTATTGAAGAGAGAAATAAATTTAGTTTTCCTTAAAATAATTCATTCAGTCTCTTAAGTTTTTAAAGAGAGAAAAGTGAAACGAAAAATATGTAATCTATATAAGTAAATTGTGTAAGAGAATTATAACGAGAATTATTTTCAGTTAGATCATTAAATTTCATCACTGTAAGCTTACTCATAATCAATCCTCTTAAAAAATGAGATTGTAATATAAAACCATTGGAACATTTGTAATATTTGATTCATAAGACCTATAAAAGCATTAAATAAAATTAAACTTTAAATATCATGAGCTGAACAAGATTCCTGATATAACATATAAAGGATTAGTATATACCCAACATAAAAAAATAGTGGTGAATATAGAATATGTCACCAAAAAATAAAAGTGAGATTAAAAATTCCCCTACCTCAAGTTTGACTTTCTTTTAAGGTGATATAACAACATTTATAAAAAAAATTTAAGTTTATTATACTTATATAAAATAATATTGAAAATACATAAAATATTATATATGATATACTAATATAATTTTAATATCCATTTATTAATAATTTCTTATTAAAATCTCATTTTTCAGTTGTTAACAGTTTCATTTTACATGAGAATTTCAGTTATGTAGTTCTAGTCCTTATACATTAATAAGGGTTACACCATATATATAATGTTAATAATGATAGAAATATAATATATATTCATCATATATATATTTATATATATTTAAATTAATCCATAAACAGAAATATATATAAAAATAAATTACATTATTCATGGAGATGGTAGGTCGTACATACACATGAATACTATATTCTATTTTTAATGGATAGAACAAAATAATTGTAAATAATTATTCACCTTTATAGAATAATTATTAATTCAAAATTACCATATATATTCATTAAAAATATTTTTATTACTATTCATGTATAGAGAAAATGAAAAATGAATCACATCTCTTTGTGAAGGCGGTCGTCCACACGTACACACGAGTGATGTTATCATTTTCCAACGAATTGGATGTTAATAGAGTCATATTTTTCATATGTATTTGAATATAAAAATAATTTATGAAATATAACTGATTAAACATTCCATTGTTTAATTATATTATGGTTTTATGGTAGGATACTAGGTTTGTTTGAAAATGAGCATAACGTGATGAAATCGTCATGAAAAAAATGTTTCATGTCAAAGGGGAAATTCAAGGGATAATCCCATGGATCAAAACAATATATACAAGTGAAAAAGGAGAAACAAATTCTGGAAAATAATATTACACATCCTTAAAATCATTCAAAATGTAAAAAATAAAATATTACAATATGTGAAGACATGATGTGTAGAACAAGAGTGACTCTAGTCCAAAACAACAGGTGTCATGGGGTTACATATATTTTCATTCAGTTAAACAACTCGAAGCCACCCATAAGTAAATATAGATCATGAAAAATTTTCATATACCTACACATTACATGTTGCGAATAATTCTCATGTTGAAAAATTAAATCATGGACTCAGAATCGGTAGTTTAAGATGATAAAAATGTTGGATGACCTATTTCTCAATCGAGACCTAGAAAAAACCTCAATTTTGACACAAAGTCTATTATTGGGCATTTATAATGATCAAATAATATTGTCTATCTCTATAAATAGAGGGCATGGGGGATATAATGTGATGACTCAGTGAGGGGAAGCTCTAGATGATGGGCTATTACAAATTTATTTCTATTATTTCCTTTTCGTTTTTTTTCTTGTGATTTCTCCCCTCTCATGAATCAACTTTAATATTCTATACATGGAAGGTTAGTTTCTTTCTATTTTTGGGAAAGTTTGATGATGGAACTATTTTTCAATTATTGAGTTTGTATGATAATATTAATAAAAATCCACTCTTTATTATTCAATTAGTTTCAATTATTATTTATACGTTTACATTATAAATGTGGTTTAATTAGGTTTTGATTATAATTATTTTAATATCATCAGTTGATGATCCATTTTTCCCTTCACACAATTGTTTTTTCTATACAGTGGAATATATTGTGTTAGGGTGGTGAGTGCTCAATTATTGTCAGCAAGTGTGTAGGATTGTTATGGGAACCATTGGTAATTAATGAATCATAATATCTAGTTGAGGATTTCCCTAATTAGTCAAGGGGAACCATCAGAACACCTGAGCACATAGAATGTATGGAAGAAAAACTTGATATTTTTAGATAGGCATGTTCTCACAATCACCATATAGACATGGGGGTTGAAAGGAATGAATTTATGAATCTCTCTCTTACCATCTAGTAATAAAAATCTAAAATGAAAACTATCATAAAATTTAATAGGACTATCGAAACAAGATTTTTCACCATCCTAAAAAATTGTTTTAAATATATTAAATTATACTACTTTGTTCTCACAATATCTCAAAATCCTTTACACCCAAATTTTCATAAAATAAACAAAAAATGATAATATCATTTGGATGCACTACTATTTCTGTGTTAACCTAAGGGTTAACTACCTATAATATACCTTGGTAATTAATATTTTTCTCATACCCCATGATAGGTGTGTATCAAACATGGTTCTATTTTTATGTAGGTAGTTCCTTAATAAACTAGAAACTATTTTTTTTACGTGACATGTATTTATAATAAAACATTAATTAATGTTTTTCTTAAAATGTAATATAAGTTAAATAAGTTTGAAAAACTCAATTTGAATAATATATTTATGGAAATAACAATTTTAGATTCATGTGAAACTCTCAGTGTTCACTCTATACTTCAAATTATGGATGGAAACCTAACCGAACCCTGAGAGACATTTTCTATCCTTAGATGACACATTTAAATAATCAAATAGTATTTATTTCCTTCCCAAATGATTTCAAATTGAGTTTTAATATGATTCATGTTCTCCCATAATTTCATAGTCTTGTATGAGAGGACCCCAACTAACTCATCAATGAATTCAGCTATATATACTCAAGCTTCATGCTGAGAGGAGAAAACGAAGTCTATTTCTAGTAGAGGAAATTTCCTTTATCACATAAAGGGTAGACTAAGAATTCATTTACAATCCTCAACTAGGAGATGTGAGAAATTGGGGAGACCACAAACTATTCTTCATGCAAAGATTGTTTCCCACAACCCAAATAATAATAATTAGAAAAGAAATATACATCATACAGTAGTTGAATAGAGAGATATTGTATGAGTACTGGGAACACTTCACGAAAAACTGTAAAAGATTCCCACATCAAGAAATGGAGGAACATCACTTTCTCATGTTCTTGTATCATGGTATACTAAACAATGACCAAAACATTCTTCATGCCTCATTTAGTGGAGCACTGATTGAAGAATCATTAGTATATTCCAGAGGACTGATTGACAAGATTACCACAAAACTACGAACAATTTGGAAAGAGAGGTGTGGTCACAATAGTAATTCATGAGGTAAGAACACATGATTCATCATCTTTAATTAAAACCAATGTTAATGACCTAACCAGGTTACTTTGATAAAATGATAAGACATAAGAAAGTGGATAACACACTTCATCTTAAGTTTGTCAATTATGTGCTTCTCCAACTCAGTCACTGACCACTGTCTAGAAGTGTATGGGATTGAAATCTATTCTATAGTCTTTTATCCATGGAAATTCCACTAGAATCACCTGTTGAAACCTAAGTCCCCAAAATCTATGGAAATAATTAACTGAATATCTTTTATAAAAATCAACACCCACAACCATTCAACAAATAATTAAAATACCCCTTCAAGAAAAAATAACTTTAACATCCACCTTTGTAGAAAAAGAACTTTGAGAATAAATTTTCCAGTGAACCATAAACTAAAAATAAATATTTGTGGACCATGGTGGCATGATGTGATGATAGTATATATAAACAAATAGACCATTTTAGAAGTTTTATGAACGTTATGACCCAAACCCCCATAAAGGTACCATCCTACAAAATTTTTAATCACTAGGAGAAAATTTTTATAATAACAATACAAAGATGAAATGTTATTCAAAATCCTAAATAGATAAAGGATTACAATTCAAAAAATAAGTTGGATAATCAAATATTTTATGGAAAACCCCCCAAAAAAAGGAATAGGATTGCGAAGGAGAAACCAAAAACTCCCTTATAGAAGTATAAAAGGGAAACTAAGGATATCCAAGAACCATTCATATAAACAATTTTTGAGTCAATGAAAGAATAAGAATATCAATATAAAAATTAAATTTAGGATACCTTCATGATGGTTGAAATTAATATCCCGCTATTGAAAATAAATAAAAACAATACCTAAATAAGAAAAGTTTCTCAAGGATTTTTAAATGAGAAAATATGGATATATGGAAATGAATAAGTCAAATTAGGGAGATGTATCTCAACAGTGACCACACCATCTGTAAAAAAATCAAACTTCATGAACATTATATATTCCCTGCACTATTGGTTCATTAAATATTATTGATGCTTTATGTGATATGGGTTTTTAAATAAATGTTATGACTCACTTTGTGTTTTTAGCATTGCATATAAAAGAATTTGACCAACAAAAGTGGTGGTCTAGATTTCAAATAGATCTACCATATTCTCAGCTGGAGTTGTAGAATACATATTTGTAGGATTAAGAGGACTAATTTTTCTATACAACTTATATGTCCTCACTATGGAAGAGGAATTAGTACTAGGTTACTCACCCATCATTTTAGGGAGTTTATTCCTATAGAAAACAAAAAACATATTTAATTTCCATAAAGGTATAGTTACAATGGATCTTGGATATAGTAAAATACAATTCAAAATACTTGATATATGGAATCATCCATTAAGAAGTAATTCAATTAGTGTGATCTCTCATGAAGAGGGTACATACCAAATTAAAGATTTAGGTACAGTTCATGAATTATTATCATTAGGAAGACATTTTTATTTTGAATACCAATACCCAAAAACAAAAAATTACCAATTTCATGTTTAATGAAGAGGTAACATATTTTTTTTTATTTACTTAAATAAATAGATGTTATACAAGATATTAATTCCTTAGAAGTAGGGATCCTGAACTCATTATAGTCCCTTGAATAACCCCCAAGTTTGGAGTTAAATTTATTTACAAGTGATTTAATATATGTATAAATTATGGAAAGATAGATTTTACCATTCCTTATTTCCAATAATCTATTTGAGGTTGAATAGAAAACATAGACTGAAATTCTCAAAAGAAATTTCCAAGACATAGGATTGAGCCTTGGAGATATCCTTACGTTAACCCTTTAGAATTATCATATAGAATCATTTTAGTAGTTGATTATTAACCATTGATATAGCCATAATTAAGACTTAATCCTATCATCATGGTGGTTATTAAGAAAGAGAGAAATAATTTTCTAGCAGTGGATATTATTTACCCAATCCCTAATTCCCAGTGTGTTAGCCTCATCCATGTCATATAAAAGAAAACATGTATAACAATTTTTTGGAATAATAAAATTGAACTGATCCATATGAGATTGAAAAATAGTTCAAGAATGTGTTTAGATTATATGAAATTGAATCATGTTAATTGAAATTTCCACTTTCTTATCCAATTAATTGATCAAATGTTGTAAAGGATTGCATAAAAAATCAATATTACTTTTTGGATGGGTTTTTAGGATACTTCCATGATCAAATTGCACCAAAAGACCACGAGAAGATAACCGTCACCTTTCCCTTTAGAACCTTCACCAATAAGATGATACTATTTGGAATATTCAACACCCGGATTACATTTCTACAGTGTATTGTGTGTATTTTCATAGATTATTTCAAGTGTTTCCTAGAGGTATTTCTATATGATTTCACTATTTTGGTAACTCTTTTTATAATTTCATAGGGAATTTAAAAAAATATTATAAATACATTCATTGAAAAAATCTTGTTTCAAACATAAACAAGACATTTCATTGTTGGAAAAATAATAATGGTAGGACACATAATTTTATAGAATGGAATTGAGGTAGATAAGTCAAAGGTTTAGGTAATAAACTCGTTACCATACAAAAACATTCTTAATAATATTAGATCATTTTTAGCCCATTTAGGATTCTACCAAATATTTATCAAATATTTTATCAATTTTAACATACCTCTATATGGATTTTTATTAAAATAAGCTATGATTAATGTTGATAAAGAGTGTAGTAAAACATTTAATGATTTGAAATAATTGTCTATTATAATAGAATAAATATAACTACCCAATTAGAACCACCATTTTGAGATTCTCTTCGACGTATCAACAAAATTTGTGGGAAACTAACTCTCAAAAAAATTTAATGAAAGCCACAAGTCTTGGAATATAAATCAAGGACATTAGATTTCATTCAAGTTAGATACCCATCTACAGAAAAGGATTTCCTTACAATCGTATTTGATTTAGATATATTAAGATCATATTAAATGCATAATTTTTTTCCTGATCATGTATCTCTCCTGTATGTAATGAATAAGGGTGATACTAAGACACAATTTCTGAGTTGGATGATAATTCAATAGGAGTTCCATTTTTGGAAATTAAAGATAAGAAGGGAAAAAATAATCATATATCTAACCATCTTAGTCGACAAAGACACACCCCTAAAGAAAATATTCCAAATCAAAACCCACTCAATGATAAGTTTCCAAAAAAAATTACCTCATGGAAGGAAATGTATTATGGTATGCATATTTTGTTAATTATTTCTTCACATATCAGGTACCCTCTTATCTAAATTCTAACCTATGGCACAAGATTAAATCTAAATAAAGATTTTGTATTTGGGAAGAACCATTTTTGTGGGAAATTTTTAATGATAAATTCATAAGAAGATTCTTTTCGATGAGTAATATTGAAATAGTTATTTCAATTTTTTTATACATTATCATGAAGAGGCCACTTTGGTCCTCATATGAATTTTTTTTTTATAATCTAAAATTTATTATACCACATTATTCAAATAGGATTATGAATTTATTAGAATTTGTGAAAAGACTAGTTTTTTTGTAATATCTCAAAAAGACAATAAATGCGTTAAAACCCAACTAATTTTTGTGAAATTGTTCATGTATTGTTCATAAAATACATGTGACATTTCCTAGTTTCTTTTTGTTTTTTATATTATATTAGTTGTAGATTATGTTTCAAAATGGGTGGAGTAAAAAGGATATGGGAATGAAAATGATAAATATTTTTTTTGATTTTGATAGTGATGATATATTATCTAAGTTTAGAGAACCATGAGAAATCATCAGTGACTAGGAAAAATATTTTTCTAATAGTAGGATAGAGGAACTACAGAAGAATTATGATGTACATCATAAAATGTCAATACCATACCATCCAAAAACAAATGTTCAAGGAAAATTCACCAATACAGAAACAAAATTCATTTTGGGAATAATGGTCAAACCCAATAAGAATGATTTTATTAATGTACTAGAAGATACCATATGGCCTTATAAGACCACCTTCAAGACCCCTATAGAGATGATCGAATATAGATTTATTTATGGTAAGATCTAACACCACTGTGTGGAATTGGAACACAAAGCCTATTGGGAAGTAATAGAGATGAATATAACCTTGAAAAAGTATTAATATAGTGGAAATTGTGGGTACAATATCTAGAGGAAAGAAAAAGGTATGTTTTTAAAATTTAAAAGATTTAAAAAGATAGGAAAACAATGGACCATGATAAGATAAATCAACTACATGTTGGATCGTGAGATCTAATCAAATGAATATTTTTATAAGAGGGTTTGGGGAGATTTTTTGTTCAAAAAAACCTATTTCAAGAAGTTAAAAAAACTTACACACAAGCCTCTTTACGTAAAATTATCAAAAACAACCCTCAATCCGATTAATAAAGTCACAAAATCCGAATCAAAATACAGTCGGATTATATGAGATTGAATATCAGAATCACAATGGATCTAATTAAAATTAGAGTGATTATTCCAATAAAAACTTATATCATTAGAGAAATATAATAGAATGTTTAATATTATTACTCATTTTATATAGAAAGATTAATATGAAACAGAATAAAAACATGTAAATAATAAGTAATATAATATGTAAAAATGTAATAATGAATTACAAGCTATTAAAAAGATAAAACTATTTTAATTTTAAGAGTAAGGTAGTCAATAACCATGACTAAAGGGATCCAATAATTATATATATAGAAAATCCTATCATTCCTTACCCAGAAATCCCATGAAAAGAAGATCAGAATGGATCTGTCTTCATGTCATTAAAATACGTCGATACAATGATCATGTCTATCTTACTACCCCCACAATCCCTCATTCCAATGGATCATATTTTCTATATTCTAATCCTTGTAATCCCTCATTCATAACAATTATCCAATGCAGTTATAATTACAAATGTTTTTATGGAGAAAGAATGACATGGTTTATTTTGAATGACTCTCTCTAAAAAATTGAAAAAGACAAGAAACAGATTATTAATACTAAGTAATCTTCCTAAAATTTAATAGATAATGTAATAAACTTATTTAAACTAATTTAACTAGACTTTTATAACGTTACCATCTTGAAACTCTTCAGATGACTTGGAATTTATAGGCATCCTCCAAATGGTCAAATGTTTCATGTTTTTTACAATGGACTCAGATAGCAAGAACTTAATGGATCTATTGTAACTGATTTCCCAACATCATATTGATTATAACCAACATAGTGTTACTTATTTTCCTTATTTTAGAAACAATACTTAATCATTTTTATTATAAACATATATAAATTTGAGGAACTTCCTTTTAATTTTCATTATGATAAAATTTATAACTATCAGTTTGATCTTGATCGGTACCAGTATAAGTCCAATTATCATGACTTTGGCCAGTATGAGATACATAACATAAGTCTAAATTATGGTATAATAAAGGTGAGTTCTATTTATTAGACACGTACTCATTACAATGACCATAATGAATAATTCAAAGATTATTTTCATAATACTTTAAAATATTTACTATGTATGCTAAAAAGTAATGGTTTCTACAAAAGAATTCATAAAAACATGGAATATACAAATTTAGTAAATATGTATTAATAATGTATTTGTGGTTTCTAAAAATAATAGAATGGAAATGTAAGTAGTGAAATTTTTTACTCAATAATCTCCCATTTTTGGATTTAACAAACCCAAAACAGAAGTGAAAAAATGAATTTGGAAAACAGTCCATGTTCTTTTATATACTTCATATTCTTATTTAATATGTAATACTTAACTATAAATGAGGTTATAACTCTATTGAATATGATTGTGAATACTACGGATTATTAGAATATTATTTTCTTTAATAAAACATACACCACAAAGGAATATAACCCCCTTAAGGATCATATTCTTCCCATTAATGAAATATCTTCCCCTTTGTATTAAAACATTTATCCTATAATATCCTATCATCATTTAAGAATTTCTCCAACATATTGATTTCTCCCCTATTGGATTTTCAAAATGAATGTCGAATTCTATGGAGTTTCTTTAAATTTAATACAATGTAAAAGAAATATGCGACATAATGATGAATTAAGTAATAATCCACTAAAAATAAGAGAGAACATTTAAGAAATCGTAATTTGAAAATATCCAAACAAATCAGATTTAGAAGAAAAATAATTCATTAATTATTGAGGTTCCAACTTGGTTTTTACAATTGAAAATAAATTCAATTATTCAAAAAAAAATTATTCTTACATCATTGGGGTCTTGAAAAATGATTTCCCTTTCTAGAACTCTTTTCAATCTTTCTCCAACTTCTCAACTTTTTCTTCCCAAAATATCAAATTCTCAAATTCTCCAAAATAATGTTATTATCCTCCTCGAAAAAGAAAATTTTGGCATTGATGTATCAGAGTATGGTCATCTCAACCTCTATTTATCCAATAATCTTCTTTAAAAAATCATTTTCCTTAGTTATTTCATTGGTGGAATCTTTAAAAACCTCCTTAGAATTTAATATTTCAACAACGTGTGAATATAATTCATTGAAAGAACTTGTTCATTATACAAAAATCATATTGAATTTATCAAATTATTCATCATTCATGTTCATTTAAGCATCAACTTGAGGAGACAATTAAACCATATGATTAAATTTCTTTTTTTAGTCTAATAATATTCATGAAAAACATTTAATTCTACCTTAATCCAAATCAATTTCTCTATTAACAGATTTGGATATTTCAATTTATTTTCAAGTATTTCATGAACTAGATATCCAATTTTTTCATGTCTATAAAAAAGGTATTGTTCCTTCTTGTCTCTTCAAAACATTAAAAATGTAATCAATTCCTTCTAGAGTAGTGGTTCTATCTGAATCTGACTGACCTTGAAAACCTTATGAGGTTTTATTCGACTGATTCTAACTTCCACATCTTTTTATTTCTTTTTTATCATTCAATGAAACTTCTTTATCCTCTTCCTTAGGAAATTTATTTTCATTCAATAATTCCAAAATTTCCACATCATCATTGTTGGCTTTGTCTAACACATTGGTTTTTGAAAAATGATCACCAATTTTCTTTGATGATGATTGATATTATTATTATTCTTATGATTCTTTTTCAGAATTACCAACATAATATTATTTATTAGTTTTGGAAGGTATATCTGATGATGATTATGAAGATAAATCCAATTAATTTTTGTTATATTTATTTTCATTATTATCGTATACCTCTTCATTATCATATTGTTCTTACTCTTCTTGGTCTTCCAAGTCTTCTTCAATCTATTCTTTAATTTCTTTGTATTCAAATCAATCTTATCCTTTATGATCTATTTATTTTCCTTATTTATTAACTACAACCACTTATTCATATATTTCCCTATTAAGATCATATTGAAGTTTTATTTGATTTCTAATAAATAATTTTCTTACTTGTTTGGGTTATAATAGGATTTCATGAACTATTAGAACCGATTCCTGTTCAACAACCTTTCCTTTTCCTTTGTCAACTAAAGATAGAATATAAACATGTAGAACAACTATTTCTTAAAATTATAATCTGACTCCTGGATTCAAAAAATAGGTATTAGATGTTGGTAGATGAACCTTCTTAAAGTCTCTTTCTACTCTTTTCAAAATATTGTCACACAATTGAGATTCTAGTGACTTTTGTTTTCTATTCTTCTTCTTCAAGTGTTTTGGTAGCATGATGTTTTAATGCTTTAACCTCTATAGGGCCGATTCTGATCTCTATATCCTCATATTTTTTATCAATATTATTTTTCATCCAATAATTTAAAACAACATTAGTAACTTTTTTTTCTTATTTTGTTTCTTTTGTGGAGAGATATCAAACTAAATTTTCTTTTTCTTATCACCCTTTTCCATCAGTCTTGATGGATTATCCTATGACACAGAACCACCAACACTATCAAAAAACATATTTTATTTACTATCAAAGAAAAATATCATTCTATTCATCACATCATCACTTCTAAACGAAATATTATCTCTCATCAGATATGATTTATTTGAAACATTAAAACCCTTCATACATTCAATAACCATTTCTATTATAAAATCTAGAAACACAACATTCTTCAAATTGATAGTTTTGGTTTTGATGTTATCGAATGTGAGAAGGAAAAACTTGACAAGATAAATCAATCTCATGTTCCGTAAAAATATAATATAAAACATCAGCTACTTTTAGAGTATATTTATCCACATTCCATGGTATTAAAAATCCTTTCATCCAAAAGGAATCTTCATTATTATTTGGGGTGAGAAGGGAAACATTCCTAATGTTTTATTAATCAGAAAATAATGAATCATTAAATATTCTCTTATCCACCATATCCATATTGTCAGGTATATTCTGAAAGGGAAAATATGATTCTCCTTTAGAAGGTATTTTAACCAAATCCACAATTTTCTTATGTGACAACTATATCCCTTGTTTTACATCATGAATGAAATTTTATATTTTATATCCTACATGAAAAACATAACAGATGCATAAACTTCATGTATAACACTAGGATAAATTAAATTAAATTCATTATTGAGAGTCTCAACACATTAAAACTTCATTCCTTGTAAAGGGATAATATTTTTCATTGTTGAATCATACTTATCATAAACATATATTTCAATTAATTATTCTCTAAAAACATACCACTTTGAAAAAACCTCTTTGATTTCCATAATATCTAGAAATGAATCTAATGAATCACAAAAAAAAAGATACTTGTTACACAGATCTACTTGATGTTCACAACAAGTCAAGAGAAAAATGTTTGAACAACCGATATAGGGCAATATGGATTACATATTTAATATAACACCTAGGGAGAAGATTCATCTTCTATAAGAAATATAATGGTTTAGATCAAAACATCTTTGATTTGATAGTTAAGATTACTTTAGTGATGTTTTATGGAATTTCTAACTCTTGATGTTTCAAAACATTTATCCAATTGAAAATTAATCTCATTATAAAAACTTTTACAAATTTTAAGGCCAAAATATTTTTTTTTATAAAAACATACATTATGTTAAAAAATTATAATACTAATATAATGTGGTAGTGTAAAAATAGGAGGAAAATAAAAGTAAATTTCGAAGAAGAAAGAACCATCAGTATGAATAACCTATTCTTCATGGTTTTTATAAACATGAAATATTATGAATTTTCTGTTCATAACTAATAAATATGGTTTTTTAGTATAAAATTAAATTAATATAGTTAAATTAGGAAAACTAAATACTATAATGTTTTTTTCGAAAACATTCATTAAAAAAAATTGATTTTGGAAAATTAATAAAATTTTCTGAGTCTGGAGACCATTTTAATAATTCTAACTTTGGAAACATTATAAAAAAATATGATTTTGGAATGCTCATTATGATAAAATTTAATGAAAAACTAAATTATTTAGAAAACTAAGATGTTGAAAAAACTAAAAATTTTACAAAACAACTGTACAATCCCTCTAAAAATATGTAACTTAATATAATGAGATAGGTTAATGAGAATTAGTTTTGAATAATTACTTTATATTGATAATTCTTATCTTTTATTTGATATATTCAAATCTATCATAAATAAGAGGTTTTGTAAAAATTTTATCAAGTCGATCTTGTATTCTGATGATTTGTAAAATTATATCTCATTTTAGTGTGTGATCCCAATGTAAATGGTGTATTATGTTGATATTTTTATCATGAGAGTGAATTTATCTGTTTTTCTCTTAAAGAAATAACACATGTGGTGTCATAATATATTTGAGTTTTAGTAAAAATCTTGCCATATCATGTGAGTGTGCCTTGCATCCACAACACTTGAGCACAAATATTTCTAACTGCCACATTTTTTGCTTTGATAGAATATGGCCCCAATCTTAAACATTACATAATCTTGAGTTATGTCATGAATTCACGTTGAGGATCTTTTCTAGTTTAAAGTTCTTGAGAATTAGGCTATAAACATTACATTACATTTCGTAAATTACAAATTGGACACTTCTAATCAGTTTTCATTTTATTCAAAAATTAAAAACTCTTAAATAAAGAAACATGTCTAGTTCCAAGTTTCAGATAGCATGGCTTTTCCTTGACCCCATCCTTGACCTTATTCATCGTTATGTCTGGTAAAAAACATTTCAAAACTTGGGATTAGCTTAAAAAGCTTCGTAAGGGATATAAAGTAAAGAAATTAATCATTAGTCCATCAACATATACAAAACATAAGATCTTTATAATACCTCATGAAAACATAAGATTTATGAATAACACAGAGAAATAATAAATCATAATGGTAACTTGTGGAATCAATAACATACTTACATTGTAGCGTTCACAGCTACATAGGGAGTTACATTTAAAATACACATCATAGTATATTCCCTAGATCTCTTAGGAGAAACATTAATGTTTACCTCTGTCAAGTTACCCAATTCATTGGAGAGCTATCTCAGGCTCACCTACCCATGGTTTATCAAAGAACCACCATATACATAAAAAATTACCTAGAACCATTAAATATTTATAACAAATAAAACAGGAATAAATGAAAGATAACATTTCCACATTTCAATCACAAAATATAATTTAGAGAAATTTAAATAATAAATGCTTTTTCAAAACCACTTTCAATATGAAAATACATAAAAAGGGTATATGGTATTTATTTTCCTTTAAAAAACACTACAACTTGTTAAGGAAGCCAAATATCAAATAATACTTGTGGGGGCAGAAAGGTCATTTTCACCTCATACATTAAAAACATTTATTTTTTTGTCATTTATAAAAATTATTCAATGAAAAAAATTTCCCTTTAAAATAAATGAAATTTAGGATTTTTTTATACTCCTTATAAAATAAAGTCCAGTATAAATCAAAAAATGCTTCAATGAAAAGGTTATTGAGACAAAGTTCCTTACAAATATGGTACGATTAGATTAAGGATAAATCAATGACATAATTATGTGTGAAAAATATAAATACAACCAATATAAGAAGATATTATATTTAAAACAATCATAGGTCATCCACAAATATTAATATAATGACATAATCAAGAAGTATAATTTTAACCCAAAGAATTGAAATTACGTTAAGGAGTTCCCTTACAAAAATTCGGTAGCCTAAGGGCGTCAGTAAAAAATTATGAAAATGATTTGATGAGATCGAAAAGGATCTCCCCTCACATGGACATAAAATGTTCATCAATAAGGATATAGAATAATATATAAGAAACAATAAATTAAAAGACATGACATAAAAGAAGTCTTTGACTAAAAGAGGAGGGTGAAATGTTCCCTTACCGATTTGGTAACTTATGAAACATACACCCCATGAAAGAAGGATCATTAAATGAAGATGAAAAGTACTAATAAATTACACAATTAATAAAACCATGGGCAGCACATACACCACAGAAATGGAAATAGTGGTAAATAAAGCATGAATCTCATGGGAATAAAAAGTGAGATGAAAACCCATTACCCCGTGTCTGACATGACTCGTTTATTCCTTGTTCTTCCTGAATAATAAACATAAGTTAATTTATACTTGATTAAAAACACTTTTCAAGTTTATTATACCTTTTATATCACTTATTATCTTACTATAACAATTATTAATTATTTGAGTTCATATCAGGCATTTTGTCGATGTTTGGAACTTGAGTAAAAAAAACTCTTTATAATCACTAATTGTCCCTGTGGTCATCATTACATTATCTCTAGAATTATATTAATCATTTAGATATCATATAAATCATATATTTCCTTTATATATGTATTTATAATAGTCCATAAAATTTGTACATAAGAAATGAATGCACTGTTCCTGGAGATGGTAAGTCGTACGTACGCATGAATGCTACTTTCATTTCTTTTTCACTTTTAAAGGATATAAAAAAATGATACATAGGTATATTATAATTACAGTTTAATATAAATTTTATATATTTTACATATGTTAAAAATTTACCTCCTTTATACATTTCATGTATATCATTAACAAGTCATATAACTTTGAGGGGGTGGTAGTCCGCACTTCCTCAAATAAAATTACCATATTTATACAACATGAAAATAATAAAACTATGTTATAAATTATAATTAAAGAAGCATAGAGATAAAATAAATATCATATATTATTAATGTTCAATCATAATGGCCACCAAGTTTGGAAATAGGAGATAATTGAACAATCATCATTTCATGAGGCAGTAGTTCGTCGTCCACAGAAACAGTGTGTTCGTATCCATTAAATGGCGGTGTGTGGAAGTGTAGTTTGAATCATTATCATAAAAAAATCTTATTATATTGATTATATAGGTGTTATTATAAAATAATGTAATAAACAGAGTATAGAGGGCTAGAGAAGGAAAATAAAAGAAAAGAACTTGAGAGAATACGTTACCTTTAGATCTGGTAACTCCCTTTGTTTTAAACCAAAAGGATTTCTTTAATTGACTCATTCCTTGAGTAAGGCTTATTGTTAGAATAGGGGGATTATGGGTGCTTCTTGTAGTATATTTTGGATGAGCCATGGGGCTTGACAGGTGTGCATAATGGGTTTGAGGTTGGGGCCTTTAATAAGAGGGAGGATGAACTCTTTAGGATAATTTGAAAGTATTATTTTATTATAAAATGATTTTTAAAATCAAAAGATCCAAAAATTATTTAAATCTAAGATAATTTACAAATAAGTCTATAGAAAATCATCCAAAAAGAATTGGACTGGTTTTGGATATTTTTTAATCCTTATCTTTTTTATTTAATCCTTTGTTAACTTATTTATCTTTTACCTTGTCCTGTTATATATTCATACTATATGGTTAATATATTTACTATAAAATTACAAGAAACCCAAAATGGACCATTTCTGAAATTTTTAACATTATATAAGTTGTTTAGAAAAATATTTGATTCTTATGATTATTTTATCATTTAATAAAATATTATGTTTTTTTAAAAACACATTTCTGTCAATTTAAAAACTAATCATATAACGATTTTTACAAATTCTGTAAATATTTGATTATTTAAAATAAAACATCATTAACTCAAATATAACAAGTAATTATTGTCTCTAAAATTCATGGATGGAATAAAAGTGTTAAAAATAAATTTATTTTAATAATTATAATATAATTTATTTGAATCCTTTGTTAATTAATTAATTATTGCATCATCTTTGTGTCATAATTAAATTTTTTATTTAATGTCAAAAAATTATAAATAAACTACCATGATGTAGGAAATCGTTTTAGCTTTATAATTAATATTTAAAGTCGAATATATCAATTATATATCCTCATATGATATTTTTTTACTAAACGATATATGTTTATGTTATTTTTGTACTTACTTAAAATTAATTATACAAAGTGTCATTATCACTCCCATGTGGCTCCATGGGGTCCCAAAATCAACCCAATGATGCCCTTGGTCGTGAATATCTCATAAAATAGGGTTAGGATAAATTTATGGTAAATTTAATATTATTATATCATTATTTTATTACCCTTATTTACCATATTTACCTTTTAACCATGGTAAATAAAATATTTTCTAATGTAATATTTGAAATGTATAAAAATAAAATTTATCTATTTACACAATTTGGACCTCATGATTCCAAATATGGAATCCATTTTTATAAATTTAAAACACATATGTGGAAGAAATTAATTTAAAATTAATTTCTGTTCTCAAAACAATAAACTTGTTTTTAAGAAATAATAACTCTAAAAATATTTACACGTGTTTATATCCAATTTCAAAGTGATATTACATACAATGACCAAAATTGTATTTAATGGTAAAAAATAATCAAATTAAACTTTAAAACCAATAAAAATAACAATCTCACTATATAAATAAATTAGATAAAAAGGCAGTTTTGAATTAAAATGTGGTATTTTTCACTATTCATGAAAAATTAACTATATCAGAAAAATATCAAAAATTTAACAAAAGTAAATTTTGATGTCCCGATTCTAAAGAAAAATTTTATTTTGTCAAATATTACATATAAAATTGGAAAAAACCTGATTTAAAATGTCTTCTCCGTCAAAAGGTAGAAAATCAACTTTTAAAAGAATATTTGAGTATTTATGCTTAAAATTGGATTCATTCACATTTTAAGCCTCTAAAATTTATTGTAAAAATGTAAAAGCATTTAACTAACATGTGTAATCATATTGTAGTCAGTTCTGTTCATTCCATATAATACAACGGCTAGGAATTAATGACCAATTAAAATAATATTATGTTATTATTTTTCAGTATGAATCAGCCTTATGTGCAAATGATATTTTCAGAGAAACCCATTGTTGTGTGTTAGGTACAACATCAAACATAGAATCCACTTTAAAGTATAAATAATATTTAATTCAAAAATATTAATAAGTATAAAAATTTCATATTCTATATTTACTTGGGATGTTACATCCTTCTCTCTTTTTGGAAATTTCATCCTTACAATTTTAAAATTAGGCTCAGAAACATCATTGAAAGCCCCACATCGGACAAAGAGTCAATAAATGTATCACTTTAAAAAGGAAGAGATAGAATTAAAAAGGTCACCCAAGATAACTCATACTATAATTCTATGTAGGAAAACATGGATATGGATTAGAAACTAACTCTTATAGATTAATAGAGAGTAATAGTGAAGTTGATCATGGAATGTTAACCACCATAATCTAATAAAATTGTGGTTGGGTAAATGTCTGATGATAAAAGAAAGTCTATAACATTTTTTCTTCAAGATCTTTTTCAAAGAGTTGAGTAATTTTATTACTACCTTGACTATGATCATAAAGAAAAATACTAACTTGAAAATTAGTATTTTATCCTTTAATCAAATTTCTATCACAAACTCATCTTTTCTCCAAATAATGTGTATTCAAGAAGACTTGGCCACACCTGATGTTCTAGAATGAACATATAGAGTATCAAATAATCTACAAAAGATGAACTATTTATTTCCCCAATAATTATAAAACAACCAAAACCAAAATGGTCAGTACGATATCAGATAATCCCCAAAAAGGATAAAACATTATAAATTAAATACAACTCTTAATCTCCAAAATTCAAAAAATAGTACCCAAAGTTCAAAAAAGACAATTAAATACCCAATTTTCCTTAAAATTATTCAATATAATCCAAACTATGATTGAAACCCAAAACTAATAATAATTTTATCACATATTCTTCCACAATAAATCATAACATTTATCTCCAATTAACATCAACTACTATTAAAGTCTCATACTAAAGTGTAACTAAAAAAATCACATATTCTATATGATAGGATAATAATTTCCATAAATAACCCAAATCCCCATATGTCCAAAATAAATACATAAAATTTCATCCCTCAATCCACAAAATGAGATCCCATAGTATTCTATTTCCCTTATGCATATAATGTTCTCCCAAAGAGAGAACGTCTTCTAAAATAACCTTTATCACTTAATAACTAAATCATTTTCCTATATTAAGGAAGTCCATTTGATAAAACATAAGTTCCCAATATCAACAAATTCTTGATCTATAATATCAGTTATATAAAAATAATAAGTCATACTAACAAGGGACTTCACTTAGGCTACTAGTAGGTGATGCACCCTTATCACCCTTCGGTTGTGAGTTTGATTTCGGCAATATTCTTGACGCGACAGGTTGTCACATAGTCTTTATGTTTTCCTTTTTAAAAAATTATATAATTTTTTAACATTCCCAAAAAATGAGAAACATTTCACAAAATAACGAAAAAATATTTTAACCACAAAATTTATCTTATACCATTCATTTGGTATCCCAAAATGTAATAACCATTTATCACCTTTAAAATAGATATAACTCTTTCTAATATGCTAACAATTATGGTTATGTCACATATTCTTAAATAACACCCTAACCTCTAGAGTTATCTAAAGAAACCATTGATACCAACTATAAGTCCCCATCCTTAAACATTATATAATCCTGAGTTAAGTCATGAATTCACATTAAGGATCTTTTCAGGTTTAGTGATTTAGAGAATTAGTCCATAATTATTAAATTCCATTTCATAAATTACAAAGTAGACACTTCTACTCAGTTTTTATTTTTTTTTAAAATAAAAAATCTTAAAAAAAGAAATCTGTCTAGTTTTATCTTTTAGAGAGCATGACTTTTCTTTAATCCCATCGTTGACCCTATTTGTCTTTAAGTCCTATGAAAAACATTTCAAACCTTGGGATGAGAATTAAAAGCTCGGTAAGGGATATAAAATAAATAAATAAGACATTTTTCCATCAACACATACAAAACATAATATCTTTAACATACCTCATGAAAACATAATATATATTAATAACATATAGAAATCATAAATCTTAATTGTAACTTGTGGAATCCATAACATACTTACGTTGTAGTTTTCATAACTATGTAGACAGTTACATTTGGAATGCACATCATTGTATATTCCCTATATCTCTTAGGAGAAACATTAACTTTTACCTCTCTCATGTAGCCCAATGCATTAGAGAGCTATCTCAGGATTACTCACCAAATCATTATCATGGAACCACCCGTATATGTAATCAATTCCCAAGAACCATATAATATTCATACCACATAATACAAGAATAAAGAAAAGATAACATTTCCAAATTTCATTCGCAATATATAATTAATGATATTGAAATAAAAAACGATTTGTAAAAACCATTTCCAATATCAAAATATGTAAATGTGTATATGATATTTATTTTTCGTTAAAAACACCACGACTTCTTAAGGAAGTCAAAGATCAAATAATACTCATGGTAGTGGAAATGATGTTGTCACTGGGTACGTTAAAGAGAAACATTCCATTTTTTCATTTAGAAAAACGCTTCCTAGAAAAAATATTCCCTTCGAATGAAATGAAATTTCAAAGTGGTTTATACACCCTATAAAAGGAAGTCGTGTATAAATCAAAATATGCCTCAATGAATGGTGATTGAGACATTGTTCCTTACAAAGATTGTACGATTTGATTAAGGATAAATTAATGACATAATTATATGTGACAAATATAAATACACCAAATAAAAGTGGATATTATGTGTAAAAAAATCATAGGTCATTCATAAATATTTATATAATGACATAATCAAGAAGTATAAGTTTAACCCAAAAATTGAAATTGGGTTAAGGAGTTCCCTTAAAAATATTTGTTATCCTAACATCATCACTTAAATATTCAAAAAATGAGTTGATGAGATCAAAAAGGGTCTCTCATAACATTGGAATAAAATTTACAACAATAAAGATATGGAAGAACAAATCCCAACATAAGAAACATGAAATTAAAAGGCATAACAGAAAAGAATTTTTTGACTAATATAGGAGGGTGAAAGGATCCCGTACTGATTTGGTAACTTATGAAACATACACCCCATAAATTAAGGATCATACAATGAAGATGTAAGTACCCATAAATTACACAATTAATAAAATAATGGTCATTACTTACACCGTACAAAAGGAAAGAGAGGAAAATGTAGCATGAATATCACTAGAATAAAAAGTGAGATGAAAACCCCTTACCTCGTGTTCGACTTGACTCGTTTGTTCCTTGTTCTTCCAGAATAATAAACATAAGTTAATTTATTCTTGATTCAGAATATCTTTCAAGTTTATTATTCCTTTCATATCACTTATTACCTTACCACAACAATTATTAATTATTTCATTTCATATCGGACATTTTGTCGATGTTCATAACTTGAGAAAAAAATGAACATGTTATAATTACTAACTGTCCATGCAGTCAGAAGTACATTATCTACAGTATGAGTTTAATGATTTAGATATCATATAAATAACATATATATTTTATATATGTATTTATAATAGTCCATAACATTTGTACATAAGAAACGAATGCACCGTTCATGCAGAAGATAAGTCGTACGTACACATGAACACTACTTTCATTTCATTTTCATTTTTAATGGAATAAAAACTAAATGATACATAGGTATATTATAATTATATTATAATATAAATGTTATATATGTTATATAATTTCATAAATTCCATACTTTATACATTCCATGTATAGCATGAATGAGTCATATCACTTTGATGGGGTGGTAGTCCGCACTTTGTCAAATGAAATTATCGTATTTATACAACATGAAAAGAATAAAGTTGTGTTCAAAATGATAATTAAAAATGAATAAAGATAAAATAATTATCATAATTATCATATATAATTATAGTTCCATCATAATGTCTTCCAGGAAAAGCAGTAGCAGATAATTGAAAAATCATCGTTTCATGAGGTAGTAGTTTGACGTCCACATAAACAATATATTCGTATCCATTAGATGGTGGTGTATAGAAGTTTAGTTTGAATAATTATAATAAAAACATCCTATTCTATTTAGGATAGTCGGTTTTATATAAAATAATGGAATAAAGAGAGTATAGGTGGTCATAGAAGTAAAGTAAAAGAAAAGAAATTGAGAGAATATGTTACCATTAAATCGAGTAACACCTTTTGGTCTGAACCAAAAGGCTTTCTTGAATTGAATTCTGCCTAGGTTAAGGATTATAGAAGGAATTAAGGGATGTTTTTAGTTTCTTGGAGCGGAGTTTGGACAATCCAAGGGGCTTGAGAGGTGTGTGAAATGTGATTGAGGTTGTGGCCTTTTATATAAGGGAGGAGGGGCTCATTAAAAATGTTTGGAAGTATTATTTTATTATAAAATGATTTTTCAATTTAAAAATATCCAAAAAATATTTAATTAAAATATAAGGTATATATAAGTCTAAATAAAATCATTCAATAATAATTGGATAGGGTTTGGATATTTTTAATCCTTATCTTTTTTAGTTAATCCATTGTTAACTTATTTAACTTTTACCATGTCCTCTTATATATTAATACTATATGATTATTTTATTTACAATAAAATTAAAAGAGACCCAAAATGGATAATTTATGACATCTGTAACATTATTTAAGTCATTTTGACTAATCTTATATTTTTAGGATTATTTTATAATTTAATAAAATGTTAATTTTTTAAAAACACATTTATGTCAATTTATAAACTATTCATATCAAGAATTTTATAAAATATATAACAACTATATTATTTCAAAAAAATTCCTTAATTAAAATAGAAAAAGTCATTATTATCTCTAGAATTATTGGATTAAATAAAAATGATCAAAATAAATTTATTTTAATAATTATAATATCATTTATTTGAATCCCTAGTGAATGAAGTAATTATTGCATCATCATTGTGTCATAATTAATTTTATTTTTTAATACCTAAAAATTATAAATAAAATACCATAATGTTGGAAATTTGTTTATATTTCAAATGAATATTTATAGTCGAATATATCAGTTATATTACCCCGTATTCAAATATTTTACTAAATGATATATGTTTATGTTATTTTTGTCCTTACATTAAATTAATTGATATAATGTGTCATTATCACTCCCATGTGGCTCCATGAGGTCCCAAAATCGACCCAAGGATGAATTTGGTCAGAAATATCTCATCAATAGGGTTAGGACAAGTTTATGGGTAATTTAATGTTATTATAATATTATTTTATATCCTTATTTACTAGATTTACCCTTTAACCATGGTAAATAAAATATTCACTGATGTAAATATTCATAATGTAAAAAAATAAAAGTGACCTATTTACAAAATTTGTACCACATGATTCAAAATATGGAATCCATTTTTCCAAATTCAAAATATAGATGTGGCAGAAATTAATTTAAATTTAATTTTTGTTTTCAAAAAAAGGTGTGTTTTTAAGAAATAATAAGTATCAAAAGATTGACATTTGTTTATGTCCAATTTCAAAGTGAAATTACTTACAATGACCAAATTTGGATTAAATGGTAAACAAAATATAATTACACTTTAAAACTAATTAAAATAATAATCTAACCATATAAATAAATTATATGAAATGAAGGTTTTGAATTAAAATGCTTTATTTTTCACCATTAACTAAAAAATTAACTTTATCAGAAAAATACCAAAATTTTACCAAAAGTAAATTTTGATTTCTCGATTCTAAAAAAGAATTTTATTTTTTCAACGAAAACATATAAAACTGAAAAAACTAAATTTAAAAATGGTTCTCCATCAAAAGGTAGTAAATCCACTTTTTAAAAAATATTAGAGTATTTATGCTGAAAATTAGATTCATTCACATTTTATGCCTCTAAATTTTATTGGAAAAATATAAAAACATTTAGTAGACATGTGTAATCATATTGTAGTGTGTTCTACTCATTCCCACAAATAAAATTTCTAGTCTTTGACTACTATTTAAAATAATATTATATTATTATTTTTTAGTATGACTCAGCCTTTTGTGCAACATTAAATTTTCGGAGAAACCCATTATTGCGTCTAAGGTACACCATTGAACATAGCATCCCCATTAAAGTAAAATTTATATTTAATTCACAAATATTAATAAATATGAAAATGTCGTATTATTTATTTACCTGGAATGTTACAGATAGTTTAAAGATCTAATGAGTGTTTTCTTAAAAAACCAAGACACTAAAGAATATCCTAAGAAATGACATGTTCTAGATGTAATTTTTCTATCCATTCTACAACAACCACAATCAAAATCCAAAAAAACACAGTTCAAAAACATTTCTAAAAGAATAAAAAAGTCATAAAACCATTGTTCCCTTAATATCAAAAAATAATAATTTTACAGCTGTTAAATGAAATTCCTTTTGATTTTATTGATATCTTTAACATAAGAATATATAAAACAATAAATCTGGATTACTCGCTATTATGTAAAGTAAAATTACAATCATACATCTAAAAAAATATTGATCAATTGGTTTCTGAGCGACATTAATATTTAATGTATTTGAGGTACTAATGGGAGTACTAATACTTTTAGTATTTTTATATCCAAATTTCTTAATAATATCTTTTATATACTTATGTTGAGATATAAAATTTCTTTCTTGTTTTTGTGAAATTTAAAATCCAATAAAATATGTTATCTCACAAATCGTACTCATTTAGAACTATGATTTAATAAAAACCACAATGGAATCTATTAAATATTGTTGAGATGATCTAAAAATAATGTCATAAACATATATTTATTCAATCATATTGTTTTTATTAACATATTTTATAAAAATATTTGGATCCGTAACTTGATTAATAAAATTAATTTGTATGAAAAATACTATCAACCTCTCATACCAAGATCTAGTGTCGTTTTTAAGTTGAGATAATGATTTTTTATGTTTATAAACATATCAAGTATGTTTTTCATTTTGGAAACCTATAGGTTGTTCAACATAAACATCTTCATGAATATATTCATTTTGAAAATAATAATTCACATCTAATTGAAAATGTTGGAAATTAAAGAATATAAAATGTCTTGATGTATTCACATAGCTTAAATTCTTGCTACCAGTGAATAAGTTTCTTCATAATATATAGTTTCTTGTTGGTTATATCCATTATCAAATTTTTTTGATTTATATAGAATAATCATTCCATTCTCATCACACTTATTACAAAAAACCCATTTTACTACAATTATAGATGTTTCTGAAGGTCGATCAATTAAATTTGAAACATTGTTCCTCTCAAATTAATTGATCTCATCTTGTATTTCCTTAATCGAATCCTCAATGCCTAATGCCTCATCGAGATTCTTACATTAAAATTTGGATAGCAAATCTATAAATTCAATCTCATTTCTTAATTAAATTATATTCCTAACAGGTTGATCTATATCACAAATGATACTCTTACAAGGATGATTACTAAGAAATAACTGATTTCATGGGTTTTGAAAAGTCTTTTATCAAATAATAAGTAGAAAATATTATGGAGGAAAACAACAAAGACTATTTCTATAGTATTTTCTATATGATACTTACTTTATAACAAAGGTTGATTTTTTTAGAAATAACATCTGATGATGTTGGATGGAGTTGTTTGAAAACAAAGGGATTTTTATCAAACATAATAGTAACTATTTCCATAACAATTTTCAAAATTTTAGTAAAAACTCTCTAATCCATTAATGTAGTTTAATAACCTAAAAATATTCCTTTATCAGATTTGGGAGCAAATTTATATAAGTAATTTTTCATATTCAAAATGAATACTTTACAACCGAAATTGTTGAAGTAAGAATATTTTGGTTTTCTTCTTATCCAAAAATCATATTGATTTTTGTTTATAAAATTTATAATTAAAACTATATTTATAGTATAGAAGACAGTACTAACCACTTCAACCAAGAAATGTTTTCCAATTAAGTATTCACTGAACATGGTTCTAGTTATTTCTTTATGAATTATATTTCTTCTTTCAACTACAACAGTTTTTGGAGGAGTTATAGGTGGTGAAAAATTATATTTTATACCTTTCTTACTATAAGAATATTTTAAAATCAAATTCTAAAAATTCTATACTATGATCACAGTGAATAGTTATGAAGGTAAAGTTTTTATCATTTCTATCTTTGGATATACATGTTTTAAAATAACAAAAATCATTAGGATTCATTATGATAAAATAAACCCATGTGTTTCTAAGGTAATCATCAACTAATAAATATACAAAATAATTTCCCCAAAAACTTATATATTTATTATAACTGAATAAGTACATGTGCACTAAATTTACGGAATCATAATTTGGGACTTCACTAATAGATTTATATCTTGAAATATGTTTCTTACCATTTTGAAAAGGGACATAGACTTTTGAAGATGTAAACTTATGTATTAGTAGATCCTTAACAAGACCCTTTTTAGTCAACATTAATAAGTTTATAATGTTACACCATCCTAATATTTTTTTTCATAATCATTATTGGTCTTCCATTATACTAAAGAAAGGTATGTCTTAGATCTTAAGGTCTTCTTAGTTATGTGTGTAAACATTCTCATGCCAATTGGAATGATGAATAAATTCATCCATGGAACAATGTACTACACACTTACAATTCCTGAGGTTCACAAGATAAAAGTCATCACATAATTAACTTATTCATGTGAGGTTGTGATTATGAATTTTATCAAACAAAACATTTGAAACAATAGCTTTTCCAAGAAGAAAAATGTTACCAATTTCGGTAATATCACCTTGACCACTATCTCAGAGAGTGAGTTTCCCACCATTCATTTTGATAAAATTCTTGAATAATTATTTATTTTCATTCATATTCATAGATCTCCCACTATCCATGAACAGTGAATTTTTATTTCTAGGAATATATTTGTTATCTTCAAAAAAAAAGTTTGTAATTTTAGAAACCGGACATTCCTGGGTACACTAGTGTAAAAAATGTTTAACACGTCGGTATTTTTCACATCGGTTCTATATAACTACTTAAAAAGATATAAAAATAAATTTATCATGTCCGTTATTTTATAACTGACGTGATATATGAATGAGAATAAACTTTTTTACATCGGTTATTTTATAATCGACATTAAAAAATGAGATTAGCTTCACCAGGTCGGTTATTTTATAATCGATGTGACATATTGAATCTAGGCACTTTATCATGTTAGTTATAAAATAACTCACATGATAAAGCTAATCTCGTCTATTTATCACATTGGTTATCAAAAGAACTGATGTTATAAAGCACCATTTATCAGGTCGGTTATAAAATAACCGACATGAAAAAAATTGACGTCACTTATTAAATAAATGACTTTATAAACATAAAAAAATAGTTAACCAGATTAGTAATTAAATAACTGATGTGATAAAGCTTTTAAATGATATCTCTCACTCTATATTCAGTCATTCTGTTTTCTTCGATCATGAGACCTATGACTCATCTATCTCACATGGAAAAGCTAGAAACAATTCTTTGAAGTCGTGCCCTCCAGCCTCATTTTTCCAACATAATTCATCATATTTATTATCATCGGATCTATTAGGTTGACTCGCAACACTCAAGTAATCCTCACATGGATCAGTTTCAGTTTTTTATTTTTCGCGATGCCCTAAACTAATTTTTTGAGATGTTATTTTTTTCTTGCTATCATGGTAAATTTTATAGTGTTCATTTATAACATGTTAAATTCCTTTCTTGTAAAATAAACTTTTTGAAGTGATATCATGAAATTTTATGATTTTTGTGTTTTCTATCATGTGTGTGTGTGCGTACTGGAGGATTACAAGGGGGCGGGGGATGTGAAAGTGGGTGGGGGTGTCTGGGGGGCTCTCCAGGGGGTGGGGGTGTTTAAGGGGTGTCAAGGGCATCTGAAGTTGTGTCTAGGGGGTGCGGGGGATGTCCAATGGGGGTTGTGGTTGTCCATGGGGGTGGGGGTGTTCAAGGGGTGAGGGGATGTAAAAGGGGGTAGGGGTGTGGGGGTGTCTATGGGGTGAGTGGGTAGTCCAGGGGGGTAGGGGTGTCCAGGGGTGGGGGTGTCCATGGGGGGGGGGGGCTTTCTAGAGGGATGGGGGGATGTTCAGGGGGTGGGGGTGTCCATAGGATTGGGGGGATATCCAATGGGTGGGTATGGGTGGGGGCGGTGCTATCCATGTAAGTGGTGTCCAAGGGGTGTCCAAGGGGGTGGGGTGGTTTCCAGGGTGAGGGGGCTTTCCAATGGGGTAGGGGTGACCAGGGGTGGGGGTGGTGTCGAGGGGGTGAGGGGGCTGTCTAGGTGGTGGGGGTGCCTAAGGGGGTAAGGGTGGGGTGGTGTGCAGGGGTGGTGGGGGTGGTGTCCAGGGGGTGAGTTGGATGTCCAAGGGGATATGGGGTGTCCATAGGGTGTGGGTGTCCAGGGGTGGGGGTTTTCCAAGTGGGTGGTGGTGTCCAGGGGTGACCAGGGGTTGTGGGTGGTGTCTAGGGGGAGTGAGGGTTTTTTATAATGGATTTTTCTGAGGTGGGTGGGGGGGTGTCCAGGGGGTCATGGGGTAGTCTAGGGGTGGGGGATTTCACGGGGTGTGGGGGTGTCCAAGGGGTGTCCAATGAGGTAGGGGTTGGGGTGGTGTGCAGGGGTGAGGGGTATTCCAAGGGAAGTAGGGGTGTCTAGGGGGTGGGGGTTGTCTCCAGGCGGTGCGGGGGCTATCCAGGGGGTGGGGGTGTCTAGGGGGTGTCCAAGTGGGTAGGCGGTTGGGGGGTCCAGGGGATTTCGCTAAAACTTTAAGGTGACCTACCACCACAGCCACACACAGAGGAAGGAGGTTAGGAAGAATTAGGGTTTTTGATGGGAATATTCTCACCATAACCATATGGACATGGGGGCGAGTTGAATTTATAGATAAATCTCGATCATACTAGTAGGTAGAAGAAATAATTGTTAAAAAATGGATCTATGATAGAGTTGTATTGGTTTAGAAAATCCTGCTTCAGCTGACGTCTTAATTTTTCTTGTAAATAATTTATGTTAAATTGATTTATATTCATGATTTAAAAAAATAAAATAAATGTAAATTTTCTTTAAATCAATAAAAAGTGAAAAACTCATTTTTATTCAATCCACTTTTGGAGAAAACCTGAGGCCAAACTAACTATACTATACTTAGGCAATTAAATACATTGTTTTCTAATCCCATGATAGACACACCTCAAAAGATAAGAAGGTAGATGTGATATTTTAATTACCTAAGAATTTATATTTCATAAATATTATATATAAACATTATACCCATTATAATAAAAATCCACAAGAGACAGTGATGAAAAAATAATTATATTGCTAGGTGGACATGGTACGTCTTATGTAAACATGTGCGATACTTTCACTTCCAATTTGTTGTAAAAGAGGGTGAATAAACGTGTTTTTATAATCATAATATAATTTATCATATTTAGGATAATAAAGTAATTATTTTATTAAGAATATCATAGATTTATAGAAATTATAAAAGGACATAAATTGAAATTTGTTGGGTAAGATGATTACCTCTTCTTCGGCATGCCTCATTTAGATTCCTTCTCAATTACCCATATAATAGTATTTCAAGAATCTAAACCCATATATTTCTTTTATATGGATTAAAAATGTAAATTTTATATGGTTTTTCTATGATAGAAGACTCAATGTGATGTAAATAAATGAAATAAGGGGTTCCCTTTTATAAGTGAGGGGACGAGCACTCTGGGAGTTTTTTTAATGATTAATATATAGTAAATCCATTATCTTAATAAATGACTAAAAAAGGATATATATTAACATATATGGTTTAAATATCATCCAAAAATAAGATATTTATAAGTTTAAGTGGTATTCTAAAACAAATCCTTTGGTTTAACCACATAGTAAACCTATTTTAAGCATAACCTCAATAATGATTTTTTACTCTTAAAGTGTTATAAATTTTCTTATAAGTGAAAATTGGGTAATATATGGTAAATCGATGATATTTTTGACCATATTTTATCTAACATGTCCTCTTTCACTATTATAATTATTATTATTTAAAAATTTATTAAAATATTATCATCAAAAAATATCATTTATTCCATTTTTGATGTTATTCATTTAATTAGAATTTAAATAAAATAAGAAAAATTTATAATTCAAATATAATAATTTATAAAATACATAATATTTAATATATTTATATAAAATTCATGTAACATAATAATTCATCCAAATTTTATTACTTTTCATATTTTTAAAATCATTTATTTTACTTTTATATTAATTGAATAAATACTATATTGGAGTTGTGTGAGTATCCAAGGTAATTATTTGACTACTAAATTTTATAAATAAATTAGTATGATAAAAAATTAACTTGTATTTGAAGTAAACATTAATAACTGAACTAATTCTGTTTTTATCCTTGTAATAACTATTTATAGTTATTAGTGCTAAGAGAGCGACATTTTTATTTGTATCACTTCCATAAAAAATATATGGATCATTATAAAAGAAAACGTAACTACATATTGATTTAAGAGGAAAAATAAACTCATTAAATATGATAAATACAAGTGTTAAAGAAATTTTAAATCATTTTCCAAAAGTTTTAAGGCCATTTTACTCATTTAACTCTTACATAGGTGATACCTTTTTTCTACGGTTACTATTCATATTGACAAAAAATAAAAAGGATATATTTTCTAAATATTAAAACAATGATTCCTAATATGGTTTAAAATTTAAAGGATTCAATATAAAAAAATTAAAGAAATTAATTTAATATAAAAAAACAGATCACAATGAAAAACTATTTTAAAAAAAATAATACTTTTTGAGTATAAAAATGTTTTTATACCAACTTAAAATAGAAAATTGATTATAGTGAAATAAATTCCACTATTAATAATATAAAATAACTAATATAAATTTGAAATAATTTTAAAACAAAATTCACCTTTTTATATACTAGAAACAAAAATAAATATTTCAAAAAGAATCAGTATTTTTCACTATTTACTGAAAAATTAATATTTTTAGAAAAATACAAACAATTTACCCTAACATTATTTTTGATATGTTGATTTGAAAAAATATTTTAATTTTGTAAAATATATTTTATAAAATAAGAAAAAATTAAATATTATGTTTTATCCAACAAATAAATAAAAAACATTGTTTGATGGAAATGTATCATTGATGTATAATATGAATTTTAAAAAACATGAACTCTTATTTCCTTAGAATTAATAAAACAAATCATGTTGAGTAGGAACTTTATATATATATATATATATTTCATAATGTTTTAATTCATATTCATACCCTCCAATTCAACATCTAGGATATAACTTCATATATAAATAATAATATTCTATGGTTTGTTTGATCTTGGTGTTGTGTTCTATATATACTATAGAATATTTAAAATATTGAGGTGTTACCCACCAATTATTGGGAATTATTCCTGACAAGATATAATTCACTATAATTTTATGTTATATGCTATCTTATAAATTAATTCTTTATTATATATAATTTAAATAAATTTATATCATAAGAATGTTTCACATATACGAATATTATGAAAATTTCATCTGTTTATAGTGAATCAATTAACTTCATATTGATATAAATATTTAATAAATGTTTGATAATTAAGGTAAATGTTAAGAACAATTTCTAAATCCATGTCAATTAATAATGAAATATTTAAATCTTAAATATTCTATATTACATCATTAAAAATATATTGAATACAATCTAATGATATTCCTAAATACTTATGACAACATATAATAAAAGATAGTTGTTGAGTCACACATTATAACATAATGAATGAAATTTTATTTCAAATACCAAGGCATTGTGATCCTCACTATGTCATGATTGACATTATCCCATACCATAACCTTTCTTAAATAACAACCCCTTGATTTGATCATGGGTGAAAATTTATTACAGAAATAGTTAGAGGAACAAAAAAAAATATAAATTTGTTAATAGTTATTTTTAAAAAAAATATATAATTGATCTCATAAATAATATATTACAATTATCTTATTATTTTCATTTTATGATATTATTTAACTTTATGAATGTAAAAAAAGAACATGAAGCTATATTGATAGAATCTTTTAAAAACATTGATCTAGAAGAATATATATTCACAAATCCATTTTCATGTTTGGAATTTGATATTTATATATTGAACATTGGGGTTAAAATACCTCCTTTATCATAAGGATATAAACATGTATTAAGAATTCCAATTTTTTTATTATTATAATGTTTTTTTAATTATTACATGTTACTTTCACCTTTTAAATTTTTTATCAAAGGTGGAGAAATTATTAATTAGAGAAATATGGAGATGGATATTAGAGTATGGGATAGATATAATCATATGGGAGTGTTAGGAAAGGGGAATATACATTCAACGTAGATCCTATATAGTTTTATGAGATTCAATTTAACAAGTGGAATTATCGTTTGATCTAGTTTAAAGGATTTAATAAAAAAAATTTAAGATGACATATTTTTATATTTTTTTGTGTTTTATTAAGAAAGATTAAACATATTACAAAACACATCATATATCAATCATAAATTTATTACGATACTATTTTATGGATGGATTTTTCTATTCTATTTGGGTTTTTGTGTTAATTTTTTTTAATATTTTATTGAAATTTTCCGAAAATTCAAAAGGTTAAATTGTTGAATCCAATGCTAGTATTAATGTAAAGCATATTTTAGTAAAGAATTAGAGTGAAATAAATTATTTAATATATCTTTATATCATTATAGTTGAATAAATTTTTGAATATTATGGATTAATGTAACTAATAAGAAAACTTGTTGTGATAAATTCAACCATGTTAGGGTTTTATGTTTCTATTATAATTTCTTGAAATATGTGTAGAAGAAAATTTCAACCTTGTTTCTTTGAATATCATTAAACCATTTATGAATAAAATAAAGTAAAAAAATCAAGGGGAAGTTTGTATAGGGTACAAAAAATATTCAATGATCACAAAACATTTTTAAATCACATTAATTTTTTGGGAAATTTTATCTTAATTTATATTGAATTTATAAGAACATTTTTAGTTAATTATTTTTATTTTTATGTTTTTATTATGGTATTTTCTAGGGATTTACATGAGGTTTTATAGTGTGAAATATATTGAAGAATAATAATATTACATGGTGTTGGGTTTTGTGTGGAATCAACTGAAGGCATACCATTGTGATATAAGATATAATAGATTATTATGTCCTGGTGAAAATTTTGATGAATAGGGTATGGAGGCCATACTGATGGAATACAATTTTATATCCCCAATTTATATAATGTTTAACCTAAGGAATTAAGTATAGTAAAGAACATGGATTTCTTCTTCAAATGAGGCTTGGTACTTAACACTGTGAATTTTTTTTAGTCGTAATTTTAATTATTTCATCTTTTCAAAATAATAAAAAAAATGGGTTGTAAATGATATATGAAATGAAATCCATAAATTAATGAAATTAAAATTATTTATGTTGATTAGAAATTCTTAGTAGTATCACACGGTTTTTCCTATCATGATCCTATAATTTTCTTTTCTATCACCTATTCTCATTTAGTGGATAATTTCTTCACAGTAATTACTATATTACCTCTTTTTATAACATTTTTTATCACCAACAAACCATAATCACGAGTTTTTGGTTTTCTTTTCTTCTAGTTCCAAGTGTTTGAAAACATTTATCAACTGGGTAGTTGAATTATTATTATAATCTCCCAAATGTATATTTAGGAGATGAATATACCATTTTATATATCATACAAATTTATACTTCCATCCGTTTTACCTCAACAAAGTATATCTCTTGAATAATGATAATGTAAGGGGAAGCCATATTCATTAATTAATGAAATATAAGAAAGAAAATGAATAGATGTTGAGGGAAAATTGCCTCACCCTACCGGTTTAACTGCTCACCGTTTCTTCTTAGAGTGAAGATAGAAAGAAAATAATAATTAATTAAATTAATGAACATAATATTAGATTCTACCCTATGGATTAACAGATAAAATTAAAACACTATGAATAGAGCATGAAATTAAAAAGGGAAGGGAATGTTATACTTAATATAAATATATAATTAATTTCAATGAAACCTATAACTAATCAAGATAAAACTAAAAACATTGAATTTTATTCCCCACCATCTATGAAGAGATGGTGAAAATCAACATGTTCTATCATTGTGGATGATATCAAAATCTACATCAGTATTCCTCTGCTATGGTATATAGTATGAAACTTTCATAAAGAAATTAACAACCATATCTAGTGATATCATGATTTCATATCCACCAATAATAGTTTCTTTAAAAACTAAATCAGTTTCCACCTACAATATTTTATATCATTCTTGCAGTATATATGATTCTCACTGGTATAGTGATGTCACATGTTGTGAAACTCTCATATCATCTTGTATCTCATTATTCTTCTTAAATAATTCCATTTGATCGTAAAAATATTTAGTCATGAATTTACTTTCTATCACCTAAAATTTATTAAAATGAAAAAATGTTTGTACATGAAAAATAAGTTCTAAAATAATATTTTAAATAAAAATTCCCATTTTATGTCAATTATTCATTTAAATTCTCAATAAAGTTAAAAATTATAATGTAGTTAAATTTAATTTATTAATATCGAATAATGGTTAATATAAAATGATTTCTAGAAAAAATTAAATATATTCTCATAAAATTTCCACCACACATAATATTTCTCTTTTGAGGAAAAATCTAAGATCATAATCATAAATTACTATTTTTTATATGATATAAATCCCAATTCTTTTAAAATGAATTTTTGAATGATTATTTTATAAAATTTATCGACCCAATATTGTTCTATCCAAGATTATCTTAAAATTTCATTAATGTCAATTCCCTATTTTGTAACCTAACTCTCATTAAAATGCATTTTTCATTACTATCCTAAAAGATAATCACATGAAAAATTATGTACATTATTATGGAATAAATGTATTTATATAATATTGATAATTCTTTTTATTCTCCAATCATATAAACAAAAAATCATTTTCATCCAGTGGACCTTATCATGTGAATTATTAAGGATAAGGGTTTGTAGGTAATTGTTAATAATAAAAGATAAAATGAGAGTTTTCTCTCAAACCCTATAGTGTGATTAACATTCAAAATAAAAAAAACATTTTAGTCATTAAATTGAATTTTCTTAAGAAAACCATTCCCTTTCATCATTAATCAAATCAATCCGAAGAAAAAATTACCTTTATCTCTATTAATTTTTTAATCATTTATTTAAAATTATTTATATATACACAGTTTATTATAATTTATTTTTTTTACTTGCAAGGATATATAGAATTTAGTATGTTATTAAATGAAATATTTCTCTAATAAAAATTTTATGAACCTCAAGTCATCCATACATCTGTTTTGTATCAAAATTAAATTACAAAAAAAACTAATCCCCCTATAATTATATTTAAATAAAACCCTGAAAACACCATGAGTACGGTTATAATGGGAATATTATAATTTAAAAACATTTAAATAGATAATATCATTCATATAATCTGAGGGCATACAATTAGAATTAATGAGAAAGCTGGTCTCAATGGATAATTAGGCTTCAAAAACAATTTATAATTATATTAGAATAAATTATTTTTTATATAAGTGTTTGAAAAATAATGAAGTAAATTTATATCTCTTCAAACATACATCAATATCTCTCATTAAAAACAGGTAATTTGAAATTAATATGCCAAAACAGTTTTGAATACCTCTCATGTTAGTGAAAATTTTATAGTTCAATCACTTGTGGGATTATATTTCCCTAGTTAATCAAAAAACCATAAAAATGGTTGAAAATAAAATTTAAAGGAAACAATATCCATCCATAATCATTTATAATTTCATGTTCTAAAATGATCAAATCATTCACATAATATAATGTAATCAAAATTTTTTTATATATTTATTTAATCTAGAAAACATACAAGATAAAATAAAATAGTCACACCAATAATGGAAAACACAAGGAATGCCTAAACTAACATCATGATACACTCTCCTCTATAATTATATAATTAATCTCACTCAATTTATATTAAGATTATTCTTCATTTAAGTAGAAAATAAATAGGTAATACATATTGAGGACATAAGGATAAATATTATAAGGATTATTTTTACTAGAATAGTTTTATATAAGGTGACATTCACTTTAGGTTCTTCAAATGATCTTCCATATAATGCATAAGATAATAACCTTCCCAAATTTCATAAAATCCCAATATTGAAAGTGCTATTACTAAAATAGAATAAAAATAACTTAAACCGATACAATAATATTTTATTTCCTCACCAAAAAATCTGAATTGACACTACCCATGATTGTATAATTATAATAGGTTATCCCTAGTATATAGGTAGATATGAATTCTTTAATAGTGTCTGTAACATTTTTTAAACACTATTATGTATCCATGAACACTTCCTCTCTATCATATCCACATCAATGTTATTCTTGATATACTCTTACAATATATTGCATTTGGTATTAAATTAATTATTTTGTTTCATCTAATTTATATGGTCGACCGTGCTGAAAAATAACTGAGGATCCTTATACTTTACCTCATATAATCCCTTGATATGATATAATATGTATTTTGAGATTTCTTCCATATGTTCTTAAATAAGTGATTTTGTTTTGTTTCCAAAATAATTATCTCATATTCTATAGGGTATATTCTTCTTCTTATTCAATCTTTAGATCAATAAAATAATATGCTGTGTTATTAATATGAAAATAAAAATATATAGTTAACAATTTTTTTGTTAAAAATTTAACTTAACGGGATTCAGATTAAAATTGTTCACATGTAATGTCCTAGATTTTAACTCTTCCTCTTTCAAATATTCTCTGAATTAAATTATTATGAGTTGAAATATATCATCATCTGTTATAATTTCTTAATAAAACTATCCCTTTTTTAATATCTTTTTGAGAAAGTATTATGTGTGTTGATTATATATTTTCAAATATAGATGAATGAAGTGAAAATTTAGTTTATAAAAATTATGATCACTATGTATCTACATTATCTTAGTGTAACATAATTATGTCAATTGGAAGGTTTTCGTCATATTTTTATTTTAGAAAAGAAATAAATTTATAGGTAGTTGAAATTCCTCTAATAGCTACTTTGTTATAACCAATTGATTATAAAATTTATGTGGATCATATTCTTATAATTCCACAATATTAGGGGGATTATCCAACTATTTTTCTTTATACTTTTGAATTATATTATAAAAACATTCCATTTTTCTTTGAAGTTTAATAGTGACAATATTTTTTCCTTAAAAAAACTCACACAGTTTCTCAAAATTTGAGGTATCATTATACATGAGTTATTTTTTATATTATTTCCATTGAAAAATCAGGAAAACATAAACATTTTCATGCTTATAATACTAATATGTCAATTTATGATATATATCTGAGTTTGTAAGTTTCATCAATGATAGATTTAGTATGCCAATATAACAAAATAAAGAAACAAATAATGAACAAAACTATAGGAAAATAGTTTCCACCCCTATAATAGTGTTATATTTATGGAAGACTTATCAAATAGTCCAATAAAAATAATTTATAACCTAAGGAATTAGTTACAATAAAAAGCATGGATAATATCTCAAATATAGTTTATTTTAGTCAAATTTATAAGTTCTGTTTATTATGATGTTTTTAATATATTATATTAGTTAAAGAGAATTAATAGAGGAGATGTAAATTATGCATACAATGCCAACATTAAATGAATGTAATGAAAATTATAAAGAAAATTTATTATCCTTGGGTGTATCAAAAGTGTATACTATCCTACCAATACTAAAATTTAAATAATGAAAATAGTTTACTCTCAAATTCTCCCAATACATGGATTATTAATCAATAAAAATTCTTAATACCTCCCCTCTTATTTTTCATTTTTGATAACCAATATAACGAAACCATGAGTCTATGACTCTATTTTTACCCATATCCTCTGATAGAAAACATATCTGAAATGAATAGATTAATTATATTCATCATATGATGAATCAAATAAAATATAGGAGGAATAAATAATTTATAAAAAATTAGTGAAGAATAAATATGACGAAAGGAAAAGGAACCATCTCTTTATTGTACCAGTTTAACAAACCACCAAACCTTATCAGAGTAAAAATAGTAAGAAACAATGAAATGAATATTTTGAATCTTAATGAAAAAATAATTTATTAATACCCTCCTATTAACATTGAATATTGAAACATAATAAATAGAGATAAATAATCTATTGGGAAATAAAACATAGTATCAATATAAATATAGAACAAATATAAGTGGAAACGATAATTATTTTAGTTAAAATTGGATACATACAATTGAATGATTTAACCTCCACACACAGAAATCATGGAAATCATCAGAACCATATTAAGCCACTTTTTTATAATGGTAATCAATTATTGTTGTTCAATATATATGTGAATAGATTTAGTATAATTTTCCTTATGATTAATTTTCTTTTATAAATTCCATAATTTCTCTAGTTAGCATGGGTATGTGTCACTTTTTTATCAAGAACCACTTAAAATAATTTTGATTTCGATCTATATTATGAAAGATTATATAACTACTCCCTATATTGACACAATCCAACCTGAGTCAACCCTGGACCAGTCACCTAAGCAAATCTATGAAAATCCATGAGAGGCATTCCCGATCCTTCAGGGCTAGAGAAAAACACATGGGCATCAACAGAGAAAAAATAGGGGAATGATTTCTCCCAATAAAAATGAACTAAGAAGTAGAAATAAAATAGAATAGTGAAAAATAAATAAATAAAAAGAAAGAGAAGGAGAATCCACCAACACATACTAACTTGATCATGACCAAAACACTATGTGACATTTAGATTCACTATCCAACACCCAACCAAACATCTCTCAAGGAGATCCAAACCAGAGATGGAACCTCCAGGAGAAACTAAAAACAAGAAAACACTCTTGGTATGAGTATTAAAACTTAATAGGCCTTCCCAAAAAACTATCCCTAAAGCACTACCTTTAAATAAATAATTTACTAATTCCATATTGGAACTAAATTATATAAAATATGGGTTTCCAAAGACACTTACATTTCTAAAAAAAGTAACATACATTTCCATTTTTAATTTAAAAACTATTTTAATGTTTTGAGGGAAAAGTTGCAATACATTTTAAAATATTTTCACAAACAATTTAAAATTTAAAAAAAATCAATTGTTCATCAAGAGGAAAACCACAAACAATAGAACACACACAAAACGGGAAATGGTAATGTAGAAAACATGGGATTCCAACAGAACTAGGCCTCTTAATCATCTGCCACATACGAATAAGCAGAAAATAAATTATGGGTTAAACTTAAGATCTCTAGAAAAAACCAAAACACACTATATATGTGACTCATATTAAAGGCATGCTAAACTCAATGACGTCATAAAGTCCAAACACTTGGTGTTTCCCAGCCTGGCCTAACCGAGGGGCCTAATCCCCTAGAAGAGTAATGTTTTTACTAAGGGACACTAGACAATGCATAATCTAAACTTTTTCAATAATATTTCTCTAAATATTCACTTACTGTGCCATATTCCCATGTCAACATGTGTAATAAAAAGGGGGTGATTCAATAATTTCAATCATGTAACAGGTCACCATTCCCAAACATCACACACAATAACTCACACAATTTACATACACAACAAGATCACCCCTAAGTTACCCCAAAGAAAGTTTTTCAAATTAATTTATTTTATCAATTTTCCAAATTTTCCTTATTCAACATTTAAAAGAAAGAAAATTTCTCAAGAGAAAGCAAAACATTTTCTCACACATCATAAGAAAACATTTAACATCATACCAGAACCACACCTGAAAATATTTGAATTGTGTTCAATGTACAAACAATCATTCTTTCACTATTGTGCGTCAATTGGTGAATAAAATAATTCATGTGTTGTGTAAAAAATAAACATCTTCTTTTACACCAAGTAATTATTCCAAAAATAATTTTCTAATGAAATTTATCATTTATTAAAAATAAATGAAATATAAAAATATTAAAAAATCTAAATTTAAAGGTGAGTGTAGTGGGGGACCTACCTCAACTTGTATCTCGATCTTAACCATGCCACATGAATTGTAGTTGCATACAAGTATATGCAACCTACTGACCGTGGTATCACTGAATTTCTCCACCAACACATCACAACTGTCACAGTAAACAACTAAAAATGAAAAATCATGGAATTAACATAATCCAAGTGAACAAAATATCAAAACTCATCTAAACCCCATTGTAGAAAAAATGGAGTGAGTGAAGGAGGTAGGGGTCAGCGTGTGGCTGCTCTGATCAATGAGATCATGTGAAAGATAAAAAAATTGGTGAGGTTGTCGGTGAAGAGTGTGGCCCATCTGGGATGGTGCGCGATGGCCGGACAGGAGGTATGTCGGTTGGAAATGTGCACGTTGTACTAACATGGGATGGTCGGATAGCGCATGACATGTTGGAAGGTGCACAAAATGTGGGTAAAAGGACAGAGGGCACCAGCAGGAGGTCACAAATCAACCAGAGTCATGCTAAGTTGTGAGAGTACACTAGCATGGAGGCGTTTAGCGGAAAGGAGGTCTGGAGGATGTGAAGATGTTGGAAGGAGGTCCGTCCAGACGCATGGGTGAATGAGACAACTGGTGGGTTCCAATGAGAGTATCCCATAGCGGTTGCAGCAAAAGGGGATGTCGACAAGGTACTATGCCACTACTAGTCAGCAGGAGTAGGGAAGGGGACCATGTCTAGGGCCCGATCTCAAGCAAAGGGAGGTGCACCTGTGGGGTGAGGTCACATCTGGGGTGTTACGCCACTGAAAAATGGAATATGGGGTAGATGAAGGGCATTAGAGGAGTGCATTGCTAGCGGTGTGGTGGCTGGAAGTGGTCCGACAGAGGGCTGGTGTAGCAAAGGGGGATCGAGGTCTTGGTTGGCTAGGTGGAGTGGTAGGGTGTAGTGGGAGGCACTGCAAGGGGGAGGCTGACCACGGGTGCGGGGTGGCCTGAGGTGGACGAAAGGCTGGCGAGGTAGGGGTGTGCTGAAGGGTGCATTTGGAGGCAGATGTTTCCTGAGGGAGGCATGTTGAGGGTGGTGCGGGCGTTTGGTGTAAGGTAGATGGACCGCGGGTGAGGAGAGTGGTCAAGGGTGGTGTGAGAATTTGGTGCAAGGCGACTGGATGGCAGGAGAAGAGAGAGGCTGAGGGTGGTGTGGGCCTCTGGGTGCTGGCTGGGAGAGTGCTGCAAGGAAGGATGGTGGGTGCAGGTGTTGCATAAAAGAAAAAATTGAAGAGGGGGTGCAGTGTCCAAGGGGGATACATGGAAGAAGGGGAGAGCCCTAGGAGAGAAAGGGATTGGGAGAATGAAAGAAAAAATAAAAAAAGTTAAAAAAAACAATATTATTATTAATTTTAATAAAAATAATAACCTCATTACATATTAATATTATTAATATTAATATCCATAATAATCATTATATTACACAAAATAATAAAAAACTTTTTCATAATAAACAACAAATGATAAAAATATTAATTTTAATAATAATAATTCTTTCATAATAATATAATATTATTATTTTTGACAAATTAATATTACTACTACAGTAAGTTATTTATTTAATTAAATTTTAATTTTTTTTTCAACTCATTTAATTTATTTTTATTTGGCCGACTCAAACTCTGAAATTGCGTAGGTGTCTGGGCTAACCACAAGACTTTTTCTAGTCTTGTGGTGCACACGCACCAGCCAAAATGGCAATATTAGTAATAATAATAATAATAACAATAATTAATTAATTAAAATAATAAAAATACCAATAATAATAAAGAATTATTAATAAATATACTTATAAGAAAATTAATAACCATACCGATAAAAAAATAAATAATAAGAATACCTAGTTCACTTTAATAATAATAATAAAATCATTAACAAAAAATGAAATTTTAAATAACTCAATAAATTACAGATGTTTCTCATTTTAATTTTCCAAACACAAGAATATCGTGGTGATGCATGTGAGATGTCATGTGGGGTTTCCAAAATGTGCTCTGCCTATGCTCCTAACGACGTCAACGCAAACACACACACTTTTTTTTAACAAAACTCAGAAAAAATCACCCAGGGCACAAACTGAAACCCACCAAATTATGAAAAACCTATTGAAATAATAAAATAAATTTATTAGATAGGTCGAGGTGTGACTATTCTACCCACAATAATGCTTTTCTCCCCTATAAAGACACAACAATATCAGTACCCAAAGATAAAACATCGTACATGTTTCCCCATAGAAAAAGATTAAGTGCCTCTAGTTGATCGATCTAAACAGTCACCGAAAACCCATGACACAAAACTCATTCATAAGACACGATCACCTTAACTATCACCAAGAAGAACCCAAACCCCCCTTTTAAGCAAGAAATGAACCTAAACCACTTCATACATTTATTCTCATAATCTTAGTCCAACAGAAATGTTGGGCGTACTCTAATCCCAATGTTTACTCAAGAGAAAGAACTTAGGATTAGGTGGTTTCACATGAAACCACCCTCCACCAAATGATACATGAAAGGAAACTCTGATAATGACACGGGGAAGATTGAATGGACTCCCCACCATAAGGATTGGGCTAACACTATATTACTTCCGGTGTAACACTGAGAGACCCACGGTGGGTCTCCCCATCATAAGAACATACGAGATTAGATGAGCTTGGAAACATTCCGTATGGACCAAAAACCCCCACCACGAGGGGGAGAGGTGAAGGGCCTAAATGATAGGGAATCAAAGCTATCGTTGTCGCCATATCAACAATGTCGAACCCTTGGAAGAACACAAACCATGACATACTATGAAAAATGATTAAACCAAGGCCCTTTTTCACCACTAGAGTTTTCATGACTATGTTCAAACTTCACTCTAGGAAATTTGGCTAGAGAACCAGTGATTAAAGCATCTCTTTCCTCGTAGTCAGTCTTTCAAAATTCATAAACATAACACACGATCTAGAATTTCTCCAAACACACTTCCAATAAAAAATAGGTTTAAAAGAGGTTCAACAATAACAATTTTTACAACTGAAGGAAAACAAAAACCGCAGAACTCTACAAGAGACAAACACTATATCCAAGGAACACTACAAAGAGAAATCCTCAATATGATCCCCAAACACATCCCTACTCCTACTCACGGGATGTGGTGTACTTCGATGAGCCTAGCCTAGCTTCAGCACGCTTCATGGAAACACCTCAGAAAAATCACTACAAATGACCCAGATATCCTCATGTGTGGCAAGGTCTCAGAGCAATCAGGCATGTCAGCCACTTTTAACCCTACCATCCACACTGGTGATAGATCATGACATTGCACTGTGAAGAAGATAACTGAGGGTATTAAGTCCTATTGATTCTTCTATTAGATCCATTAGCATGAGGTATCTTCCCATTCTTCTTATCTCCATCCTCTTCACTGATTCCCAAGGTCGGGGAAGGATTCTCCACCTCATGTCCTCTTACTAACTCAGCTTCAGCCCAAAAGGATTTCCCCACAACATCTGAGAAGGTGGTTTGGTCTAACTCTGCCACTTTCAACTGCAGTTCAGGTTTGGGATTAGACTCAAATTTTCTAGCCTTCCTGGGAACATTTTCAAAAAACCATTGGTTGTATGAAACTAAATCTAAGAAACGTCGATAGAATTCTAGTATCGATTAAATGCCCTGCTAAACACAACACAACTCCATCATCTTTCTCACCTTATTCAACATGGTTAAAAATTGTTGGATAAACGAAGACTTGAAGAACTCCCATGTGAGATATTCTCACTGCTTTCTTCAAGACACAAACATCCACCATATCCAGGTTGGAAATTCAAGAATAAATTTAGCCATATTTACCACCAATGACTCAGAAAACCCATAAAAACTGAAGTTCCTCTAAATCTTTTGAAACCAGTATTCCGCCTCAAGAGGATATACTTGACCATAAAATAGGGGAGTGTTTAACATCTGGAATTCTACAACATAGTCTATAGGTTTATCAAATGAATTATATTCTAACGACGCACCAACCGAAGTTACATCAAAGACATTCATCAAACTTCCATGGGGGAAAACACTAAAGAATAGGGAAACAAATAATTTAATCAAAGCATAGTCATTGCCATTTCAAATTCAACCTTTTCAAATCTCTAAAATAAAATTTACAAACAATTTTCATAATTAAAGAAGATCCAAACAATCCACAAGGGGAATCTAGTGCCAATGGGTGACTCAAACATATTTTTGGAAGCCATACTATAGTCATGCCACTGTCAGAAGGAGCATTATAGCATAATTACACTAGCTATAAAAGGATTTCCAGACCATGAAAGCTGACATAGGTCCCTTTCCCACCTCCCTTTTCATTTCCAAACATAAAATAATTCAAAGGAAGCAAAAAGACTCTAATATCCCAGACATTCCAAGGTAACATGAGGTTTAGAATGAGTAAAGGTTCATGAATTCCTTCCCATCCCTATTACTTGAGTCCCAAAAATTATACTCATTTTACCTTGACAACCCCATATAGAAAAGGGCGCTCTGAAAAGCAAGGTCTTCTAAGAGACGACCATCTCTGATACAATTTTGTCACAAACCAACCTGGGTTTACCCTAGAACATTCAACTGAGTTGATCTGTGGCAAGGCCCGAGAGGCGTTCCCAGTCCTCCTGGGCTAGTGACAAGTGCCAGGGCATCAATAACGTACAAAAAGGAAACTATTTATCCTAATAAAATTGATCTAAGCATCATAAATAAAATAGATCAATGAAAAATAAATAAACAACATGAAAGAAAAAGAGTGGGAAACAACACATACTAAAATGACTATGACCATATCACCACATGACCCTAAGAGTCACTCTCCAATACCGAAACTAGACGTTTCCCAAGGCGATCTAACCTAAAGCTATAACCTATAGGAGAAACTTAAAACAAGAAAACACAATTGGCATGAGTATTAAAACACAGTATTCGTTCCCAAAAAAACAATCCTTAAAACACGACCTTTAAATCAATTATTTACTAATTTTAGGTTTGAACTAAATTATATAAAATATGGGTTTCCACACAAACTTAAATTTCCAAAACAAGTAAATTTCCATTTAACTTTTTAATTTAAAAACAAGTTTAATGTTTGTAGGGAAAATGTGCATTAAATATTAAACCATTTTCAAAAAAAATTAAAATAAAAAATAGATGTTAGTGGATAGGAAAACCACACAAAACACACAACACAAAATAAGGTAAATGGGGAGGTAGAAAATAGGGACCAGCAACCAAACTAAGCCCCCCTCAATCATCCTCCATATACAAATAAGCACTAAATAAAACTTGTGTCAAACTTAAAATCTCATGAACAATACAATACATACTATACATGTGGCTCGTCCAAAAGGAATTCCCTACTCAATGATGTCATAATTCCAAAATGCTCAGTGTTTTCATACATGTCCTAACTGAGGGCCCACTTCCATAATAAAGAAAATTTTGTACTAAGGGCCACTGGCAAGTATGTAATCTAAACTAGTGAATTAATCATTATTATATGATTCATTTACTTTATTAGGTTCCCATGTCAACATGTGTAATAAATAGTGGATGAGTTAACAATGTCAGCCAAGTAACCAGTAATGATGCAAAAACATCACACACAACAACTCACACAATTGACGTACCAAGAAAGATCACCCCTGAGTCACCCCATTTTTTTTCAAAATAATTTATTTTATCATAGAGGAAAATAGAACTTATGGAACTTTTAAAATAAATGCCATTTCTCAAGAGAAACCAAAAAATTTGTCAAACGTATGAAGAAAACATTTCCCATGAAACCAGAACCACACATGAAAATTTTCAAATTATGTTCAATGGAAAAACAGGCATTCATTCACTATTCCGGGTCAACTGATCGAGAAAATAATCCAAGTGCCATGTGTAAAATAAAGATCTTTATTTACATCAAGTAATTATTCCGAAAATAATTATCTATTACTATTTATCATTTATTTAAAATCAATGAAATATCAAGAAATTAATAAATTCAAAATTCAATGGCGAGTGTAGTGGGGGACCTACCTCGACATGTGGCATAATCTCAACCATGAGACATGCTTTTCACTTTCACACAAGTACATGCAACCTATTGACCATGGTATCACAAACTTTCTCAGCCAATACTCTACAACATCCACAAAAACAACTTAAAAAAAGAAACACAAACATTCCTTAATCCAAGTGAACAAAATCACAAAACTCCCCTAAACTCTAGTGCATGTGAAATGACATGAGCGAAGGAGGCACGAGTCAGCATGGGGTTGTGCTTGATGAATGGGATCACATGAAAGGAAAAATGACTATAAAGGATATCGGTGAAGAGTGTCGCCCAACTGGGATGGTGAGTGACAAGTGGAAAAGAGGTATGTTGGCCAGAAATGCCATTGTTGTATCGACAGGTGCTAGCCAGACAACACGCGGCAAGTCGAAAGGTGAACGATTGGAGGGTGTGAGGAAAAAGTTCACCGGAGTAAGGGCCCACAGAGACCAGAGACATGAAAAATTGTCATAGAACACTAGTAGGGAAGCATGCAGCCACAATTAGGTTTGGCGGGTGCACGGCTACTGGAATGAGATCCAACCAGAGGTGCAGGCGGCCGAGACAGCTGGTGGGCATCGGTGGGAGGAGCCTAAATCCAGCGTAATGAAGGGGGACATCGTCGGGGGGATGTGATGCTCATGGTGGGTAGATGAGGGAATAAGAAAAAATCAGTGGCATGCTCACAGGAAAAGGGAGGTTCGCCGGTTGGGTGAGTTTGCATCTTGGGAGTTGTGCTACTAATTAAGGGAATACGGGGAAACTGAAGGGAATTAAAGGAGTTCACTGCATGGGGTGCAGTGTTAGAAGGAGGTCTAGAAGGTGGATGGTGTAGTGAATGGAGACTAGGGTCACGACTAGCTAGGTGGAGCTGGAGGGTGTGGTGGGAAGAACTTCAAGGGGGTGGCATGCTACATGTGCAGGGCGACCCGTGGTGGATGAAGGGATGGTGTAGTAGGGGCACGTTGGAGGGTGCGGGTTTGAGGTTGAGGTGGCCTGAGGAAGGCAGGATGAGGGTGGTGCGGGCGTTAGGTGCAAGGTAGCTAGACATCTGGAGAGAAGATCGGCTGAGGGTGGTGTGGGAATCAAGTGCTTGGTGGCTAGATGGTGGGAGAGGAGAGCGGCTTAGGGTGCCATGAGTGTCCGAGTGTTTGCTGGGAGAGCACTGCAAGGGATGTCGTTGGGTGCAAGTGTCACACGAAAGAAGAAAGGGAACAGGGGGTGTGGCATGCATGGGGGGATAAAGGGGAAGACAGGGAAAGCCCTAGGAGAGAAAGGGTTTGGACGAGAGATATAAAAAAATAAAAAAAAATAAAAAAATAAAAATTAATCAAAAAATAATAATATTATTATTAATTCTAATAATAATAATAATTTAAATCTATATTAGTATTATTAATATTAATATCAACAATAATAATAAAAATATAAATAATAATAAAAAATAACTTTAGTAATAAACTAGAAATGATTAAAAAATTATTTTAATAATAAAAATTCTTTAATAATAATATAATATTATTATTCATGACAAAATAATATTATTACTATAGTATGTTATTTATTTAACTAAATTTTAATTTTTTTCACCTCATTTAATTTATTTTTTAATCTAAATCATTACCCTTTTGTTCTCAGTTGATGCCCTGGTTCTTATCGCCAGCAAGAGAGGATCAGGAACGCCTCTCGGTCCTTGCTGCAGATTGGCATGGGTGACCAGTCCATGGTCGACCCAGGTTGGTTTGTGACACATATTCCATGATTATATATTTCATTAATTTGGGAAAAAATATATTAAGGTTTCAATAAATATACATCTATTTCATGTGTCCTCTTGAACATCATTATGACTTCGATTAATCCTACTTAATCTTCTAGGGATTTCATGAATTTATACTATGAGATTCATGGATTCTCCTTTAGCTAGAATTTACTTACTATAGGTTAATGGTTTTTATTAATAATTATTTTCATATAATGATATAAGTAAATCATATTTGGTGATATTCAATTTTCTATTTTCTATATATCCATATTGACTATATCTGAAGTCATATGTGATGTTTGCCTTTTACATTGATAGCTACCCTAGGATAATGATGTCATATTTCTGATAAATATATCATTAGTGGGGGTTTCAATATTCTTAGTTGATATATCAATTCCTTAATAGATTATATCTATTCAGGTCACTATTTTCCATAAATAATTAATTTAGATTATTTTTGAGATACCAATATATTCTTTTATGGTAAGATCAAAATGGATGACATGTGCCTTTTTTATCCAATGACATCAACATCTCTTTTGGTTTTCCTTAGTTTCGGTCTATGATACAAATATATTAAAAAAATATTTTATTTGAAACTAATAATTTAATGATATCACATCGACAAATAATAGTTTCTTCAATCACTCGGATTTTCATGGTATATGATATCCTATACCACTTTATTCAGTATTTATGATTATTACTTATTAAATAATGTATTCAACTATGTAATTCATCTATTGTCTCCTAGATCATGATTTATATTTAACAAAGACTATTTGATATTCAATATACTTTGTCTTAGTTTTTAATTACATTAGGTATAAAACATCAAAATTAGTAGAGTGATGGATCAACCATGGAAAATCAATTTTAAAAGAATATTTAAGTCACTAAATTTTCATTTTAAGATAATTATTCATTTAATTCAAAATTAGAGGTAAATAATTAAAATATCATTACGTAACATTTATTAAAATATAATGTGAAAAACTATGAAATAAAAATAAAATATATATGAAAATTTGGCTCTACTATTTTATATAAGATATACTGTAGGTATATATCAATAAAATTTATATAATAAGGAATACACTATAGTTGTAGAATTTTGGTTGTCACTTAAAAGCAGACCTTATTCCCAGCAAAGTTAATTATTTTTAATATAATTTTTTTATATTTATAATTTTATAAAAACAATTTTAAGTAATTGTAAGGAGCCCCATAATTATGGGTCTGTGAAATCTAAGGAATTAAAATTTTGAGGTAGGTTTATCTTGAGAATGGGGATTCAAATTAAAAAATTGAGAGTTTGGAAACCTTTATGAGATCTTTCTATGGGTGTTTTGTGTTATTGGGAGGTTTAAGAGGTTTGTTGGTTTTTAAAATAAAGGAGTGTCAGAGTGGTAAATTGAAACACGGATGACGTTACCATTATTTACGTAATAGGAAGCTAGTGGGTACCCATTGGTTATAGTATCAGGGTAGTAGCCCCTATATTTATACTAGGTTGTTGGAGACTCACCAATTTCTTGGGGTGTGACCAGATACCTATTTTATTTTGTTATCATTTATTTTATTATGGGAACGCCTATAATTTTGGGTTATACCAGACTTGGTTTTTACCGATTTGGGATGTCATTAGATGGAATTATTCCTAACCATACACCCCTTGTTTCTTCCACACAGACACCCTTGGATCATGGTTGACTGGGAAAAGTATCATCACTCCAGAGTTATATAATCCACCCTTCTTCCCTCTTCTCCATTTTTCATACACTCTGATTATGTCTTACTCTATCTGGGGGTTTTTGAAAAATAAATTATAGTATAGTGGAATCATCCCAAATTAAATGGGATTTATTATTTGATGGCATGATTGTGTTGAAATAGGGTAAATAACAACTATTGAACACATTTTTTATTATGGTATGTTGTCCAAAGATTGAGATTTTTGTTTAACAAAATGATTTTGGATATTTAATTGGTAGTCTATGATAAGGATTTTTTTCATTGAGGTACCTTTGGTGTGATATAAACCTTCCATGTTAAATTGGTCATGATTTTAGTTGGTGGATGTGACTCAAGAAGATTTTATGGATCATGTCTCTAGGGTATAAATTTTCTAATTATTTATAAACTATTTTAATTAATTATTTCAGTGTGGTGGTACGAGATAAGGGATAATGGAATGGAAAGATATTAAAATAGCTTGCAAATATATTGAGTAGGGATTGGAAAGAGCTTGGATAAAAGGGTAAAACTCTAATATTATGGTAGGTGGTTCAAGAAATACTTAACTAAATTCTTGTTTATGCATACTTTGAATTCCTACATTAGTTTTTTGGTTCATGTAGCTGGGATAGGAACTATGAATTCCTTCAGTAGATGAATTAGGTGGATTAGTGCATATTAATCTTAATGAAAGATCTCTATTTCATGTTGAGAAAATTAGAATTACATGGTGACATAATTAATAATGATTCCCACAAAATAATTTACTACCACTTTGAAGAATATAATAGGGAAAAAAATTTAAAGCATAATTTTATATAAATAAATCCCATTATTCACAAAGAAAATATGTTCAATCTTTAAAGGACCATACATTATGGAATCATATCAATAATATTTTAGGGTTTCATACCATTAAGATGGAAGGGTGAATTTTTAGTGTCTGAGTTGAAATACTTTGTGAATAAGTGACATATTTAATGGATGGGAATCACTATCTTGTGAAAGAGTTATAACACTTTGTGGCCGCATAAAATTATTTTTGAATGGTTTAATATGTATAGAAGTAGAATTAATCCATAATTTATGCATATTTCATTTATGATATTGATTTCAGGAAGGTGGTTTTTTTGGGCATTTATTGTCTCCAAAATACTCTATAAATCTTATTGATTTTGATGCTCACAAATACCCTTGATTCTTTTACAAAAAAATATTATTGTTTTTTTATTTTAGGAAATTTATATTCATTGAAATAATTATTTTGGAATTATATTCATGCTTTTAATTTGAACGAGATATTAGTTAATCTGTTTTGAAGTTTTTCTATTGTATTATGGAAATAGTGTTCATACCCTATATTGGAAAACATAATGTATGGAATAAAACATAGTCTTGGAATAGGGAATATGGTTCATGAAATCTACATTTTTATTCAACCATATGTCAAAAGGATGTATGTATGACTTCTCATCCCTGTGTTACTTTTTTATCCCTATGTTCTGGAAAGAATAAAGTACAGTTTAGGAATCATATATTATGTAAATGAACCTTACATTTGGAAGGAATCTTACATTTGTTAAATAAGAATGTACAGATAAGGAAACCTACGTAAGTAAAGAACCATGAATTGGAGAAACTAATGTATGATTCATAAACCATAATTTTATAATGAATCTTACATTTTAGACCATATATTTTGAGAATCAACGCTATGTTGTTGAACCCTGAATTTGGTATTTTTTCATTTTATGAAGGAACCCTACATTTTATTATTGAATGAAGAAGATTTATGTTCATGATTTTATCCAGGATTTATAAAATGGTCTAGTCGATATTAAAGATATGTTTAAATATATTTATCAACCAATTTAAATGATCATTTTGATTGATTCAAGGAATCGTATTCATTAGAGAAATTCTCTCACATTCTTCTGGGAATTTACGACTCCGTAGATTTTTTCATATACTAATATACATGATATTTCATGATTTTTTATTCCATTTTCTTAACCAATAGAGAGTTAAATTTATAAATGGTGTATTATTCATATTGTGTGTGTGATTCATATGATACATGATTCAATATCAATAGAATACTTTCGTATATCGTTGATATACATATCCACTGCAAAAATCAAACGACATTATTATTTTATGAAAGCAGCAACAATTTGACCATTATATACATTTTAACCATATAAATATGTTGATTTTATAAAAATTCTTTCAAATTTTTCAAAGATAAACTTTTTAAATTTAGAGCACCTAGAACTGATAACATTTATACTTTGAATCTTAATTCCTTGTGTAAATAAAAAGTGAAATATTTAACTGATAAGTCAAATTAGTCATGGATATGTCATAGAAGACATGGAAATTTTAAAATATATGCTCTACGTAAATTATCTAAAAAAAATTGGTTTTTTATTTTCCTAGTTGTAACATTGAAAATGATAGAGTCTCTTTTGCATGTCAAATTGGTAAACATCACAAATCACCATTCAAATCGATTAACCAAATTACTAAATCTAAACCCTTAGAACTTATCCATATGGACTTGTTTTGACAACCTAGGGTAGAATGTTTGGCTGGTAAATTATTTTTTCATGTTTTGGTTGATGATTTTTCAAGATTTACATGGGTTTATTTTCTAAAACTTATAAGTGGTGTTTTTACTATTTTTGAAAGTTTTTAAAAAATTCGATAGAAATAAAAAATATTTTAAAATAAATTCATAGAAAAGTGATATTGGTAGAGAATTTGAGAATCAACAATTCAATTATTTTTTTCTCAAATTTAGGTATTTAAATTAGACTCTCTACACCAAGAACACTTCAATAAAATGGAATTGATGAATAAAGAAAAAAACTATTTAATAAATAGAATAGACTATGATAAATTAATAAAGTCTGCATACCTATTTATGGATATAATCTATAAGCATAAATTTATATATCTTAAATACATTGGTAAAAAGACCAATTATTAAAAAGACACCCTACAAACATTGGAATAACAAAAAACCAAAATTGAATTAGTTTAATATTTTAGGATGCATGGTATATATAATGAATACTAAGGATAACCTTGGAAAATTTGATCCAAAAGTTGATAAAGGAATATTTCAAGGTTATTATGCTATATATAAATCATATAGTGTTTTTAATAAAATGTCAAGGATGATTGATGAATTATTTTATGTGATGTATGAAGAAACCAAACCATTCGGCAAAGATAAAGATCAAATAGATGAAAATAATGAACCATTTGAAAACATGAGACATTATTCACCTTTGAAGAATTTTGAAAATAATATTAATGAAATTCAGTCTAGTTAAAAAGAACATGAAACTGAAGAATATAAAAGTATCTTACCAAGTTAGCCTGAAAACCTTAAAGGACCACCCTTTAGAAACCATAATATGAAACCAAGAAATAGGAGTTAGAACCAAATTAAATGTCGGAAAATTAGTTGAATTATGTTAATTTCCATCTTAGTTAGAACCAACATATATTTAATATTCCTTTGAAGAATAGATTTGGTTATTATCAATGCAAAAATAACAAAACAAATTTATCAGAGATGAAGTTTGGTAACTAGTAGAAAGACCATCAGACTATCTAGTGATAGGAACTAAATGGATATTTAGAAATAAATATGATGATCAAGGGATCATCACGAGAAATAAAACATGATTAGTGGATATAATCAATAAGAACGAATAGATTTTGTTGAAATATTTTCAGTTGTAGATAGATTATAATCCATTAGAATCCTTTTATCTTATGTATCTCATATGAATTTTAAAATATATCGGATGGATGTTAAATTTACCTTTTTAAATGTTTAATTAATGTTGGATGTTTATTCTGAACAACCAAAAGGTTTTGAAAACTCTCTTAAACAAAATTCTATTTTTAAAGTTACAAAATCTCATTTATGGGCTTAAATAAGCACCTCAATCTTGGTATAAAAGATTAAGTTTAGTTTTTTTGGAAAATAGATTTTTTGTGGGATTAGTAAATCATACTATTTTTAAGAAAACCATTTTCAATAATATTTTATCTGTAAAAAATTATATAAATGAAGTTATTTTTATCCTAACAAATAAAAATCATTGTATTTTTTTTTGAAATCTAATGAAAAAAGAATTTGATATGACTATGATGGGAGAACTGATTTTATTTTTAGGATTTAATATTTATCAAAAAGATTACAAAAATGTTTAAAATAAAAGTAAATATATTTTTAATTCATTGAAAAAGGTTTGGACTTGAAAACAGTAAGACTTATACAAATCCCATGTGTACCAATATAAAAAAAATGGATGAAGTTGGAAAACCAGTTGTTAACAAGTTATATATAGGTATGATTGGTAGTTTCTTGTATCTTACTTCTAGTAGGAAAAAAATAATGTTTTATATATTCTTATGTGCTATATTTTAAGAAAATATAAAATAATATAATTTATTACTATTAAAATAATTTTTATATGTTTAAATAGAACTATCTTCAATATCTTCCTTAGCCCAAAACATCTAATTCTAATTTACTGTCATATTCATATGCTGTTTTTGGATGATATAGATTATATAGAAAAAATACCTCCAGAAGATGCTACTTTTTAGGAAAATATTTAGTATCACGGTCAAGTAAAAAATAAAACTCAGTTTCCCTATCAATAGACAAGGTAAAAAATTTGTCTGTTGGTACTTGTTATGCACTTTTATTGTGGATGAAACACACTCTACGAGATTTTTGACAAAAGTTTAATAACATAACTATTTTATGTGATTATACTAGTGCTTTTAATAGTTCGAAAACTCATATAGGTCACTCTACGACAAAGAATATTGATATACGACATCATTTTCTTAGAGATCATGTTCCTTAAAAGTACACAACTTTAGAATTTTGAAATACTATATAACAACTAGCTAGTATTTTTAATAAAAAATTTCCCAAGACAAGTTTTTATTTTATTAAGGGGATTTACGAATATTTAATTTCAAATAAATAATTATTATTTTATTTTTAATTTATTTTGTTAATTTATATTTCAATTACTTTTATTAAATAAATAATCATTTATTTTTTTAAATATCTATCTCATTTTTTTAAAACTACATGTTTTCAAAAATAAAAATCTAATGATTACCCAATATAATTGGAACAAGTAAGTAGATCACGTCACCTATTCATTAGAAAATCCTTCATGTTTCTTTACCCTTGGTTTTCAATCCTTTTAATGTACAATAGCCTTTTTCTTTCTTCCAAACCCTATAATAGAAAACCCTTAAACCTTTGCATTCTAAGAAATAACAAAGAAATAGAGAATAAATGATAGTGAATCGAGTGATCAAAAACATCAGCAATATCCCTTCATAATGTTTCTTCACAGAAAATTCAAAAATTATGACTCAATTTATGTGATGGACCTTCTATTTAGGAAGGATCTTGTGTTTAAATGTTATAGTTTTCTATTTAAGGAGCAAAATAATTTTTTATGAGGTAAAAATGATGAAATTTTACAAGTATGTTTAGTTTAGTTTTTAGGAAACCAAAGATTTATTAATTTCATGAAAAGATGATAATGATTTTTATAATCTCTTTAGTTGAAATCAATCAGATTCTAAAATGCCATCATGAAAGAGTGTTATATTTTTATCTTCGGTCAATTGGAAATAGGGATCATATATCAAAATATATCATGTATTTTCTTTTTAGTTCAACAACTATTATGAAAATGTTTGTAAAAGATCTTGAGGTAGACCATTACGTGTTGATAATGTTAATTAAAAACTATTATTGCTACATGGGTTGGTGATATGAAGTGGGTTTTTTACCCAGATATGTATATTATTTTTATTTTTATATTTGACATCAAGTTTAACTTTCCTTTATATACACTGAGATATCTTAATTACTATTTCTATTCAAATGAAATGATTCAATTCTATCCTAATGTCCGAATCCTTTCTCTTATTTTGATTAAAAATAATTTGATTCGTCAATTTGATTATCAGTCCAAATTTCAACATAGTAATGTTCTAAATGCTAGTACATTAACAAAATTTATATTTTTTTTGGAGTACTGTTAAAGGTAAACTGTTTCTAGTGACTCCAACTGATCAACATGAACCTTGAATTATTGCTGAGGGGGAGCATAGAATAATTATTTATATAGGATTAGTTTGATTAAGAAATTATGAAGTTGGAGAATACCATATAGAATATGGTTATATACCTATTAAAATATTTCTATTTTATGATGCTGCATATATTACTGTGACCACAATCCATTTTTTTATTTTCTTGAAAACAAAATTTGAGGGTAAGTGGTAACCCCTAAAGAACCATTCCTTCCCATAAAGTCACACCCACATTACAGAATTCAAAAAATAAAAATAATAAAACAGAGCCAAGTCACCGTGTCATCCGTCGTCATACACCCAGTTTCAAAATTCAAACCTCATCACTGCAAATCAGGCCAATCTTGCGAGCCGACTGATGTGCATCAAATGAATTGAGGAAGGACACATATGAGCTACACTTCATCACCATCATCCCAGTACCTCGCCATCATTGCCGACATCCACCACCAAAATCCACAAAAAACATCCCCAAACCAGTCTATCACGCAAAAAAATCATCAAGGCCGGAGACAACCAATTGCCAGAAACCATCATCACCACCAAGAAAAAACCAAACAAAACACAAAGGAATAATCCAATTAAAACTAAATACAAAAAATCAAGGCACACAAGCTCTGAAAGCATCTTGATGTGCTTCAAACACTGAACCAAAAATCCGAAAACTGTGTAGTTACCATTGCTCCAGATCCAGCTAGGAGAGTCAAATACAAACATAGGGTCAGAGAAGGTTGAGAAGACAATGAGCTTCATCACAAAAATGTCATCGGGCCCAATGAAACTTCTAGAAAACAGTATTCAATGACACAAAAAGAAACCTGATCTCCATCGCCATAGAAATAGAAACCACAAATCCAAAAAACCATAGAAATAGAGAAACATAGAAATAAAACAGAATCAAACAAAATGGGAACACGCCATCTTCGACAGCACCTTGAATCACTTCAAATGATGAACCAAAAATCCCAAAACTAGGTAGTTACCTCTGTCCCAGATCCAACTAGGAGAGGTGCATAGGCACTCGGGTTTAGTGCAGGTTGGGCAGACAAGGAGCTCTTCAGCAAAAAATTTATGTTGGGCCTACTAATCCATCTTAAAATTAGACATCGTCAACATATAATAGAACTAAAGTTCCATCGATTCCGAGAAGGAAAATAAGGAAGAAGGAGGAAGAAGGAGAACATATTTTTATGGGATTATAGGAGGAGAGATCCTAGAGAGAAAGGGGGAAGCTTGATGAAATCATCTGAGCAAGGGGATGAGAGGTTATGAAAGATTACGAGGGACTTCCACAGATTCTCACTGTGAGAGGTAGATGAGAGGGAGGTAGTGGCGGAGCTGAGAAACCCTATTATGAGTGGGGAGAGAACCTGGAGACTTGGGAGACCTCTATTACTATGGAAGATTCATAAGAAGAAAACCATGAGGAAGTTGTGTTAAAACAAATAATTAGAGAAGAACCCCAACATGAGAATCTAGGGTAAATATATGAATATGAAATTTTTTTAGTACATTTGGAAGAACCATATATTTCTACGAATCAACAAGTATAAAGTTAGGCTTATGAACATCAGGTTGTTTATCAAGAAGATAAAAAATAAACATATCAAGAAGAAAAGAAACCTAAAAAATCAGTAATAGAAACCATTGAGATTTATGAGATTCAAGATGTCTCTACCATTGGAAAATCCATTAAAAGAACAAAATCTGTTTCTGGAGAAAGGATAAAGGTCCTTTATAGTATGTATTTTTCTAGTGAAAAATATTTTACTAAATGTCTATCTATTGTAGAAATAGTTACTCCATCAAAAAATATTGATAAAGGAACATATGATTCTAGAAAAAATCATATTGAAGATCTTTCCTAATTTTAAACTAGGTTCAGGAGGAGAACTCTAATTTTCAAAAATAACAGATATATTATAGGAAATATTTAGAAGATTTGAAAAATTCATCTACTTACAAATTGGAATGATAGTTTTTTCAGATTAAACTTTATGAATTAATATAAAATTGTGTTTCAAAAAGGGATTTTGATCTAGTTAAGAGAGATATTATCAATTAGTTTGGGAAAATGAAATCAGAATCTTTTTCCAAAATAGATTCTTCATATTTTAAATGGTATTTGGGAAGTCAATTTGAATCGATAAAGGGGTTTATCAATCAGTCTAAAGCTTCAACCTCTACACCTCCAACATCAGTAGAATTGCTCAAAAGATTTAAAGAAATCACACCAATAATGTTTGATATGAATTAAATAAAATAGTATCTTAAATATAATAATACACCATTTCTAGTGCTATTTCATAATTAGAACTATCATTTTGAGAAACTGACTTCAGTTGAACCCAGCATCTGGCATCTTCTTAATAAGTTCGGTGATAAGATATCCCCATTTCTACAAATAGAAGAGAATCTGTTTGAATTTTTCAAAATAAAGTTTATAAAAAATTATAATTTAAGTCATCATTGATGAATTTTGATAAGTTTTCTAGCTATCAATTTTTTATAAAGGAAAAAAATATAGTCTAGTAGAGTTGAAAGGAAATTTTTGTGTGGGTTAGGCATCACTATAATCAAAACCCACTCTTGATTAAAATCTTTCTATATATATCACACAAGTGGTCTACAAATTTCTCCTTAGGCCAAAACAACTTTTGTATTTATGTAGTTTTTATAATTAATGCTATGATATTTTGTTATTCTATACATCATTTCTATATTTTATTATATGTTTATCTGAACATATAGATCCCATGTATCATTTTCCAAACTAATACACTATAAAATTTATTTATTGTTATCCAAAACATTGAGTGTGTTTTAGTCCATGATCATATGATTTATTTTTTATATCAAAAAAGGGGGTGAAAATTTGGTAAACCCAACATTCAAAAAATTTCGTAAAAATGAAATTAGTTATGTAAAATCAAAATAATGATTTGATAAAAGTAATAATCAAATAAATTAGTATTTTTTTAAAATATTATTCCTTTAGTGTTCATAAAATTATATATTTTTCTATAAATTATTTAATGGTTTTTCTTATCATAAAAAGTGGATATTGTTGGGAATGTATTGTCTCAACAATACTCTACAAATCTTATTTAATTAAATGATAAAAAATAAACTTGTTTGTTTCACTAATGATATATGTTTAAGTGTATTCTTGGAAATTAATATTCATTGAAATTTTTTTTCTATAATTATATTCAAGAATTTAATTTATATGGAACATTAGTTAAAGTATTCAGAACACATTCTATTGTATTCTGGAAACACAATTCATAGCCTACATTGATAAATGTATTGTAAAGAATAAACCCTAGGTTTGGAACATCGCCTATGGATCAAGAATCCCATGTTTTTATTCAACCATACGTTGGAAGGATGAACACATGGATTATCATCCCTACATTAATTTTTTATCCCATCATTATGGATAGAAGAAAGTATAGTTCAAGAATCATATTCTATGAAAAATTACCTTATGTTTGAAAGGAACCTTAAATTTCTTAAAAAACGAAAGTATGGTTAAAGAACCCTACATAAGTAAGGAAAAATAAATCTGAGAAACAAACATATGATTCAAGAAAATCACTTTTATGATCAATCTTACATTTTCAACCTTATGTTTGGAGAATCAACAATAGGTAGTTGAACCCTAAATTTGGTACTTTTTTATTTTATGATGGATCCCAATTTTTCACAATTCAAGAACATAGATTTAAATTAGTGATTTTATATATTATTTATGTAATGGTATTATATATATTAAAGACATGTTGATATCTATTTATGGAATGATTTAAAGGCTAGTTATGATGGGCTCAAATAACTGTATTCTTTAGAAAAATTTTCTTCTATTATTAGGATAATAAAAGACAACCCAAATTATTTCAAATTTTAATATCCATGATATTTCAGGATATTTTCTTGGATCTACAATATCAATAGAAATTTATATATATCAACAGAGTATTATTGCTATTTTTTGGGTGTGATACATGTGATACTAAATTCAAAATAAACTGTATACTTGTGCATATCATTGAAATACAGATCTTCTGAAAAAAATTGAATCACACTACTATATATAGAAAGATGATACACTTTTTATTGTTTTATATATTTTAACCTTCTACTACTCTAATATTACTACTTCTCTTCATTGACGCTTTTATTTAAGATCATATATTACCAAGATTTCTTTAGAGTTATTCTTCCTTGAATAAATTAATTTCTAAAGATAAATATCTTTATGCTGTTAGTTTCTGTTGAAATTGTGATGTTCAACCCAAACCATCAACAAATCAAACTATTTTGGTTTATTGGTGTTTCGAATACTCAGACTCAGTCATGGTGGAATGTTAGCATCTTGATCATAGTTTTGGATATTTTGGTTCCCCATAAAAGAACAAGAAGGCTCTATTTTAGTATTTCTTATAATGATTTCAACTGTATACACTCAATTTTGTATTTATATGTCTTATGATTAGAGGACCTTACTATTGAAAATCACATAGATCATAAAGAGTGAGTTGGTGGAGTTGACTAGGGGATCATTATGGACTAAACCACTATAAAATTAGCCTGTTAATTCTCTCTATTTATCAGCTTCTCATATTTCATATATAAGTAAACAATGAATCTCTATATAAATCAAAAATAGTGTCAAAATACAAAATTAGTAAAGATTATCTAAAAGACACAACTCACCGTCCTCTTGTTTTTCCTTTGAATTATTATGCCTAAACAGTTATGAGGCACTAAATATAAATACCCTGACACATACATTGATATGTGGAGGATCATTTCATCTATAACAAGTAGTTTGAGGGATAAATCACACCATTTAAAAAGTAATTAATTTATAGAATACTTTAGAGAAAAAAATTGTCTCTTTAGATATTTTATAATTTAAAACAAAGAGAGATGGAAGGGAATATTGAAATAATTTCATGATAATGAATTTATCATATAATTTCTTTATGTATCCTACAGTATAAAATCTATTGTGAGGTATTCCAATAAAATTATTTCATAGAGGGTTGCTCATGTAAGTCCCTTATGAATGATAGTCTATAAACATCATAAATTTGGAGAACCTTACCTATTCGTATCAAAATCTAATTTTATGTGAAATATGTGCATCTGATAGTACATATGTTTCCCTTATAAATGTTACATCACCACAAAATATTTGACCAATAGTTATTGAAGTCATGAAAAATATATATTATGGGTAATATGGCATCCTTTATATTTTTTCATTCTCTTTGGCCACTAACATGGGTCCAATTAACCCAAAAAAACTCATTGGATTCATTTTGGTAATTTAAAATTTGTAAAATCCAATTTCACTATCTCTCCCTCCAAAGGCAATAGATTTACATGATAATGGATTAATTCATGCAACAGTTATCCCCTTTGATCTCATGTTCCATCAATAATGGGAATCAAGAATATTTCAATTGATGAATCCATAGAATTCATCCCTAACTAAAAATAATTTATATGGTGGTAAAAATCATCCATTTTATTAATAATAAATGTTTGTATCATTAGGCGGTTGAAGAAACCTCCCCCGTCTCAAGATTCTCATCTAAACTACCTATATCAAGCATCCTTCCATCATACGTATTATTCATGGGAATAAATATTATAGACCTCCTATAATGTGTAAGGCCAAACCATACCCTCACTTACAAACTTATCCTTAGTCCACTCAATAATCCATATACCTTCCAATGGGCCTCCAAACTACTGAAATTCCTAGACAATATTTATGGTGAATATCCATTAAGAGTATATTCATCTCTCCTTTCTTGGTTACCCATATTAAGAATGTGAACATGCATATATGGGACTCATAGTAGGTGTAAAACCCAACTATAACCTCTTCTATCTATTTAACAATGGGCCAGAAAATCTTGAATGGGACAGTAATGAATAGGTACCACAAAAAATATTTATAAGTACCATTAACCTAACAGTACTAACTACATAACTTTGAAATACATAGAATATAATCCATTTTCATGATGTTAAATGGTGTGTAATAGTTCATAGATGCACAATATAAAAAAGAACATCACGGACTTATGGCATCATGAATTGTAATGAAACCCCATGGTCCTTTCTATAGGAACATCAAAATTATGTCATTTCCAGTGAAGTGGAATTGAACTATGTGGGTTTTAAGTATATTCATATAGATACATAAGAAACCCCTCACATAAACCTGATACAAAAACCATAAAATTTACCACGTCTTAGATGGTGTAAAATTCGAGATCTCCAAACTATGAGGATTTAAACCATAATATAACCACTATTTGGATAAATATTGAGTACTTATAAAACATTCAAACATTCACATCGATGCATGGTTTTGAGTAATCACTAACATAGAGGAAACAAATATTATTATCATATAATATTTTTTGAATACATTTTAAATTTATAAGTGTCATGAAATATAAAATTAACCCCCTTAATGGATGAGTCAACCTCTCATCCTATCAATAAATACACAAACCAATGTTTGAGTAGTATATCCCAATGAATTCCAATGAAAATTAGGTCAGCACTGAATTAAAACTTATAGGTATGTGGAACATAAAAAACAAAATGGTGATCCTAATGTGAAATCTTTTGGTTTTGAATAATATTGACTGACCATGATTTTCCTTGTGATGTTGTATTAATAGGTTTCACATTTGTAATTATAGTTTCTTAGGATTCACAACATATCCAAATGGAATCACTAAATGCAAAATCTCACCTAAATCTCCCTAGATATCTTAGTGGAAATTATTATGTACTTCAGTCTAGTAAACATCATCGATAGATCACCCGAACATATTCGTTAGCTAATGTGAAGTCAATTTTCCTTCATTCCATCATATTAATGATAGGACATATAGAATCTAGTGAACCCTTAGTCACATAAAACTTTTTCAAGATATTTTACCTAGAGAAAAAATACATACCTAACATACCTTATGGGGGTAGATAAAGACACCGATTAAATCCTTATGGATGATCAAAATCAACCCAAGAGGGTGATTTACACCTATCATCATGTCCAATTCTGAAAGACCACATATATTCACTAATATACTAAGGAGGAAACATCAAATATATCAAACATATTTTTCCAATCTAGGGAAACAAAAAAGATATCTTTCTAGAGGAGATGAACCACTAAAGCTTATTAATAGGACCCTAAACTTTTTCCCACATATACACATAATGATTATTAATATATTCAAACAAAATATAATGATTATACTTATATCACTATTTCATTAAAGACACTTAAAACCTACTGAAATATCCTAATAATAACTATGGACCAGCCTCAAATTCCCCCTCATGCCTATGAAGTCCACCAACTTATCCCGATGAAAATTGGGGAATAGGCTCAAATTCATTCTCTACAATATTAATCCCATAGAAATATCCTAATATTGCCCAAGGAGAGAGATTATATCCATTATCATACTTATGAAGGATGTATGAATATTATAATGACAACTAATTCGTAGACTCATATTCTTGATCAAACCCATGAATCACATCAACGTATTCCAATGGGATCTACTATAAGGTTTCCTACTATTGGGGGTTGTTACCCGCATTATGTGATACCAATTTTGATGGTGGTTCCAACCCTAATCACTCGGCCAAGAATGTTTAGAAAAAGGTTTCACCATGGGAAATCTATAGTCCAACTGTAACTCTCTTCCTATGGGGGAAATAAAATCCTTGAGGTTCATCAGAATATTTCAACAGTAGTCCCAAGGATATTTTATCCCTACATTAATAAGAGAAAGAGAATATGGATTTGAAGGTCCTTTCCATATTTCGATGAAAAAAAACTCTAGAGGTCCTATATAGAGTACCTGATGTGAAGGTACTCCCCACTATGATGTGAAGATCAAGAAAAAAGGAACTCCTTATGATGTAGATTGTGGAGGTATTCCAATATCTTGGAGATAATCCAACATTTAAGTAACCCTTTTACATACTCTTTATAAATTAGTTATCACAAAGTTCCTCCCTATATATACTGAACTAAAGACTATATAGGTCCTCCCTAGATCAAGTGTTATAGATTCTCTTTCTATGATAGAAGAATTGAATATCTTACCTATAAAGATAAGAAATAATATAATTACTATAATGGTACTCCCTAGGGAATATATATTATATTTCCACCTTATGAATGAATATTAAACTAAAAATGGTGATCCTCCCTATGATAAAGAATTATGAAACAACCATAGAGGCCCTCCCCATGAAGCTTGCTGTAAAGTCCCTCCTCATAATGACACACCTTCTCACCACAATGGCCCTCTAAATATTGAAATTATTTTAATTTTAACTTCATATATAGAGGTACTTGAGAAACAAAGTCTTGGTGCATACGGTGTATCATTATTAGTTAGTGATAAGTCATCCCCATGAAAAAAAGTCCAAGGCAACGGTCATCATTTGTCCCACCCTTGGGATGGGAGCCCTTTGACATAATTAAGTATATTTTTAATGACCATTCTCCTCTTGAGAATGTAGTAGGGAAATGATAGTTATTGTTTTATCTAGTTGAAGAACCCCTCACAATGTATGAGGATAGATTCACAGTCATTTGGAAAGATCTAGATGAAGACAGAATATCGATAATGTTTTATCCCATTGCAAATCCCCATCATGAAATTACAAAGGCATCAAAATTAGAATTCATTTGCTACTTTCTTCAAAACAGGTGGGCGAATCTATATAATCTCAAGGTCACATATATATCTTAAACTTTATATGATAATCATATCAAGGAGATAAGTGAGATTTTTTTCATATTGATCAAGAAAACATTTCTATGAACAAAATTCTTATGTGAGGGGAACAAAGTGAGTTTCTTCACATACCTTACTCAATAGTAAGAAAAATATATACCTTATATTAACTAAAAACTATTTTAAAATGTGTATTAGAGTGTAGGATGAATACATATCTCAAAATTTATCTCTACTTATAAAATGATAAGATTTTATGGGGAAGGTATCTTGAAATGATGTTACATTAGGCCATAAGCATGTATATTCTAGTTGTTCCATCCATCAAATCTCTGTAATTAATCAATATTACAAGTGACATGACATTAAGGAGAATGTAATTGATATTATTTTTTATTATTCTACATATAAGGTGAAACATGCCTCCCTAGCAAGGAAATCGAAGTCTACAACTACAGAGAAACCCTATATAGTGATCTGTTCTCATCCTAAAAAAGGTGATGTTTCAATATTTTTCAAGAATGGAAGCCCAAAATTCAAATAAATCCATTATAGTATCTAACTCAATAAGATTATATGAATAATCTATCCCCATAGTGATGGGGGTATTTTTACTACCACCACCACCCAAGGAATCATCAAATTCAAACTAGCGAATGACTGCCACACTTATAGAACAAAACCCAATAAATCCTAATTGGTTAGAGGAATTATTACCTCACCCTAATTAGAGGATTTCAGTTCATTCTAGACTAGAAGGAACATTATAGGAAATAACCTTTCAATTTATTTTTCCCCATGATTCACCACCATCTCAAGGAGAATGTTTAGTTAAGGCAATTATGGACTACATCAAGAGAACCTTTTATAAACCTATTCTGAGGGAGAACTGAGGAAAGAGAGAGAAACATTGTCTATTATTTCAGTCAAAAAACCAACAATGAAAGTAGATACTAAAGGGGATTATGATCTATCCCTCGATAGATATTTTAAGGATGTAAAATCCCCTGGAAAATCTGATTTAGATTAGGGTATGCTCCTCATTGTATCTTTCACATATGTGAATGCCTTTAGGGTTACACCCATATATTTCAAAAATCATGGTACACACTGAAGTGTGTTAAGAATGAATCATCACACAACATATATGGTAGACTCATGATTTCAGAGCTTCTATAAACATCCATCTATCACCAACTCATGGAGATCCAAATAATGGTAAATGAGAAGGTGTTTCTACATCTATATCCCCCCCCCCCCGTTTTTCAAAAATAAAATACACTTTTAATGAGTAGAATAATTATAAATAAGAATTTAGATTGGCATGTTGAGCTAGATTAATTAGAAATTACATAGAAGAAATATAACTATTGAGTGAAACCACTATGAAAAGGCCAATATACCTCTTCTAGTGAATCTCCCTAAAAAGGGAGAACAAATAAATAGATATGAGTATATTATTGTAATATGGAAAACTTGATGCCTATAAAACCAATTTATCTTACTGTGGTGGCCACAAACTATCATGAATATCCTCTATATGGGAAGAAAACACATCCATTTCAAGCGGGATAACCTAGGACGAATCGTGATGCATATCAAAATAAGAGTGAGTGATATAACCATATAAGATTCTACTCAATGACTTGACTTGCATATTGACCTATGAAATAGTTTTACAAGAACTCTTTGACTCTAGTGACTCCCTTTCAACTTGAATTGAATTCATGCAAGGGCAACACACATGAGTGTAGCTGAAAATAAATTTGTACCCTTAGTGGGTGGATCTGACTCCTCCACCACCCAATAATAATAATCCCATATTCCTAATTATTCTAAGATACAAGTGATTCAAAGTATTATTTTACGTGCTTAATAACTTGATGTGGCCCTAATATGGGTACTTTAGAAAAACAAGAGAAAATAAAGCTTAGTATATTTTTATAAACTTATGAAGGATAGATATTTATTTGGTATAAAAACTTACCTACCATGTCTATAACAAATTGGGGGTATTTTATACATTAGTTTTCTTATTAGTTTTGTTTCACATAGATAAATACAAAAAACTAAATATCTACAATTGAAAAAACATAAATTTTATAGATTCTTATATTTTTCTCTAGGTGAAATTGTCTGACTAATTGATTGAATATATAGAATTCTTTTTGATCAGTTATTAATGATATGCATCGAAAATCACTATAGTGATTTGAAACAATTGTGTTGGGTCACCACCAAACACATGTCTACTAATTTAGATATAGTATAATTACTAGAGGATTCTATGAGGATTTCTGAAGCTATGTCTTGATCGAAACTCGTAGTCTAGGATATGAAACCCAATAGAGTGGAGATTCAGACGATGACAGACAATCCAATAGCAATGCATATTCTATCCCTGAATCTTCTCAATATTATGTGGTACCACATCTTGAACATCACTAGTATAAAAATTTCCCTCACTATAAGGTAATAATGGATAAAACTATTTCTTTAATTAAACATCAGACGAATAATGCTTATTTCTTCTAAAGGGAACATGTTTTTAAATTCTTTATTATTTACCTAATGAAACATGGTTAATTAATCGAGATACAGAGGCCCAAAATGTTCATAGGGATTTATCACCACAAATACTTCCCTTTTCACTATATATTGGGGTTTAACATCTTAGAGTACTTCATATTTAAATATATAATACAGATGATGGTTTAATATGGACAATTCAAGCTTGGTAAACCCCCATTATAGGTGACTTGTGTCTATTCCACCCTACTAGAATAAGGGGAAGAGTTATAATAGTTCCCTAAAAGAAATATTCAAAAAATTTATAAATAGATAACTAATATATTAGTTGACCAAGAAAATTAAATAGTTACGGTTTATCTAACTCAACTAGTCATGAACAAAAATCCATCTAAATTGTCTTATGTGACATATTAATCATCACTAAATTCCATGAATTTCTACTATCCAAACATTAAAAAAATGTAATATGAGTAAGAACCATTTTTTGTTCCCATGTCAGTCTAGTCTCTTCAAGATTTCTTATCCACATCATTTGGAGGCTAGGCCCCACCGCATCAAATGATATCTCATCAGATGAGGAAATCATGATATAAAAGTTTCAACTTCATTAACATGAAATACAACTTTAATGATGAAAAGGACTCTTATAAACATGATTTATCCATTAATAGCTTGGATAAAGGATGTAGATAATGGAAATAATGAATATGGGTTGACCACATGACTCTGAAATTATTCCTAAGGAGGCTGTATATGTATCGAAGACCTGAAGACCTGAACTATAATGATCTTAACTAGAACCTCGATATGATCTGGAAATTTCTTGAGGCTCATTTTCACTCGGTTTTATTGGAAGACCATATAATAAACATGAAATCATCAAGTTAAAATTGAAATTTAGGAAGTTTGATTCAGCATAAATGATAGATAAAAAAATATCCCCTAGAATTGGTCAAGAAACAGAGTTGTTGGAACAATCAACTATGGTCACTATGCCTCAATCCACATATAAATATAATGGTAGGGAGAATTTTCATTTGGTGTAGAAATATGAAATATGTAATCATCTTTATGTTATCCGAGCTAAGATCTCAATCCCAAATTCCATTCACCTATTGAAACAATCCATGCAAGCACTTATTATGTCTCTTTCAAGCCAAAAATATTTTAAGATTAATATTTCTATAGTGGAGATGTATCATTAAGTGTCCAGATCAATGAAATATCATACAATCATTTCCATTGCAAAATAAGACTAAGAGACTAGTATGTAGAGATCCATCTAAACCTTACATATATCTATAAATCTTGATTATATTAACATCCATCTAGAACTAGTCAATAGTGGTTATGGGATCAATCTCATCCTCATCTATCCCCTTTGATGATTGGTATATAGTGAATCAATATTTTCTACTTCAAATTTTTTTGTAATATTCCATGATAGAGTAGATGTTTCTTAGAAAAATCATTATGAGAACCCAATCTAGTGATCTCAATTCTGAATCCTAATTCATGGTGGTATTCCATGACATGGCCTTCAGTTTTTTTTGGGGATAGCCATATCTTTACATGTATGTAGAATTTCCCTCAACATATATCCAATTTCACAAATACACTTTCAATAGGAATGTAAAGGTACAATATATTGATAGTTTCCCTTTTTAGTATAATGAATTTCAATATATAGATTCATGATACTACAAATAGAGGGGATAAAACTAGTGGTATATAAATCCAAATAGACCATTGATCCTAATAGCATGGAAATTTATCCCATTAATACATAGAGTAAACTTGGTGAATACTATGTATTTTACACCAATATAATTAAGGTTAAAATTCTATATTTGGGAAGTCATTGGGTCCCATGGGTCATATTGGGTAATAAATTAAACCCATCTATCACTTTCCAATCATATGATCATAAAAATGGTGCTTCCATTGACCGAACAACACCATTAGAATACATGACCATTGCACTACCCATGTGGATCAATTTAGACAAAAAATGTATTTATAAAAATTCATTAGGATTGGTATTTTATGGAACCCTCTACAAATCTTTGATCCGGTATATATGACTCCTAGAAAAAGGGAAACATGTTTAGGTCTATTCCCTTCTATTTTATTATTTTCAGCCACACCTGATGAACCTAACCATTATAAGGGAGGATGTGACACTAAAAAAAGTAGTATTGAATACAAATTATCTTTAACATATCAAGATTATAGATAATATTCATCTCTGAATAGTAAAAAATACAAATATGAAGAAAATAATATTTTCTCTATCCATATTTTAGAAAAGTGTATCAACTATCATTGATGAACTCAGAAAAGTAAATATGGGTTAAAATTAATCTCCTATACCTATATTGATTAGTAATACCATGACAATTGTATAATAGGATAAACTCATCACTTTACTTAAAAATAACAATGATATATTTGTATGTAACTACATTAAAATTCCTTGGCTGGATCCCAAGGTGGCCGCCCATTATTTGGGTTTTCCGAATGACCATCATGGATATAAAAAAGGGATCAAGAATAATGTATCTGACTCATGATACCAAAGTGTCAGATAAACATGATAATATCATTAAATACAACATACTTAAAGAATTTTAATACCCAAAGTGGATTTCTATCAATTTTCCCATAAATAAAAAAGAATGGGAAAATAATGATCAAAATTGATTTAATGGATGTCTACCATAATTTCGTAATGGATATCTTACTATTCCTTATCATTCAACAACTAATCGATGAAATGTCTAGTTTTCAATACCTCTACATTATAGATGGATATTTTGGATAAAACTATATCAAAATATTATTTTAGGATAAGGTGGCCACCACCTTTAGAGCACACCATGGGGTATATTATTACCATGTAATTACCTTCATCTTGAGGAATTATTTCACTACATAACAATTCACTGTGAACCATATTTTAACCCCTTTCTATGAAAAATCATTAATTTTTATTCATCTGATCATATTATTGATGTTGAGACAATATTCAACAGGTTGTACCAATATAATATGATGATGAAACCCAAAATATTCTCTTTTTGGAAAACATTCGGGAAGTTCCTTAGATTTATGGTAGGCCATCACAACATAAAATTCATCCATGAAAGGACTATGGTGATTCAAAAAATCATCCTCCTTGAATCCTCAAAGTGTATTGAGGAATCGAAGAAACTCTTTCTTATGTCATATTTTTAACAGCTAACAACATTGACAAGTGTTTTCCCATTAAAAGGTTAATGATGAAAGGGGTCACTTATCACAGGAATATAGATTTTAAAAAATTCTATGATGATCATAAAACATACCTTTGAAAACTGAAAATCATTTTGATTCATATAGAAGGAAATCCTCCAATATTACATATAGAAATTTTGAATAGATTTCTTAGTTTCCTTCTTTCTTAGAATAATGATATAGTCAAGGATAATATTCTCTATTATCTAATCAGAATGATTTTAGATATCAAGACTCAATTTTCTGATATCTGGAAGAATATATTTTCACTGATTTTCGAAGTGTATGAATTGAGACACTATCTATAGAACAAATATCTTCTCTTAGCCTCTATATGGATCTTATTAAATATATCCTTAGATTTCAAATGATAACTGAGTATTTTAGTTAGGTTTTAGTTATTATATATAAGTTTGATATCCTATTCATGTTATAATAGTAAATAAAAAGGGAATTTAATATTAGGCTTCCTAATAGAGAACCAAACCATAGATAAGTCACTATTATAAATGAATATCTCTATCAAAGATGTTTTATATATCCCTGAATCCTCTAAATCATGATAGATGTACTGTGATGGTAACTCTAATATCCAAATAGGCAAAATGGTATAAAAACTTAAGATCAAAAGGGGGTTTTTGGGAATTTTATTAGTCTCTCCAAAAAATTAGTTTTTCCTCACTCTTTCTCACTATCTTAAAGATTAACCAAAACATAGGTAGAATAAAAATCCCTCATTACAGTCTTATAATTGGCCCTACAAAAACTAGTTTCCAGATTAAATATTAAGGGTGATATAGAGAGGGTTAGAGAGTAAGTTAATAGAGTTAATACCATCAAGAAGGATGAATTTATTCCCTTTATTAATTATATATGAGTTTTTATGGATGAATTTCTTTCATTTAAAACACTACCTCACATATTGTGTTCATAAATTTCCCAATTGGATGCACAATCCAATAGAGTTATGTACCTGGTAGATGTAGACCAAGATTAGATTTTCATTCACATCGCACAATATAGAGTGGTATCTCTAATTATCAGTAATTAAATGGAAGAAACTAATGTGGTTTATGATACCTTAATTCAATGAGATCTATTATCATATTTGAATGATACCATGATTAGATAGATTTATCACCCAATAGACTTCCTCAAAAGAGGTATTCTTCCACTAAGTTGAGATAAGATGGAACAAAATTGTTATCTTGTAGAAAATTTCATTCTTTTGGATAACTAAAATTCTTGGAAGTTACTCTAAAAATGAGTATTTTATATAATGTTTCTTTGGTTCATTTATGGAATACATACCCTCCTTTTTATATATTAATTAATTGCTGGAACTTATAACATGGACCAGTTAGGAACTAAGCTCCACACAACTCTTAAAACATCTAATAGCCACAAAATTATAACTATGATTAACTTAGGTTATGTTTATTGGGAAATATATAGGCAAATGAATTTTTTCACATGACTATATGTATTTCTATCGACATAGGTGATCTTTCTCATGTATATAAGGTGGTGGGTTCTGCTGATGTTTTCATGGGAAGGTTCACCAATGGCTATAGGGTGACATGGACTACTAATATATCCATGGGAATGTTCTCTTATAGATATATATTGTTTGGGAGAGGGTTTATAGCCATGATATATCTTTATGATGGCTACAACCCCAAAAATAGGATAATCTATCCATGTGATATCTGGTTGGTGGCTATAAGTCCTCTCCTTGGAAACATATAGCTAGAAGTGAACCATCTTGTGGGTATATCACTAGGCCCCATCACCCTATAGACATGAGTGAAGGTGACCATGGATTCATTTTTATAGGGAGATGTACTATAACCATAAAATGATGTTTTCACTTTTGGTTATAAATAATTTATTTCAATGTGTATTATTTCTCGTGGGAATAATAATTCTAAAAATCGATCAAGACCTAATTTTGGTCCATAGTCGCATGTCCTTCCATTATTCGTGATGATTATTATTATCTCCCAATACCTACTCTATCCATGTCTATGGCCTAATTTAACTTACTCATTATTTTAAAAATCATCGAATACCTACTTTATCGACACAATATATACCTCTACTAACCATGAATTTCTCTATTGATTTATCATAGAGGAGTGTTTTAGTGATACCATCTTCCAAGATTTATCATAATCAATTCAACCTTCCCAATTTTATTGAATATTCCATTAATTTTATGGTATCCCTTCGACCATTCCTCCAAATTTATTCCCATATATTAGATGAATTATATTTAATATTTCTTATGAATTGTTTAAATTTTATTCTTTCCCTTCTCTAAAATTAATCATTTGTAATATTTCTTATAAATTATTCCTATTTTATTCATTCCCTAGTATGAGTTTAATAATAATAAATATCTCTTAATAATTTTGTTATAATTTATGCAATGTCATATAATATATAACTTATTCTAGTCTCTGGTGTATTTTTTTTATTTATGTAGTCTATTTTTATTTGAACCTCGATGGTTGATATAAATCAATAAGGGTTGAATTATATTTCATTTTAAATAATAAGATATTATTTTTTGGCTATCAATGGGTTTGGATTCCCAATTTTAGGATTATCAATTGAAGGATTAATGCTAGATCTATTTTGAGAAGTGATATTGATATTTATTTTATAAAAATAATGATCATACCATTGTTACGAAAGGTATCTTGATTAATATCCAAGATACCAAGATTGGTTATTATTTTTAGTCATTAAAATCTATTTGAAATGTAAACACTGGACTACTAATGGTGTTAAATAAAAACATTATTTAGAATTGTACATATTCATTTCATTTATGAGACATAACGACAAGAATTATATAAATCAATGGTGGTATTTATTCTATGTTATGATGGATAGTATTTAATTTATTTTTCTAAATTTAAAATTAATTATACAATGTATAAAGATGTGTAATGCCTTACATGGATGACTATTCCAGCATTTTAATTATAGTTATTTTTTCTTTTTTTGAATCATGATGAAAATGTTCCATTACTATAAGAGAAGTTTTGGAGTTTTTCAATGTTGAATACTTTTTTATTTCTAATTTATATTAAAAAATTATTAAGTTTGTGTAATCATATTGAAATTTAGTGTAATTTTTATAACCTTATTTATTCACTTCAGTAAAATTTAGGGAGTATAGTTCGGGAAACCAAATCAATTAATGAATCATTTATGATCAGGCTTATCAAAATCATAATCATAATAATCATCACCATCAAAATAGTCATTTTTATTTTAACATCTTATATAATATTATTAATGTATGATATTAAATTACTGTAAATCCATGATAATACAAATATGATATCATGATGAATAATTCATGACCCATAGATGATGATAATTTTGAATTGGGGCCCAATAACTTTGATATTCACATATACCACTCTATCTAAATTTTTAAATAAAGGAAATATTTTTATGTCCTAATTATTTCAAGAAGGATGTCAATTTCATTTTTTTGTGTAGACTATAATGATTACAATATCATTGAAAATTATGATTTTTTTTATTTTCTTAAATATAAAATTATTAGACATGTGTTTGGTGGTGACCCCACACAAACTTTTAAATTTAAAAAATTAACATATTTAAATGTGTAAATAAAAATTATATTATACATTGAGTGAATGAGAGATCTAAAAATTATTACATTATTAAAAGTGTTTTATTAGATTTGGGGGTTATCGTGGCTTTCTTAGGTTCCTATCCTAGAAGGTTTTTCTTATTGTAGCATCATGTTCCATGAGGTGTATGTAATAATATATATTTATTATATATAATTTTTTTATTTAATTTTCATTTGTGATATTAGTTTTTATTTTTTTAATAATCATGTTATTGATTACTAGTTTTAATATCGTGAAACAGTACCTAACATGTTGAGACATTTTATAGATTATTATTTACATTGAATTTATTCTTATTAAAATGGATTGATGTTGGATGTATAATTTTTATTTAATCCCATAAGAGTTTGAGTATATGTTCCAATATTATTTTGGAGTTTTCATTCAATAACGATTTATATGGCGTAATGAATTGATGCCCATATTTGGATTATGTTAGATGAACATGTCTAAACCATGGTGAAGTGAGCTACTGTAACAATAGAAATGGTTTTAAAAAATAATGTGTGGTATCACAATGTAGAAAAATTATTCTAGTGAATAACATTTATTTAGTTGAAAGTTTCTAATCGATTTCCATTAAGTTATTTTTGTATCAAGAGCCTTAAGTTAGAAGGATATGAATAAGTATTTTTAATAAACTATAGAAATATTCCCATATCATTATTTTTGGCATATGTAAATTTCTATCCATAATTTTTCATATGTATGATACATATTATTGTGAATATTACCACAAAATTTCTTTTTAGTGGTCTTGTATTGAGTCAATTTATGAATTCAACAGAAAGAGTGATGCCTTCATTGAAATATTATATAGAGAATAAGTATCATTTTTAATTCACTATTACTAAAGGTTATTTAGTATATTAATGTATGTATTTCCATTCAATATACTCGGATAATATAAATATGAGGTCTAATCAACCAATGATAATTTTAGACGAGAAATATGATCCCATTGATCAAACATTTCCTTCACTATACCAAATAATGGGAATATCTGAATCATAATCATTATGTGATTTGATTAGGGAATATTGGGAAACAACTCATCATATAGTATGATTCAATTTTGGTGTAGTTTTTTATTACATCATGTCTATAAACTAATAAATTTGAATTTTTTGTTGTGTAATTTTTCCTAGCTTTTTGAATCATAAAATTATCATATTTTTAGTGAAAATATAGAATTTATAAAAAAAATACATCCTTCTATATCATACAAGAAGAATGAAAAATTGCATAATAAAATATTTAAAGCTTTATTAACGTCAAAGGAAACATAATTTTGTTTACATGACTTAATCATATATACTTATTTAATATTTGATATTGATTTCTTTTTGGTTCAAATGTTACAAATGAATGTTGTAACTAATGATATAAGGGTGTTTTTTTGTTTGAATAATGTGGAAAGTGGTTATAAAGTAATAATTTTCAATGGATTTTAATTTAATATAAATATATATGAAAGAAACATGGAAAAACTACATGATTGTTTCATGATAAGAGCATAAAAGTTTTTTTATGTGAGTGCATCAGATATATAGCCATGATTAATTAATATATTATATTGTTATGTTATCAAAATATTCATTTTATTATATTAATACAGAGAAATACCTTCCATAATTATGAAATTCATGTGGGTTTTATCAATGATATGACAAGGTATGTATATTGCTAATTTTTTATTTAGAGTGATTTATATGAAAAATTATCTTCTTATAGATTACCATTAAATTATTTTATCACAAACTAGAAATGTGTTTAATGTAATTAAAAATTAAAAAAAACATTTTCTTTGTGATAATTGATTTCATTAAAAGAAATATTTTTTATGAAGGAAATCATGATAGTTATATTTTGGATGAACTTGTTGGTATAAACTCAAATTTTTCATTTGATAACACAAATTAAAATGTTTCACTCAATGAAACAAATATTCAATTATTATAATGGATTGTGTATAATAAATTCTAATAGATATTGAATACATTATAAATATATATTTTACATTAAAAATTATTATATTTGGCATAACACATATTTGGTTATAACAATTACACATGAGTTAATTTTATACTGATTTTTTATTTTCCATTTTCTATTTTGTTTATATACATTGTTCATAATTTGCAATAAAAACCTTGAAATATATGTTACTAGTCAATAATAATATGTAAATTGATCAATATATATTCATAATATGTTTTTAAAAATATTTTTATGTATGTAGTATTAATTTTGAAAATTTATATTGTGTAATACTGAACCACAAAATATATAGAAAAAAGGGAACATAACACAAAACATATTTCATATCTATAAAGAATAAAATTGAATATATAATATTTCAGATCTACATAGAACAATATTCTTTTAAAACAAATTAAAAACATATAACCTAATTTTAGAATAAAATACATATTGAAATGGGAAAAAATTCTCAAAAAAATTAATTTATTTGTAGGAACAGAACCTATGAAAAAAATCACATAACATAAATCAATCAGATATCATAAATATTAAAAAAAACATTTATAACTATAAATAAATAATCATAATATAGAATATGAAATATTAATTTATACAATCTGAAAATCATTGATTTTTTATGTTTTATCGATCAAGTTAGAACACATAAAATCATACAATATGTTTTTATGTTTATATTTGTAATTTTGATTTTCTTTTCATTATGTTTCATGTTTATGGAAATAAATATATAATTATTTGTGATTGAAAAAAATTATTAGTATTTTTTCTTCTATAACAGATTCATTAATTTTTGAAGAAGATTTTGCATAATGTTAACCAAAAAAATTATAATTGCATTTTATTTTTATGTTGAAAATACCTGTATTAAAAATATTTTGAAACTTTTTATCAATATTTTATGTCAACTAATAATTTAATTTAACATTTTCATTATTTATAATTATCTCAAAATACTAATTTGAATTTTTAGTCCGCTGTGTTTGAGTATGGAGAAGTTATAAGGAAATAAATTTAGAGACTTGAAAATGTATTAAAGGTTTAGGGATATCCCCTTTGATCACTAATGTGAGTATTGAATTATTTATTCAGATTTGTTACAAATCTGTTGTTTATTTTATCATCCATGATATGTTATAGAATTAAATTCATAGTACCATGAATATAATTAAACCCAATATGTATCCATAGTTGTGGCAATTTTTTCATTACAATTATATAGTTATTGAAAATAGATTTTTTAAATTCTCAAGATATAATATAATTCTTATTTTATAATTAAACTTATTTTTTTATTCGGGGATATTTTTTTATTTAATATCATTAATATTTTCATATTATAGTTTAATTTATCGTCCACGTTATGTTAGGGAACTTCATCCAATATAAAAAACAATAACACCATAGATCTAGAGAGTATGGAAGGGGGTACTAGTATAATAGATTCTACATTTCAGCATTCCATTATACCTATTAAATCACCAAGAGGTTACCCAATATATATTCATCCCCTTATTTTCAATACATAATGATGAAAATACCTATTTTATATCCCTTTACACCATTGGCCACACATGATTCGTGTAATCAGACTACCATCCCTCCATACTACTCATTCCCACCATGCACCACATAAGGAACTAATCCTCTCCAAATCCCACCACCATATCCATATTCACCATCTTTTGAAAAAAATATTTTCACAATTTTTCTCCATATATCATCAAATTTTCTTTCCCCAATTATAGAGAGTATTTTAGATATTGATATCCCACCACCAATAGTACGTGATACTATCAAAACCACCAACACAACCACACTACTACAAAACTGGGTTTATCCAGCAGAAGCGATTTAATTATGCAAGCTAAAACCCAGTTAATTAATTCATTTGTTAGTGCAAAAAAAAACGAACTATTAAAGGGAGTATTTAACTGTTCTAAAAAGCATTGTTAAAGGGTAAAATTTATCATTGATTTTTTATAAGAGATGATAAATGTATACATAAAAAAATATATATTTCATTAAAAATAGTATATTAATATATTCATATTGACATGTATATATATATATTAAAATTTATTTTAGATAATGCAAATATTCATGTACAATTAATATATAAGATATTTTATGAAAATGGATTATAAAAGAAAAAAAATTAATTAATAAGTTTCTTATTTTTAATGAGTAATAGTAATTTCATATTAATTTGAAGATAAAAAAATCAAAAAAAAAATTAAAAGATCTAAAATTAGTTGAAAAGGTAACTCAAAATTCAAATAACCAAAAATTTTGATCTGGGGGGGGGGCTTTGTGGCTCTACCACATATCAAATTGAATCATGCAATGCGATATACACCCTTAATGATAGAGGTAAACTTTTGTTAGATATTTTGAGTCTGAAAAAGTCCTAGAAAGCCTCTCTAACTGAGTTTTTAGTTGAGGTACCCTAATTTTTTTTAACAATCGATTTATTTTAAGCCTTGTTTATGGGGGATATTTTTCCAATTTTTAAGTGGGGAATGGATTTATTCCTAGGGATAAATGTTATATTGATATTATGAAATTTAAATTTTATCATCTCTCATAACATAATTTTATTTATAATAAAATATATAATAATATATACATATTCTTTTATATATTCACACATAAAAATTTAATATTCTAAATAAATAAATTAGACATATTTAAAAATATATATATATATATATCTAGATAAAAGGGAAATGAAATGTATATAAATATGTAGATATATCATAAAATGTGAAACAAAACAATATACGGCAGCGGAAAAGGATTTGATGTATATGCTTGAGGTCTAGTGTTCGTAACTCGTTGTTGGCAGGGGCTTTCACGAAGATGGGATTATCTAAAACATAGAAAAAGGGGTGGGGGAACTGCTAATAAAGGGGTGGGGGAATCAATTATAAAGGTGTGTGGCATGGAAAATAAATTTATATACTCCTTTTCAGCAGAGCCTTTATAAGTGATTTTTTATCAGTGATAAACATTTTGAGATTTTAATCGTAAACGGTTAGTTTCATCATGATTTTGGATAAAGTTTGAAATTTAAAAATTTGAATTTTTATCTGGAAGGTTCGGATACCATGATGCGGTTTTAGTATGAATTTGTATATTTTTTTGTTTGGATACAAGTTACCCTTAAAAATGATTTTTAGAAAAATATAAAAAATGGCTTCGGAGTATCACAATAACACAAGAGGTTTGTAATCCATAGACATATATTATGGTTCAATAAAAAAATATTGACACTATAATTGGTAAAAAAACATAAAGGAATTGGTAGTTTTTAGAAGTATAACTTCTAAACAAAAAAAAATATTGTTCCCATTCAAGTAATAAGTTAGAGATTAAATGGGGACTAAATAAATGAAAATTGATGGGATGGGATTTTGGTACGTAATGTTAATATAATTTTATAAATAATAATTTATAACATTTGTTTCAACAAATTTCATTTTAATGATGGTTTGATATAACTTCTCTAATGAATAGAATTCTAGGGTCGTATTTTTAAAGGAATTGGTGTAAATGTGGTGAGTATAACATCATGACTTGTATATTAGATGGAAACATAGAGTTGGCACCAAGTATATAGATATATCTTTCTTTCTTGATTTCTGACAATTACATTATAAAGAGATGATCACATATTTGAATAGTATTAAGTTTAATGTAACAGTTAAACATATATATAATCAATTATTTATTTGTAAATGGGTTTTAAATTATTAATTTTTAATTTTTTAATATTAAAGAAAATTGAATAAAATTATTAATAGGATAAATTAGATTGAAATAAAAAAAATACTATGAAATATATTCACACTCTCAGACACACTTCTCTCCCAGAACATGAGCAATCATAAGAAATTTAACATTGAGTTTTTATATAATTCATAAAAAACCACTAGTTTTTTCAAGCACTTTTATTTTATGATTTATCAATATCAATTTTTAAACTAATTCCAATCAAAATTAATTGAACTGATAAAATGTACATAAATCAAAATGAACTAAAATTAAGAAGTATATTTGGATTCATTTTATATCAAGATGGTTTGGGTTGGTTTAATTAAAATATTTTTGTTTTAATTCAGCATAATTTTGTATGACTTGATTAAAAGATGTGGTTTTGTTATTTTTTTACTAATTTGTATTGTAATGATGATTTTTTAACTATAAATCTTATTTCGTGTAATATTTACTTTCACTGGTTCATAATGTTTGTTTTTCAGATAATTTGTTTTTGAAATCACTGGTTGATGTTGAGTTTCACTAGTTTCTAAAGTTTTCGTTATTTAAAATAATAAATTTACCTAAAAAAAGTGAGACTATAGATAGGAATAATTTCAGGAAGTGTTGTTTTATAATATCTTTCATTTAATATATATAATCAAGAACTTATTATAAAGTTTTTTCATATGGATATAAAGATTTAAGTTCCATAAAAATAAATACTTATATTAATAACATATATTTCCCTTTGAAATGGAAGTATAAAACAAAATTACTAGACTTGAAATTATCCACTTTATGATATAATTTATCTAATATCCACATTGAACTCTTGGGAAAAACTTTCTCTTAGTATCTACTAAATATGGTTATTCACATATGATATTCCACACATTACTATCTTATCTAATATTTTCTTGTGTTCCATATCATAAAATGGGAGAAAAATAAATATAATCACATTTGATTGTTTTTTTGGTCAGAAACCCATCTCCAATATTTATATCTATAGGTTTCCATTGTTAAGAATCATAGGTACAAGAACAAAAAAGAATATTTTTATTCCATGTCTAAGAGATTAACATGGTTTAGTTCAATAAGATCATTTACTTTCTTCATCTAAACAATATAGAAGTAAAATTTATAATAAAATATCATGTATAATGCATCTTATGAAATTACATTATTTATATTTTCCATCGCCAAATTGTTCCAACTCTTTAATGCAGGACTTTCCAACATATAAATTTCAATTTATGGCTATTATGTATTTAATAAATTTATAAATTGGAACATATGAATGATTTTTTATAGTCATTATTTATCTTCTTCAACACTTGAATCACCTTTAAAGGATAAAATATATATTTTTTATTATAACTCAAATACTCAATTTATATGTCATTTATTTGTTGGATTCACTGATCCTAAAAGAACATGGTAGGCATAAAAATCATTAAATAAATTCTATTCATTTGAGGATGAATATAAGGAATACTCTCTAAAACCTACTTCTAATGATTTTGAGGATATATCAATATAGTCAAGTCTATAATCTCCAAATATAATTTAAAAATATGTATAATTAAAAAAATATAAAACATGAGGACACTGAAAATTCATCATTGAATAATTAGAGGGTTTCTAGAGAATTTATAGTTTAAAAAAGAACTATTAAAAATAATCAGCACGGTCAAAGGAAAAGTTAGATTCAATTTTCACAAACTTATATTATAGTTCACTCCTCATAAGTTCTTTGCCTATGTTATGCTAGTTCTATTATCAATAAAATTATTTTGAAATATTTACTTTTTTCACCCCATAAAATCAAAAATCACATGTATGTAGAAGGAAATACTATTAATCCTTATCATGATGCATGAAATAATTTTTTATCTCACCTAATGTGGTAGATAAATCTTTTTGGAAGTATAAAAGAGAATTACTATGAGGGATTCAATAACACCTAGTTATATTTGAATTCCCTCTAACAAATGAAAACATCATGAATTGTCCAAGACTAATTATAACTAAATCAACAGTCTACCCTAGTTTAATCAAACTAAACATGAATTAATAGAATCAAATGTGACCATACCATCCTTAAAAAATAGGATAAAAATAATAAAATAATATTCAACTAATAGAAATTTAATATAAATGGCCCAAAATTAATTAATTTGAACTGAACTAATCAAATTTAATTAAAAATATGAAAATAAAAATATTCTAAGAAAAATATGGAACACTATGTATCATAACCAGGATGACATAACATTACCCAACATATTTTTACTTGATCAAAACCCCCTCAATTTGACCCAAATAAAATGGGATCAAACCTATATGACCAAAAACCCATAATTGAAATAAAATCACTAATTATAACTCTAAAATAATATAAAACAGAAAAAATACACATTTCCTTACAATTACATAAGTAATGTATATATCCAAATACATTTTTAGATAGGATAATGTTAAATATAAAATGTGGTTTATAGATATTTAAAACTAAGATTATTATTAATTTAATTTTTTTAGGATTTTGATTTAATTTATGATAAATATTATTATTTTGGTTAGTTATATGGTACCCAGTTATAATAATTTAATTTTAATGGAATGAAATTAATGTTTGATATGACATAAATAATTTAGGCATTTTTCATTGTTGTTTTGGTCTATAATGTTAAATTATCTAATAATTATTTATCTATTTATTTCCCTATAAAAAATGAATATAAAGGTCCATGTTCCTCATCATACCATATTCTATATAATAAATAGAAATAAATATGGTATAATAATAAATAACAAAACCAATGAAACAATTGTTAGTGTATATCAATTTCTCTTATCTTCATTAAATTTCTTTCATTACATTTTTTTTCAAAATAATTAATATAATATATTTCACTAGAAATGGTCTAGATGAATTGGTAGAAAAAGAACAAAACAATTTGAACTAGAGGGATCATTTTTAGAAAGTAATAGGATATGAGCATTGAGGAAGTGTGTTTTATCAAAATGTGTAGAATATTATACCATATAAATAATGGTCTTATAACAATAGTTTTATGAAAAAAGGGATTCATATAGTCATGGTGGAAAAAAATATTTCGAAATAAAATAATTAACGCAATATGTGGAAGAAGATTTTCAGATAGAAAATATGATAAATGAAAAGATCATGAAATCCATGTATGATATTTCTTCTTCAATTCCACTAGAGAATAACCCATGGACAACCCCCCACTCCCCTGGATAGCCCTCCCACCCTCCTGGACACCCTCCCTTCCCCCATGGACACCCTGTACACCCCCACCCCATTGGACAACCCTCCCACACCCCTAGACACCCCCACCCCACTGGACACCTCCCTGCACCCATGAACACCCCCTGGACAGCCCCCCGCCCTAGACAGCCCCCCACACTCCTGGACACCCTCCCACCCTCAAGGACACCATCCCACCCCCATGGACACCTTCGACACCCCAACGCCACTGGCCATCCCTCCCACACCCTGGGAAACCCCCCACCCCACTGGACACCCCCAACCCTGGACACCCCTAGACAACCCCCAACCCTCCTTGAAATCCACACACCCACCTGGACACCCTGGATACCCCCACCCCACTCGAGACCCCTCCCACACCCGTAGAAACCCCACCCCACTGGACACCTTGCACACCCATAGATACCCCATGGACAGCCACCCCCTCCCCCCACCCCTCCTAGACACCCCCCCCCCCCACTCAGTTGGACAACACTACCACCATTCTAGACACCCTCCCACCCCCATGGACACCCCCACCCCACTGGGATATCCCTCTCACACCCCTAGAACACCCCCCCACTGGACAACCACCACTGGACAGCCCTCCCCCCACCCTATAACCCCCCCCCCCACCTCACTGGACACCCCTCCCTTATAAATATCCAACACCCCCATGGATACCCTCAAACCACTAGAAAACCCTCCCACATCATAACCCCCCCCCCCACTCTCCCACCCCTCCTGGACAACCCCCACTCCCTTGGAAACCATCCCACCCCTCATCGACACCCTCCAACCCCCATGGACTCCATAGACACCCCCCCCACTGTACAGCCCTCCCACACCTCTTAAAACCCCCACCCCACTGGACACCCCCACCCCTAGACACCCCCTGGACTTCCCCCCACCCTTCTGGACAGCTCCCACCCTCCTGGACACCCTCCCACACCCATGGACACCCCGGACACCCACCCACCTAACTGAAAACCCCTTCCACACCCCTGAACCCCCCGAATTCTACTAGACACATCGCACACCCCTTCATACACCCTAGAGAGCCCCCCACTCCTCTGGACTACACTCCCGGACACCCTCACACCCCCATGCACACCATGGACACCCCCACACCACTGGAAACCCCCACCCATGGATAGCCCCCCCCCACCCACCTGGACATCCCCCACCTCCACGGACACCCTGGACACCCCCACACCCCACTAGAAAACCCTCTCACACCCCAAGTAACCCCCACCCCATTGGATGCCCCACACACTCCTAGATACCCCCTGGATATACCCCCTGACCCCACCCATCCTGGGTAGCCCCCCACTCCCATGGACACCCTCCCACCCCCATAGAAACCCTCCCACCCTCATAGACACCCTGGACACCCCCCCCCCCCACTGGACAACCCTCCCACACCGCTAGAAACCCCCCACCCCACTGGACACCCCCATCCCTAGACACCCCCTGGACAGCCCTCCACCCTCCTAGACAGCCCCCACCCTCATGAAAAGTCTCCCACCCCCATGGACACCCAAGACACCCCCACCCCACTGGACACCCTTCCCACACCCCCGGAAACCACCACCACTCTAGACACCCCCACACACACCTATATACCCCCTATACAGCACACCACTCCCCTTGACAACCCTTCCATCCTCCTAGACACCCTCCCACCCACATGGACACCCTGGACACCCCCACCCCACTGGACAACCCTCCCACACTTCTGGACCCCCACCCTCCTGGACAACCCCCACCCTCCTGGACACCCTCCCACCCCCATGGACACCCTGGAAACCCCCCAACCCACTGGAAAACCCACCCACACCCCTGGAAACCCCCCCCCCCACCACACTGGACACCACACACAGTCCTAGATACCCCCACCCTCCTAGACACCCTCCCACTCCATGGACACCCTAAACACCCCACCCCATTGGACAACCCTCCCACACTCTTGGAAACCCTCTCCCCACTAGACACCCCAGACCCCTAGACACCCCCTAGACCAGAATCCATACAAGAAAAACCATCAGAACTAGACAAAAAGAAGAAGTAGGACAAAATAAAACATTCACTTATAAAACATTCAAAACATACAATGTCAACTAAAAAAAACCTAAATCCAACCTAAACGGCTACCAAATACACAATTATAATGACAATGTTGAAAATTACATTTTACACTACAAAAAAAATAAAAATCTAATCAAACCTGTAGAATAATTTTACCATTCCACTTGTACGTGTTTGAAATATTGTGCACTATAGGGTTGAGGGGTCGTCAAATAAAACCAATATAGAAGGATAATAGTTATAATTTATAATTAATTAATCAAATTAATTATTATTACAATGTTTAAATGGAAATATTACCAGGTCAAAGGGCACAAGTGTTCCAGTTGTAATTATTTCATACATAAATCTTAACATATAATATCCGCATTCAACGAAGCCTTTTTGTTCATGACAATTCTGTTTAAATGAGTGTAGATTCAAAATATTATTTTTATGTAAAACATCAAAAAGTACAAATTATAAATGGACATTTACCTTTAATTTTACATATTTGATATCGGCACTCCTTTTCTCTGTGTTTCTTCGAAAGTAGACTCATCTTATGTTAGAAAATAATATAAATGGGATAAATTTATAATGCATTAAAATATATAAAACTGTTAAGAAATTGAAACTTATTTTTCCAACATATTCTTAAAACTTTCCCGCACATCACAATGGAAAGAGCATATCCAATAAAGTATTTTCTCCCTTGGGAAAAAACACTGATCATCTGATGATCATTGATAAAATAAAATTTAAGGTTCTTGTGTTTTTATGATAAAATATAATGAACTCTTTTCCAAATATCTATTTCATACCTCATAGAAAAAGGAATCATCCAACACTGTGTGATTATATTCTGTTCAAATATTTCTGTAATATAAATCATTATTTGTTCCTCATCCAATGCATGTGCTTTAGGGGAAATCAAATGAAGGACCTTGAATCCATATACATCTTTCCATTCATTATTCTCATAAATGTTATAAATATACCTAATACAAAACATACAGAAGTATACATATTTAATAAATTTAATGTAGGGAAAAGGTGTTAAAAATTATGTGGAAAAAATTTCACGACATTGATGACCAACTTATCTCCAGTAACAAGCTCCATGATATCATTTTTCATAATACCTACATTTATTTCACATCTAAAAACATGAGCTTCCATTGGAAACTCATAATGATCCACCAAAAAATTTGAATATCTTGACAATATGTCAAGACTACTAGAATCTATATCTGATGTCACAGCCATTTCTATTTTTTGTTGTCTATAAAATATTTCATTACCTTTTAAGTATTTATATAAAAATAAATAGAAAAATATATTAGTTTTCAAATGTTAAAACAACATTAACAAAAAATTAAAATAGAAGATATAACATACATACCTCTATGGTAATGAGTGGAAGAAGTCTGGATGGCCAAATTAAAAAATGACTGATACTATGTCCAACTATCATCACCACATCTATAGTTAATGGTAATCAAGCTAATCTATCTATAATATCATGTACAGTGATCCTATAATGCTCTACCTATAACTATTGATGTTGAAGTGTATCGCTTATACAATATACTGGCCATATGAAACTATATCATGTTGAGGATAATCAACACACAACTTGCAGTAATTAGGAAGCTGCGGCGGAGGAGTAGAATAAAAAATGGGCTTCGTAGGTTGAGGTGTGGGAGTGGGAGATACTGGTGGAGGTGGAGGATAAATAATGGGGTTTGCAAGAGGAGGTGGGGGAGTGGGAACTATAGTATGAAATTGTCGTTTCATGTATGAAAACATAGACTAAACCGACGCTCTAATCTTTTACCCCATATTCACATAAATATTATGAACTTCAGCCTACAAGGATTCTATTTTTTCTATAAACACCCTCAATAGAAGATGTTTATGAACATGGTAACAATTTTATTACCGATACATCCATCAGATATCCTCATAATGAACAGGATATTTGGGCTTTCCCAATGCTGCAGATAATATCTTGCCACCCAGCAGCTATAAATTCCCCATGTCAGCTCTGCTCCTCAAGAGAATCCTATATTAATTAATTAAACATTTCTATAATGATCCAAATTATATAATCAATATAGTTAACTTAAATAAATAAAATAAATATCATACAGTCCTCTCAGCTATGATTCTCAAATATTCCGAAAGATATTTCCCTGTTTTTCCAATCCAAGATCTCTTCCATTTTTCATCTATGGTAGGAGTGGATGGAAGGGAAACCTCTCCAGAGCTTGAAGACAAATCACACAGTTATGGTAATTTTCCCGCCATCATTTGTTCTTATAATAATGTATACCCTCCCTGAGATATACTATGAGGGTATACATTTTTGGATTAGATCTCCTGATGTGATGTCATTTTTTCTATAAATTAAGAATAATAAATCATTATCAAAACATTAATAAGATCATTTATATAAGAAGGAATATAAAAGTTTACATTACCCTTACCAAAAAATGAATCTTTTCTTCAACTTTCAAAAAATTGTGTCCATGTCTCTTCATCTATGAATGGGTATATATGAAATGGATTTTCATGACTCCTATGAACAAAAATGGAATTATATGGAACGGTTGATTTGAAATTATTCCATCTCCTAGTAGCATTTGATAAACATTTATTCCTACCTCCTCTAGTGTCAGAAATATCAATTTTCATCTGATAAAGAAGAGGTAAAACATATTATACTAGAAACATTTAAAAAGTAGTAAAATAATAGAAAAAGATCTTACCAAAATATTCTCCCACAACAGAATTATTATCACTTTTTCCACACATCTCCAATCATCATACAAAATTCTTACTTTTATCTTATCCTAATTTGATGCAAAACTCTTAAAATATTTTCCATTTGGATATCTAGGCATATCATTATCATCAAACATAATGGTATCCTCTGGTCTTGTGTATAAGCAAGTGATAATTTTGGTAAATGTGTGCACCCACATTTACCAACTCTTGAACTCTTCATTGTCATTATAGGAGCACATGAGGAAGATTGGGTAACATCAAGAAGAGCCTGTGAATGTTCTTCCCTAGAGATATGATCATAATGATCATCTCCAAAATCACGTGGTTGATCAACTGATTGATATGTCATTATCCATTAAATCATAAAAAACAAATATTAGTTCAAAAATATAAAAATTCAAATACTATAACACTAATGTAAATAGAAAACAGAAAATTGAAGTAAGTTACATAATAGTAAACATTATTAATATGGTAATCATGTTAAATAGTGGTAAACATGGTAGTGTAAGTTTAATTCAATAAAATCAATAAATATATAAGATACATAAAGGTAAACTATGGTAAACTATGGTAAACATGGTAAACATGGTAAACTTAGTAAACATGGTAAACATGGTAGACAAGGTAGACATGGTAATTATGGTACACATGGTAAACATGGTAAAGTAATTTTCATTAAAAAAATATAATTGATATATAATTTACCTATTGGTAAACATGATAAACTAAACTAAACAAAAATAAAATGAATAAAAACTTTTAATTATTTTTTTTAATATACGTTTTAATAAAGAAAAAAATACAATATCTAACATTTTATGAAAATAATAAATGTAAACATGAAATAATCATATGTTACCTGTAATATAAGAAATGTACAAATGGATTGTTTTCCCCAATTCCTTCATCATGATCATTCCTTATGGCACAAACCATGTCTTCAACATGATCATCATTATGTTCAGATAATCTTTCCATGGATGTAGGGATATCACATAAATCAGTATCTTCATTAAGTTGATCCTTGCCAACATATTTTTTTCCCTGGTAAAACAATTGACCACTACATATATGATTATTCAATTACATATGAAGTTTGTTTTTCATGTGTTCCCATTATAAAAGAATCCGCTGTGTCTTCTAATCTATTCAGATTAACAATTGTCATTCCAAATTCATCCTGTCTGACACTGTTGTTACCAATAAAGCATTTTCAGTTTAAAAAATGAACATTAATTTTAAATTAATCAATCTACCATATTTCTTCAATGACTCTATAATATGAATTTGATGCAGAAATTGGGGTTTTCTCTTCAGAAGTCAAAAAATACATTGCTTCGGCAAACACCAATACATCACTATTCTGAATTTCACTACTGTTATCCTGAGCTTTCATATAAAATATATAGCCATTAATGTCTTAACCGGACCATGTTATCACATTTAATCATAGACCACCCACTAACCATCTTGATGTCTCCGATACATCTGATCTACCAAGTAAGGTCTGTTTAAACCATGAAAAAAATGTTTTTTGTGCTAATTCGAAATAGACATTTCATTCTTATTTGGATGACTTTTTTCAAATCATTAATATGTAATGTGATATACGGTTGGGCATCATATATGTTATTAAAGATATATAATTCTAACTTCTTAATCTGTTCAGCTAAAAATGATTTGAATTTCCAGCCATGAATCCCCTTTCCCTCATTATTAACTCATTCACGGTACGATGAAGGAAAACCTATGTTCTCCTCCGAAGCCATGTAGCTCATTCAAAACTTCACAACCTCCTTAGAAATATACTTATCAATAACAGAGGCTTTAGATCGATATGGATTATTGACATACCCCTTCAATATTTTCATATTGTTTCCCAAAGGATACATTCAACGAAGATATAAAGGTCCACAAAGAATTATTTTGAAAACCATATGAATCATTAAATACACCATTAAATCAAAAAAGTTGGAGGAAAATATATTTCCAATTCAAAAATTATATAAATTGAATCCTTTTCCAAAATTCTCAAAGCTTTCACATCGATCACCTTATTATAAACTTAATTGAAAAAATAACACAACTTTATTATAGTCTTTGTGACATGGATGGGAAATATTCCACGCAATGAAACTGGTAGAAGTTATTGCATCATGATGTGACAATCATGAGATTTAATAACTATTAACATCAAATCCTTAAAAGAGACAAAAAAATTTATATTTGAAGAATAACCTTGAGGAACATTTATATCATGAAGACACGGGAAAAATCTAATTTTATACCTCTTGGATAATGTAAGACAAGCCGAGGGAATAAATGTTCGTCTACCATTAAGAGTGGGAGATAACTCCAAACATACTGGCATTGATAGTAAGTATAATATTCAATTCAACCCATCTTTTCCTCCAATCCATATTTTTTATTTTCTAAAAACACTTTTAAGGGAAATGTGTGAACCCTAAAAAAATTCAAACCATAAAGAATTCCCAGTGGGAAATCAAACATGTTCAGGCTGAAAGCAGTTAAACACAAAAGGAGGTCACATAGTCATTGAAAACGAGGCTAAAATTGGAGGAATTTCTTACTCGATATAATCCCCATTGAAAATAACAATCCTCTGAATCTGGATCATATCTGATATGATCCTCAAAATGAGTGGCGAGCTTCTCCCATGATTGTATGTATTCCTCCGCATTGATATTCTTTTCCTTGAAGTCGTGAGCTATGATCTAGTCATGTTTGTTGATTCAAGCCATTTGAACTTTATTGGCATTAATAAAAAGTTCCCTCTCTAAGATTTTCTCCTTCTCCTTCTCTGAAGCCTTGAGCTCCATGGTCTCAACCTGCATTTCTTTATTTGAGTGAAGAAAAATCTCAAGATGTTTCTCCAGTTCTTTAGAAGCAACGTTTTCAACCTGTTGCTTTTCCTTTTGACTGTCCACACACTTCTTTTTTCCCCCGGGTTTGGCTTCAATCTCGTTATTCTTTGTCCTGCATAAAGATCTAGTTACGATTGTTTTGGGGGTATTCGTGTAGTCCTTTCGAGGTCTTGACTTTTCCCCCCTTTTGAATCGGGAAATCTCCAAGGATAGAGCTTGCTTACTTCCACTTTCTTGAGCCACCTCCAACCAAAGGGTGACCGTGAGATTGCTCTTGATCAGAATCAACCTCACTATCACTTGATTCTTGAGATCGAGATCGGCTCTGCTTTATTTTTCATCTTGGGATAAAGTTTTTCCATCCTTCAGGATCTATATTATATTTTCCATTTCCATCCAATGCAGTGAAACTATTTTGGGACTTAAAAGAATTTGATGTTTCACGTTGTACAGTCACTTCTTGACCCAGAGACACCATCACATTAAGATCATGGGAGTTAAGCTTATCTGTAACCAATCATAATTTAGAGTGAATACTTACATTGTTATGAGTAGCCACCTACTTATCCACCTGACCATTAACCAGCTCACCCGCCTTCACTAACTCAGCAAAGGAGGGATCCATCGAGGAGGAAGGAACATCTGAGGCTGGAATGGTTGACTTGGAAGACCCCAAATCATTATACAGCCTTGAAAATATGTCCTTGACTCTTGTCTCCTGAGACACTACCATCGACTTAAAGGATGAACTAGGAATTTGTTCTCCAAGGGGATGCCTACACCCCCGAGCTTCTGCAGCCAAATGAACCTCCCCAGATCCTGGTTCACACACCCCCTCTAGGTTGAGGTTCAAATTGGAATTGATATCTAAGTAAATTGGGCCTAAAGAGACCACTTGATTCTAAGTGGGGGTGTCCTTAACAAGACCACATGCGATTTACTGATCAGTAGTGTTTCTATGGAGCAGCTATATCGCAACCGGCTCCCCACCCGTATGAGTTTTCATTCCCTCATCAATGATTACAGATCCCATTACTGATATCGGATAGAGAGTAGGCCTCCTACGCCTACACACTGCCAACGAATGCCCCATTTTCATTCAAGCAGAACAGAAATCTAACCATGACTCAAATAGAATGGATTCTTTGTAACGAAACTGATCTCCTACGGAAACCCAGATAAACTCAGTAAGCACCTTTGAAACGTCAACTTCGACACAGATTCGTGGAGAATTTGGGTGACAAATTTCTCTAGTCCTTCTATCATAGCACATATAGAAACCCACGATATTTCCCAACATTCGAAGGATATCAGGATTTTGAAATGCAAGAGGGAGTTCTGGGAATCGTACCCAAATACCCATAGTCGGTGAATCACAATTCATATGGAAGTCGTAAGACAACTTGAAGAGGAAGAATCTGGAATCGTCGCAGATTCGGGGAGTGCTAGACCCAGCCAGAATCAGGTCTTCCTCAGATGCAAACCTAACCATGATGTGCTTGGAATCGAGAAATCCCACCGTAGCCCGTTCTTGTAGACCCCAGGATCCTAAAATATGATGGTCGAAAGTGTGCACCGGCAGACGTCGGTGCTTGAAACAAGCTATCAGCGTCAAATCCAGTAGGGAAGATGCGGACGTGAACTCTGAAGAAGAGATCGACAGTTGCAGGAATCCTTCGAACAACTCGGAAACTTTATAGAAAATCAAACTCTGGGGGAAGGCGGGAAGAAGATCTGGGTTAGAGATGGGGGAGAAGAGACAGGGTCTTCCCTCCGCCAGGGGCGGCGAAGTTCCCTCCCCTATCGAGGGGGAAGGGACCAGCGCAGTGCTCATCATCGCCTCCGGAGTCTCATTCAACCCATCTTTTGTCATTACTTTAATATCTAGCAATGTTCTAATAAAAGTGTCTCATATATTCTTCTCCACGTGCATGACATCAATATTATATTTCACTTCACGATATCTCAAATATGGTAGCTCAAAAAATATTTACCTTTTCTTCCAAATATGTCTATCATTACCATATTTCTGTGTCTTTCCCAGTGTCACATCAAGGTTTTCCAACATCTCAAGATACTCATCAGGGGATAAAGGTTTTAGAGGAATATCAAATTCTTGTGAGCCATTGAATGCCTTTTTTAATATTCTATAAGAGTGATCTATAGGCAAAAACCTACGATGACCCATGTACACTGTTTTCCTCCCATGATACAATTGACAATATGAAGTGTGTTGTTTTCAAATTGGACATGATTTATGCCCCTTAACACTGTATCCCAAAAAAATTCCATATGTTAGGAAGTAATTTATAGTGAACATAAGCACTGCATGCTATTGAAAATATTCCGTTTTATAAGAATCATACACCCTAATGCCATCATACCATAAATGTTTCAAATCATCAATTGACGGTGACAAGAAAACATCAATATCATTTTCAGGTTACTTCAGACCAGAGAACATTATACTCAACATGACATATTTTCTCTTCACACATACTTCATGAAAGAGGTTGTAAATTAAAAAAAATTGGCCATGAACTATGTGTGATACTGAGGGTTCGATATGGATTCATTCTATCTATACACAACCCTAGTCTGAGATTTATAATTTCATTTCCAAATGAAGGATATTGCTCATCAATTTTCATCTGTTGTGGAAAATCAGCTAAATGATGTATTTTAACATCACATATCAGCTCATCATCATGGCATCTTATCCTTTTTGAATCATGTGAATTTGAAAAAAAAACCTTTCAAATGATGAATTATTGGAAGATACCAAAATAACTTGGAAGAGATCATTGTAATCTATACATCAGCCTGTGAATTTTTTTCAACTTATACCATGATGTCCCACATTTAGGAAACTATGACATAAATTCATGTTCCTTCGTATATATATTATATTCATTCTTATAGGCATGTATTTTCTTTTATCCCAATACCATCAGGCATTATATTTTCTTGTCTTTATAATGTGAATCTAGAAGATTGTTGTCTTTGGGAAGAATGTCTTTCAAAAATCGTAGCTTCTCTATAAAACTTCTATCAATCCATCCATGTTCCACCTTCAGGTTAATTAATCTTAACACAATCGACAAAACTGTAAAATCTATACAACCAGGATACAATGGTTTTTCTGCATCACCATATAGACATGAAACTATCGGTTCTATCTCAATTTGTTCTGCATTAATATCATGTATCATTTCTTCAATTCCATAAGAGTTAAAATCTTTCAAATCATCATCATCAGTAGATCTAACATTCTATCCAGTTTCACCATGTCAAATCCAAGGGTTGTAACTCAGATTAATACAATGGAAAATTAGATGATATTTGATCTCTGTACTTTTCAACTTCTTTATATTCAAACATTTCAGGCATGGACACAAAAAAATCACAGCTTCGAACATTTCGTTTAAAAAATTCCAAAAAGGCATCTACACCTTCCTTATATTCATTACTCATTTTATGATTCATAACCCAACTTCAACTCATTATTACCTATAAAAAATATCAAATTTATACATCTTTTTAATATAAGATAAATATAAATTTATAAGAAAAAAATCACAATTTGTATGTAAAAATATTTGGAAATATAAAACAAATATATGCGTATTGGAAAAAAAATATGTATGAAAATGATTTTAAAAATAAAATATAATTATATATAACATTTTTTAATTCATCTTAGATCCTTTATTATTAAGGTACACAAAGAATACATCGTGATGCAACTAGATACCAAATTCACCCTTCCGTAAAAAAGAAATATGAAGTGTAAATATTAAAATATGTATACATTCACTGCTGAAAATTACACATATCCCAATGATTTGAAAACATTGGGATAACCTCTAAACCATTGGGATAAGAAAACCCCAATGGTTTCAAACACCATTGGTATAATGATCATTGTAATACTCATATACCAATGATTCTATAGGAACTATTGATAGAGACTACCTGAAGTTAAAATATTCCAATGGTATCAAATAAACTGTTGGGATACATATATATATACCAAGGGGGTGTCCAAGGGGGTAGGGGCTATCTAGGGGGTGGTGGGGGCTATCCAAGGGGACAAAGACTGTCCATGGTGGTAGGGGCTATCTAGGGTGTCCTAGGGAATAGGGGTGTCCAGGGGGTAGAGGGTGTCCCTATGCATTTTATTTAAATAAAAGATTAATTTGTTTCAAGTTTGAAATACAAATAAATAAACATAGTTTTTATAAAAATAATCCTTATAAGAACATTTAAAACCAGGCATTCAATTCTACCAAAGATACACACCACATTTAGGGAGCATAATCAATAATGACATAATGAGGGCAATGGGTAAGCAGTATTCATGTAACCATACCAGATGAGGCACATAGATTATACTTCACGAATAAACAAGTTTCAAAGAACATGGTAATACAATGATGCTTAGGGGAAAATCTAGAACATATTTTATCCAAATCAATCCTTTTGGCATGCCTGATGAAATCAAACAACCCTAACACATGAGGGGAACCATCCCCAAAGCAGAGCATGTTTATAGTAAGGGTCAATTAGCTAGAGCATAATCTTAAATTAGTGCAACAAGTATTCTCAAATAATCCATTACCAATTCAGGGTTACCATGTTATGTCTAAAATGGGGGTGATTCAAGGCATATCAAACAATCAACCATATATAAAGAATAAGAACAAGACACACATAAGCCACGCACCCACAAGATTCACCCTAGAACACCACTCAAAGGAAGCCCCCTTGCCTTGGGACCATCAACCCTCAATGGAAGTACCATACGAAGGAAATTCCCATTCCTTTCAATAATGATAAGGCAAGAGACAAACTCTAAGGAGTGTTTTCCCAAGAAAACCCACTTTCTGAAAGTGACAACTGGACCACACCCATTCTTTTAAAAAAAAGGTTTTCAAAAGTATCCAAGCACACCATTTAGGAATCCATGAATTATTTTAAACACATTTGAAAATGCACAACATCATTTGGATATCATAAACTATTTATAAGGGCCAACCAGCCATTCAATAAAACACTTGTTGTATAGATATATGTAAAATAATTCCAAAAAATTTATTTCAATGGGAATGTTACTTGATTTAATTCACGTAATATTTCAAAAACATATATATTTTAAAAAGGCATCAATTCAAAGTATAAACATCAAGAAATCAATGATTCTTAAATTTAATGGCCAATACGAAGGGAAACCTACCTCAATCCAACACGCCTTCAATGATGACCACTCAAAATGGCTTCAAGAAGGTCCAAATGAGCACGGAATACCAAGAAGAACTATAACAAAAAACCCTAAATATATAAATAAAGAAATAAGAACCCTAGACCGAAGGAACCAATGAAGAAAAAAACTAAGAAGAAAAAGGAAAATCGAAGAAGATGGAGAAGGATAATATTATACAGAAAAATCACCACCAAACATGTAGAAACCACTTTGAATCACCATTGGAAAGAGGTGAGAGGCCTGGACAATATGAAGAAGAGAATCCTAGGGTTCTATGTTCTAAATGGAGGAGAAAGATGCGTTTTGGTGTTAAAATTCGATAGGAGAAATGGTAAAAATTACATTTTTAATTTACTCAGGCACTACACACGGTTAGGCTGCACCCCGTGGACATCCCCACCCCCTAAACAGCACTCGACCCCCTCTAGATACCCCCACCCCCCCTGGACACCCCCATATCCTATATACCCCTACCCCTTGGACAGCCCACTCACCGCTGGACACCACCCCCACTTCCCCTAGACACCACCCCCCACCGCCTACCCTATTGGACACCCCCCCCCCCGAACACCCCCACCCCTGGACACCCCAATCCCCTGTAAATCCCCATCACCACCCTCGACACCCCCACCCCCTAGCCACCCCTACCCCATTGGAATGCCCGCTCACCCCCTGGACACCACCCCCACCCCTACCCACTGGACTTCCCACTCACCCCCTGGACACCACCCCCCACCCCCTGGACACCACCCCCACCCCTGGACACACTTACCACATTGGAATTCCCCCTCACCCCCTGGACACCACCCCCACCCCTACCCCATGGACAACCCACTCACCCCTAGGACACCACCCCCACCCACGTGGACATCCCACCAACCCTCTAGACAGCTCCCACCCCCAGGACAACCCCCATCCCTCTGGACACCCCCACCTCCAGGGAAACCCCACCCCCTGGACACCCCTACCCCCTTGGGCAGTCCACTCACCCCACCTGGACACCTCCCCCCCACAAGCTTGGACACCCCACCCACTTAGACATCCCCCTCACCCCCTGGACACCCCCACGCCCTTGGACAGCCCCACACCCCCTAGACACCACCCCCACCCCCATTGACCCCCTGGACACCCCCACCACATGGAAATCCCCCCCAATCCCCTCGGACACCCCCACCCACTTTCACAGCCCCCACCCCCTTGGAAACCCATGGTATGCGCACAAACACACATGATAGATCACAAAAAAATCTTAAACTTGCATGACATACCTTCCATAGGATTATTTTAAAATAAAATAATTTAGCATGTTAGAAATAAAAACTATTAATCTTAACATTATAAAATGATCAAAGAAAAATAAAATCTCAAAAAATTAGTTCAGGGAAACATGAAAAATAATAACTGAAACCGAGCCGTGTGAGGCTTACATTAGTGTTGTGAGTTGACCTGATAGATCTGATGATAATAAATACGAATAGTGATTTTGGAAAATTGAGGCTGTAGGGAATGACTTCGAAGAATTGTTTCATGGTTTTCCACGTGAGCGAGATGAGTCATAGGTCACCCGTTCGAAGAAAACAGAATGACTGTATACGGGGTGTGGTAAATCATTTAAAATATTTATCACGTAAGTTATTTAATAACCTATGTGGTAAAGTATTTTTTAAAATGTTTATAACATCGGTTATTTAATAACCAAATTAGAAAACAATTTATTAGGTCAGTTATTTTAGAACCGATGTGATAAATGCCGATTTATCATGTCTGTTCTTTTGATAACATACATGATAAATTGCAGAGATTAGCTTTATCACATCAGTTATAAAATAACTGACTTCATAAAGCTAATATCAATTTTTATTATTTCGGTTATAAAATAACCGATGTAGAAAATTTATTTTCATTGATTTATTACATCGGTTATAAAATAACTGTCGTGATAAATACATTTTTACAGCTTTGCAAATCAGTTATATAGAATTGACGTGAAAAATACCGATGTGTTAAACGTTTTTTCCACTAGTGTGTTGTTTTTATAGAACATATTAGTGAAGGGGGTGTTAGTGGTGGTAGGGAGGGTTCTGACCATATTGATATTGATTTTGAGAACCATTATTATATAATGTGTATTTTTTCATTATAATGAATATATTTTGATTTATTTTTGTATTTTTATTTCTATGTTGTAGATATATTTGTGTATTGATAATTTGATTTATTTCATATAAAAACAATTTTTCTTATTTTTTAATATCTAGGAATCATATATCCATATGAAGAACCTTTTGATATAAGTAATATATAGGTAACCCATGGATATATATTTAAATTTAATGTAGTCTATCCTGGAAATATATATATACACAGTATTTACCCGTGGTAATACACCTACAACCCTCATAAGTGCCCATTATTATATCCATAATTCACTAGCCAGTGCCTGTTTATATAAAAATTATTTAGTGAAATATGCCCTTAGATACTTTTGGAAACCTATTTTCATGATAATAGGTGTTGCGGTTGACTTTACCATAACTATAATATATAGCCACAGTTTTTTGTGTTATATCCTTGATCATCAACCATGGATGTACTAAATTTTTTCAGTTGTTATCCCATCAAATCAAGATACTTAGATAATTTTATCGATCAATAATATAGGACGTTATATAATTAATAAAGGATTTCTATGACTTCTATACACATTTCTGATTTATCTATCAACTACAAAATTATTTCATACCACCAAATAATCTTATCAGTTTTTTAAAAATGGGATAGATTTTATGGGTCCATAACCCCTAAACATAAATTAAAATTTCAACTAAATCCTTACCACCAATGATTTTTGTCCAAATAAGAATAAATGGTTCACATAAAATAAGTTATAATGAGATCTGTTATGAATTTTTTGAATTATAATATCATTATCAAATTTGATGTCCCTAACAAAATAATGACAAAACATTACAACAACTTCTAATTGTATAAATTGAAAATGTTGTATCAGGATTAAAACATCCAATCACACCATTCATATCACTATAATTAAATGGAAAATATATTGATATATACATTCAAATAAACTCTACCTAATATCCCTTAGATAATATATGATATAAGAAAGATGTATTTCCCTAAAAAAATCTTATATTAGTTTTGGGATTAATTCCCTGTGACCCACATAGATGACACCATATTCACTTGTGTATAGGAAAACGATAGTCGTACCCATCATGGTTCATCAACCTTCTTGTCACATATATATATGTGATCAACAATCTAAATATTTTTAGTATTAGATGTTGATTATTGAATTGGTGAAACTTGATGAGAATTTTTTACAAACACTGAATAATGTTGAGATCTATCAAAATCGAGTTGCAGATGGATCAATACCAAACTTCATATTTTCCTGTTCATATAAGGGGAATTATTACGGGTTCTGAGAACTCCTATGATAAATGGGAAGAAGCCCCTAAAATAAGATCTTAATTGAGATGGTCCTTATACCATACACAGGGTCTACTTCAATGACGCTTACTCCTTGATTACCATGGGTGGATAGAATGTCACACCTTCCACTAATTAAATGTTTCTAAAGAAGTATTTTGTATAATGTTACATTAGCATTGATGGACTTAATACATGAATTTAAACTAAATTGCATATAGTCTATTTCACATGACTTTCATCTTCCTGGAAATGGTTGTAATATCATAACCATAAACTAGAATAGTTGTCATCCCTTGTCACGTGATGTTAAATAACATGATATATGGTCTATAAAAAAGTTCTTAAACTACTTAGAGTGTTCCACTTTATATTACCTCATTCCCTTTCATATGATTATGATCTCTATAAGATATCTATAGTGTAAGGCTTTATGAGCTGACATTATGTTTTATTTGTCAACCTTACATTAAGAAGTAACCCCTTTATTTCCCCCACACAAGATCCCAATCTATACAGATTCTACAACCACGAGGTACATGTGAATTGATTCATGTTATCTTATGATACATAGTGACTCCCAGTGGTAATTACCTAGGTATAGCTAAAAATTCCACTAGCTTAAACCCATATCCATCCTAGTGTTTGGTCCCTCTCATTCACATTGTGTTTCTAAATGGTCGTGCAATAATATTAATTTATCATTACATATTTTACTTATACATGTACTTTATCCATATAGATGATACCCTATAAGAAACACGTCTGGATTAATTCTTATTATTTAAGGATTCATAATTAAACTTGGAGGCCTTGAACTAGGTCGAGCTACAAATATATAATCTGTAATATTGAGTTATTTGGTTCTCTATTCATGTCAGTTTTATCAGAGAATCCCAACACAAGAATAAATTCACGTCATTTTTTCCTAAACATAAATCTAATGTGTATAGAGAAAAATTACCTAGATCAATGCATAACTTGATTCATTTTATTTTAAGATATGGAAGGACACCTGTAACAATTATATTGGTCCGATAAAATGATATTTATTCTCATCTGTTTCCTTATCAAACGATGTTAAAATACATGATATAAGGTTAATCCTAAAATAACATAAATTACATAGATTGGTATGTCCAATGTAGAATTATTTGATTATATGAGACCCAGATCCACAAAAGGGAACCTGATATATGTTTTATCTGTAAACTCACAATATGAATAAATTCCTTCATTCCTAAAAATTACATCATAGTGTTTAAGACTTTTCATTTATATTAGTCTTTATTTCATATAGATAGATACTAGTATGAAATAGTCATATATTTTATCTACACATGAGTTAAATATTTGAAGAGAACATATAATTACTACATTAGGTTAGACTAAAACTGTTTAAGGATATGTAGTGATGTTTCCATCCCTTATCTAATACCCATATTCAAAATTCACTTTCATACAAGTTGTCTTAGTGTGGGTAAAGTACTCTTTTAAATTAGGTGATCTACACTAACTATACATTGATACACTATATAATGAGACCTTGATCAGCTATCAGGGGTACCAAAATGATGATTACTATTGGTTTTAACTTTTTATTGGATGAAATGTTCCCTACACAAAAACTACATGGGACTTAATTCTTATTATAATAGGTTATGTAGTGACTATAATTTATTTTATCTTGGGCCTAGCCAAAATATCTAAATCCAATATAATTATCCACTCCATCCTAGCATTTTTATTCTCCTCATTAACATTGGATCTTCTCTAATTTCCCTACACTATGATGAAACAATTTTACCTTCTCATGTGCATGAGCTAGAAATGTGTAGATAAACCCTATAAGAACTACATGTGGTTTGTTCCCATTATTTTTGTACACATAGTGACATCATGAACATTTATTTTAGACCTATATCTAAGTAATCATCTATTTACACCCCTTAAATATATCATAATGGCCCAACCTTGGTTAACTTTGGATTATAGATGTTTTAATTGACTTTTTAATACCTTTTTTTGTTACTAAACTTCATACATTTAGTGTTTGAATCGCTATAAACCTTTCATGACTAATGATATACAAGGAATTTGAACTGAAAAGGACTCATATTCTTAGTAATGACATCATGATTTCATATCAATTTTGTTAACAAGAAAAAGTTTTTCATCCCATGGAGAAGATCTTAGATCCCCATTCACCTTTAACAATATTATCTTGTGGACATTATTTGTATTTTTTTAGTAGTCATCTTCCAAATACTTATTTTGTTTCAAAATATTTTAATTAAAATAAATCAAGTTGGGATTTATATTATTTTAACTCCTTGTTCAATGATATTAGAGAACTCTTTTATCATGAACCCCACTTGGTTTTTTATAACACACAACTTTTCTAGACCATGAATTTTGAATATAATCCACATACACAGTTTTCTACACAATGTTTCTTGAACTGTCATTGATACAGTAACACCCCATTATTTTAATATTTATTTTTCCAATAAATACAATGTTGACTAACTTATTTCACAAAAAAACTAATGTAAAATGAACTACTATAATTTTTATGTATATGAAATATAACTATTAATGATAAATAATAATAAATTATGAGAACTCAATAAAAAACATCATTAATAAAATAAATAGAATAATAAATATATAAATAAATAAAAATTACATGAACATATAATATTTATCCTTATGATATTCTATGAATATCAACACCCTAATAATATCTAATAAAGGAAATTTAATCCTTAGAATTATAATAGAAATGTTGAGAGAGAAGTAAAAAAATAGGATTATTGGTTCTAATAATGATTGAAAGGTTATATATAGGAATATATATATATATCTATATAGAGTTTTTTGGAATTTATGACCATTGGGATTTTATGAATGTTGATATTATATAGATATTGATATAATTACTAAAAATATAAATATTTAAAAATATTAAATATTTAAATTTGACTATTATAATTTATCCATTAAATTATCAAGTATAAATAAAAGTGAACACATTATGAATTTGTATAGAAAAGTGAAGTCATTACATAAAATAGTAAAATTCTTCCTAATGAGGATAAATTTTTTAGATTGGTAAATAGGTAGTTCCACTATGGATTTCCCTAGACAAAGGAAAAACAAAACTTCAATGAGTACGGATTATGTGCAATATTTTGTAGGAGAACATAAATATCAGATAAATTACTATGATATCCATTCTAGTTGAATCACCACCAATGATTTCCACTATTTTATAATTTACACATAGTTTATATGAATAATTGTTAAAGAGAATTCATTTAGAAGGTATAAGGATATAAATTTGTAATGATCAATAAATGATACTTATATTTTTAATATAAAGTGATTTTTTTCTAAAATTCAACATTGAAAAATAATAATTATGTTTTAAATGAAATTTATTTATAATATTAATAAATAAATTATTCTAAATTTTTTTCCTTGGAAATGAATAATAAAAAATTCTATTTATGCTTAAAAAATTCATTTTTCTTTATTTTTATGAATTTTTATATTTAAATAAAATTTTATCCCTTTTAGAAATATAATTTATTCAAATAGATGTATTATTTGGAATGAAAATGTTCAAATTAATTAATAATAATAGATTAATTTTTAGATTAAAAAATAAGATACCAAGGTAAAAGATCTCTACCACGGTAAGGGAAAAATATTATTTTCATAGTTTTCTTAAAAGTGCCCTGTCATTATTATCCAAAAAATAAATTGATATATTTTTAATTATATATCTCATGTAATTTTTCTACATCAATATTATATTAACACTCTTTTAATTTTCAATTGATATTAAATTAGATTAGAAACACATAATATCTTAAAGAGATATTTTTCTACAAAAATGAGTTTTTCTATATATTATATGTTTTAATTTAAAATTTAATTGTACTATATTTATAAGTTGAATCACATTAAATTAAGTATTAATTTAGATATTGAATGTAAAAAGTAATTAAAATGGTACATCATATATTTTTTGAAAAAAACAATCACCACGGTAAATAATTAAACAAGGTAAAAAATATAAAATGGGGTTACTAGATGTGGCTCCAATTTTTTATAATTAAAATGATATACAATCCATATATTAGACATTTTTACATGTGAGAGTGAATATCGCATGCATCATAAAAATTTATTAACATAACACACCTAAATCACATGTGATTCCATCTTTACCCTTCACCTTACTTATGTTTCTAAGAAAATGTTCCTAGTTTTCACCTATAAATGGTGGTGTCCAATTCCCACTCAAAACCACACCTATAATATAAATTACTCTTTAACCACTACTAATTTTTTAACTCCTAGAGTTATATTCCACATTTTATATCCCATATTCCAATGAAAATTTCTCAAGTCCTATATTTCCTAGAGTCACTATAAGATAAGGATGAGGCCCTCAATGTGAGTTTTATCCACACTCAATCCTTTTTTTTATATATATTTTTCATTATACTCCCCTAATATTGTATTAATTACCTTAATAAAGCCTGAATAATATCCTTAAACTTTATTAAAAATTACATTAAAATAATAGAATCACTTTTAAAGTTGTACTCTCTAATTTCCAAGGGAGAATAATTGTTTCACCTAGAGGGGGAGGCTGAATCAGTGATAACTTTTTATTTTATTTTTCCTTGATTGTGAAATAAACATTTTCTCTTGTTAAATAATTCTTTCAGTACCATGAAAAAAGACAACACACATCCAATGTAAGACAAGTATTTATAAGTATCACTATTCAATAATAATTGATACACTATTTTTTTGGTTTAGAAAAAATCAAATACCAAAAACTCTAATAGAAAACAATCCTTTTGTGTTGAATACAATGAGTAGGATATTCCATTTTACTCATGTAGATCTATGTAAAAAATACAATAGTTCATGTTCTATTTCTAGAAGAAATGATGTAATTCATAGGTTTTGTAACAAACCATGTTACAATGCCACTTTATCAACTTTCAAAAATATAAAATTTTGAAATAATTTTTCACTTTCTTACCTATAATATAGTAAGAAATTCTCTAGATATTGTAGTATAACTCAGTCTAATTGCGCAATCTGATTCCCAATCCGATTTTCCTGTCTGAATGATTAATACAGAAAAATATATCTCTATTAGAATACAATTTAATTTTTTTAACAATTTCTTTCTCAGTATGGAGAACCCAATATGATAATCATGGTCTGATTATCTAGCCCGATGTGATGACCAGCCAAATAAAATGAAAATAAGAATACAATAATCAGCTAAATATGATGATCCACTGATGATCAGCTAAATACATTGCAATCTTTTTTCTTCCCCTTTCACTTATGTCTCCCACAACTTATTCATGAAAACTCAATATGAAAACATCTCCTCCCAATAAATATAGAGACTAAATATATTAATTTTTGAATAGAACATTCATTAGTGGAAAATAACAATTACTCATTCCATTTATACTTGACCCAAAAATGGTTTCGGTGGGATTCTGAAATTTTTTCCTGCTCAACAAGATTTTCTGAATTTGAATATCTCCGTGAATTTCAGATACATTTTGACCTCATCAACGATTCACAACTCATCTAAATCCTTCTTAAATATTTAAACACCATTAAATCGTCTTCATAATTTCTTCACAAAAATCATTTCTATTAAATTTTTACATTAAGAATTTATCAATCCGATTTTCTCAATCTGATTTCTTTAATATGATTATTTGTACCAATTTCATGTATGAAGAAATAGATATATTTCATCATCTGTAAAAAGCATAGCCTGATGATGATTCTTCAATGTCATCACAATCTTCCTTATTATGATGAAGACAAATATAAAATAGTAATATCTTCATTATGTATCTCTTCACCTAGAAAACATAATCTTCTTGGAATTCAAGATCTCCCTATGAAATCACATATAACTATCTCTATGTGAGATTATTATTATTCTTTCATATAGAACAATTATTTATCCTCCATTCAACAAGAGTCTTCTTCAATATAATGGCTCTTGACCCAATTTTAAAACAAAAATTCTTTTCCTCTTAATTGGATTCAACCAATTAAACCTCTAATGAATACATTGAAATACCAAATTCGATGAACCGATATTAATATCTTATTTTCCTTTATTTTTTATGACTACGATACCAACAATATTTCCACACAAATTACTTTCTCTTTTCCCATAAACTTTATTTTTTAATGATTTTTCTCTTTGGGGTTTTTTCAAACTCAAAACCAACACCTTCAGTTTTTCACAATTACTACAAACCTTCATGCCTCTAAAAAATAAGTATCTGATGATCTGAGACTACAAATCTTCAGATTTCTCAACATTAACCTCTTCAAAAAATAAGCTTGTATCATGAATTCCTATTGACATTGACACATTTAAGATCATCTTTAGAATCTTCTGAATTACTAAGGAATTTATTGTAACTTACCTATCTTCCATCACCATATGTCTTTCAAACTCAGCCTGAATAATATTGTCCTAAATACAAATGGCAGACCTTCTTTTTTCAATCAGATTCTCAATACAATTGACATAAGTTATTCTACCCCTTTATTTCATCAAGAATGTATCTAATGTTTTATAACTTAATTATTATTTTTTAGAATCAAAAAATATCAAATAATAATCATATTTTCTATCAAATCCATGAATAATCCAATCGAATTCTTTATTACAATCATACCTTTACATATGAAATCATGGTGAGTCTAATTCACCATTTTATTTAGAAAACAGGTTCTCCTTCCAATGGAATTTCTTAAACAATGTGAGTCTGATTTTCTGAATACGATTCTTCAGTCTGGTCACCAAATATTACAAATAGAATTGATTTATCCTTGAGAACAAATGAAAATACCTAAAAACAATAATCATCCTTATCAGATTGTTCCTAATAATCTCCCATTTTTGTATTTTACTATCAACCAAGATTCAAAAATCATTAAATTTTGTATCCTCATGAAATAGATTACTTATCAATATTTCTATGAATACATGATGAAACTCATTGTCGGAAACAATAATTATTTAAAACAAAACCACGTTTTCCAAAAGTAGTGATTATGAAAATTTATCAACTTTTACTCACTTATTTAACTTCCCTATAATAATTTTTTTTTCCAACAACAACACTAAAAAACAGTTTGAATAGTCCTCACACTTACAATGCTGGATTCACAGCTTACCCACAACTCCCCCTTTTTACATGTTTTCAACATGATAGATTTATGAATAAGTTCTCCCCTTAAAAATACTACCCAAAGGTAATATGATATAGATGAAATACACATATCTCAACCTTGATGAGAAAAAGGTCATACACCCATGTTAAACCTTAATTTAGGAAAGGATTCCTTCGTTAAAGGTTTTTTGAAAATGTCAAAAACAATTATGATGTAGGAACACACTCCACCATTAAATAATTATTTTCCCCATGATATTTTATGAAATGATATTTGATATCAATATATTTTTAACAAGAATACTGAAATAGATTCTCAGTTATAATTATTGTTTATTGATTATCACATCCCAAGATCAAGGGTAACATTACATTAACATGTAAGTAATTAATTTGAGTCTTTATTCACATAAGTTAGGTAGAAGCTTTAGTACCACTGACATACTCAGCTTTAGATATATTCAGAGTTATTAATATCATTTTATTTAAATGAAAAATAACAAATATTTTCCTAATAAAGAATATTGGACCAGATTTAGATCTTCTATCATCAACATTTCCTACCAAATAAACATCTGAATGCCCAAAAAATCAATTAATTTTAATATATCATATGTGAACCCAAATTTTTTTGTGAATTTTATGTGTAAGAGAATTATTTTTCATGGAAGTGAACGTGATTCTTTTGGAGTAATCTGAAATCATGCACAAAAGGTAATTGTGTAAACAATACTGGGACTTGAGGTAGTCAAATATAAGAAACATCCAACCATCTTCCAAAATTATTTTTGATCAAATTATATAATTATTTATATTTAAGAAAATTTATTCCCACATGAATTGGTATGGAAACAGGTTTTGAGTTCTCCATGTCAAACTTATCAAGAAGTTATTTAGCATACTTTTCTTGAGAAAGAAAATTGTTTTTCTTATTTTGTAAAATTTTCAACCCAAGAAATTATTTCACTTATCCTAAGGTGGACATCTTAAATAAAATTTTAATTTCCACAAAAAATCATTCAAAATACTTTTCATCATTCCCAGTAATATAATTTCATCAACATAAATAATTACAATGAGGTAAATATCTTGACATTATTTGGTGTACCAATTTTTATAAACTCTTACATTCTTTAAACTCGTCTTCCTTAAGAAGGTGTCCAATTTATAATACTATGATCTCAAAGCATGTTTAATCCCATAAAAGTATTTATTCAATATACACACATAAATTTCATCTTTCCCAACAAAAAATCCACAAATTATTTCAATATAAAAATCCTCATCATGATCCCCATTCAGAGATGTAGGCTTCACATCTAGTAGAATGATTTTGTAACATTGTTGTGTAGAAATAGAAAGAAAAATTATAATTGTTTCTATCCTTTCCCTAAGAGAATATTTTTCATCAACATCATCATGATCAATTTTTGAGTAACCTTGCCAAAAAAAATCATTCTTTGTTTATTTTCACTTCACCATCTTAATTCATATATTTCTGAAAATCCCACTACATACAAATAATATTTTTATTATCTAGATTAGGAACAAGTTCCAATGTATAGCTCTTCATTCAAAGCCTGATCCCATTCCAAATACTTGAAAGATGAATTCACATCATTCAACCTGACTATTAAATATAAGAAATTATATGTAATAAAAATTTTTGTTCTTGTTTTAATATTTTGATGTTGATCACCAATAATATTCTGAGCTTCCACATACTTCATCAGCCTATGATGAAATTATGGAGTGTCGCCTACATCAATAGAAATAGCTGAGTCTGATTCTCCTCCATTAGTAGGATTACAATTATTTGTATCCCTATAAAAATTGTTAAGCGACGTCTCTCTATAATTCTCAATATAGATATAAGAATTCAAATATTTACCATCTTCATTATTTTAAATAACCTTTACATTACAATAATAAAAAATTATTATAGTTTCTTGGTTGAAACATTTGTATCATCTTCCTTCTTTAGCATAACCAAGAAAGACTCCATATTTACCTTTCTACTCAAATTTTCCCATGTTTCCACCTTTCTTCTTTATAATACATGGAATTATAAAAAACATTTAAGTGTTTCAAACATGGCGTTTTTCCATAAAAAATCGATATGGATTCATATAAGAACTTGTCCTATAGTAACATTAGTTTTTAATTTGCATAAAAATAATGATGGCTTGCCTCCAACATTAATGAAAAAGACTATGATCAAGTAATATAGTTCTCCCCATATCCAACCAACTTATATTATTTCTTTTAGATACCTCATTTTATTTAGGATTTTATAGTGAACTATACTAACTATGAATTCTAGGATTCTCAATATATCATTCAAATCATTCATTCTTATACTCACCACCATTACCATTTCTCAACTTCTTCATTGAATACTGACATTCCTTCTCAACTTTCCTTCTAAAACTTTTAATCATTTTTAAATATTCTGGCTTATGTTTTATATACATAATGAAGGTAATGAGTTAAAAGTCATTAATTAAACTTTTTATGTACTTAAATATAATTGTTTATTATTTTGTCATTGGCCCATATATATCAGAATGAATAAGCTCTAGGGTTTTTTTTGAAAAAATCTCAACTTTCTCATGCACAGAGATTGTAATCATTACCTTCTGAAAAATAGTGAAAAACAAATCTCTTATTCATAGAAAATAAAAAATTTCATAGTCCATATTTCTTTAAGATAAAATTATCATATTTCTATAACACATGTGTCCCAACCTTTTATGCCACAATTGATTCTCTTCCACCATAATCAAGTGACAAGACTTTTTTATTTCACTAACTTTGAACCAGTTTCCTTTTACATAATGGACTCATATAAATATCTTTCCATCCTTCTCACTTTTCACAACTAACCCATATTCTTTAAAAAGACTTTGTTGTTTTCATCAAACAATTCTGAAACACTAATCATGTAGTGTTTCATACCATCAAAATATAATGTTTTCATGGAATCTATCTTTTCTTTTCCAATATTGGTGGATCCGAATCCTTTGATTCTTAGATATTCATCATTTCAAAATGTCACCATTCATTTTCTGAAGTGTTTTAAATTTTTCAACAATTTCAAATCTTCTATCATATGAGAAAACACCCACTATCAAGAATCCAAGGTAATTCTCTGTTTATAGTTTTCAAAACGGTTTCAACTGAAAGATCCTTTTCTTTTCACCTTTATTTCTCCATTTAGGGCTTCTAATAGTTGTTAAGATACATTTTGGTTGTTATGGTGATAAAGAAATAAAATCATTATTAAGATGTACATCTTTTTCATACCCTTCATAAATAGTTTCCAAGAGTTGAAAACTATTTTAAACTTTTATTCCAACCTTTTCAGGTTTTATCAAAATAACCTTTTCAGACTTATTCCTTTGAGGTTATTTACTCCCCCTTAAACCATGACTTTCATAACCTATGGATCAATAGTAATGTTTCTGGTAAAATCACCACATGTTTCATATATGTATGAATCCACCAAAATATAAGTAATAACCATAGAAAGAGTATGTAACTCTAAAATTTCCATAATGATCAGAATTATGAACACGTTTCTCAACAACCATCATTATTTTATTCTTGGAATCACCAAAAATTCTATTATCAATAATAATCAACATTTTTAACACAAGTTTCATTACATTTTTAAAATGATAAAAAGTATTAGAAACTTTATGAGATTCATAATGTTTAGAAACATTTTTATACATAGGGTAATTTGAATCTTCTGAATTCTCTTCTTTGTTAATCATGGACACATACATAATTTTCCTAGATTTCTTCTTTTCAGATATAGTTCCATATTTATTCTCAAACTTTTAAGGTAACATTATTTGAACCTTCTTTGGGTTATCATTTTTAAAATCAATGAGTATGAATCTATTAGTTGCAAAAATTTGGGGTCTCCTCATTGGTGGTTCTTAAATGTTTGTCCTGATAAATATTTTGGAATATATTCAAAAATGAACATTTATTCAAGGGTGTAAGTCCTTTTCCATGAATCTACTCACAAATAAAATTAGATCCCATATGTGAGGGGATTCATATCATCTTATACAGTGTTTGGGGGAATATATTTATCATATATATCCCCCATAATTAGAGCCCCACTAATCATATGCATGTCCCAAATTCATATCCTATCCTATCCCTGAATTAAGTAGAATATGTTCATGTCCATGACTTATCTAATGACTGATATTGAGATAAATTTCTTATCATCATTGGAGAACCATAATGACACACATACTACTTCATATTTTATGAATTCTTTATTATCCTCCCAAACCACCGAATTGCTATGGCACACCAAGATAGTCTAACCCCTATCCCTACCAAAGATGCCTTTGAGATGAAGGTACCATACTAAATCCAATATAAATATCTTATTGTAGTGGGTTTCTTAAAGATATATGTATAACAATAGATATTGGGTTAAATAAATTGTTTCCGATATTCTAGAGTTTGGGGTTATATTTTTGTATGTGACACTCTACATGATAATCTTCTTTGAAAGTGCACCCTGTAATAGAAATTAAATCTTGGGATATCTCATGGTGAAGTTTGATCCAATTATTTTTTTGATTCTTTATTTGGGGTGTATGAATTGGAACATCATTAAATAATCCAAATCCATAAATGGGTAATCTATTTGATGTGGAATAGTTTTTAAAACCATCACCCATCAGATTTGAGAGGAGTAAATTTCTTGAGAAAACACACCAATGTTAACCATATTCTAAACTATTTATAATATTCATTTAACATGTATTTTTGAATCAATAATTTTTCTTGGTTCATCTCTAAAAAGTTATAAAAATGAGACACAAATATAATTCCATTAAAACCGAAGAATTTGAAATAAATGCTTAAAAAATTAGAAAATTAAGTTTTTTTAATAATTATAATAAAATGTGTATGCTATGTAATGTATATGTGGTAAATATAGATTTATATTAAAAATTTCATGAAGGATTTAATTTTTATAAAACTAATATGACTACCTAAGGAGTTTCTTATAGAGGTTAATTTAGTGAATAATTTCATTTGAAAAAAAATCATTTATAATTATTAAAATATAAGGCCTTTAATCAACTGGAAGAATATTTTGGTAGATCTTAAATTGAGGAATAAGTCCCCCATAATCATATATATAGAGGAATTAGATCTTATGACAAATGTATAAAAGTTATGTGGGGTTCTATATTCTCCTCATAATTAGATCAACTTTATTCTAATCTAATCCAATTCTGAGGGGGGAGTTTGTTGATTGCCAAAAAATATCTAATCTTCAAATAGATGAGGATATGAAAAAAGAGTGGGAAATCATTGTTTTTGGGGCAGAAACAACATCGTTCACAAGGAAAATGTATTCATTCAAGAAAGGAGCATCCATTTCCGCATTATAGTGGCAATCCTTCATAGTCAGGTAATATTCACATGAAAGGTTTCCATTTGGAGCATCACATTGATAATTATTCTTAACCATGTATCATCATTCACATCATAAAAACAATTTGTAGATTTGTTGATATAACCCTTCTTATTCAGATAAAATTCTCTCACAACGGTGTTGTTTGTAGTGTTGGATTAGAAATCCTTCACAACCACATGTGTCACTTGGGGAAATGATTCTAAGAAGGTGGTTATGAGGAGTTCCCTATAATTATCAGATCCAATTATGAAGGGGTGAGTTTTTTTATTCCCATAAAATTATTTTTATCCACTTTGATTAGTATAAAATGTAAAATGGGAAATATTTGTTGAAGAAGCCATATTTTTCATGAAGAAAATATAATCATTCATGAATGGAATATATTCTGTTGCATCACAGTTGTAATCCTTCATGGTCGCGTACTATTTTCATGAAAGTGTTTCATTTGAATCATTATATTATAATACATCATTACAATGTTATATAATTCTTAACTCAAAATTACTTTTTTTTATATTATGAACATCCTCTATGAACAAATAACATTCTCACTAAAGGGTTTCATTTAGGGTGTCAAAGAAGTAATCCTTCATGACCACGTATGTTCTTTATAACAATTATTCTGATAAGGAAATTATAAGGAGATTCTAATAAATAATGTGACACATTCTTTGAGATAGTGATGCTATTTTTCTAGTTTAAATAGTTTTAGGGGGAAAACAACCTTTAAAAAGTGTTTCATGATCCTTTAATGAAATTAAAATAGACTCCCATGTAACTTTGGAACATAAACTAGAGATATAGGAAAAGGAACTGTGTAATACCTTCATGAAAATTCCTTTCCCATATTATATATTTATAGATCCTATGATGTAAAATCATTTGTAAAGGATTATCTAAAAATTTCTTTATAGAGGGATTATCAAGTATTCCCTTTATAATAAAATCCTTTAAACATGATAGATTTCTAATTCATTAACATTTCACATAAACATATGATTTTTTATGAAATACATGCCTCCTAATGTATAGGTTGGCCCCTTCGAATTGGTCTATGAAAATGAAATATTAAAATTAAGGTTAGTGACATCACGAAGAACAAATGTTATGAAAAAATGATCCTCCTTTATATCCCCTCTTTATCATAGGCCATTTACCAAGGCCTAATTAACCCAAAAACCACATTCTATTACTTTCTCCTAGGAAAATACTCAAAAAAAACATTTAACCAACATCCCCTATAAATCTGCCAAAATTACATGATCATGTATCCATGCATTCCATCGTTCTCTCCATTGAAAATATATTCCTTTGATAATGGGATCTATCAATATTGCAGTAGATATTTCCATGAAATTACACTCTAATTGATAAGACACTAAGGGAGTTAACAATATTTCATTCCCATGATAATGAGGGTTCTTATTGTTTGGTGATTAATAAAATTTCCCCTAGATCAAGATTCTCATATTGACATCCCAATATGAAAAATCCTACCAGCTCCCTTATAAAAAAGGGGCATGGAAAATATGGACCTCTTTCTAGGTGTAACCCCTTACTATAACATTAGTTATGAACTTATCCCTGGTTCAAACAATAAGATATATACCTCAATATAGGCCTATGGTCCAGTGTAATCCTTATTCCCTATTTAGTGGTACTTATACCCAATGAATCTAGTCATAACTTATTGCCAAATTACACTAATTTAGGAGGTGAATATGCATATATTAGCCTTTTACTAGGTCTAGTATTGAAACATACACTCTTATGTTTAGTTATCAATAGATAGGGTGAAGTTGAAAAGGATAATAATGTGTAATTCACACACTAACAATTTCTAGGTGAATTTTACCTAATTTTCCTAGTTTTATGACATTAAACTAAATAAAAAATAGTATAATCTACGAGATGTTGAAATTATCTGAATAGGCCCCATACACATTAAATTAAAATAAACTTTAATTGGTTATAGTTGTACTACCTTAAAAAGAAACCAACATGGTCCATTTCACATGGCCTTAAAAGAAATGATGTGTCTCATTATGTGACATTAAACTACATGGGATCCAATTTCTTTCATAGGGATATGTAGGAAGTCCCTCTCATATTGTCAATCCCAACTCCAGAACACCTAATGTCTCCCTTGATGGTGACAAATTCTCGATCACCTAGCTATGCTACATCAAACTAAAATTTATCCACATGTAAAATAATTGTTTATAACCTATGATATATAAAAATTCTCACATTTATACATGATTTTGATTGATCACTCATTCTTAGATAACTATTATTTTTATCCATAATTATTTTTGGAATAAATATAAAAAAATAAGAGATCCCTATGATAATAAAAATATGCCTTCCGTTATGAACTAAACTCTCATTCACTCAACCAATAAATAACCTAAAGTTTCATTGGTATATCTTGTTAACCTATTTAATTTGTAAATAAGGTTTACAATGACTCAAAACCCATAGGGGTGGGTGCGTCAAAAAATGTATCCAAGGGGCGGGTTTCTTGTTTAGTGAACGAGGCTCACATTATGTGTATTTGGGAATTATATGAGATGGGTAACCAATGTTTAATGTCCCAAGGATAGTATAATATATATTGTATCCTTTTAACTATGGGTTATGGGTGATATGTATACACATATCGTGTATTGTTTGAAATATTTCCATTTTTGGTGGATAATAGTCTTAGTGCTTATTGTGAACATGATGAGTCCTCCGAGGGCTTGGTATAGTATGTCAAAGATGGTTTTACTCTATATTAAGGATTCATATGTTCCCCTGTGCGAGATGTTTAATAATATCCCAACATTGGGTGTGGGGACTATTCTAATGACTTAACACTGAGAAGAAAAGGGACATTGAGTGTGGTTGGATTAACATAGTCCTTGGGTTGCAAGACCAGGATGTTGATGTGGGTAATTGAAAGGTAATATGACATATCCATTGAGTTTTAGGTCAAATAGGGTATATGGGTTGTGGGAACTCTTTGGTGTTTTTGATATAGGTTAGTATCAGTGAAAAATGACATATTTGGCTCCCAGAAACATAGTGGATTTCTTTATTTGGAGATTGTGATATAATTGAGTTTCATTTATCATTTCCTATGTGATATAGTCTATCAAAAAATAGTAGACAATGAGTCTAGTCAAATGATGAGGCTTAGATAGAGGAATGAGGATATTACATGTGTGGTTATTGATAGATTATGATATCAACATATGATTAGTTTATGGCATGTGAGGTTAATAGAATGGTAGTTCCTTGACTACATGATTCATGATTAGTATACTCGGTTGTGATGTGGGTTTTCTGTAGTGGATAAATCTTATGTTGAAACATAAATCATATGTGATTGATGATGTGTATTGGTTATGATACCTATTCTGAGTGAAAGGATAATGGTCAGGATTTTGTATGAGTATTACCCTAAGTGAAAGGTTCGTGGATGATGATTAGTAAAAGTTCCTAATTTGATTAAGAGGATAGAGGTTGAGGTTCACTATGAGGCCTACCATGAGTGAGACGGGTAGTGGACAATGATTGGTATTAGATCAACCATGGGTGAGAGGGATGATTCAAAGGTTTAGTTAGAGGAATAACCCTAGGGAGAAGATAGTGGAAAAGTATTGTTATAAGTCCTAATTTTAGAGAGGGTGAATATGATGAGGCATTGTATAAGGCTTCCCCTAAGGGAGATGGTTGATTTTAAGGGTTTGATATAAGACCATACAATGAGTGAGAGGATAGTGTCCAGAACATTACATAATGTGGATGAGGGTACATGTTGGACCATACCATGAGTAAGATGGTAGTGATCAAAGTTTGGTGTGAACCTTGTGTAATCAGGTTTCATGGTCTCCAGGGTAACAAAAAATTACCTAGAATGTATTCTTGTTAATTGTTTGATATGTTATATAGTTTTAATATTTATATATATGTATAAGGTTATGTATATCAGTGTAATAGGGTGATTCCCTACTAATATAAATTTATCACACTCTACCTTGGTAAACTTGTGCACATGAAGACCTTATGTTTGAATACCGGGTCATAGTTTTTACTCTGGATTGGTCTGAAGAAACATGATAGAATTGGAGATGGGGTTTAGCTGAGGTCAAGATTTAGTAGAAGATAAAATTATATATTTTTATATATTATGTATTTTGAATATTTTATTAGGCCATTAGGATATATTCTATGATTTATGATGGTGTTACTTGAATTGTAAATTTGTTATATTATAGTGTATATTTATATTATTACGGATTTATTTGGATGTATGTTTTCACATTCATAATATGTTTATCTTTTATGAAACTTTTATTTGCTTACATTATATTATTTATATTAATAATTTTGTGATTATAGTCTAGAAATAAAAAAAGGGATATAAAAACCCCAGAGTCCCTCCCCCATTAAGCCCCGAATTGGTTACTAGAACCAAGGGTATACAGATCTCACACAAATGGGAGGTATTGCCCTATTTTGTAATTAAGATCAAGATATATGATGGATTATCCACAATACAACTCTAGGAAATATATAAAATAAATCCAAATACCATCCCAAATGAATATTTTAAAATATAATTATTACAAATACAAAATCCTCCAAAGTAAATACCAAAATCAAGTCTTTGCAGTGACACAACAACTATCAAAATCCAAGCATGTAGGGTCCTGCATGGTCTGTGAAATCATCATGGAAACCTGAAAGAAGTTTTATATATCTAGTGCGAGTATACAGATATACTCAATAGTAAATAAAATTCTATCGTGAAAATGTGAAAGAAGTATGTTAATTCGCCTTTGAGAAAAAAACAAAACAAAAAAAACTTAATAGGTATACTAATCATACCATACTCACCAAAGAAATGATAAAAAAATAATGAAAGTAAAGTGATGTCATATACAATGCATGTTGATGGTAGGGTACCCAACAAAAAATACCATTGATTATATGATCTTTCCTAATGGAAAACATCCTTGTGCTCCCACCTCTTCTGAAATTTCCAAGTCACAACCCGCCATTACACATCTGGGCCTCACAAACCACATCACATGTCACCCACAAACACCTGGGCCACATACCACATCACATCTTGAATACAGAATCCAATGATACATACCAAATCTCATCCCACTTGTACACACCGGCTACATAAACCACATCAATTCTATAACGACACATACTTTACATACATTGTTATTAGTTCAAAATTGAAGCATACTTATTACAACATATAACAAAACCATGAAAGGACCGTATAGGTATAGTGTCTTTAGAAACTGAGAAACATAAACAACTGGTTCATAAAGCATCTACACTGTCTCCCATTTATTTCATCATATCTATAGTCCCTATTGGCATATATTACATAATAAGCTTCTTCCTAACCTGGGGAATGAAAACATACAAAAGGGTGATCTCAAATGCTTAGTAAGGGTAAACAAAAGAAATATCAATCACATCAAATTCATAAGAACATAACATTTTTGAAATCTTAACCTGCAAAAGAGAGCATAATTTCATAACATGGGATAAATGATAGTAGTGAAATGAAATCAAAATAATAATAACCTAAAACATGAAACATTGTGGCATAAACACATAATCATAGAGAATCATTTCTTGTTAGTCAAGACTCATTGCCAAGACTATCTTAGTGGACAAAGTCCATTTCTAAACCAAGTTCACTCCTCGTTTCAGTCCTGTTTCACTGAACCGGTTTAACCTGTCGTTCCGGCCATGTCTATCTCATGAGATATAAAATATTTACCCAATGAATTGGAAGGAGATATAGTTCCCAACCATCTCACAATGATACCATTCTTATGTGTTCCACAAAATCATAAACCATACATCATAGCATAACCCATGTAATAAAAATGGGAATCTTAAACATCGTGACATCATAAAACAATTCATATAAGATAAATGAATTCATAAAAATAATTCCATCACAAAATAATTAAATCAATGTAATAATAGGGATAGAAACAGAACCCTTTATTATCTTAGATGGAAAATAATTTTGATAAAACACTTGAACTCCATTCTTGAGGAAAATATCCTTTCTACTTCAAAAACACTTTTACTTTCATAACATGTCATAAAATTCTAAACTAAAAGAAGTTGATTAAAAATAAACTTTAAAACTTTTAAAGGAATCTTCTTGGAAATAATTTTTTAAAAATCCATTCATGCTGTATAAGTTAAAAAACATTCTTCTCGTACTTTTGTCAGAAGATTCAAAAAGTACCTCGTACGAAAAATGACAAAAGATTCCTTTCATATCTTTTACTATAAACCCACCAAAGGGTAAAAATGGATTTAAAAAATTGTAGGACAATTGAAATAATATTACATATTGAGAAAACATGGATGTGGATGATAAAATACACCCCAGCAAATACCAAATTATAAACAATCTCAGATAAAAATGAGATTGTGATATTTCCCTTAACTTAGGTCCGATTTGCCTCATAAGTGTCCGAACCTCCTGTATAATGATTTAAATAATGTTATTTACTTATTCCAGAATCATAATTATTGTTATGATATCATATATGGTCATATTCTTATCTTCTTAGTAGTAATATTTCATTTCTACTTGATATTCAGGTGTTTATAACTTTTTGTTCTTATGTGTGCTTTGTCGAATAAATTCTTATTCTTCTCTTTAGGTAATATATACATAATTTACAGAATGTTATTAATGTACTATATATCATATTTATTCATTAATTTCATTTATATAATCATTATGCAATGAAGATCATGTAGAAAGAATCGCATCACATCGTGGAGACGGTATTCCGTACGTACGCACGAGCGATCATATCGTTCCCATGATCATGGAATTGTATTGGAGTGTATGTATAATATTTCAGAATCAATATCACTTTAAAATTATCATATATAGTAATTATTTACACAATTATACCCATCCAAGTAAGGTGGTGGGGGAAAATAGATTACACCACGCCGTGGAGACGGTATTCCGTACGTACGCACGTGCGGTGATTTCGTTTTCCATAAGATGGATAGATGTTGAAATTGGGTTGTTTCATACTTAAGATACCATGTAATTATATGAGTGATACTAATGTTATTACTTCATAATGGAAAAAATAAATAATAAGAAGTTGAAAAAGAAATAATTTGGAAAGGATTGGTAATGGATATTACCTCTTTTTGACGCGCCTCTTCTTAACCTCCTCTTAGGGCACTAGGGTTGGTCTTTGAAGAAGACCAGAACCACTAGGATGATTCTAGGGAAGTGGGGAAGTGAAATGGGTAGGGTTTGGCCGAGATTGAATCCTCAAATTGGTGTGATGAGGAGAGGGAGGAGGTGCCCTTTTATAAAGGAGGAGAGGGGCACATTTGGAAATATAAGAAATATTAGTTTATATTAAATCCCAACCCCACATAAATACATCCAAAATGACTCATATCCAAATAATAGATGATATAGGGTTGTAATATCATCAACCAATAAAATTTAGACATGTTAGGAATTTATTTTAAACATTATCAACTTGATTTATCCCTTTTGATCAATTTAATTTGATTTGTGGTAATAATATTCTAAATTTTAAATTATTATTAATAATTACATATCTGTTGTGAAGTTTCCATAATTTAACACTTTATGACATTGTAGACCATATAAATTTTAATTTATAATTTTTAAATATTTTTGTGATTTTTAAACAATTTTATAATATGTTATTTTTATAAAATAACAATAGTGTCAATTTTGACACTATTCATTTATTTGAATATAAATAAAATATATACAGAGGATATGTTCGAACTAAAATCTATAATATATTAATAAAATGTCATATGTATCTATAAAATTAGTGGAGCACATTAAATAGTGCATATAATAATTATTTTAATATTTTAAAACCATTTATTTGATATTTTAATTAATAAACTAATTTCAACATCACTATTGTGTCATAATTAATGATAATTATTTAATCCCTAAAAATTATAAATAAATTCCTATGATGTAGATAATTGTATTATCTTTCTGGATAATATTCGTGTTTGAAGTTTCATTAAGTTTATCACCAAATTAAAATTATTATACTTATAAGATTTAAGAAAGAGACATGTTGTCACATTCTTTGGTTTTAATAATAATTAAATTATTTTCATGGAAAAAAGTCAATTAAATGAATCCAATCCGACCCTTAGGTGATATGGGTCTACTTTTATTTATCCAATAGGATTTTGGTAGGTGTTAGGGTAATTTTATAATCTTATATTTACCCTTAATTACCCAATTTACCTTTAACTATGGTAAATAAAATTTATCGTAGTTACTATTCATAATGCCCAAAAATAAAAAGTAGCCTATTAACATGATTTGGACCCACTGATTCTGAATATGGAATACATTTTTCAATATTCAAAACATATAAGTTTCATTAATTAATTTAAAATAAATCTCGTTGTTAAGAAAACAGGTTTTATAAGTTAAAACATTGCCAAAGATTGAAATGTTTTTAACTATGAATTCAATGTGAAATTAATGATAATTACATACATTATATTAAATGGTAAAAATATATTATATCTATTTTTTAAAACCATTCAATATTATAATTTAACCATATAAATTATCTCAATGAAAAAAGCTGTTTTTAATTAAAAATTAGAGTATTTTTACTATTCATCAAAATATGAAAGTTATCAGAAAAATATCAAAAATTTATCCAAAGTAAATTTTTATATCCTGATTTTATTCTGTCAAATTGAACTTATAAATGTGTCAAAAAATAGATTTAATTTGGGTGCTCCATCAAAAGGCCGAAAAACTGCATTTTTAGATAAATACTTATTTTACCCAAAAAAAATTATTTTGTTCTCTTACCATGTTCTAGAAAATGTGTAAGATGAATAATAATGTTATAAAATTTAAAATTCAATTAATACTGTTCATAATGGCTAGTTTATAATATTATAATAATATATTGTTGTTTAGTGAAACTCTGTATTGCGTACTACACCCGCTATCGAGGAAGGTCGCGATTGCATGCAGCGAAAGATTCCTTTGATGATTTATATAACATAAAAACAAAACATTTCTCATAAAAGTCTCGAGTGTTACATTCTACCCCACATAAAATGAATTTATCCCTTGAAATTCGTCACTTTGTGACAAACAGATGAGGATACCTCTCCCTCATCATATCCTCAAACTCCAATGTAGCTTCTTCTAATTGGTGGTTCCTCCATAAAACTTTCACCAAGTGAGTGGTCTTCTTTCGTAGAAATTTTTCACTACGATCCAGAATCTCTATCGGATGTTCTTCATAAGAAGGATCGTGCTCCAGCGGAACAACTTCTGAGCTGAGTACATGTGAAGTATTAGGTATGTACTTTCTCAGGAGAGATACATGGAACACATCGTGTACTTGAGAGAGATTCGGTGGAAGCTCCAATCAGTAAGCTACCTTCCCAACATGATCCAGTATATTGAAAGGACCAATATATCTAGGTCTCAACTTCCCCTTCATTCCAAATCTCATGACCCTCTTCCAGGGACATATTCGTAAGAACACTTTATCACCCACTTCAAACTCTAGGTCTTTTCTTCAGTTGTCGGCATAACTTTTCTGTCGACTCTGAGATGCTCTTATGTGTTGTTGAATAGATCGGACCTTTTCTACCATCTCATCAATAATATCAGGTCCTAATAGCTTTCTTTCCCCAACTTCACCCCAGCAAGTTGGAGTCCTGCATTTCATTCCATAGAGAGCTTCATAAGGAGCCATCTGAATACTAGAGTGAAAGCTATTATTATAAGAAAATTACACCAAAGGTAGGTGTTGATCCCAACCAACTTTGAAATCCATAGAGCAAGCTCTCAACATATCTTCTCGAGTTTGAATTTTTCTCTCAGACTGACCGTCTGTCTGAGGATGATAAGCAGTGCTGAAACTCAACTATGTATCCAGAGTATGCTGAAGACTTCTCCAGAACTTTGAGGTAAACCTCAGATCCTGATCAGATATAATAGAAAGTGGTACTCCATGAAATCTTATCACTTCCTTTACATATATCCTAGAAAGCTGATCCAGATAGAAATCCTCTCTAATAGCGATGAAGTGTGCAGACTTTGTAAGACGATCAACTGTGACCCAGATAGCATTATTGCCTTTGGATGTTTTAGGAAGTCCTGTGACAATGTCCATAGAGATGTTTTCCCATTTACATTTGGGTATGGGTAATGGTTGTAACATCCCCTTATACTTCTATCTCTCAGCTTTAACTTGTTGAAAAACCAAGCATCGAGAGACATATTCAGCAACATCTCTTTTCATGCCATCCCACCAGAAGTACTCTTTCAGGTCCCTATACATCTTCGTTCTTCCAGGATGAATAGAGAATGAAGAACTATAAGCCTCTTCCAGAAGCTCCTTCTTTAATTTGGGGATGGGAGGAACACAAACCCAATTCCTGACCTTTATTATCCCATCACAATCAAGGTTGAATTCAGGAACATTTCTCACCTTCTTTTGTAACTCAAAATCTTCTTTCTGTGCCTCTTTAATCTTCACATGTATAGATGGTTGAACATTCATTTGATAAAGATACGATTTTCCCCCTTCCATTATAATTCCAAGAACCAACCTTTGTAAATCTATAAATATTGGATCTTTTGTGATCCTCATCATGGATAAACTGGCATGGTCTTGCCGACTTAATGCATTTGCCACCTTGTTCGCTTTCCCAGGGTGGTAATGAATTGAGCAGTCGTAATCCTTAATCAGCTCCGACCATCTTCTTTGGCGCATATTCAGCTCCTTTTGTGTGAAAATATACTTTAAACTTTTATGATCAGTATAAATATCACACCTTTCACCATAAAGGTAATGCCTCCAAATATTAAATGCAAATATTACCGCAGCTAACTCTAAATCATGAGTTGGGTAATTTTGCTCATATATTTTCAACTGTCTTGAGGTATAAACTATCACCATATCATTTTGCATAAGAACACACACCAAACCCTTCTTGGATTCATCATTGTAGATCACAAACCTTTCTCCAATACAAAGAAGTGTGAGAATAGGTGCACTAGATATCCTTCTTTTCAACTCCTTGAAATTATCTTCACATTCCTCCATCCAAACAAACATAACTCTTTTCCTAGTCAACATGGTGAGTGTATTAGATAATCGTGAAAATCATTCACAAAATGTCGATAATATCCAGCCAAACCAAGAGAACTTCAGATCTCAGTCACTGTTGTTGGTCTCGACCATCTTTCGATAACCTCTGTTTTTGCTGGATCCACAGATATCCCCTCTTTTGAGATTATGTGACCAAAAAACGAAACTCTTTGAAGCCAAAATTCACACTTGGTAAATTTGGCATAAAGCTTATCCTTTCTCAGGGTCTTCAATATAATTCTCAGGTGATCTTCATGTTCTTCCTTGCTCTTTGAATATACAAGAATATCGTCTATAAGACTAACACAAACTGATCAAGATAATCTCTAAATACTCTATTCATCAGATCCATGAAGATAGCAGGGGAATTAGTAAGACCAAATGGCATCACTATAAATTCATAGTGTCCATACCTTGTACGGAAAGTCATCTTTGGTATATCCTCCCTTTTGACCCTTAATTTGTGATACCCTGAATGAAGATCAATCATGGAAAAGTATTGAGCTCCTCGTAGTTGGTCAAATAAGTCATCAATGTGTGGGAGAGGATATTTGTTCTTGATAGTGATCTTGTTATGTTCTCGATAATCAATGCAGAGACTCATTGATCCATCTTTCTTCTTAACAAACAAAACAGGTTCTCCCCAAGGTGACGCACTAGGGTATATGAATCCCTTATCAAGATTCTCTTGAAGTTTCTTCTTCAATTCCTGCAACTCAATTGGGGACATTCTATAAGGTGTCTTTGAAATAAGCAAAGCACCCGGTACGAGTTCTATTGAAAACTCAACTTCACGATGTGGTGGAAGACCCGTTAATTCCTCTGGAAAGACATCATCAAACTCCCGTACAATGGGAATATTCTTAATCATGAGTTTCTCACCAACCATTTGAGATAAATAACCTTCATTTAGTGGAATCAATACCCATAAAATGGAAGAAATTTCCACTGGAAGGTTATGTTCATCCTTGCATCGAGAGACAATCATAGATTGATCTAGAATATGAAATGTGACATCCCTTCTTTGGAAATTGATATGAGCTCCATGTAGAGAAAGACAATCCATTCCAAGAATCACATCAAATTCCACTATAGGAAGGATCACAAGATTTTCAGGAAGCAATTTCCCACAAACTTCAATCGGAGAAGAATTATAAACTTTTGATGCGACTGTTGTGCCATTAGGGGTTGTCACAGCTAACTCAATGTCTAATTGTTGAGGAAATATTGTGATATCCTTAGAAAATTCTTCAAAAATAAAGCAGTGGGTGGATCTAGAATCAAATAAAACATTTGCTACTTTATAGTGGATTGTAAGTTTACCTTTCACCACATCATTATCGTACTCCACATCACTGATAGAAATTGCATTTGACTTTCCTTTGTCATTATCCTTAAGAGTTTATTGATGTCGACCGTCATCATCAACCCTTGGATTAGGGAATTTATTGTCATAATGCCCCATCTCCTTTCACTTGAATCATTGAAGTGTAATAGGTTCATTCTTTGTGTCCCTTCCATTGTTTGCATCATTAGACATATTCTTCCCATCAATGTGGCATTCAAATGCCCGATGACCTTCCTTTCCACATTTGAAACATTTACATGTCCCATTAAGACAACCCCCTCCATGATTCTTTCCACACGTTGAGCATAAGGGAAATCTCATCTTCTTTTCAGTGTGCTCTTTAGATTTTCCTTTGAATTCCATTTTCCTCTTCTTATCAAACCCATATGACTGATGGGTTACTCCAATCTCTATCTCGACTTTGAGAGCACAATGAATGATTTCCTCATAGCTATTGGTGTCCCTTATGGCTAACGCCTTTCGAAGACTTGGTTTTAAGCCACTAATGAATCGATTGATCTTACTCTTTGGTTGGATAATAATACCAGAAGCGTACCTTTCATGTCTTGTAAAATTTTCTTCATAGGTACCAACAGATTCATCATCCTTTTTCTTTAGTTCAAGAAACTCTTTCTCCATCTTTGTTTGGAGAATATGAGGGAAGTACTTATTGAAAAATAAGTTCTTGAACTTGTCCCATTCTGTGGACTCAATTTCATCCCTTTGCCTCGTATTATTAATATGATTCCACCATTGATCAGCATCTCCTTCCAAACGATACACTGCTAGGATGACTTTATCATGTTCAGAACATTGAAGAACTGAAAATATATTTTCAGTAGTACTAATCCATTTTTCAGCAACTAATGGATCAGTAGACCCGCTGAAAGAACGTGGACGCTGCCTCATGAAGGATTCAACAGAATTATGCTCCTTCCTTTTCTCATTTGTAAGTACTGAATGATTCATATCTTGAGAAAGTTGTGTGAGCATGGCTACAAGATTTGGCATTCCATCTCCCATAACGTTGGTTGCTCAGGGGGACAATCATTGCATTGCCCGTCGCATTCCACATTAACACGGTTCCTTCGGGTTCCAGCCATTGACTAAAACCAAGAAGAATAGTGTGATCAACACTAATTATAATAGGAAAACCACATAATCAGGAATAAAATTTCACACTTAAGGTCTTATCATAGGTTGTTCATGGCCATTTCTAAAACACTAAGATTGTGTTCTATTCATAGACTTATCATTATGATTCTTACTAAGGATTTCACATCCTAGTTTCCAAAGGTTGACCATACCTTTCCTCTAATACCAAATATAACGACCCATACTTTACATACATCGTTATTACATCAAAATTGAAGCATACTTATTACAACATATAATAAAACCATGAAAGGACCGTATAGGTATAGTGTCTTTAGAAACTAGGAAACATAAACAACTGGTTCATAAAGCGTCTATACTGTCTCCCATTTATTTCATCATATCTATAGTCCCTTTTGGAATATCTTACTCAATAAGCTTCTTCCTGACCTGGGGAAAGAAAACATACAAAAGGGTGATCTCAAATGCTCAGTAAGGGTAAACAAAAGAAATATCAATCACATCATATTCATAAGAACATATCATTTTGGAAATCTTAACCTGAAAAAGAGAGCATAATTTCAAAACATGGGATAAATCATAGTAGTGAAATGAAATCGCAATAAAGATAACATAAAACATGAAACTTTGTGGAATACACACATAATCATAGAGAATCATTTCTTGTTAGTCAAGACTCATTTCCAATACTATCTTAGTGGACAAAGTCCATTTATGAACCGAGTTCACACCTCGTTTCAGTCCTGTTTCACTGAACCGGTTTAACCCGTCGTTCCATCCATGTCTATCTCATGAGATATAAAATCTTTACCCAATTTATTGGAGGGAGATATTGGTCCCACCCATCTCACAATGATACCATTCTTATGTGTTCCACAAAATCATACACCATACATCATAGCATAACCCATGTAATAAAAATGAAAATCTTAAACATCGTGACATCATAAAACAATTCATATAAGATAAATGAATTCATAAACATAATTCCATCACAACATAATTAAATCAATGTAATAATAGGGATATAAACAGAACCCTTTATTATCTTAGATGGAATATAATTTTGATAAAACACTTGAACTCCATTCTTGATGAAAATATCCTTTCTACTTCAAAAACACTTTTAATTTCGTAACAAGTCATAAAATTATAAACTAAAAAAGTTGATTAAAAATAAACCTGAAAACTTTTAAAGGAATATTTTTGGAAATTATGTTTTAAAGATCCATTCATTCCGTATAAGTTAAAAAATCATTCTTCTCATACTTTTTTTCAGAAAAGTCAAAAAGTACCTCGTACGAAAAACGACAAAAGATTCATTTCATATATTTTACTATAAACACACAAAAGGGTAAAAATGGATTTAAACAATTGTAGGTGGATGGAAATAATATAACATATTGAGGAAACATGGATGTGGATGATAAAATACACCCCAGTAAATACCAAATTATAAACAATCTCGGATAAAAATGAGATTGTGATATTTCCCTTACCTTAGGTCCGATTTGCCTCGTAAGTGTCCGAACCTCCTGTATAATGATTTAAATAATCTTATTAACTTATTCCAGAATCAAAATTATTTTTATGATATCATATATGGTCATATTATTAGATTCTTGGTAGTAATATTTCATTGATACTTGTTATTCGGGTGTTTATAACTTTTTGTTCTTATGCGTGCTTTGTCGAATAAATTCTTATTCTTCTCTTTAGGTTATAGATACATCATTTCCAGAATGGTATTAATGTACTATATACCATATTTATTCATTCAATTCATTTATATAATCATTATGCAATGAAGATCATGTAGAACGAATCGCATCACATCATGGAGATGGTATTCCGTACGTACGAACGAACGATGATATCGTTCCCATGATCGTGGAATTGTATTGGAGTGTATGTATACTATTTCAGAATGAATATAATTTTAAAATAATTATATATAGTAATTATTTACACCATTATACCCATCCAAGTATGGTGGTGGTGGAAAATAGATTACACCACGGCGTGGAGACGGTATTCCGTACGTACGCACGCGCGGTGATTTCGTTTTCCATGGGATGGATAGATGTTGAAATAGGGTTGTTTAATAAATATAATAAAATATCAGTATATGAGTGATACTTATGTTATTACTTCATAATGTAAAAACTAAAGAAGAAGAAGTTGAAGAAAAATGAATTTGTAAAGGATCGGTAATGGATATTACCTCTTTTTGACGCGCCTCTTCTTAACCTCCTCTTAGGGCACTAGGGTTGGTCTTTGAAGAAGACCAGAACCTCTAGGATGATTCTAGGGAAGTGGGGAAGTTAAATGGGTAGGGTTTGGCCGATCTTTAAGGCTCAAATTGGTGTGAGGAGGAGAGGGAGGAGGTGCCCTTTTATAAGGGAGGAGAGGGGCACCTTTGGAAATATAAGAAATATTAGTTTATATTAAATCCAGACCCAACTTAAAAACTTCCAAAAAGACTCATATCCAAATATTAAATGAGATAGGGTTGTAATATCATCAACCAATAAAATTTAGACATGTTAGGAATTTATTTTAAACATTATCAACATGATTTATCCTTATTTATCAATTAAATTTTATTTGTGGTAATAATATTCTAAATTTTAAATTATTATTAATAATTACATATGTGTTGTGAATTTTCCATAATTTGACACTTTATGACATTTTCGACCATATAAATTTTAATTTATAATTTTTAAATATTTTTGTTATTTTTAAACAATTTTATAATATTTTGTTTATAAAATAACAATAGTGTCAATTTTGACACTATTCATTTATTTGAATTTAAATAAACTATATTCAGAGGATATGTTCGAACTAAAAGCTTTAATAGATTAATAAAATGTCATATGTATCTATAAAATTAGTGGAGAACATTAAATAGTGCATATAATAATTATTTTATTATTTTAAAACCATTTATTTGATATTTTAATTAATAAAATAATTTCAACATCACTATTGTGTCATAATTATTGATAAATATATAACCCCTAAAAATTCTAAATAAATTTCTATGATGTAGATAATTGTATTATCTTTCTAGAGACTATTCATGTTCGAAGTTGCATTATTTTTATCACCAATTTAAAATTATTATACTTATAATATTTAAGAAAGTGACATGTTGTCACATTCATTGGTTTTAATAATAATTAAATTATTTTCATGGATAAAAGTCCATTAAATGAATCTAATCCGATCCGTAGGTGATATGGGTAGACTTTCAGTCATCTAATAAGATTTTGGCAGGTGTTAGGGTAATTTTATAATCTTATATTTACCCTTAATTACCTGATTTACCTTTAACTATGGTAAATAAAATTTACCGTAGTTACTATTCATAATGCCCAAAAATAAAAAGTAGCCTATTAACATAATTTGGACCCACTGATTCTGAATATGGAATCAATTTTTCAAAATTCAAAACATATAAGTTTCAGTAATTAATTTAAAATAAATCCCATTGTTAAGAAAACGTTTTTTAGAAGTTAAAACATTGCCAAAGATTGAAATGTTTTTACCTATGAATTCAATGTGAAATTAATGCTAATGACATACATTATATTAAATGGTAAAAATATATTCTATCTATACTTTAAAACAATTAAATATTATAATTTAACCATATAAATTATCTCAATGAAAAAAGTTTTTTTAAATTAAAAATTAGCTTATTTTTACTATTCATCAAAATATGAAAGTTATCAGAAAAATATAAAAAATTTATCCAAAGTAAATTTTTATATCCTGATTCAAAAGAAGAATCTTAATTTGTTAAATTGAACTTATAAATGTGTCAAAAATAGATTTAATGTGGGTGCGCCATCAAAAGGCGGAAAAAATTCATTTTTTGATAAATACTTATTTTACCCAAAAAAAATTATTTTGTTCTCTTACCATGTTCTAGAAAATGTGTAAGATGAATAATAATGTTATAAAATTTAAAATTCACTTAATACTATTCCTAACTGCTAGTTTATAATAATATAATAATATATCGTTGTTTAGTGGAACTCGATATTGCGTACTACACACGCTATCGAGGAAGGTCGTTATTGCGTGCAGCGAAAGATTACTTTGATGATTTAAATCACATAAAAACAAATTATTTCTCATAAAAGTCTCGGGTGTTACAACATCCTACCAACAGACACCTGGGCCACAAACCACATCACATCCCCCCCCCCCCGCAGACACCTGGGCCACAAGACACATATCAACCCAAAGAAACGTGGGAAAGAATAACGCATATCATCTAGAAGACACATGGGAAAGTACAAATCACTTGCACACAACTGGGCTTCCTAATCCACAACCTGCCATAAAAATATCATTTTCTCACCACCTGGAAGAGAGAGCAATGGCCATCCACCCATCCTCCCACCGAGATGTTTAGAGAGACACACTACCCTATGATGATGGGGGTGTTCGACACATAGTTCTCAAATATGGTGGGGTCATATAAAAATCACAATGAAAAATAAAAGTATATACATATATGATACCAACCACTCATGACCAACCTGTGGGTTATAAAAAAAACTACCAACTCATAACACTTCCAACTTTGTTTCTACCTCTAAATTCACAACATCAAAAAATATTTTAGAAAACCAATTCACATTACTAACCAATTTAATTGACCATTTACATCATGTTAACCAAACCAACCCAAGCCATTCTAGGATTTATTAATAAATTATTTATTTCATCCCATCACTATTTGGGAAGCTATGAAATGTAGAAATAGTCAATACAATTACAATAATTTTAGAAGGTGAAGAGCCTAACAAACCAAAGTGGCTTCACATTATAAATAAAACATACCATGAGCTCTGACTACAATGTGAAGCCTTCTACATGCTACTCATGGAGAAACTCTAAGATAATTACCCATACCAATCACTAAATTCCTTCTTCAAACCCATCCCACTTGGGGTACACATCAACAAAAACAACCACCAACTCAAAAACCCAACTCATAACACCTAACTATACAACCAATTTCATAGTACTTCTACACAACACTTCTCATCCATTCCACAATAAAACAATCTATCAACCAGATATTCCATTAAAATACCCAATACATCCCAAAATACACAACCATGATCACAACCACACTAGATCACAAACTAGAGAAAAAAACACATCACATCACCCCATGTACCAGGGAAAAACATGATTGAAGATTTTATAAGCCTTCCCTTATTTAGTTCCACTTGTTTAATTTAGGGGTTATCACAGAACTGTTTGATCCTTGAGAATCCATTCATTAGTCAGAAGTACATGATTAATGAATTTCTATTTTTTGGTTATACCAAATAATCTTGATCAAGCAACAAACAGAACACACATACCCAGTGAAATCAATAATTTTTAATAGGGCATTTAGCATGTATAATCAAAATATCACAATCATAATAACAAAATGGAAAGGGTAGGAAAAACAATTCCCTATAACCCTTTCAGTTTCATTTAACCAATTATCATATTTTATTTATCTATAAAATAAAAAATTCATAGGTAAACAATGGAGAACCCCTCCCACATGTTGCACAATTAATTAAAATGAAGGAAATCCTACATTGAATGTTTTTCAATGATACTCACATAATAATAAGTCAATAAATGGATCTAAAATCACCTCTCCCATAATATCTACATCCATATATGGATATCATTGTAAAATAACACAAAAAATAACCAAATAGAATCCCATTTAGAACTATGGGTGATCATATATGATCAGATGGAAAGAAGAAAAAGGAGGGGAAATAGACCAAACTGGAAAAAAATACAAGAACAGAGTAAGAACGAACAATAGTTTGAATATGAATCACTATGGATCAAAGGAGGGAATCTAGGAATCAATCATTGATGAATGAATCCTCAAAATACCAAAGAGGGGTCGGCAGGTTTCCTGGAGTAAACGTAGGGTCATTATAGTCATAAATTTTGACAACCTAAGTGGATGGAAAAACACTTAAGTGTCACGCCAATGGGGTATTATTTGACATTTAATACCCTTCCACACTGTGTAATGACCTATGGTTTACTTTAACCAAAAAACCCATCACCTATTGATTTTTTCTGAACCTGAAAAATATCACATCATTAAGCCATATTAAATGGTGTGTAAAATGTCTGGACATCATAAAACCTCCACGACATGTCGTGAATCAAAAATACACATCATTTAATTTAGATAAATTACATTTAATCTTCTTTATTCAATATTTCATCAAAAAAACATCTCCAAACTCCTCCTATCCTCCTCTGAACACCCCAACAACCAAAACTAGCAATTTAGTGGACTGAGAGGGCATAGACCATAACAGGATTGAATAAAAATTCCTACCATCATGTCTGGAAAATGATTTCAAGATTAATTTAAAGGTTTCTAGTTTTATTTTTAATAAAACTTTCATTCTTAAAATTTGAGTAATTTTTAGATTTTAAATATGTGATTTCAAAGTAAAAAAGGGTATTTTCCTCAAGAAATATTTGATTTTATTTTTTACAGGAATTTTCATCTGATATGACATATTTTAATGTAATTGATTTCCTAGAAACTCTTTATATGTGTATATTAAACAAATTAAAATCTCATTTCCCTTTATTTGATAGAGTAAAACATTATATAATTTCATTCCATACATTCACTTTTTAAACTCAATCCTGGTTAAGGTGAACTTTTCTGCTCATAAATCCTTTTATGTAATTATAATTTATATTGTTATTCCAAATTGACCACCATAATTTTAGACCAATGATTATTATTATAGATATGAAATTCTATAATATTTAATTATTTATTCTCTTTAGAATATTTATAAAATTTATTTTGATTATTTCATGAGGAATTATTATGAAACTCATTTTTTTAGTGCCTAATTATTTTAATTTTTCTTTATGATTTATTTCCTTATGTGTAATAAATAATGATGAACTTTTTATGATTGGTTTTCCTATAAAGATCTCTAATTAATTGAGTAATTCTTTTGTCTCATGAGACATTATGCATGGGATTAAAAAAACCTAATCCATGATAGGAATTCTTCCACCATGTGATGTTATATTGGAGGTTACCATTGATTTATTCGTATGTCATATTTTTTGTTTCTAACACATTTCATATGTGTCCATAATCTTATGAGGATGTGTTATTTAGGTAATGCATCTATGTTATTACTCATGAACATTCTCTTTTATTACCTCATGTTATACATTTTTTTCACAAATTATGCTTCCCAGTTAGGTTTATTCCCTTTATGGGCATTATAACTCATCCTTTTTATCAATGTATTCCCTCGTTTATTTCATTTTGCTTTAGGAGATCAAAGGATGTTATGATCTAATTATGGAGATTAAAACTAAGTTGTTTTATTTTATTTTTTTCATTGATTTTTTAAGTACCTAGTCTTACAAAGGCATTAGTCCTCTCAATCATTTTGGTTATATTTAATGGATATTTATGTTAAAATCTTGTAATAATATTTATAAAAGGATTAGTTTTTTTTTAAAATGACTATACCTTGGACCTCCATGAAAACCAAATAAATAGATAAAAATTAATAAAAAAACCAAACATAAAATAAAAAACATAACAATAAAAAATATGCATAATCAATAAAAGTGAGTACACTAATCCATTAATATATATAATAATAATAAATCAAAGAGATTATAACATAAAATGAAAGAATAAAATTAAAATACACCTAGTAAAATTGGAAAATACTTTTACATCCATATAAAATAAAGAAACAACCTGATATACAAGTCAAATACCTCTACGTGACAATCAATATCTCCCCACATCCCAAAACATCCATAAAAAAAAGCAATGGGAAATGGAAAAAATGAGACTAAAACTGAGGAAGCTATATTGAAAATGAGATATGTATATACATAAATGATAATATGTGTAGGGTGTGGTGTAAATAGGATCCTTAGTATTTCTGAAAATATTCTATGAAATTCCATTCATATTTTTTATATAATTTCAATTTTTTAATTCATGTAGAAAATATATTTTTCCAAATATAGGGTATACTAAAAACAATATCATGGTTTATATCTTTTACAAAACAATAAGTTAACAACTAAGAAAATAATTAAAAAATTACATAGAAATCAATTTCTAATTCCCCGTCTTACCAATGTGTGGAATCCACCGTTTAAAATGAATAATTCTATTCACACTATCAAAAACATGTTGACTTTTAGAATTTACATATTGAAAAAAAATTCTTTCCTTTTTTTCAAAACATTCCAAAATATTTGTTTACATCAAGTTTAAAATAAAACAGATTGATAAAAAAAATAAGGCATAAAAATAAATCAAACAAAATTATATGAATATATAATAATGAAATTAAAAAACAATAACAATAGTGAAAAAAATAGTAGAGTACAAGGGGATAAAAAAGTGTGAAATAGAAATACCCAAGATGATACAACCAACAAATGAAAAATTTCAGGTGAAAATACCTTGTTCTATACATGAGATTACCTTAAATATACTCTAGTGATTCAATTTATCGATAATATCCCACATTCTTTTTAGGTAACTTAAATCAACACCCAAAATATGGTCTAGTTAGTTTAGTTATATCCAATAGTCAAATAAAGTAAATTTACTTAGCCACCATAGTCTAATCCGGTAAAAATGACAGTATGTACAAAATTTAATCCCTTACAAAGCTAGAGAATGTCCTATGTAATTTCAAGTGAATTTGAGTAGTCAAAATGAAATACTAATTAATATATTCATCAACATACATAAACAACAAATCTCATCCCATCGCTAACACGCTCTTATGAAACAACCTGTTTCACTACAATGAATCCTCAACTAATAATAATCAATCTATATCTCATAATAAGGGAATAAGTGTATAAAAAATAATAACAAGGGATCATATTTATAATATAGAATTATCACATATATTCATTTCATAAAATTACAACCCGGACATTACAACCAAACTTGGGAAAGTACACCATGTTATCAAAAAATATTCCTTGAAACATTCTCAAGAACCTGTCACATTATGACCTAATTTTACCTCACTTATGAGTTCATTGAAAACTAAACCATATTTCAATTGAGTATAACCCCTTTAAAAAAATTTACACGTTTACAAATAAAAAAAGTTCCACAACCAATATTTTAAAATTCAAATTGATTTTAAATATTTTCCTAATAATTTTAAAAAACACTTGTCATGAAAAATAATTGTAAAACTAAATGATATTAATAAATTAACTTAAATACTCTATTTGAAGTAAATAAATCCTTTGAAACATTCAATAAAATGACAATGGGAATCATTTATGTAGATATAAATATAATAAAATTGTTTTAGATAACAAAATCATTTCAGGACATGTAAAGTAAAATAATTTCCAAGAAACACCCACCTCATGCATGTGAAAGCAAGTTGAAAAAATTCCATTTGAAGGAAAAGGACACCCTAAGAAAGTATTCACATATACAAGGCCTAAACAACTTTATAACATTGATCAATACCATAGCTAACACTAAATTCAATTCACACTACTATTTTTGTAACAACCCGAGATTTTATGAGAATTGTTCTTTTTAATTTCATTGATGTCTTGTGTTGTATGCTACACCATGATTATCTTGCGCTATACGCAACATCGTATTAGCTTCCAGTATACGCAACACTATTCTTGGATTCTGTTACACACCATTTCAAGTTCGTTTGATAGTAGTCATTCTACACAACATTGATTGTATATATATATAGTCAATGTATAAATGAAATATGGTTGGATTCTATTATACAAAATAATTAAATAGAATTTCACAACACGCAACCCTGACTTGGCTTGCATTACACGCAATCACGACCTTCCTCGATAGCGTGTGTTGTACGCAATACCAGGATTCACTAAACAACAAAAAATTCTTATAATATTATTATGTACTAGCCGTTATAAATATTATTAACTACATATTGAATTTTATAACATTATTATTCATCTTACACATTTCTAGAACATGGTATGAGAACAAAATATTGTTTTCGGGTAAAATAAGTATTTTTCAAAAAAATGCAGTTTTGTCACCTTTTGATGGCGCACCCACTTTAAATCTAGTTTTTGACATTTTTATAAGTTAAATTTGACAAAATAAAATTCTTCTTTGGAATCAGGATATAAAAATTTACTTTGGATATATTTTTCATATTATTCTGTTAACTTTCATATTTTAATGAATAGTAAAAACACGCTATACTTTAATTAAAAACAATTTTTTTCATAGAAATAATTTATATGGTCAGATTATCTTTTTAATTTATTTTAAATTTTAATTAGAATACATTTTTACCATTTAATCCAATGTTGGTCATTGAAATTAATTTCACTTTGAAATTGGACATAAACCAGTGTCGATCTTTTGATAGTTATTGTTTCTTAAAAACAAGCTATTTTTTTTGATAAAGGGAATTAATTTTAAAATTAATTAATTAATCAAAAATTAAAATACGGTTCAATAAGATGAATTTTTTTTGAGAATAGTAACTTTTGACTTTTATTTACTGTGGTTAATGGTAAATAAGGAAATTCAAGGTAAAAAGGATATTATAATAATTCAAAATTACATTAACACTTGTCCTAACCTTATTGGATGAGTATTGGCCGACCATGGGCATCCTTGGGTCGATATTGGGACCCCATTGAGCCACTTGGTAGTGATAATGAAAATTTGGATTAATTAATTTAATGTAAATACAAAATTGACATTAACAAAAATATTTTAATAATTAATTTTTATAAGGAGCTATATAAATTATATTTTCGACTATAAATATTCATTGGAAATATAAAAATATTTCTTAAATGATAGTATTTTATTTATAAATTTTAGACATCAAATAAATTAAATTATTTATGACATAATAATGAAGTAGTATTTACCTCCTTAATAAATGATTTAAATAAATAAGATTCTAATGATTAAACTATTATCCAAAACATGTCCAATTCGGATTGGATGATTTTATTTCTACCATGAGTCATATTATCTTCATCTTTAATGATTTTTGGACCTTTTGAATCCGAAGATAATTTTATAATAAAATAATATTTTCACACTTTCCAAAGGTACCCCTCTCCTCCCTTATAAAAGGATACCATTTCTATCAAATTCCTCACACCTCTCAAGCCATTTATCTCATTCAAACTCTGCACAATTAATCTCCCTACATCCCTCTCCTTCCCCTAGAAGCCTTACTATAGGCAGAAGGCACTTCAAGAAGTCCTTTTGGTTCAAACCAAAGGATGTTACCCAAATTAATGGTAACGGGTTCTCTTAAATTGTTTTCTTTTATTCTACTTCTCCAACCCCTAAACTCTTTTTAATCCTTTATTTTGTAACAAAACCAGTATCCTCAATATAAAATGATGTTGTTATAGGAATTATTATAACTACACTTACAGACACCTCCATCTAATTGATGAAGAACTTAATGTTTCTGTGGATGGAGAACTAATGCCTCACGAAACGATAATTGTTCGATTTTCTCCTACCGCCTCTCATGGTGGCCATTATGATGGAACTATATTTATATATGATATATATTATGTTTATTATTTCCTTATTCTTCTTTAATTCTAAATTATATCAAGACATTATGGTTTCTATAGTGGGTTAATAAGATAATCTCATTTGAGGAAGTGCAGACTACCACCCCCTCAAAGTGATGTGATTCGTTAATGCCTTATATGGGGTGTATAAAGGATGGAGTTAATGATATAATATATTATATTATATAGGAATTATAATATAACTATGTATAATTATGTTTTAATTCCATTAAAATAAGAAATAGAAATGAAAGTAGCGTTCATGCGTATGTACGACTTACCGTCTCCACGAACAGTGCATTTCATTTATTACCTCCATATGTTATGTACTATTATAAATACATGTATATTCTGGATATATATGATATATATGATATATAAATCATGAATATCATTCTTGATATAATTAAACTTTGACCACATGAACAACATGTAATTATAAGATGTCCATTTTTTACTCAAGTACCAAATATCGACAAAATGAACGTTATTAACATAAATGGTTACATAATGTTTATAACATAGTAATAAGTAATATAAAAGGTATAATAAACATGAAAAAGGCTCTTAATCAAGTAGAAATTAACTTTGGTTTATTATTCATGAGATTAAAGAACAATCGAGTCAAGTCGGGCATGAGGTAAGGGAACCTCTTAACCCAATTTCTGTTCTTTGGGTTGATCTTCTCTCTCTTGTTTATGTCAATCTTTGATTATGTGAGAAATGAATTGTTATATCATATAATGTATTTATACAGTCCTTATGTGACCTTATAGTGAATACACATAAGTGATCAATTTTATTTACAAAAATATATTTGTAAGGGTTAACTTTCCCAATCTCGTTTTTATCCGAAATTGTTTATCCTTAAGTATTTACTGGGTTTATTGTTATCATCAATGCCCATGTTTTCTAAAAATGTTTTCATGTATGTTTAAAGTCCTTTTTACCCATTTTTTTATTTTACCACATGTTATAAAAGGAATCTTACTTTTGTTTACCACACGAGGAACTTTTTTAATTTTCTGCAAAAGTAGTGTAATGTTCATGTACATCAAGATTTGGGTCTCTACAATTTGTGTTTTTGGGAGAAATTAATATCAATGGGAAAGGAATAAGAGGGATATAATTAGTATAATTATGAAAATTGATATATTTTACTTCAAATAAATCACTTGAAACAAAAGGAGATAAGGCCAAAATCAAGGATCAGGAGATATGAAATCTCCATAGGATGTTCCTCATAGTTGGATGAATGAGAGGGGAAAAAAGAAGGTCAAGCATCTTAAAACTAAATGAGTCTATAACTAGAAATTAGGAAATTTTAAAATTGGTCAAGGAAATTTCGTGACAAGACATCCCTATCTCGATTTCACCTACCCCTTAGAAAAACCACTATCAAACTACCTAGAGTCATGTCATCGAAAAAATATTCCCTCATAGTGTGGTTCTCCCTATACAAGTTACCATTCATGGTGTCATACTTGGATACAACACCAATCTAGAAAATTACCCTACTATGTTTTTCAAGTAGAGGCACTACCGCCCCTATCATGGAACATTCCTACCCTCACTCAAAAACACACAAATGGAAAATTAAATGTCATGGAATTACACTATCATGGTATAACCTCCTCTAGTTTATAATTATTGGTCACTCCAAAATAATTTTACAAACAACCCACCCCTATCATGACTCGACCTACTGAAAACAAATTTATAGACCACAAAATATACCCAAATAACTTTCAACTCCTAAATAACTACCAATTTTTTTAAAATAACCCAAATTATGTAATATTAAATACAACAGTGAAATTGTGGTGTCAGAATCACAGTAGTGAAAAAATAATTGTATCTTGTGATTGGCCTCGATTTAATATTAACTCATATGAGATTAATATTTTACAATACACATCAATATCATCAGAATGATATGATAATCTATTTTTTATAATTAGGATAAACACCATTGTATAACATGGAACCTCATATTGTTCCTTAAAATATGATGAAATTTAAGAAATTATAATGTATTATTTATTATGATATCACATGTCTTAAGAAAAAAATAGTAAAAAATATAGGTTGTATTTTTTGATAGAAAACAAAATATCAACACAATATGAAGTTTTAACATTTTAAGCATAAATTAATTAATAAAAAGTCATGGTAAGTATATGATACCACCATTAGGTTTCTTATTATTTAATAAAACTTATTCAATCAACTAAAAGATATTAAAAACATCAAATCCCAATCTGAATAATGCATTGAAAAAAAATTCCTTGTGTAAACTAAAATTGAAAATAGTATTTTGTAGCTTTAACTAAGGAATTAAAATATTATTATCTTCATCAATACATTTGAAGTTGATCACTAAGATTCATTAGTATTATTACCTCATTAATGATCTATCCACAGGATAAACTGAATCAACTAATTCTCGGGAAAGATCCTTCGTCCATCGATGATATGATGATATCGTGGGTTGTAAAGGGAGGATGAGAAGAGATATTCAAGTGTCTAAGAATCAACAGAAGAATGGGAGAACAAAAACTCACACCATATCAATGAAAATGACCCATTTCATCACATAAGATATTCTTAAGTGTTAATTAATTAACACATATGTTATAAAAAACATGATTAATGATTCGGTAAATTCATGTATTTATCCCAAGGATAAATAATTAATCCTACCATGTGTTTTATCATATTAAATTTTTAATGATATCCAATGAAGAAGTAGACTCCAATGTTAACTATTAAAATGTTTCATCCATTTTCAATAATAGAATGAAAAATAAACTGAATTTTAGAATTCATGAAATGAGATATTACCAAGTCGCAAAATAATGCTAGCATAGGTACTGAATTATTCTTACTCTATCCAAGTCATAAGGTATGCAGGTAACCACATTGGATAATGCTAATTTTTAGCACTAACCATATCACATCTTAATATATGTGAGCTCTACAAGAAATACCACATGATTTCAACAGCTGTATAAGACTATAAAACTCAATCCTATATATAAATCACAACTGATTTATGAAGGATTAAATCATTAAACCTATGATTGATAGTCTCTAATAAAAATCATAATATATAATTTTAGTAGAAAAACTTGAAAAATTATGTTAATAGGAAATTTATTGTGGTTTCTAAAAATTTTATGAAATATACATGTTGGTTATTATAAATAGATTATTGTCATGATAAAATTAAATATAAAATGTTAATCATTGTTCCTCAAGATAATTAAATAAATAAAAAATACCTTTTTATTACATTTAATATTAATAATAATAAATTTTTTTATTGAGTATAAATATTGGGTATGAATTAATTTATATGACAAATTAAGTCATATTAATTATTATTCCTCACATTACATTCTAGGTATGACAACAGAATATTTGGATTTCATATACCTTGAATTTTTTTTGTAATCATTTTTAAAACATTAATTTAGTTGTTAAATGTAGGTTATACATATTAGGTGTTATAGTCATGATGGAATTGGAATCTCACATAAGTAAAGTATACCTAGGTAAAGTTATTTTGTATCAAGCTTACCACTAGCCTATAAGCATAGCCATTATTCCGGTAAAGTGGGGTTTAACTATCTATGGATCTAGGATTACTCATGATAGGATTTATAATTTCATATAATTTGAAACCATTACCTGAATATTTCATGTACTTTATGCATAGTTTGTATTTTGTTATGTGTAAATATTTTTGGATTATATTTTTAGGTTAGTAACAAAACAATGGGTTGTGTAGAGATATACACATTAATAAGGTTTGAACATATAAATTTTAGTCATGGAATAAGGATTTTAAAACTAAATCATTAGAATTATGAATACATAAAGAAATAAAACCCGAGATAATAAATATTACATCAGATAAAATAGAAACATATTTAACATTCATGTGACATATATTAAATTTGTGAATTTTTAAAATAAAACCCTCAAATACAATGTGTGACATTCCTTCAAAATAGAACACATTTCATGACCTCCCATGGATTATATTGTTTAAGGAATGGGGTAATTGTTTCATCCAAATTGTTAGGAAATCTAATCCCACTATGAGATTTTGGTGAAACATAACTAGGAAACCCTAATAGTTAGCATACCTCAGGAATATAGTTGGTTTGATAACCACATGATAGATTCAAGAAAATATTTTTCCACTCAACTATCAAAGTGTCATATGGGATTTTATCGGAAAGATAACTTATCTAAATAAATAATTGGAGATATAAACACTAAATTTGAATCATTTATTAGAGAAATATATATATTGGATCAATAAATGTAATGATATATGGGGTCACAATTTTAGTGGGAGTATATTTATTAAATTTCCTTGATGAAAATATGTAAAACATGATACTCACCAATAAATGTCACTTTTTATAAATTATAAAATATATGAGGATTATCATTTTGAGGTATTTTGTACGTATAAACTATAATACTATTATAGATTGGTATCTATGATTGAGAAGTGTACTCAAAGAGGACTATTCTAAGCACATTGATGTAAATTTCATTGAAATATATTTTTCCAAATCGTACTCATGGTTATTATAAATTGGGTGTCCATCACACATTTATATTAATAACCATAGACTTATAGATATGATATAACTAATGAAAGGTGAATCACATATACATGTTGAAAATTATGTAAGAGTTAATTCATTAAAGGTAAAAACTAATGATCAAATTCTACATTGTGGATTAGTTCTAGAATTATAAAAATGTTATTATGTTCCAATTATAGACATAAATTATATTTCTATATCTTTTTTTGACAAGATGATATTTTACTTCATTACTAATAACAATATTAGTTTTATTTAAATGAATAAAATGTTTTATAGTGTCAAGAATATAGTTAATGGTTTATAAAAACTAGGTATTTGTAATCCTATCAAAAACAATAAAAATAATAAGGCTTTAATCAATTCTAATCCCACATAACATTGATAGTCTCTCCATGGAAGAATAAATGAGAAACACATTCGAAGAATCTATTGGGATGGATGATTAGAATCATTCAATTATAAATCATTTGATAATTCATAATATTATTTATTAGTAAAAATATCAAAAGAAACTTTTACTGTAAAATGTGAAAGTGGTAGTGGATTGGAAGATCTTATAAATTGTTATATATGTAGACCAATGAGTACCTTAAAATTTAGTGGTAATAAGTACTTCATATCCTTAACTAATTTTTTTAGTCAATATGTTTTGGTTCTTATCGTGAGATATAAATTTGAAACTTATTAAAAGATCAATGTGTTTCAAAATGAAGTACAGAATCAATTTGGAAAGCGTATAAAGATTCTTTAATCAAAATGGGGTTATGAATACTTAAGGTAATAATTCACTAATAATCTGAGAAATAATTATTATTTTTCTCAAATCACTCCTCCTAGAATTCCATAGTGGAATTATATGTTTGATAGGAAAAATTATTCCTTATTAGATACGGTTCACTAAATGATTAGTCAATGTAAAATTTACATTCCATTATGAGGATATTGTAACACCCGAGACTTTTATGTTATATAAATTATCAAAGGAATCTTTTTCTACGCAACACTTGCTTGACTTGCTTTACACGCAATCGCGACCTTCCTCGATAGCTTGCGTCGTACGCAATACCGAGTTTCACTAAACAACAATATGCTATTAAAACTAACCGTTATGAATAGTAATAACCACTTTTTGAAATTTTATAAATTTTATTTTTCAAAATGGACTTCATTTTTGGACTCAGAATATCGAAATTAGCCTAGGGTGAAATTTTGGTATTTTTCTGAAAACTTTCAATTTTTGATGAATAGTGAAACCACTAAGTGGTAGGTTAAAAACTGAATTTTGCATAAAACTTAATTTTACCGCTTCTGTGAATGGAATTTCGAAAATCCGAGAGACACGGTTAATATCAAGGACTAAAATGTGGTTCAATGAGATGAAAATAATTTTTTTGGTGAATAGTAACTTTTTACCTTTTTACCGCGGTTAATAGTAAATAGGGTAACTAAGGGTAAATATGATATCAATATTACCCTAACACATGTCCTAATTCTATTGGACAAGTGTAATTCGACCAAAAACAAACTTAGGAATAAAATATGACCATTTAGGCCCACTTGGATTAGATTAGGACATTTATTATTAATTTATTTAAAGAAGGGTTAAAATAGTTAAAATCAAAGTTTAATAAGTAAATCATTTTTAATATGGGTTTATACATAAGATAAATTCGATTGTAAATATTCATTAGAAAGCTAAAAATATTTCCTACATGATGGTATTTTATTTGTAATTTTTAGACATCAAATAATTTAATTTATTTATGACACAAAGATGATGCAGTAATTATCTTATTAATGAAATATTGACAAAATTGATAATATAAATACCAAAATGAATGTAATTTAAGACTTTTTATGAATTACACTACTTTTCTAGGTTACTATGATATATTATTGTTGATTTAATAAACTTGGTTCGAACATATAATTCTGTTATGACTTTCACAAAAATCATATATCAAATAGTGTCAAAATTGACACAAAATAGTTTTTAAATAAAATATTATATTATTAATTGTTATTTTATTCCTAAAAATCTAAGGTTCGGCCAAATGACTTAGATAAGGATATATATATTAATAATAAACAATTTGGGGTTCGTTTGGCATGTTATAGTAAGTGTATTAACCATATAGTGAAAGAAAACAAAAAGACACGGTAAAAGTTAAATTAATTAACTTAGAGTTAAATCTAATTGATAAGGTTAAAATAATACCCTAAACTTGTCTAAATCCTATTGGTTGATAGGATTTCGACCCATCCCCACTTTAGCTTCGAAATAAGACCCTTTGGAACCATTATAAACCGATTTTGACTTTAATATAAAATAATATTTTGAGATATTCCTAAGGTGCCCCTCTCCTCCCTTATAAAAGGGCACCTCCTCCCCCTCCTCCTCACACCAAATTGAGCACTCAAGCTCGGCCAACCCCTGCAATTTTCTCCTCTCCACTTCCCTAGAATAATCCTAGAGGTCCTGGTCTTCTCCAAAGACCAATCTTAGTTCCTTAAGTGGAGGATTCAAAGAGGCGTTCCAAAGAAGAGGTAATATCCATTACCGATCTTTTCAATTTCTTTCTTCTTCAACTTTTTCTTCTTTAGTTGTTTCATGATAAAGTAATAACATCAGTATTACTTACATACTGATATGTTATTATAAATATGAAACAACCCTAATTCACCTTCTATCCATCCTACGGAAAAAATGAAATCACCGCGCGTGCGTACGTACGGAATACCGTCTCCACGCCGTGGTGTAATCTATTTTCCACCATCACCTTACAAGGATGGGTATAATGGTGTAATGAGTAACTATATATGATTATTATTAAGTAATATTGATACTGAAATAATATATATATATACTCCAATACAATTCCACGATCATAGGAACGATATCATCACTCGTGCGTACGTACGGAATACCGTCTCCACGATGTGATGCGACTCGTTCTACATGATCTTCATTTCATAATGATTATATAAATGAATTGAATGAATTAATATGGTATATAATACACTAATACCATTCTGGAAATGAATTATCTATAATCTAAAGATAAGAATAAGAATTTATTCAACAAAACACGCATAAGAACAAAAAGTTATAAAGACCTGAGTAACAAGTAACAATGAAATATTACTAACAAGAAGCTAATAATATGACCATATATGATATCATATCAATATGTATGATTCTGGAATAAGTCAATAACATTATTTAAACCATTATACAGGAGCTTCGGACACGAACAAAGCAAATCGGACCTAAGGTAAGGGAAATATCACAATCTCATTTTTATCCGAGATTGTTTATTCGTAAGTATTTACTGGGGTGTATTTTATCATCCACATCCATGTTCCCTCAATATGTAATATTGTTTCCATCCACTTGAAATAGTTTAAATCCAATTTTACCCTTAGGTGAGTTTTTGGTAAAGAATATGAAAGAAATCTTTTGTCGTTTTTCCGTACGAGGTACTTTTTGACTTTTCCGACAAAAGTACGAATAATGTTTTTTTTAAATTATACGGCATGAATGGATTTTTAAAACATTACTTCAAAGAAGCTTCCTTTACAAGTTTTCAAGTTTATTTTTAATCAAATTATTTTATTTTAAAGTTGTATGACATGTTATGAAAGGAAAAATGTTTTTGAAGATGAAAGGATATTTTCCTCAAGAATTCAATTCAAGTGTTTTATTAAAATTATTTTCCATCTAAGATAATAAAGGGTTCTGTTTCTATCCATATTTTTACATTGGTTTGACTATGTTGTGATGGAATTATGTTTATGAATTCCTTTATCATATATGAATTGATTTATGATGTCATGATGTTTCAAGAATCCCATTTTTGTTATATGTGTTATGCGATGATGTATGTTTTATGATTATGTGGCACACATAAGAAAGGATTCATTATAAGATGGGTGGGACCTATATCTCTCTCCAATGCATTGGGTAATGATTTTATATCTCATGAGATAGACATGGCTGGAACGGAAGGTTATTTCGGTTCAGTGATACAGGACTGAAACGAGGAGTGAACTCGGTTCAGAAAGGGACTTTGTCCACTAAGATAGTCTTGGCAATGAGTCATGACTAACAAGAAATGATTTCCACGATTATGTGTGCATTCCACAAAGATTCAAGTTTTATGTTATGATTATGGGGATCTCATTTTCACTTCTATGTTTTATTCCATGTTAAGATATTATGATCTCTTTTGCAGGTTTTGATAAAGATATGATATGATTTTTATTTCCTTTATTTGCCCTTGCTGAGCATTTGAGCTCACCCTTTTATGTTTTCTTTTCCCCAGGTCAGGAAGATGGATATTAAGTAGAATATGCTAAAAGGGACCCTAGATATGATGAAATAAATGGGAGACACTGTAGAAGATTTATGAACCAGTTGTTTATGTTTCCCAGTTTCTAAAGACACTATACCTATACGGTCCTTTGTGGTTTTGTCATATGTTGTAATAAGTGTGCTTCAATTTTGAAGTATTAACAATGTATGTAAAGTATGGGTTGTTACAGTTGGTATCAGAGGAAAGGTATAGTCAACCTTTGGAAACTAGGATGTGAAAGCCTTAGTAAGAACCCTAAGGATAAGTCTAAGCGTAGAACACAATCTTAGTGTTTTAGAAATGGCCTTGAATAACCTAGGATAAGACCTTAAGCATGAAAATTTTATTCTTGAATTATGTGGTTTCCTATTATAATTAGTGTTGCTCACACTATTCTTCTTGGTTTTAGTCAATGGCTGGAACCCGAAGGAACCGTGTTAATGCGGAATGCGATGGGCAATGCAATGATTGTCCCCCTGAGCAACCAAACGATATGGGAGCTGGAATGCAAAATCTTGTAGCCATGCTCACACAACTTTCTCAAGCTATGAATCATGCAGGATTTCCAAACGAACAAAGGAGGGAGCAACATTCTGTTGAATCCTTCATGAGGCAGCGTCCACCTTCTTTCAGCGGGTCTACTGATCCATTAGTTGCTGAACAATGGATTAGTACTACTGAAAAGATATTTTCAGTTCTTCAATGTTCTGAGCATGATAAAGTCATCCTAGCAGTGTATCGTTTGGAAGGAGATGCTGATCAATGGTGGAATCTTGTTAAGAATACAAGGCAAAGGGATGAAATTGAGTCTATGGAATGGGACGAGTTCAAGAACTTATTTTTCAATAAGTACTTCCCTCGTATTCTCCGAACAAAGATGGAGAAAGAGTTCCTTGAACTGAAGCAAAGGGATGATGAATCTGTTGGTACCTATGAAGCAAATTTTACAAGACTTGCAAGGTACGCTTCTGGTATTATTATCCAACCTGAGAGTAAGATCGATCGATTCTTTAGTGGCTTAAAACCAAGTCTTCGAAGGGAATTAGCCATAAGGGACTTCAATAGCTACGAGGAAATCGTTCGATGTGCTCTCAAAGTCGAGATGGAGATTGGAGTAACCCATCAGTCACATGGGTTTGATAAGAAGAGGAAGATGGAATTCAAAGAAAAATCTAAAGAGCACACGGAAAAGAAGATGAACTTTCCCTTATGCTCAAAGTGTGGAAAGAAACATGGAGGGAGTTGCCTTAAAGGGACAAGTAAATGTTTTAAATGTGGAAAGGAAGGTCATCGGGCATTTGAATGCCGTGATAATGGGAAGAAGATGTCTAATGATGCAAACAAAGGAAGGGATACACAGAATGAACCTGCTACACTTCAATGTTTCAAGTGCAAGGAGATGGGGCATCATGCCAATCAATGCCCAAATCCAAGGGTTGATGATGATGGTCGACGTCAACAAACTCTTAAGGCTAAAGGCAAAGGAAAGTCACATGCAATTTCTATCAGCGAGGTGGTGTACGATAACGATGTGGTGAAAGGTACACTTACCATCCACTCTAAAGTAGCAAATGTTTTATTTGATTCTGGATCCACCCACTCTTTTATTTCTGAAAAATTTTCTAAGGGTATCACTGTATTACCTCAACAATTAGATGTTGAGTTAGCTGTGACAACACCTAATGGCACATCAATCGCATCAGAAGTTTATAATTATTCTCCGATCGAAGTTTGTGGGAAAGTGCTTCCTGCAAATCTTGTGATCCTTCCTTTAGTGGAATTTGATGTGATTCTTGGCATGGATTGGCTTTCTCTACATGGAGCTCATATCAATTGCCAAAGAAGGGAAGTCACATTTCATATTCCAGATCAATCTACGATTGTATACCAATGCAAGGATGAACATAACCTTCCAGTGGAAATTTCTTCCATCTTATGGGCATTGATTCCACTAAATGAAGGTTATTTATCTCAAATGGTTGGTGAGAAACTCACGATTAAGAATATGCCCATTGTACGGGAGTTTGATGATGTCTTTCCGGAGGAATTGCCGGGTCTTCCACCAAATCGTGAAGTTGAGTTTTCAATAGAACTCGTACCGGGTGCTTTGCCTATTTCAAAGACACCTTATAGAATGGCCCCAATTGAGTTGCAAGAATTGAAGAAGCAACTCCAAGAGAATCTTGATAAGGGATTCATACGACCTAGTGCGTCACCTTGGGGAGCACCTGTTCTATTTGTTAAGAAGAAAGATGGATCAATGAGACTCTGCATTGATTATCGAGAACTTAACAAGATCACTATCAAGAACAAATATCCTCTCCCACGCATTGATGACTTATTTGACCAACTACGCGGAGCTCAATACTTTTCCAAGATTGATCTTTGTTCAGGGTATCATCAATTAAGGGTCAAAAGGGAGGATATACCAAAGACGGCTTTCCGTACAAGGTATGGACACTATGAATTTATAGTGATGCCATTTGGTCTTACTAATGCCCCTGCTATCTTCATGGATCTAATGAATAGAGTCTTTAGAGACTATCTTGATCAATTTGTGGTAGTCTTTATAGATGATATTCTTGTCTATTCAAAGAGCAAGGAAGAGCATGAATATCACTTGAGAATTATATTGAAGACCCTGAGAAAGGAGAAGCTTTATGCCAAATTTACCAAGTGTGAATTTTGGCTTCAAAAAGTTGCATTTTTGGGTCATATAATCTCAAAAGAGGGGATATCTGTGGATCCAGCAAAAACAGAGGTTATCGAAAGATGGTCAAGACCAACAACAGTAACTGAGATCCGAAGTTTTCTTGGTTTGGCTGGTTATTATCGACGTTTTGTAAAAGATTTTTCACGATTATCTAATCCACTCACCAAGTTGACTCGGAAAGGAGTTAAGTTTGTCTGGACAGAGGAATGTGAAGAGAATTTCAAGGAGTTGAAAAGAAGGTTATCCAGTGCACCTGTGCTCACACTGCCTTGTTGTGGAGAAAGGTTTGTAATCTACAGTGATGCATCCAAGAAGGGATTGGGGTGTGTTCTTATGCAAAATAATATGGTGATAGCTTATGCCTCACGACAGTTGAAAATCCATGAGAAAAATTACCCAACACATGATTTGGAGTTGGCTGCGGTAATCTTTGCATTAAAGATTTGGAGGCATTACCTTTATGGTGAAAGGTGTGATATTTATACTGATCATAAAAGTTTAAAGTATATTTTCACACAAAAGGAGTTGAATATGCGTCAAAGAAGATGGTTGGAGCTGATTAAGGATTATGACTGCTCAATCCATTACCACCCTGGGAAAGCAAACAAGGTGGCAGATGCATTAAGTCGACAAGACCATGCTAGTTTATCCATGATGAGGATCACAAAAGATCCAATATTTATGGATTTACAAAGGATGGATCTTGGAATTATAATGGAAGGGGAAAAATCTTATCTTTCTCAAATGAATGTTCAACCATCTATACATGTGAAGATTAAAGAAGCACAGAAAGAAGATGTCGAGTTACAAAAGAAGGTGAGAAATGTTCCTGAATTCAACCTTGATTGTGATGGGATAATAAAGTTCAGGAATCGGGTTTGCGTTCCTCCCATCCCCGAATTAAAGAATGAGCTGCTGGATGAGGCTCATAGTTCATCATTTTCTATTCATCTTGGAAGCACGAAGATGTATAGGGACCTGAAAGAGTACTTCTGGTGGGATGGCATGAAAAGAGATGTTGCTGAATATGTCTCTCGATGCTTGGTTTGTCAAAAAGTTAAAGCTGAGAGACAGAAGTCTAAGGGGATGTTACAACCATTACCCATACCCGAATGGAAATGGGAAAACATCACTATGGACTTTGTCACAGGACTTCCTAAAACATCCAAAGGCAATAATGCTATCTGGGTCATAGTTGATCGTCTTACAAAGTCTGCACACTTCATTGCTATTAGAGAGGATTTCTCTCTAGATCAGCTTGCCAGGATATATGTAAAGGAAGTGGTAAGATTGCATGGAGTACCACTTTCTATTATATCTGATCGAGATCCGAGATTTACCTCGAAGTTCTGGCGAAGTCTTCAGCATACTCTGGATACAGAGTTGAGTTTCAGCACTGCTTATCATCCCCAGACAGACGGTCAGTCTGAGAGAACAATTCAAACCCTAGAAGATATGTTGAGAGCTTGCTCTATGGATTTCAAAGGAGGTTGGGATCAACACCTACCTTTGGTAGAATTTTCTTATAATAATAGCTTTCACTCCAGTATTCAGATGGCTCCTTATGAAGCTCTCTATGGAAAGAAATGCAGGACTCCAACTTGCTGGGATGAAGTTGGGGAAAGAAAGCTATTAGGACCTGATCTCGTTGATGAAATGGCAGAAAAGGTTAGATCTATTCAACAACACATAAGAGAAGCTCAGAGTCGACAGAAAAGTTATGCCGACAACTGAAGAAAAGACCTAGAGTTTGAAGTGGGCGATAAAGTGTTCTTACGAATATCTCCCTGGAAGAGGGTTATGAGATTTGGAAAGAAGGGGAAGTTGAGCCCTAGATATATCGGTCCTTTTGAAATACTGGATCGTGTTGGGAAGGTAGCTTACCGATTGGCGCTTCCACCGAATCTCTCTCAAGTTCACGATGTGTTCCACGTATCTCTCCTGAGAAAGTACATACCAGATCCTTCACATGTACTCAGCTCAGAAGTTGTACCGCTGGAGCAAGATCTTTCTTATGAAGAACAGCCGATAGAGATACTGGATCGTAGCGAAAAAGTCCTACGAAACAAGACCACTCGCTTGGTGAAAGTTTTATGGAGGAACCACCAACTTGAAGAAGCTACATGGGAGCTTGAGGATATGATGAGGGAGAAGTATCCTCATCTGTTTGTTACAAAGTGACGAATTTCGAGGGCGAAATTCTTTTTAAGGGGGGTAGAATTTAACACCCGAGACTTTTATGTTATATAAATTATCAAAGGAATCTTTTTCTACGCAACACTTGCTTGACTTGCTTTACACGCAATCGCGACCTTCCTCGATAGCTTGCGTCGTACGCAATACCGAGTTTCACTAAACAACAATATGCTATTAAAACTAGCCGTTATGAATAGTAATAACCACTTTTTGAAATTTTATAAATTTTATTTTTCAAAATGGACTTCATTTTTGGACTCAGAATATCGAAATTAGCCTAGGGTGAAATTTTGGTATTTTTCTGAAAACTTTCAATTTTTGATGAATAGTGAAACCACTAAGTGGTAGGTTAAAAACTGAATTTTGCATAAAACTTAATTTTACCGCTTCTGTGAATGGAATTTCGAAAATCCGAGAGACACGGTTAATATCAAGGACTAAAATGTGGTTCAATGAGATGAAAATAATTTTTTTGGTGAATAGTAACTTTTTACCTTTTTACCGCGGTTAATAGTAAATAGGGTAACTAAGGGTAAATATGATATCAATATTACCCTAACACATGTCCTAATTCTATTGGACAAGTGTAATTCGACCAAAAACAAACTTAGGAATAAAATATGACCATTTAGGCCCACTTGGATTAGATTAGGACATTTATTATTAATTTATTTAAAGAAGGGTTAAAATAGTTAAAATCAAAGTTTAATAAGTAAATCATTTTTAATATGGGGTTATACATAAGATAAATTCGATTGTAAATATTCATTAGAAAGCTAAAAATATTTCCTACATGATGGTATTTTATTTGTAATTTTTAGACATCAAATAATTTAATTTATTTATGACACAAAGATGATGCAGTAATTATCTTATTAATGAAATATTGACAAAATTGATAATATAAATACCAAAATGAATGTAATTTAAGACTTTTTATGAATTACACTAATTTTCTAGGTTACTATGATATATTATTGTTGATTTAATCAACTTGTTTCGAACATATAATTCTGTTATGACTTTCACAAAAATCATATATCAAATAGTGTCAAAATTGACACAAAATAGTTTTTAAATAAAATATTATATTATTAATTGTTATTTTATTCCTAAAAATCTAAGGTTCGGCCAAATGACTTAGATAAGGATATATATATTAATAATAAACAATTTGGGGTTCGTTTGGCATGTTATAGTAATTGTATTAACCATATAGTGAAAGAAAACAAAAAGACACGGTAAAAGTTAAATTAATTAACTTAGAGTTAAATCTAATTGATAAGGTTAAAATAATACCCTAAACTTGTCTAAATCCTATTGGTTGATAGGATTGCGACCCATCCCCACTTTAGCTTCGAAATAAGACCCTTTGGAACCATTATAAACCGATTTTGACTTTAATATAAAATAATATTTTGAGATATTCCTAAGGTGCCCCTCTCCTCCCTTATAAAAGGGCACCTCCTCCCCCTCCTCCTCACACCAAATTGAGCACTCAAGCTCGGCCAACCCCTGCCATTTTCTCCTCTCCACTTCCCTAGAATAATCCTAGAGGTCCTGGTCTTCTCCAAAGACCAATCTTAGTTCCTTAAGTGGAGGATTCAAAGAGGCGTTCCAAAGAAGAGGTAATATCCATTACCGATCTTTTCAATTTCTTTCTTCTTCAACTTCTTCTTCTTTAGTTGTTTCATGATAAAGTAATTACATCAGTATTACTTACATACTGATAAGTTATTATAAATATGAAACAACCCTAATTCACCTTCTATCCATCCTACGGAAAAAATGAAATCACCGCGCGTGCGTACGTACGGAATACCGTCTCCACGCCGTGGTGTAATCTATTTTCCACCATCACCTTACAAGGATGGGTATAATGGTGTAATGAGTAACTATATATGATTATTATTAAGTAATATTGATACTGAAATAATATATATATATACTCCAATACAATTCCACGATCATAGGAACGATATCATCACTCGTGCGTACGTACAGAATACCGTCTCCACGATGTGATGCGACTCGTTCTACATGATCTTCATTTCATAATGATTATATAAATGAATTGAATGAATGAATATGGTATATAATACACTAATACCATTCTGGAAATGAATTATCTATAATCTAAAGATAAGAATAAGAATTTATTCAACAAAACACGCATAAGAACAAAAAGTTATAAAGACCCGAGTAACAAATAACAATGAAATATTACTAACAAGAAGCTAATAATATGACCATATATGATATCATATCAATATGTATGATTCTGGAATAAGTCAATAACATTATTTAAACCATTATACAGGAGCTTCGGACACGAACAAAGCAAATCGGACCTAAGGTAAGGGAAATATCACAATCTCATTTTTATCCGAGATTGTTTATTCGTAAGTATTTACTGGGGTGTATTTTATCATCCACATCCATGTTCCCTGAATATGTAATATTGTTTCCATCCACTTGAAATAGTTTAAATCCAATTTTACCCTTAGGTGAGTTTTTGGTAAAGAATATGAAAGGAATCTTTTGTCGTTTTTCCGTACGAGGTACTTTTTGACTTTTCCGACAAAAGTACGAAGAATGTTTTTTTTAACTTATACGGCATGAATGGATTTTTAAAACATTACTTCAAAGAAGCTTCCTTTACAAGTTTTCAAGTTTATTTTTAATCAAATTCTTTTATTTTAAAGTTGTATGACATGTTATGAAAGGAAAAATGTTTTTGAAGATGAAAGGATATTTTCCTCAAGAATTCAATTCAAGTGTTTTATTAAAATTATTTTCCATCTAAGATAATAAAGGGTTCTGTTTCTATCCATATTTTTACATTGGTTTGACTATGTTGTGATGGAATTATGTTTATGAATTCCTTTATCATATATGAATTGATTTATGATGTCATGATGTTTCAAGAATCCCATTTTTGTTATATGTGTTATGCGATGATGTATGTTTTATGATTATGTGGCACACATAAGAAAGGATTCATTATAAGATGGGTGGGACCTATATCACCCTCCAATGCATTGGGTAATGATTTTATATCTCATGAGATAGACATGGCTGGAACGGAAGGTTATTTCGGTTCAGTGATACAGGACTGAAACGAGGAGTGAACTCGGTTCAGAAAGGGACTTTGTCCACTAAGATAGTCTTGGCAATGAGTCATGACTAACAAGAAATGATTTCCACGATTATGTGTGCATGCCACAAAGTTTCAAGTTTTATGTTATGATTATGGGGATCTCATTTTCACTTCTATGTTTTATTCCATGTTAAGATATTATGATCTCTTTTGCAGGTTTTGATAAAGATATGATATGATTTTTATTTCCTTTATTTGCCCTTGCTGAGCATTTGAGCTCACCCTTTTATGTTTTCTTTTCCCCAGGTCAGGAAGATGGATATTAAGTAGAATATGCTAAAAGGGACCCTAGATATGATGAAATAAATGGGAGACACTGTAGAAGATTTATGAACCAGTTGTTTATGTTTCCCAGTTTCTAAAGACACTATACCTATACGGTCCTTTTTGGTTTTGTCATATGTTGTAATAAGTGTGCTTCAATTTTGAAGTATTAACAATGTATGTAAAGTATGGGTCGTTACAGATATAATCCAGAAAATATAGAATTCCTAGATAATTGATCTCCATATAATGTATACGTAATGACACCACATGGTATATGGACCTGGAAATATCCCAATGTGCATTTTATTAAGATTTAGGGTTGTGAAGCGTATGAGATTGAATTTTATTGAACCCTTATTTTGTAGAGTCTTTAGGGTTGAGGGAGTATGAGGATGTTTGAATGTATTATTTGAGGTTTGGTTAATGGTGAAATCATTTTAAGTTGGTTTTTTACTTGGAATAACTAATTGTTCAATTTTGGGAGTCAATATAACCCTTTTTTATTTATGTTACATTAGAGTAATTTTGAAATTATATATTTTTTAGAAAGGAAGTGTCATTTTTCGAAGTAATTCTATGATTCTATAAATAAACTTATATATTTAATTTATCATTTGGGATTCCCTTTACATATTAGCTTTTCATCTGGAAATACCCTTACATATCACCCTTTGACTCTAAATAACCCTTACTTGTGACAATATCTTTCCCATAATTTTTCATCTATTCAGTTTGTAAGAGTCTTTATTGGGATACATAGGTGTAAATATTTCATGTTTAAAAGTAATATTTTGATACATAGGATATTTGTTTCCATACATAAGATCCATTCCTTTGAAATATAAAGTTTTGACTTGGAAAATAATATTCATTTATCCATATATAAATGTAAGTATATGGTAGACTAGAGATATCATAAAAGTACGTAATCTCATTATAATACATATGAGTATAATCTTAATTTATGAAAATAAAATATAGGTATGTAAGATTCATCCTACTTGTTGAATTTTAATATATAAAATAAATTTCCTTTGAACATAAGAGCCATTCCATTCACACATATTACACATTTACTCCATGTTCCTGAGTTATTACATTTTCTTATTGTATTTATTTTTATAAGAATGACCTGAATTTTATTTTATGATTTATAATGAAATTATATATCATGAAACCCTTAAAAAGTGGGATTATTAATTAAAATGAATGGGATTTTAACATTCTATTTCTAATAAAACCCTTTATTCTCTATAATAAATGAAAAAAATTAGATGCCACAACATGGTTATTTACAAATCATTGTAGCCTTCACATGATCATATCAAAATCATGTGAGGTAACTAAGTGTTAAAATGGGTACATTAGGAGAAATATAACATTATTTCCTTCATTAATATTTGGAAATATGAGGTTTACTTCCCCTTTTTTCTTTCATGATTTCATAATGGGGATGGGCTTTATCAATACAAATTTTGGTTGTTCGAGGACTTATTGATTTGTATTAATGTGAATCAGGGTTTTCATGCTCTTATCATATTCCGTAGTGCATATCTTCAGCTACCTCAATGTTAAATTTCTCATCTTCTTTGAGGAAGGGTATTTCTATGCCTTTATTCTATCTTATAACATATAAGTTTCTTGATATGTTTTGAATACCATATAATCTATTCTTGTTAAATGTTAAATAATTTTTTTATCAAACCATTGAAACTATTTTTATTTAATTTCTTTAATTTATATTTAATAAAAAATTAATATTGAATTTATAATTATTTTTATTAATTAAAACCCTCTAGTTAACTCCTAAAAGTAATGAATTATTTTACCACTCCATCATTTGATAAAGTACACTTGTCTAAATTCTATGGAATAAGTAAATTTTATAAACTATCCTTAGACTCATGGATGATATTTTTATGGGGGATGGGTCATTATATGTTTCATCATTTTAATTTTCACTTATTTTTAGTTTTATATTAAATTTTTTAACATGGTTAATTTTCTATTTCCTTAAAATTATTATTTATAATAACATTATTTTTATTTTATGATTCTATGATGGTTAAAATATAATTTTATGTTTTTCATAATATATGATATCCCATGATTTATGTTCAGTATTCTAGAGACATAATCCAGGAAGGGAAATCTAGATTGATAATAGAGAATATAGAAATATAAAAATGATTCGTTATCCTACATCCAATATTAATTATGTATGCACTACTCTACTAAATGTTAATGATTTTATGAATTAAATTTATATATATATATATATTGTGTTTTATTATGTTAATGGTTTTATAATAAAATGATACATTTAATAACAAATGATTAGGGAATTATAATATCATAATAAGAAAGAACTATGGGATCTAATGGATAATGAATATGGTATGGTTTAAATAGTGAAATTGTATTATATTCCTTAGGATTATTGTCTTATAATATAATTGAGGGATGATTTAGAAATAATATTATAGTCCATACCATATATTTCAAGATGATTAGTTTAACTATAGGGTAGTTGCATTATTTTGGTGAGATAAGTTTTGTCATTAACCACATTATAGTAGTCTATTAACATATTTATTATTTTCACATTCCTAGGATGAGGCCTTGGGGTTTAGGGTTGGGTAGTGTGAAGTTAAAAGAAGTGTATTGTTTTGTAGTTCCTAATTTTAGTTAGGTTTTTAGAATTGGATTTGAGGATCATTTTATCTATTTCTATTTACATAGTACCCTCTTAGGAACTAGAAAGTAAGGATGTAATGTTATGAAATATTTATTACATCAACATGTAATTGTGTTTAATTTTTTGATTGTCACTTTTTTGTATGTGTGTGATTTTTGATACCATATATATAGACTGTAATGACTTTCAGTCATGTGTTTACTTACATGATCTATAATTCCTTATGGTATAGTTATATTTACATGAATTTTAATGGATTACGGTTATCTCATGTATAGTACTTATAGGATATAATGTTATATGGTTTACGTGCATTTATTTATATGCATGGTTTTTAATATATAAATGTTTAGGGTATGTATGTGTGTTTGGGTGTATATGTTGTGAAAACTCAAGGTTTCTACATGTTAACCTCTTTATGATCTATAATGGATTAATGTTATAATTTGTATACATTACAACTAGAAGTGATGGATTAGAGTTATGTAAGGTATTAGGGTTTTGATGTCTCGATGATATAACATAATTCAATGAGAAGATTATGTGGTGGTTGTTATGTGATTGTGACTGTGTTGATATGTTGATCCAGTGATATGGGGATTTTTAAATGGTTATAGATATGGTGATATGGTGTTGTGGTGATGATGTGTTGGATATGGAGATGTGGAAATAGATGTGATTTGATTATGATGAATATCTAGTTGATAAAGTAAGATCAAATATGAAATAATATAAAAATGTTATTATTAAATTGATGATATAATGATGATGACAAAAATAATGGTGATTTATTTCTCAAACATATACTTTATTATTATATGAATTTGGAAAACTGATATTACCCACCATTATTTATAATAGTAAATATTAAACTAAAGTTATATTATTGTTCATTTTGATAGTGATATGATTCTGGGATCACCCTTTAGTTGTTTTGTGACTTGGAAATAAAAAATCACCATCACATAATAGTGTATATATATTGTTATTGGTATGATAAGATGACAATAGGTAATAAAGGTGATGTTTATAGCAATGTGATTCTATATTTATTACATTTGATCTTACTTACTTTATTAATCTATATTTTTAATTAACTATTTATAATGCATAGTTGAAGTAATGTAGGTCTATTAAAACACTTTTATTTCACATGGATATAGTTTTCTTAGAAATATTCACTTATTGAGTACTCCCAATTGCTTATCCATATACAGTTTTCTTGAGTGGTTTTGCAGGGTAGTTCAATGAATATTGGGGATGATGTTTTTTCAGAAACTGTAGTGGATTTTAAAAGGTAACTCTTTCCTAATACTTTTCTCATTGTATTCATTTTAATGTAGTAAAAAATTCGATTGGGATGGAATAGTTTTATTATAAATAATAATTTGATTTGTGGTTTTTCTTTAATTTCCTTTGAAATTATGATATTAATTCCTACCATATGTGTGAAATATGTCCTCTAGTCCAGTCAGCAGCCTATGGCCCATTGGGGGTTGGATTTAGGTGTCACTACAGTATTCACTACCTACACAGGTGGGGTTCCAGTAGGGATAGGCCAATAAAATATGGTATTTTATCTTTTGGTTAATATATATGAGGAATTTTGGGCTTAGGAATATGTGAGGGTTTCATAGGTTCAGTAAGGAATCAATTTGATTTTACATTAACCAATGATGAAGGAGGGGGACAAGATAAAATCCTTATATATATGGACCCTTCTAAAAGATGATAGAAACTTTAATGTTGAGTTTATCAGTTGGAATCTAGGTATCATGGAACCTTATGATCTGATATAAAGACCATAACGAACAACTGAGCATGTTTAGGTGAAAAATGCGTTCTTTTTATGGTATCAGATTTTGGAATATTGCATACATCATGGACATAGGTTGAATTAAGGTTAAATTTTTTGATTATGTATTGTCATTTTATACTAAAATATATTTATAGGATTAAGTATTTATAATTTTGTAGCATATATTCATAACAAATTGAATCATACAAGTTAAATCAGGTTTTATTTCAAAATCATGACATTATATGATGATTTTACTTCTTAATATGTCATGATAGTTTTCAAATATGAAGATTAAATAATTTCGAATAATAAAACTATGAAAACATCTTAGTATTTAAAATTTTTACTTTAAATTAAAATAAATATATTTATTTATTGATGGTCAACAATGTATAAAATATTTTTTTTAAGTAAAAACATTTATGAAATTGTTATTATTTATCTATTCCTTTTATTAACAATTGATTAAGTTAATATATTTTTAATGAAACGTTTTTAAATAACATTAAAATTCTAAAAGTCGTTGACATGAAATTCTATTCCCTGTGTTAAGTGAAAGTGATAAAAATAAAAAAGCTCAATGAAAATAAATTGGTGTTGTAAGTATGAGTTTATTTAATTAAAGTGAATTCTTGAGTAATAAATTCATTTTACAAAATATTTTTAATTTAATTTTTTTTTTGAATCTTTCCTACATATTTTTCTTTTCAATAGTTAATTATTCCTGATTTTTATTCAGAAACAACGAGACATGCATGAACTGATTAATGTAGACAACAATTATAAGGTCGGAATTTTGTAATCAATTCCTTATACAATATTGTTAATTTATTGGATATGTTAACTATTTTTTATTCATGTTTGAGATTGATGAGTTATGAATATCACAACATGATTTATATTTCCCAGTTTTATTAAGTGTAATGCTTCAAAAAAAAGATGTGGGAATTAGGTGATCACTTGTAATCCTGATAAATCATTAATAAGTTAAATAACATGGTGAAATAATCATGACTGTAGTATTATAAGATTGTTTTAATTACATAATAAATTAATATAAATATTCCTTGTTCCCCTCAAATGAAATATTTCATTAATATTATGAATCAGTTATTGATATTTGTAATAACTGTTGAAATATTTTCATGCCCTCTTTTTGATGAGTTTTATTAAGACTCAATTATAGTAATATATTCCATTTATTTAACATTCAAGGGTAGAGTTATATGAATTATATTATTATTCAGTAATTATTAATATTTTTTAACATTTTATGTTATATTGTGTGAATGATTTGGTTGATGATGGAAATATTTGGTTGGGGAAATGTATTGAGGATGAAGTTATAGTTGTATTGAAATAAAGGTTGTGGTTATTAACTAGTGGATTATTTTTAGTAATTTTTTTTTTATATTTTACATCCATTTTTTACTAATTTATAACCAATATTTGAAACTTTTTATCTGTTGTGTATTTATTTGATAGCCACTGACTGGTAACTATTGTTTGTGAAATTGATTGATATAATGGAGCACTAATTGTGTATATTTAATAAAGGTTTATTAATTCTGTTATAATTTTTTTCATTTCCTACTAAGACCTACTCATAATATACTAAAATTCATTAATATTATAATGACAATATTATTTGTTTTGAAATTGATCAGTGGTGGTTGAATGAGTCTGGTCATTGATGATTTAAGCTTTTATGCTCCGGTTGAAGTTGTACTACCCTTTTATTAATGATTCTTGAAAAAAATATTATGAGTTTTGTTTATATATTCTAGAATATATATCCCTGGTTGTGATTTAGCTTTTATACATTTTTATGATCTATTTTATGTATTTTTGAGGCACATTAGTAATTGTGATCGTTTTGTTTTGTGATAAAAAATCATCAATATGAATGATATGAGACTCATTATATCAATCACAGCTAAATGCGAAACTAGTCATGGTTTTTGAAGAGAGGTTCATCATAGGTTTTTAGCTCAACTCTTTCATTTATAATAATTCTAAAGTATTTATGATGTTGAATCTAAAATTAAGTTTTGAAAAAAAAGTCTTCATTAATTTCCATTAAAATAAATGAATCACCGTAATTCTAAAATGAGAGATTTTCATTATAAAATTTATTTATATAATTTTTTAATTTCATTAAACAAGAATTATTTTAAACACTTTATGGATTATTTCAAATTTTTATCTACTTCAAAACTAGTTTGAGGAAAATAAGTTGTTAAAGAGAGGTTGGTTGTGAGTTATAGTGGTTGTTCCTTCCTTCCCTTATTGTTTTTACCTTTTGTAGTAAGGTCTTGTTTGGGAGTTTTTTATTGGGATTATTATATTTACATAAGATACCTGATTAAAATATATTTGGATTAATATCCTAATATTTTTCCATATTGTGTTGGTAGTGCGTTTGTTCTATTTGAGAGGTATCTTCCCACAACTGTTATGCATAAAAAAAATTAATTCTGTGATTTATTTAGATTATTTTGGAAGAGAATAATTAATGAGGAATCTTATAACATTTAACGTCTTCTCCAAAAAAATTATCAATTGTCAAGTTCCAAGTAAATTTTGGGATGTTTGATAGTATTCTTAGTGGTTAGAGGGAGTATGTGTCATTTAAAGGATGTATTTTTGTTGAAAAAAATATTTTATTTTGAGAGTCAGTTTATTTTTTGGTTAACACTAGAATGTATTTTATGTATTACCAAAAACTCTATACAGGCCCTTACATATTTCCATTTCTATTTTTAATAATGTTTATATATTCCATTTACCTTTGTAAATACCCTTACATATCACCCTTTTTCACTAAATGAACCTTATGAATCACAATGCAATCTTAAACATTAAATATTTTTAATATATTATTGTCTTCCCTAGGATACCTAAGATTAATTTTTTCAAGAAATAAAGAAATAATTTGATACATAAGATTCATTTTCCTATTTATAAAATTAATTCCTTTAATAAGTAAAATTAAACTCATTTTCTGTAAGATCCATTTCCCCATGTGTAAAAGTAACATTAACGTATATTAGATGAATCAAAATAGTATAACTCACCATGTAATACATAATAGTAAATGTTTGATATGTCGAAGTAAAATACTTTGATTTAAGATTCATCCCATTTTTTTAATTTTAATATGTAAAATTTATTTTCTTATAATGTAAGATTCATTCCCTATAATAAGTAAGAATAAAATCTTAATATGTAAAAGTAAAATACTAGAATTTAAGATTCATCCTCACAATTTAATTGTATTAAGATAAAGTCTTTTATTTAAAATATAAGAGTCTTTCCCTTGGTATATAAGAGTTGTTTCCTCCATGCATAATATTATTTACCTTTTCTAAAATTCTCAATTTTTTGTCAACATTGACCAAATCATATTCTTGATTGATGTTAAAATTATCAATAAAAAAACCCTTAAAATAATAATTATTAATTTAAAACCTTCATATTAAAATATTTTATTATGTAATAAAAAAACCACCACTATAATAACTTCTCTTCATATTCAGATGTTGTGAAGTGGTGATATTGAAATTACCATGTTATTCTCTCGATTATATCAAAATTAGGTGAGATGGGGGAGTTTTCAAATGGGAATCTGAGGAGAATTGTGAATTTGTTAATTGTATTTGAATTTATAAATATTAGGTGAAACTGAACTCAATTTATTTTTTAATTTCTTTGGGTGGGGGTCAAAAATGATCATTTTGGGTGTTGGTGGAAATCCTGATTTAGATTAATGTGAATAAAGTTGTTATAATCACCTTTTAACTCACTGGTACATAGCTTCCACTTCCTAAATAAGGAATTTATCATCTCCATTAAGATAGTGGATTTCTAAGCCTTTCTTATATCTTTTAAATTATATGTTCCCAGATATACTTTGAAGATATTCTTTCATATTCTTATTGAACATTAAATCCTCTGATTAGAAGTCCATTGAAACCAATATGATTGGATCTATTTCTTTGTTATACATTAGAAAATAATGATTGAAATCAACATAATTATTCTAAATTTAAACCCTACTATTAAATCCTCTAAGTTGTTACTTCTAATACAACTCCCTAATTTTATAACCTACCATTTTCCAAACTCCATAAAATATGGTAGGTTTATACACACCTCAATCTCAAGAGATATTTATTCTCATGAGGGAAGGTGTTATTTTATTTTTCTTCTTTCTTTTAATTTTTTCAGTTATTAGTTTTATTTTGAATTATTTGTATTATTTTTTTCCACTTATTAATTATTATGGTTTATGAAAAACAATTATCAGATTATTCTATTATGATGGTTAATAGATATTTATATGTTACATATTCTATTTGATATCCCATGACACATAATATGTATTTTAGAAACAGAGTTAGGAAAGTGAAATCAATATTGATAATAGATTATATATAAAGATATGTATGATTCCTTCTTCAAATTATCTTATTAATTATCTATGTGTTTAAATGAGAAATTTCAATAATATTTTGAATCATATTTTTATATATATGATTCTCTACTATGTTGATGATGATATTCTTAAATCATATTTATAATGAGATATGATTACAGAATTATAATATAATAATAAAAAAAGTAACAATATGATTGTAATAATAATGAATATGGAATGAACACAATGGTGTGATATATTTATATTGATTGGGGTTCTAATATTTAAATATACATTAGGGATAGTTTAGGAATGAGGTTCTAGTCCACCCCTTGCATTTTCCGTAGGTTAATTTAAATATGGAATGGTTGTATTATTTGGTTGGATAGGGTATATCATTAGCCACAAGAGAGTAATAAAATACCTTTTTATTTATTTCCCTTCTAAATTAAGAGGTATTTTTATTTTATATTATGTAGTGAGAAGCAGAAATAAGAGGATATTTGGTTATTTCCTACTGTCAGTTATGTTTTTTGAACTATATTTGAGGTGTAGTGTAGTTGGTTATAGTTATTTATTTCTCTCTTTGTAAGTGGTGAGTGAGGTTCTATGTTTTGATCATGGACGTAACATAATTATGTATATTTTTTAAATTAACTAGGTGATAATTTGATAATTAACTAATAAAAAGATTAAAGGGTATGTTATGTTTTAGTATATACTTTATAATAATATTTAGCAATGATATCATTATTATTTTTATGTTGTTTATTAGATCATTAAATGATGTGAATAACTTATTAATTATTTGTTTATTGTTTCTTCCTATTATTCATTTTGATAGTTCATTTTCTATTTTTATCTATGCTTGTTTTCATGATTGATTGATTGTGTTTTTGTCTTGTTTGATATGAATTAAAAAAAAACTTCCACCATGTTGTGGAGGTGCATATGAAGATGTGCATTAAAAACAAGCAACACCATGATGTGGAGGGGTATTTGATCCTATGGTCTGAGAAATAGGTTGTATATAATTCATATTATAGGATTTTATTCTATTAGTTGTTATGTTTTTCACATTGCTATAATTTTTAAAACTATTTTTTATATGTAATTCTTGGGGGAAGTTCATTCATAAATTAGAAGAATGAAATGAATAAAGAATTTACTCAAGTTTTGTAACACATGATTTTATGTGTTCCTCACCAGAGAGTTTCATTATTCTATATAAACCATTTCTATATGGTGGTAGTGGTAGTTGGGTATAACTTTATGCCTCACCAAAATTTCTCATAATCTAAATCTATATTCTTCTTCATACATAATATATTGAGGTTATAAAACATTATAAGTTGGGGAAATTCATTATGATGTTGTGAGAGAGTCATTAGAACTATGGTTACATATAGAGGAAGAAATATTTCATATTCAACTACCTTGATTTCTATCAAAATCACCAGATAAATATAAAGTAGGTTATAGAATCCATTTTAGTGAATGGTACACATGTTTCTTCATTTTTAGTCTATATGTGGTTTCATTTATCTTAAATAGGGATCCAATTTTTTGGTTTCTTTTGATTTCACCATCGTTAGTATGTATTAATGTAATCCATGGAAACCCATACATGGTATCAATGAGATTTAGTATCTTAACTTATGAAATAACATCTATGAAATTAATAATATCAAAGAACATAACATCACATCATAAGTCCAAAGGGCACAGCCAGTTCATCCCCATGGCATATGTATTTATGTTTCTGATCATTAGTTAAGTATTAAAAAATAAAAATAATACATTCATTTTTCATTAGGGCATGGTGAGTTAATTATTTTGGTTCTTTCATTAATCATTAATGCATGAAAAATGTCTAACTCGGGCATGGTGTAAATTTTATTTTATATCAATGAAGTTATTCTTCATAACAACTTTAGAAGGGAAAACATGGTATAGATCAAACCACAATTCCTTCAAACAAAATTGAATAAACACCAAGACATCGGGTGTTCTATAAAAGATCATTCTACCTTGGTATCTGTAATGGAATAGTGCAAGCCTTTTTTTCTTAAGGAATCAAATTTTTCCTAAATTTTATTTTTTAAAATTGAATTGATAATTTATAAATAGTTTATAGATTTCTTTAAATGGAATTTTTTATGGAATTTATAAATTAATAAATGGTTGATTGATTAATTAATTATAAAATGTTTATAATTATTTAATAAATGAATATTATCAATTTTTATTAAATAATTTATGAATATTGAAAGTTAGTCTCAAAATACCTTTTTAAATATATATTTCATTTCTTATGGATTATAAATAAAAGGGTATATTTTATAGTCATAAATGGTAATTTTTAATGTGTTTATAAATAACATAAATAAGTCCAAAAGAATTTTTTTTATATTTTAGATAATGATTTATGTAAAATATTTCCATAATAGAAATTAAAATATAAATTTTCTCATATTTCATGATAATATCATATATTTAATGAAATTTCATATAATTATGAATATTAAATTTTCATATGGAAATGAATACAAAGAGTTATATTCATCATTATAGGGTGTCCATAATGTATAATGACTGAATGTACCGAAGGATTTAATTATTATTGATTTTTTATAACACCCCTTTCAAGGGATGATTGGAACCCTTACATGGCCCATAGGCTTAGAGATTACATGGCTAATAAATTTAGGAGATTACATGACCTGAAGGTCTTACGGAATTCAACCAGACTATCAAAAAGGAACTTCCCCTCCCTGGTATCTACATCGTGACAGTATCTCTCCACCATCGCATGTCCGTCTAGCTATACTTCCGGTGCAATCACAGGCTAGTCCCGATTGGATAGCCATACCCTCTCAGTCTAACAAATCCATTTGTTTCTACTCTGGTGAGTACACATTCTCTGAAACCTTCTCTAGGGATGCTACTTTTCTGTAGAGTTTATATGGGGAAATTGCACTAATCATGGGTTTCAAAGGTCTTGATATGGCCTGAAGGCCTTAAAGGTCTCCTGAAAACCTTACTAGGTCACGTGGATGCACTAAATGTGTCCTCACCAACTTGGCTGAGGCTCATTTGCTCCATAATGTATAATGCATAAATTATAAAAGTCCTTATAATCTGTTTTATTTTATGAATTGATCTGAAATGGTTATCTCATGTTTATGTATTTTAATTGTTCTTTTATTTCATGGTTATTCTGTAATTCATTTAGAGTTACAAAATTTTTATTTTATGAATATTTTATGCCAAAATTTATATGATAAATTACTTATAGGATAGAGACATTTATTTTCTTTCTAGGATTGATACCACAATGAATTAATTTTTTCATCTAACCTAATCATTGGTTGTAATATAAGTTATGAACTTGAATTTATCTGTATAATATTGTTTATGGAAATTAGGTTTAAGGGTTATTATTAATTGAATTATCTCTTGTGTAAAGTCTCCACGGGTAGAGGGGCTTTGGGTTAGACTACAGACCATCCTAGAGTATTTTTCCATTTCTAGAAAGGTGAATAATGTTGATTATCTATCACTTCAATATTACTCATATGTAAGACTTCAATATCATATAAATATATGACTTTACATGAATTTTTCATGTTCCATAGGAATAAGATGCATTTTATATGCATAAATGTATTTGAAATCTAAATTTTGGTTGTGTAACACAAACATGTGAGTCGTGTAAAGAGTAACATACAAATATGGTTGGAATATGATGATTTGGTGGAGGGAATATGATTATAAACTAAATTAATATAAACATAAATGAAAAGAGTGAATAATATTAGATAAGATGGTGAGATTAAATCCCCTTCAAAATACTAAGTGTTTGATTCCTTCTAAAGTAGAACATTAAAAGACCAAGATCATCCCACAGGGTATTCTAGATCTCAACCTGAGCACCCATGGATTATCATATGTAAGAAAAGAAAGATAAAAGTGAGACCAAGTTATCAATTTAGGTATTATCAAGATCAATAGATGTGTCCCTTTGTTATCCTTTTTTATCATATTATTGTTTTTTATTTGTTTACACTATCCAAAAAACCGAATAGTTATGATACTCAAGTAATGCAGTTGATTTTATCCGTATGATAGATTAGATAAATATTTACCCACTGAAATATTCAATATTGACAAATTTCATAATTGGGATGATTCTGTACATAAATAATCCTTGTATATTCACATGATCATTCTAGAAAAACTCATGGTGAAATATGTCTCTAGGACTAATAATATATTTGATATTTTTAAAAGGGTTCATCATTCACTACAACTAAACAGGAGGATAGTGTTTGTTTAAACTAATTCAAAATATTTCTACGATGGTTTTTAAAAACAACAATTAAATTTTGCATCAAAGTCCAATTTTTTTGTCTCGTCCATTTAGTGGTGGTTTATGGGAAGTGTTGCGAAATGTTTTTTCAGATTCATAAATTTCATTTTTAGTAGCGGTATTTTATGCCAAAACTACTTTGGAGATAGTGGTGTTTTAAACCAATCCTATATATAATAATATGTATGGGTGGATTAAACCACTGTGAAATAATTGTTTACCACATATAGTGGTGGTTTAAACCACCACTATATAGTGATTTAAAAAAATTATAGATGAAGAATCTATAACCATAAAAAATCCTAAGAAGTCCAATATTAAATTATACCAATAATAAATAAACTATTCCATTCTAATAAAAACATAATCATAACATCACATGTTCAAGTTATAAATTTCCAAAATTCAACTGATTGTTAATATAAAAATAATAAATACTAATAATTCAAATTCTGAAGTAATAACAACAATGAAAACTGATCAAATAGTAAATACAAATAACTTTTATACCAAGAAAACAATTCATGAAAGGTTGTCATTAATTAAAGAAGTATAATTCAATAATTTATAAGTTTGAATAAATTATATATTTAAAAGTATTCAAGGGATATATATATTTATATACATCCACCAATTGGTCTATGTGTATAGCGCATGATCATCATGGGATTCAACTATAAAACTATAAAAATAGTACATGATGTAATGAGATTGTAATAAAACTATAAATAGAACCCTATACATGATTCTTTTGATAGAAAAATAGACATCACACGCAAAATATAAAAAAAACATGATAAGAAAAAATGGTATAAAAATATCAAGATACATGCGCAAAGATTAGATAAAAAGAGAATCCAAAAAAATGATAAATTTATTTCAACACCCAATAATAAAGATGACATTTCATGATTTATATTTCAAAGGAAATAAAACAAGTTCTACTCATAAAATCATAGTCAAACTTGTGTGGAAGTATCTTATAACCTACTTGCGATGTTCCTAAAAAATAACCTCATGACTTTCTTAAACCAAGCTTCATTAGGTTGCAATCTATATAGCCTAAGGTTTTCAATCACAATATTATATTAGTCGGTCTCATCATGATTATAGTAACAACTATTTATTGATCTCCCACCAATATAGATACATCGTATACATGCATGTGTTTGTCTGTGGGTGTGAAAATGGGATAATTATGCCAAGTGGTAAGAAATGGTAATAATTTTTTTAAATGTTTTCTTACATAGAAAATATCTATGGATTGTGTTAAACAGTTTTTCTACCCTCCAATATCATCCAATAAGCATGGTTATGGAGTTGACACCATTTTCATTCTACCAGAATGGAAAATTTGTGAACTACACTAGATTTTTTCACCTTACACTATCCTCTACTTACTATATAACATTATCATTGAGCACTAGTTTACGAAAAACACATTAATTTTTTTTTAATTTGATTGTTAGTTAATTAAAATCATATGAAAATAATATTCTAAAATCACATATGATTCCCATGAAAAAAAATAATAAGGTGGTAGTGTTAGATTTTTTGAATTAGAAATATATGCTCTTAGCTCTGGGTGGGTTTTTTTGTATACCATCCCCAAATCAGGTCAACTACTTTTGTGGATTAGATGATCATATAAAACATATTATATTATTTAACTATTTATAAATCCATCATCGAAGTGATATAATTTTAATATAATAATATTTATTATATAATTCTAGTAGTCACATTTTATTCATTAATTCTTTTTGATAGAAGTGACCTAATACTTAATTAGAATATCTACATTTTGAATGTCCACTAAATATAATTTATTTAAATTTATTGTTCACTTAGGGATCCCCTATTATTGAGATGAATTAAAATGAGGAATATGTGACCCAAAATATGTATTAAATTAAATTGATTATAAGATATTTAATAAAAAATTAGTGTATTACCAAGTGGAATTTGAGACTGAAGAATGTTCATAAAAGGATGAAAGTTACTAGTGATTTTGAAAAAAAAAATAAGTGGTTGAATTTGATGGAGTACTAAAAAAACCGAAAGATCCTAAGAATGATGAGTATAAGAAAAAAATAGAAATTAAAACTTGAATATAAACCAAGGAAATATATTTCATGAAATATATAAGAATTACAAATAACCCCTACCTCTAACCACAACATCATTTCTCAATCACTATATCTGTGTTAGTATATCATGAGTTTAGTGAAACATCACCAATATAAAACCAAAATACTACCATAATCACTACCAGATGAACTAATATTATCAAAATATCAATTTCTATCTCCACTCCTAGCTATCTTCACTTATCTGAAAATTTTCAGGAAAATTAAATAGTGTTTTATATTAAAATTTAAAATTAAAACCAATAAAATTTGGGTACTAAATGATTATGAAGTTTTGTGATTTACTTACTCATTCAATAAGTCAATTGATAAAATATAATTTGGGACACTTACATTTTCAATATGATATAATTGAACAAATTATTTTTATAGAGAAATGAATTTTTCATCTCCTATCTTTATATGATCCATTTTTTCATGGATTGTTACCCCTGTTGTTGAATTATATTTTTCATTGTAATAAAATCTCTATAAGAACCTAAAGGCAGGGAGTAACTATAATCCATAATAGATCTATTGTAATCCTTGATAACCTTACAAATACCTTAGATGGTAATGGTTCAAAACCCATCTTGTGTATGTGATAAGGATGCACCTTCCTAAGGACGTGACCAACTGGATCATACTATGAGACTGAGAAGGGTTGTGTGGACTTTTTATCCCAGAGTTACTTCATTTTCCTATAAATAAAATATTATTCATATTTAATGAAATATATATCAACAAAGAAAAAATTGATAAAAAGTTATTACAATTAAAAAGTAATTCACAACACAACATCTTTAGAAGGATCATTCATAAAAATCCCATTATACTTTTCTTGAACATCCAAAAAAATTCAAATTTGGAGACATGGTGCCCTAAATGTTTTGACTACACTCTAATGTCTCATATTTCTTTATATTTTATTTTAATATTATATGGGAATTCTTTCGAGACAAGGCGTTGAGATGACATGCAGTTTCAAGGCCTGGTGAGCCCAGAACAAATGTTTGAATTTAATTAAATAATTCAATAATGTGCACAAGTGGGTTTCCTGAAAAATTGGAATAACTCCTGAATGGATGCTCGGATAATCAATCTGAGGGTGTCGTTGCATCCGAAGTAGCAGGCTTATCCTAGGAGAGACCTAACATCGGCTGGCAAAGGTCGGTGGGGAAATCATGTTTTTGGACACAACCATAATATAATATTTTATTAAAGTGTTTTATTAAATTGTTTTGCAGTGAATATATTTTATCCTTTTTAAATAAAGGCTTGAATAGGGGTATAAGGTTGTAGAACTCATAACCATGAAACCCCTGGAGTCTTTGGGGAAAGCACTAGAGGAAACCCCCAACGCGGCGACAACGTTCTTGATGAACTTCACCAGCGACGACGATGTGACGACCGGATCTTCGCCAACGAACGCCACAGATACAGGTAGGGAGTTTTATCTCTTTTTGAATTCTTTCCCATTCTTGATTCCTAAGACAAACGCAGAATAATCCAAGAACATATTAGCCCGCAGATCGATTGTATTTGCAGGATGGGATTTTTTGTGGGGATTTTGGGGATTTGATTTGTGATGTTATTTTGGTGCGTTAATCTTCTAACGGTGACGAACCAAGTTCGACACGTACATCGATCGAGGTTCATTGCTCTCAATTTTTGGTGCTTTTCTCCCCCGGTGTCTACGCATTCTTTGTGTGCGCTCTACAAATTCTTGGAGAAAATCGATCGTTTCACATTCGTTTGCTAGCGCAATGATCAGAGATTGTAGATCCAACCTCGGGGGGATGGTACAAAGCTGCAACGATGATTCCGGCAGACGATTCAGATTGGATCGAGAGATATGGGTTTTTGAGAATTTTTTATGAATCAACGCTTGTTTTTTGAGTCAATTGAATGTCTAAAACACTCCTATTCGGTGTTAAGAAGATGAAACGAACCAACACCTTGAGTTTTGTTGAAAACATACAAGAAAATCGAGATCCGGAAGATCGGCCGAGGCGCGAGGAGGAAGACTACGGTTCTGGATTTTCCCAACTACACGGAGTGTAGTATGGTCTACACGGCATGTGTTCATCGATAGACTACCTGGCGTGTACTCCAGGAGTACACAGACACGAGTTGGGTACATGTCCAAGGACATGGCGTATGTACCCTTCCCCTACCAGACCCGGCCAGATACACAGGATGCCCCGTGTACTAGTACATGGGCAGGCGACAAAGACATAAACCGTGTACGGGAACATGGCCAGTGTACACGGAGTGAACCCCAGGTGCTCAGACACGACATGTAATCTTACTACACGCCTTGTAGTGACTCTATATGGAAAGCCTAGATGACACGGTCCATTTACATGGGCAGTACCCGATGTCAAGTAACACGGCGTGAGATCCTTCTACACGTAGTGTAGTTGAGTTTTACACAACTTGGATGAATTACACGGGCCTTTTACATAGGCAGAACCCGGGGAAAAGGAACATGACATGTAACCATACTACATGTCGTGTAACCTATTTTACATGGATTAAACCAGTTTCCTTTTGTGACTTTGACTAGTTTCCTTAGGGTTCATCATCATGTTCTTTCTCTTGAAGGTTTCCAGTATCACTTCCTACGTACAAAAGTATGATCCCTTCAGAAGGACTTCCTGAATAGAGTTGGTGGAATCCAATTTGTGAGACCTATATCTAGATCCTCTATTCATACCTGGAACCCTAGGTAGTGTTCTTGGTATCGACGTGACCAACTTTACCCAGGTGTCGATCCTCGACTTAGCGGATTAGTTCAGGCTGAGTTGTTAGAATCACCCCATAGATATTGGTTGTTATCCTCATCTGAATATCATTTTCTCAAGTACTTGTGTAGTGTGTTTCCCCGGAATGCGTACTTCGTATCTCACTCTTCAGACCTAAGAGAGTGTTCTCCTTGTTACGTTCTTAGTGGAATCTTTGAGATGGATCTTAGTGGTGGTTTCATGATGGTCGAACGTGTATGAGTATATCTGGGTATTCTTATTATATGTTTTGTAAACATATACTATATAAAGATGATTGTATCATTCCTTTGTGGTTTCAGGGTGTCCTACTGGTTAGTTTTATACTCACCCCTGCATGGTGTTTTCCCGCACGTGTCTTGTCTTCTACAAACGAGCGAGCCTTTGACAGGATTCAAGGCGGACTAGGACCGGATGGAGCTCCGTGAGATCAGACTAGCTGAGGTGTGTTCCTACGACTATGGATTGTGGTCGCAGTACCTTTATTTACAGGTTGACCTTTGTTGTAGACCTTCTATTGGTGGGATTGTACTTTTGGCCCAGGGTTTTACATTACTGTACTTTACTTCCTATCATACTATGTTGGTTGGGATTTTAGTGTATGCATTCATTTACTTTTTTAGTAGTTTTTACTTTTCAGATTTGTGGGCTTGAAGATGTGTGTGCATGTGTATAGTTTAATAGGAAATGCCTCCCATGTTAGTAGTATACCTACTCGGTGAAAGTCACCAGCCCCTAGCCTATTATAGGCAGTATTGGGGAGTTGCGGCTCGGTCCCCACTAGTATGGGTCGTGACAGAGTGGTATTAGAGGTGGTCGGTTCTACCTAGGACCGAGAGTCTGTGAGTTTGTTTGGGGAAACAGTGTTAATTGTTTCTAGTTCGGCTATTCGGCTATGGACCCCAGTGTTGGTGCAGGCAGCTGACGTATCCATACACTAGGACACTGATAACTTTCATTTCGACTCAGAACACAAGAACACTAGTTGCATGGGAAAGTAACGGTAGATGAATCATATAGGAATGTGTTGTGGGTTCCATGTCCTTCTTGAGTCATCTCTCTAGATATATACTCACTGACTGAGATACATATTTTTTCTTTACAGGATTCCTTCACGATGCGCACCCTCTAGGATCCAGCAGCTTGATCACAAGGATGACCCCCTCAGTGATGAAGCTTCGATACAGGGACCAGATCCCCCAGTTTTACCATCGGGTGGTGTGCCCGTTATTCCACCACATGTGGGGTAGAGTTTAGTGCCCGTTGTACCAGTAGAGGAGGTGCGCAGGCTGAGCACACTCCAAGAGTTTCAGAGACAGAGACCCCATAGTTTTTTAGGTGAGCCAGACCCTCAGGCAGCAGAGGAATGGATTGAGGTCGTGACCAGAGTCATCGGTTTGGTTAGGACACCAGAAGATCATATGGTAATCCTCGTAGCGAGCCTTCCGTAGGGCTCGACATGACGATGGTGGAGTTTGGTTATCCAGACCCACGACGAGGAGACTCTTCCATAGTCAGAGTTTGAGCGTATCTTCAGAGAGGTGCTTTCACCAGTTACCCGGAGAGCATTACATTTACAGCAGCTTCTTCAGCTTCAGTAGGAGACCATGACAGTGGATGACAATTCATCGAGGCTTACTGACCTCTCTCGGTACTCGATGGATATGATCAAGGGTTAGTACTTTAGATCTTGGACTTTTTAGTGGGGCTTGCGTAGATACATCCGATCTAGAATTGTCCCTATGAGTATTCCTACTTTTTTGGGGTGCTTGAGCGGGCTTTGGTGGTCGAGATATTCTTTTCAGAGAAAAGACAACCAGTAGTTGTCAGTAGTGAGATAGCTGGAGCAGAGTCCTCGGCAGCAGGGAGCCGACGTCAGTGACCCAGGCATGGGAGACATTTTCAATGGAGATCCCAGGACAGAGGTTCTTCCATATAGGGTTCGCATGACACATCCATCCATCCTCGAGAGAGGTGATGCTACTCATGTGATAGAAGGGGAAATCTCACTCGAGATTGTCTGACCCGCTGTACAACTGACACAAAAGCAGTGGGTGGACCACCGAGGCAGAGACTACATGTGGAGTAGACCGATCTGCAGGGCTACGGATGTGGTAGAGGAGCCAAGAGAGCAGCTGGAGGTGGTCTGCATTTTGACCTTTTACAACCACCACCCCCAGGAGGTCCACCCCAGGTTCAGGGAGCTAGTGGACAGAGTCAGGGACAGTTGCAGGCAGCAGAGGATTATGACCCAGGTACTCTTGGAATGATTAGAGGTACAATTTCTGTCATCTCTACTTTGGCTGCCGTACTGATAGACACAAGTGCTAGTCATTCTTTTCTGGCTGCTTATCTTTTTTGAGACCTTGAGGTTTTAGTTGAGTCGTTGACTTGACCATTACCCTTAGAAACATCGACTAGAGAAGATTCCGAGATCAGACACCTTTACAGACAGTGTGACCTGAACATTGGAGGTGAGAGTTTCAGTTGGAAACTCTTGGTGGTAGTGTCGAGGCCTTATGATGTCTCTTGTTATAGATTTTCTATCCATAGTTCATGCCCAGATTGACTATTTTAGGCGAAGGTTGTGGTATAATGACCCAGGCTTAAAACATTACATAATATTGAATTTAATGAATATTTCACATTGAAGATCTTTTAAACATTATATTTTTAGAGAATTAGTCCATACTATTACATGAAAACTTGAATATTACATGTAGACACAACTAATTAGTATCCATTTTTTCATAAAATAAAAACTCTTAAAAATAAATATGTCTACTTCCATGTTTTAGACAACATGACTTTTCCTTGATCCCATCCTTGACCCTATTCATCTCTAAATCCTATGGAAAACATTTCAAAAACATGGGATGAGCATAAAAATCTCATTAAGGGTAATATAATAAAGATGGAAAAAATTATCCAACAAATAAATTCAAATCAATGAAACCATACTTTTCATTCATAAAAGACCTCACGAAATCATAATATTTATGAGTAACACAAACAAATCTTAAATCATAAAGGTTACTTATGGCATCCATATCAAACATACATTGTAGAAATCACAGCTAAGTATGGTGTTACACATGGAATACCCAACCCACTATATTCCCTAAATCACTTAGGAGAAACATCACGTTTACCTCCGTCATGTTACATAATGCATTGGAGAGCTATCTCGGGCTCACCCGCCCTAGTTTTATCACGGAACCATCCATATAAATAAACATTTCCCAATAAATATAACATATTAATAACCCATAACACAATCATAAATAAAATATAAAATTTCCACATTATAATCACAATATATCAAATCAGTATATTGAAATAAACAATGCTTTATCAAATGGTTTTCAATACCATTTAAAACATTTAATTAGGAAATTTTTTAATCCAAGTGTCCCATACCACATCGAAGCTGTAATGAATAATAATTTGAATATATTAATGTGCATATAAATAAACCCTAAAAACCATTTTTAAAACATGGAAATTAATGAAAAATATTTAGAATATTAGATCTTTAAAACAATTAAAACGATATTTCAGTTAAAGTGTTTTTTACAAAAAGAGAGACCCTTGAATACAAATAATTGAAGAGTACATTTTAATCCGAACATTATAAAATCATGAGAATAAAGAGATTCATGATATAATATTTTAGAGGATATTATATGCACCATATAATATGGAATTGGATCATAACAACAATAAAGTCTCAATGGAAATGTAAATTGAGATAAAATCCCTTATAAGGATGGTATCCTTAAATTAAGGATAAATCAATCACATAATTATGTGTGAAAAATATAAATACACACAATATAAGTGGATTTTAATTGTAAAACAATCATAGTTCATTCACACATATTCATAGGATGACATATTCAAGAATTACAAGTTGAACCCGAAGAATTGAAATTCGGTTAAGAGATTCCCTTGTAATAATTCGACAACCAAAATGCGTCACTTTAAAATTAAAAAAAATAGTTTATGAGATAAAAAAAGGAATCTCATCACTTGGATATAATTTCTACATCAATAGGGATATATAAGAACATATCCCAACATAATAATATGTAAATTAAAAGACATAACAAAAATAAGCCTTTTATAAAGAGGAGGGTGAATGGTTCCCTTACCGATTTGGTAATTTACGAACCATACGCCACATGAAAGAAGGATCATACAATGAAAATTTAAATACCCATATATTTAAGTATATTACAAAATTAATACAATCTTGGGAAGTACATACAACACAAAAAAGTAAATAGTGGCAAATATAACATGAATCTCACAAGAATAAAAAGTGAGATGAAAATCCCTTACCACATTGTAATCAATTGAGTCGTATGACCAAAAGTTAATAACCACCAAATGATTGACAGAATAACATGAATATAAATAGAATCATGATAATATGTATCAATTTTCCGTACACAATAAACCACATGTAATAAATTAGTGGCGAACAATGGAAATCTCAAAGAATTAAAAGTGAGATAAGAAAATCCCCTTACCTCGTCTCCGACTTGACCCGTTCATTCTTTAATATCCTGAATAATAAACTAAATTCAATTTATACTTGATTAAGAACCTTTTTGAATTTTATTATTCCTTTTATATCACTTATTACCTTTTTATGCACATTTTGTAATCATTTAAGTTGATAATGTTTGTTTTGTCGATATTTGGTACTTGACTCAAAAATGAACAACGTATATTTACATGTTGTCCATGTGGTAAATAGTTAATTATGTTCAGAAATAAATTCCTCATTTAGATATCATATATATCATATATATCTAGTATATACATTTATTTATAATAGTACATAACATTTGGAGATAAGAAATGAAATGCACTGTTCATGGAGACGGTAAGCCATACGTACGCATGAATGCTACTTTCATTTATATTTATTATTTTAATGGAATTAAAACATAATAATACATAGTTATATTATAATTACATTATAATATCATATATAATATCATTAACTCCATCCTTTATACATCCCACATAAGGTATTAACGAGTCACATCACTTTCAGGGGGCAGTAGTCCGCAATTCCTCAAATGAGACTATCGTATTTACCCACTATGGAAACCAAAAGTTGTGCTATAAATGGGAAGTACCGAAGCATAATAAAATCATTAAAATACTGTATATATCATATATAAATACAGTGGCATCATAATGGACACCATGAGAGGTTATAAAAGGTAATTGAACAATTATCATCTCGTGAGGCGTTAGTTTTCCATCCATAGAAACATTATGCTCTTCACCCATTAGATTGGGGTGTGTGTGATTATAGTTCAAATTATTATAATAAAAACATCATAGTATATTGAGGATACTGGTTTTGTTACAAAATAAATTAATAAAAAGAGTTCAGGGGTTGGAGAAGTAAAATAAAATAAAACAACTTAAGTGAAACAGTTACATTTAATTTTGGTAACTCCCTTTGGTTTGAACCAAAGGAATTCATAAAGTGTCTTCTTCCTGAGGTAAGGCTTCTAGGTAAAGGATAGGGATGTCTGGAGCTTAATTGGGCAGAGTTTGGACAAGCTCAATGGCTTGAGATGTGTGAGGAATTGGTTAGAAGTTGTCTTCTTTTTATAAGGGAGAGGAGGGGCTCTTTAGGAATGTGGGAAAATATTATTTTATTATATAATGATCTTAGGTTTATAAAAGTCTCAAAATCATTAAGGAAGAAAATAAGATGACTCATATTCGAAATAATATCATCCATTCAGAATTTTACATGTTTCAGATAAAATTTTAATCATTATAATCTTATTTATTTAAATCATTTATTAATGAGGTAAATACTGTATTATTATTGTGTCATGAATAATTTAACTTATTTGATGTATATAAATTATAAAACAAATACCATTATGTATTAAAACATATTAGATTTCCAATTAATATTTATATACAAAACGATTCATTATATATCACCATATAAAAATTAATTTACTAAACGATTTTTTATGTAAATTTTGCCTTTACTTTAAATTAATTATTCTAAAGTGTCATTATCATTTATAAGTGGCTCCATGGGGTCCTAAAATGGACCCAAATATGCCCATGGTCGGAAATTATTCATCCAATAAGGTTAGGAAAAGTGTTAAAGTAATTCAGAATTATTATAATATTATTTTTACCTTGAATTACACCATTTACCTTTAACTACGATAAAAAAAGTCAAAAGTTACTATTCACCAAAAATTATTTTCATCTTAATGAACCACATTTTACTTCTTGATAACAAAAATATATGTTTGATTTTGGAAATTAAATTCACAGAAGTGGTAAAATTTCATTTAAATGAAAAAGTCGGTTTTTCTAACCACTACTAAGTGGTTTCACTATTTATCAAAAACTGAAGTTTTTCAGAAAAATACCAAACATTTAGCCTAAGATAAATTTGATATTCTGAATTAAAAAATGATATCTATTTTTTCAAATTCAATACATATAAGTGGCATTAATTAATTTTAAAATTAATTCCTGTTATCAAAACAAATAGCGTGTTTTTAAGAAACAATAACTATCAACAGATTTATACTTGTTTAGGTCTAATTTCAAATTGAAATTAATTCCAATGACCAACATTGGATTAAATGATAAAATTACATTTTAGTTTCACATTAAAATCAATTAAAAAGATAATCTAACCATAAAAATAAATTATATTAAAACATAGTTTTTATTTAAAATACAATACTTACATTATTCATTAAAAATGGAACTTTATCAGAAAAATTCTAAAAATTTAAACAAAGTAAATTTTGATGTTACCATTATAAATAAAGACATTATTTGGTAAAATATAATTTATTTAAGTGACCAAAATTATATTTAAAGAGGTTTCCCATTTAAAAGGATCTAAATCGGCCTTTTAATGTAAATTATATTTAAAATTAGATTAATTCACCTTTTAAGCCTCTAACTTTTATTGGATAAATGTAAATACATTTAACAAACATGTATAATAATATTGTAGTATGTTTTTTTCATTCCCACCAATATAGTGGCTAGGAGTTAACTACTATTTAAAATAATAATATTATATTATTAGTGTGCAACGTAAGATTTTAAAGAAACCTGTTGTTGTGTATCGGGTATGCTATCGAACATAGCAACCCTTCTAAAGTAAAATTAATATTTAATTCACCAATATTAATAAATATGAAATATTTCTTGTTCTTTATTTACCTAGGAAGGTACATCCTTCCCCCCTTTTAGGAATTTCATCCTCGCAATTTAAAAAAATGGGCTAAGAAACTTCATTGGAAGTCCCACATTAGAAAAAGAGTCGAAAAACTATCACTTTAAAAGAAGGAAATATAAGCACAAATTTCACCTAATATAACCTATACTAGGATTCCATGTAGGAAAACATGGATATGGAAGTGAAAAAAAAGGGTCAAGTTCTAATGGAGAGTGATATAAAACATGTTTAGGAGAAATTTTACCATCAAAAAATCAGAAACATGTGATGGGTTAAATGATCTTTGATTACTCATTGGGAAATGTAAACCAATAAAAAAATTTATACATTCCTTTTCATAATTGGTGGAATTAACTTACTTCATAGATTAAGAACATAAGGAAATATACTTACCATCATGTAGAGTTTCATCCTTTAATATGTTTCTACCAAAAACTAATCTTTTCTCCAAACAAAGAGCATTCAAAAAGACATGGTCACATCAAAAGCACAAGAATCATCTGCTTGAGAATCAAATAATCCACAAATAAAATTAACTATATATTTCCCTTGTCTTTAGACATTAACTAAAACCAAAATTGTTTGTGCGAGATCAGATAATATCCAAAAAGTATAATATTTTATAAGAAGAAAAACTACTCTAAATCTCTAAAATTTTTCCAAAAAACCCAAAGATCAACAAAGACCATTCAATAAAAAAAATGTCCCTAAAATTCTTCAAACATAATCCAAACTAATATTGAAACCTTAATCTCATAAGGATTTAATTAAATTGTCTTCTAAGAAAAATCATATCATTTATCACTAAATAACATTAGTTACTCATAAAATCTCATATTGAAAAGTAATTAACCTAATCACATATTCTCCATGATAGGTTAATCAATTTCATAAATAAACAAAATAATCATATATCCATAATTAAAACATATATTCTTCCAAAAAAAACCTTATTTTACATTTGACATCCCATTGAATCCTATCTTTCATAGGCATATTGTGTTTCCTCAAAAGAGAGAATGTTTTCCATAACAACCTTTATCACCTAATCACTAAATAATTTTTCTATACAAAGTAAAACATAATATCCCAAAATAAACTTATTATTGTTCCATAAAAACATTTTACTAAAATATTAAGTCATAATAACCAGGGACTTCAAGTAGGCTAGTGGTAGGAAATGCTCCCTTGTCGCCCTCCAGTTTTGGGTTTGATTTCTGCGGCCTTACCAGATGCGACAAGTTATCACCCATCCTATGGGTTGTCCTTTTTATAAAACTCAAAAATAACCCTAACATGTTTTATCCTCAATAGTTTCCTTATACCTCTCATTTTCATCCAAATTCATTATGATCTCAATATCTTAATACTTGAAGTCTTATTTCACCAACATATGATAAAATAAAATGATCCCCAAAATTAAGAACAATATACCTTTATCATGGTGTCAATTTAGTTTCATTGTCATCTTGATCACATAGGTAGAAGGTCCAATCATTGCAACAATGATTTATAGATCCTTCAAAATAATTTTCTTCCACTATCCAAATACACTTTGTACAACATGGGTCATATGGGTGTTCACAGAAAAAACAGTTTTGGAAAATAATCATGTTTGACATATAATTTCAAAACATCTCATAAAACATAATTTCTATAAAACAGTCAAACCGATTTTGAGTTGAAAATTTCAATTAACGGTCCTTTTAAAATACCATATGTATGTACTGATAGACTATATATTATAATAAAATATAAATAGGTTGCACAAGTTTCTATTTCTTCAACACCTTTTTTAAAATCATAATATTCTTCAAAATCTTTTGATAAGGTAAAATATTTGAATATGCCTTCATAATATTTACCTTTCTTGAAAATGTGAGAATATTTTGAAAGTCGGATTTGTCTAAATACAAATCATGATCCATAATGATAAAGAGGTATAGTGGAGGTTTTTGATATGTAAAACAATTTCTTTCAAGTGAGTTGTATGCTAGAAAATGTTTCAAAATCACCCGAACATGACTTTGCAATAATTATTGCAAGCAGTCATCAGGAAGAGATAGAAATTTCATTTGAGATCCTCCTCCTTCCATTTGTAACTGACTTTCCTTTATCTGAAAAAGTTAAAAAACTTGGATTTAACTGAAATAATAAATAAAGGGACAAACCATATGTCTAATATAAACTCCTAATACCTAAAGGTTTCTAAACCGACATCTGATACCAACTATAAGGACCCGACCTTAAAACATTACATAATATTAAATTCAATGAATAATTCACATTTAGGATCTTTTCATGTTTATATTTTTAGAGAATTAGGCTATACTATTACATGAACACTTGAATATTACATGTATACACTACTACTTCGTATCCATTTTTTCATAAAATAAAAACTCTTAAAAAGAAAGATGTCTAGTTCCATGTTTTAGATAGCACGACTTTTTCCTGATCCCATCCTTGACCCTATTCATCTTTAAGTCCTCTGGAAAACAATTTAAAAAGTTGGCATGAGAATAAAGAGATCAGTAGGTGTTATATAATAAAGAAGGAAAACATTATCCAATCAATAAATACAAATCAATGAAACCATACTTTTCAATCATAACATACCTTATGAAATCATAATATTTATGAATAATACACACAAATCATAAATCAAAAAGGTTACTTATGGAATCCATATAAAACTTACAATGCAGTTATCATATCTATGTAGGGATTTACACTTGGAATACCCATCATAGTATATTCTATAAATTTATTAGGAGAAACATCACGTTTACCTCTGTCACGTTACCAAATGCATTGGAGATCTATCTCAGGCTCACCTTCCCTAGGTTTATCACAAAACCACCCATATACATAAACATTCCCCAATAAACATAAAATATTCAAAACAAAAAACAAAATAATATAGGAAATATAAAATTTACACATTCCAATAACAATATATCAAATCATGATATTGAAATAAACATTATTTATCAAATCGTTTTTAAAACCATTTAAAACATTTAATAAAGATATTTTTGAATCAAAGTGTCTCATACCACTTCGAAGATTTTAATGAATTATCATTTGAAGACATTAATGTCCATATAAATAAATCCTAAATTTTTTTTAAAAAAAATGGATATTAATGATAAAAATTTATAAGAATAAATCATTAAAACAATTAAAATGTTATTTTAGTTAATGTGTTTTTTACAAAAAGAGGGACGCTTGGATACATATAATTAATAAATAAATTTTAATCAGAAAATTATAATATCATGAGAATAAAAGGATTCATGATAAAATATTTCAAAGGACAGTATATACACAATATAAGAGTGAATTAGTTCATAACAACAATGATGTCTCAATGGAAATGTAAATTGAGATAATATCCCTTATAAAGATGGTATCCTTAAATTAAGGATAAATCAATCACATAATTATATGTGACAAATATAAATACACTGAATATAAGTGGATATTATGTGTTAAAAAATCATCCATCATTCACACATATTCATAGGATGACATATTCAAGAAGAACAAGTTGAACCCTAAGAATTGAAATTGGGTTAAGAGGTTCCCTTGTAAAAATTTGACAGCCTTACGGTGTCACTTTAAAATTCAAAAAATGAGATGATGAGATTAAAAAAATGAATCGCATCACTTGGATATAATGTTTACATCAATAAGGATATATAATAACATATCCCAACATAATAATATGTAAATTAAAAGACATAACACAAAGAAGTCTTTTATAAAGAGGACGGTGAATGGTTCCATTACCGATTTGGTAATTTACAAATCATACACCACATGAAATAAGGATCATACAATAAAGATGTAAATACCCATAGATTGAATTATATTATACAATGAATACAATATCGAGAAGTAAATACAACATACAAAATTAAATAGTGAAAAATATAGCATGAATCTCACGAGAATAAAAAGTGAGATGAAAACTCCTTACCACATTGTAATCAATAGAGTCGTATGACCAAAAGTTATTAACCACCAAATGATTGACAAAATAAAATGAATATAAAGAGAATCATGATAAAATATATTAATTTTCAGTACACAATACACCACATGCAATAAATTAGTGGCGAACAATGGAAATCTCATGGAATTAAAAGTTAGATAGGAAAATCCCCTTACCTCGTGTTCGACTAGACCCGTTCGTTCTTTAATATCCTGAATAATAAAATAAAGTTAATTTAAACTTGATTTAGAACCTTTTTTAAGTCTATTATTCCTTTTATATCACTTATTACCATGTTATAAACATTATTTAATCATTTATGTTAATAATGTTTGTTTTGTCGATATTTGGTACTCTAGTAAAAAATGAACACCTTATATTTACATGTTGTCCATGTGGTCAATAGTTAATTATATAAAAAATGAAATTCATCATTTAGATATCATATATATGATATATATCTAGTGTATACATGTATTTATAATAGTACATAACATTTGGAGGTAATAAATGAAATGCACCGTTCATGGAGACGGTATGTCATACGTACGCATGAATGCTACATTCATTTATATTTGTTATTTTAATGGAATTAAAAAATGATTATACAGAGGTATATTATAATTAAATTATAATATCATATATAATATCATTTACTACATCCTTTATACATCCTACATATGGCATTAACGAGTCACATTACTTTGAGGGGGCGGTAGTCTGCACTTCCTCAAATGAGATTATCATATTAACCCACTATGGAAACCAAAAGGTGTGATATAAATGGGAAGTACAGAAGAATAATTAAATTATAAAAATAAAATATATATCATATATAAATACAGTGCCATCATAATGGCCACCATGAGAGGCAGTAAGAGGTAATTAAACAATCAACGTCTCCTGAGGCGTTAGTTTTCCATCCACAGAAACATTGTGTTCTTCACGTATTAGATGAAGGTTTGTGTAAGTTTAGTTTTAATACTCCTCATAACAACATCCTAGTATATCTAGGATACTGGTGTTGTTAAAAAAATAAAGGAATAAAAAGATTTTAGGGGTTGGAGTAGTAAAATAAAAGAAAACAATTTAAGAGAATCTGTTACCATTAATTTTGAGCAACTCCCTTTGGTTTGAACCAAAGGACTTCTTGAATTTCCTTCTTCCTAAGGTTAGGATTCTAGGTATAGGAGAGTGATGTAGAGAGCTCAATTGGGCAATGTTTGGATGCGCCCAATGGCTTGAGTGGTGTCAGGAATTGGATAGAAGTGGTCTCCTTTTATAAGGGAGAGGAGGGGCTCTTTAGAAAAGTGTGGAAATATTATTTTATTATATAATGATATTCGGTTTCTAAAGGTCCAAAAATCATTAAGGTCAAATATAAAATTACTCATATTCAAAATAAAAACATATAATCAGAATTGGACATGTTTTGGATAATATTTTAATCATTATAATCTTATTTATTTAAATCATTTATTAATGAGGTAAATACAGCATCATTATTGTGTCATGAATAATTTTAATTATTTAATGTCTAATTTTTTTAAAAAAAATACCATGATGTATAAAATCTTATTATATTTCCAATTAATATTTATAGACAAATATATTCAATATATAACACTATACAAAAATTAATTTACTAAAGGATTTTTGTTTTTGTAATTTTTGCCTTTACTTTAAATTAATTAATCTAAAGTGTCATTATCATTTATAAGTGGATAAATGGGGTCCCAGAATTGACCCAAAGATTCCCATGGTCATACCTGACTCAACGAATAATGTTAGAACCAGTGTTAAGGTAATTTTCAATTATTATAATATTATTTTTACCTTAAATTACACTATTTACCTTTAACCGCAGTAAAAAAAAGTCAAATGTTACTATTCACCAAAAATTAGTTTCATCTTAATGAACCACATTTTACTTCTTGATAACAACCATGCATGTCGGATTTTTGAAATTCAATTCACCGAAGTGGTAAAATTTCATTTAAATGAAAATGTCAGTTTTTTTAACTACCACTAAGTGGTTCCACTATTCATCAAAAATTAATGTTTTTCAGAAAAATACCAAAAATTCAACCTAAGATATATTTGATATTATGAATTAAAAAATGATTTATATTTTTAAAAATTCAAAACATAGAAGTGTCCTTAATTAGTTTTATAATTAATTCCATTATCAAAACAAATAGAGTGTTTTTCTGAAACAATAACTGTCAAAAGATTGATACTTGTTTATGTCTAATTTCAAAGTGAAATTAATTCCAATGACCAACATTGGATTAAATGGTAATAATATATTTTAATTTCACTTTAAAACCAAATAAAAATTTAATCTAACCATATAAATAGATTATATTAAAACATAGTTTTGATTTAAAATACAGTATTTACACTATTCATTAAAAAATGAACTTTATCAGAAAAATCCTAAAAAATTCCACAAAGTTAATTTTGATTTCCCCATTCTAAAGAAAGATTTTATTTGGCCAAATAGAATATATTAGAGTGAGAAAAATAATATTTTAAGATCTTTCTCCATTAAAAGGCGGTAAATCGGCCTTTTAATGTAAATTATATTTAAAATTATATTCATTCACATTTTAAGCCTCTAACATTTATTGGATAAAAGTAAATACATTTAAAAAACATGTATAATAATATTTTAGTAAGTTTTGTTCATTCCCATCAATACAACGACATGTAGTTAACAACCATTTAAAATAATATTATTATATTATTAGTGTGCAACGTAAGATTTCAATGAAACCCATTGTTGTATATCGGTACGCTATCGAACATAGCAACCCTTCTAAAGTAAAATTAATATTTCATTCACCAATATTAATAAATTTGAAATATGTCTTATTCTTTATTTACCTAGGATGTAACATGTGGTGTGTTCGTAGTGATGGAACGAGGTTCTCCTTTGTCGGTGAAAAAGAGACCTAGGCAGCGTAGGATGGACTCGTGCATAGGAAGGTACAACCGATTTCACATCAGTTGGCTAGCCTAGCCCTTGGATCAATAGACGTTACGAGTTTCCAGTTTCTAGTAGTAGTGGCTGAGTATGAGGACGTTTTCCTGGAGGATGTTCCCGGACTACCTCCCCATCAGGAGATAGATTTCATCATTGAGTTTCGACTCGGGATGACACTGATATCAGCATCAGCATATCGGATGGCTCCTACAGAGCTTCGTGAGCTGAGGGTGCAGCTGGAATAATTGCAGAGGAAGGGCTTTGTGAGACCCAGTGTTTCACCCTGGGCGGCCCCAGTGTTGTTTGCCAAGAAGGCAGATGTGAGCTTGAGGTTTTGTGTGTATTACCGACGCTTGAATCCGGTGAATGTGAAGAACCGATATCCACTACCGAGGATCGATGAACTCTTCGACTAGTTTAGAGGGGAACGATGGTTCTTGAAGGTTGATATATGATCATGCTATCACCAGTTGCGATAATGGGATGAGGATATACCGAAGACGGCTTTCATATGTCGCTACTATCACTATGAGTACTTGGTGATGCCCTTCGGCATGACTAACACCCCAGAGCGTGAAAAAGGTGCAGAGTTTTTTTGGGTTGGCAGGCTACTATCTGAGATTCATTCTTGATTTCTTCAGGATTTCATCACTCATGACAACTTTGACCCAAAAGGGGCAACCTTTCATGTGGACCGAGAGATGCAATCAGGCTATTCAGTAGTTGAGACAGAGTCTAACGAGTTCCCCAATCTTGAGACTTCCAGAAGAGGGTGTCGAGTACATGGTGTTTTGCGACGCATCATGAACCGGGCTTGGTTGTGTCCTGATGTAGAGGGGAGCGGTGATTGCCTATGTTTTTCATTAGTTGAGACCACATGAGAAGAACTACATGACCCATGATCTTGAGTTGGCAGTGGTAGTCTTCGCATTGAAGATGTGGCGGCACTACCTGATGTGTGAGTGGTTTATCATCTACTCTGATCAAAAGAGTCTCAGATATGTCTTTTCTCAGATGGATCTGAATTTTAGATAGAGGTGATGGCTTGAATTCATCTAGGATTATAACTTTTAGATTGTTTATACTCCTGGGAAGGGGAACATTGTGGGAGATTCCCTCAGCAGGAAATCTAGTTCGCAGTTGCTGGATGAGGGGACGAGGCAGTTGGCCTCTTTACAGTTATCCATCATGGATAGAGAGGAGGGATCTTACCTTCAGTCGATGGTTGATACCCCTCCACTCTTACAGTGAGTTAGGAGAGCATAGCTCGAGGATGCCAGCTATGAGACTCTACGTGCTCAGATATCCGTAGGTGATGCTGTCGATTGATATTCAAATGGTGGGGTGCAAGTTGTTCATTTCAGATGGCACACAGTAGTACCAGTGACATTGCGGGAGGATGTTCTGAGGGAGTTCCATACATATCCTTTGGTAGTGTATCTAGGAATGACAAAGATGTATTAGGACCTCTGACGTCAGTTTTGGTGTCTGTAAATGAAGAAGACTGTGGAAGAGTTTATTTCTTGGTGCCTTACTTGTCAGCAAGTAAAGGCTGAGCACCATGTTCCAACATGTTTGAGTGAGCCCCTTGAGGTGCCAGAGTAGAAGTGGGATGGGATATCCATGGACTTTGTGACGGGTTTACCACGTATGTCCAGGGGATACGATACCATCTGGGTGATCGTTGACCGACTCACTATGTCGGCCCACTTCCTAGACATACGGGAACAGAGTTCAGTAGATTTCCTGGGACGCCTCTACGTGTAGGAAATTGTTCGACTTCATGGATTTCCATCCACGATATTCTCAGATCACGATTCTCATTTCAAATACTAGTTGTGTAATGGATTTTAGGAAGCTTTTGGGACTCAATTACGCATAAGCACATCATTTCATCTTCAGACTGATGGACATACAGAGCAAACCATCTAGGTTTTGGAGGATATGCTACGAGCTTGCATACTTGACTTCAATCGTTGTTGGGAGTATCACCTACCACTGGTGGAATTTTCTTATAACAATAGTTATCATTCCACCATTGGTATGGCACCATTCAAGACTTTGTATGGGCGACCTTGCATGTCACCACTTTGCTGGACTGACCCAGGAGAGTCAGCACTCTTGGGCCCATAGATGGTGTGAGCTACTATGGAGATGGTGTAGGTCATCCAGGAGAAGATGAATAATGCACATAGTTGGCAGATGTCTTATGCCGATAGGATAAGGAGGCCCTTGGAGTTTGAGGAGGGAGACCATGTGTTCCTTTGGGTCTCACCTTGATGGGGACTGTGGAGATTTGGCCGAGGCGGCAAGCTATCTCTGAGTTACATCGGCCCTTTTCAGATTCTGATTAGAGATGGCGAGATGGAGTACCACTTGGCTCTACCCCCTCAGATGGACCTGATATACAATGTCTTCCATGTGTTTTAGTTGCGGAGGTACGTGCATGATCCATCGCACGTCATCGACTATGGCGAGCTAGACATCGATGATGGAGCAACCTTTGCTGAGTACCTAGGAGAGATCGAGGATCAGAAAGAAAAGATCCTTCATGGGAGAGCTATTCCCTTGGTGTGTGTCCGTTGGTAGCAAAGTAATCTCTAGGAGAGCACGTGGGAGAGAGAGTCTCAGATTCTTGTGCAGTACCCATGTCTTTTTGAGTATCCTTTGTTTTGGATTTTTGTGGATGTAAAGCCCTATAGTGGGTGTGATGTAATGTCTTTAATTTCTCTGTATTTTATTTTAATATTATATGAGAATTCTTTTGAGACCAGGCGTTGAGACGGCGTGTAGTTCCGAGGCCTGATGAGCCTGAAAAAAATGATTGAATTTAATTAAATAATTAAATAATGTGCGTGTGTGTTTTTCCTAAAAAAGTGGAATATCTTCTGAACGGGTGCTCGAATCAGAAATCTAAGGGTGTCGTTGCATCCAAACCAGCGATTTTACCCATGGAGAGACCAAACATTGGCTGGAACAGGTCGGTGGTGAAATCTAGTTTTTAGGACGCAACTGTAATAAAAAATTTAATTTAAATATTTTATTAAACTTTTCTGTAGTGAATATATTTTATACTTTTTAAATAAAGTCTTGAGTAGGGGTCCAGGATTACAGACCTCATAACCTTGAAACCCATAGAGGATCTAGGGAATGCTCTGGAGGAAACCCCTAATGCGGCGACGATGTTCTTGATGAATTTCGCCGGCGACAATGACGCGGTGACCAGATCTTCACCAATGAACACCGCAGATCTAGGTAGGGCGTTTGATCTCTTTTTGATTTCTTTCCCATTCATGATTCCTATGATGAACACGGACTAATCCACAAACAGATAAGCCCACGGATCAATCTAATTTTCATGATGGGATTTTTGTTGTGATTTTGTGGATTTGATTCGTGAAGTTATTTTGGTTCATTAATCTTCTAACCATGACGAACCAAGATCGACATGAACATCGATCGAGGTTCATCCCTCCCAATTTGTGGTGCTTTTCTCCCCTATTTTCTACATGTTTTTCGTGTGTGTTCTACGTGTTCTTGGTGGAAATCGATCATTGCACATTAGTTTGTTGGCACAATGATCAGAGATTGTAGATCCAACCTCAGGAGGATGGTCTGGAGATACGACAATGATTTCGGTGGACAATTCGGTGTGGATCGAGAAATATGGGTTTTCAGAATTTTCTTTCGGATGAATCAATGCTTGTTTTCTGAGCTGATTGAAGGTCTAAAACACCTGGATTTGGTGTTAGGATGATGAAAAAAACCAGTTCCTTGAGTTTCGCGACAAATAGATGAGAGAATCGAGATTCGGAAGTTCGGTCGAGGCGCTATGAGGAAGATGAAAATTATGGAATTTTCCCAACTACATGACGTGTAGTATGGGATACACGGTGTGTGTTCGTTGGCAGACTACCTAGCGTGTACTTCGGGAGTACATGGACACAGGTTGGGTACATGGCCAAGGACACGTCGTGTGTACCCTTCCTCAGCCAGATCCATCCAAATACATTGGTTGCACTGTGTACGTGTACACAGGCAGGCGACACGAACAGAAACTGTGGACAGGAACATGGCCCGCATACACGGAGCGAACCCCAGGTGCTCGGACACGGCATGTAATCTTACTACATTACATGTATTTACTCTATAAAATAAGCATAGATGACACGAGCCATTTACACATGCAGCACCTAGAGTCAAGGAACACGGCGTGCGATCCTTCTACATACCGTGTAGTTGAGTAAAACACATCTTGGAAAAATGACATGATCCATTTACATGAGCAGTACATGGGTCCAAGGACACAACATGTAACAATACTACACACCGTGTAACGTATTTTACATACCTTGAACCAGTTTCCTTCTATGACATGGACTATTTTCCTTAGGGTTCGTCCCCTTGGTCTTTCTCATGAAGGTTTCTGGTATCATTTCCTACGTACATGAGTATGATCCCTTCACCAGGACTTCCTAAATAGAGTTTTTGTTATCCCCTATATGAGACCTAGATCTGGATCCTCTATTTATCCATGTAACCCTAGGTAGAGTTCTTGTTATCGACGTGACCAACTTTACTCAGGCACCGATCCTCTTCTTAGTGGATTAGTTCAGACTGAGTTGTTGGAATCACCCCATATCTATTGGTTTTGATCCTCATCTGAACATCGTGTTCTCAAGTACTAGTGGTGTGTGTTCTCCTAGAACGAGTACTTCGTATCTCTCTCTTCAGACCTAGGAGTGTGTTCTCCTTGTTATGTGCTTAGTAGAATCTTTGAGCTAGATCTTAGTGGTGGTTTCGCGATGGATGAACGTGTCTGAGTATATCTGGATATTTTTGTTATATGTTCTGTAAATATATACTATGTAGAGCTGGTTGTATCTTTCCTTTCTAGTTTCGGAGTGTTCTACTAGGTATTGTTATACTCACCCCTGCACGGGATTTTCCCGCACGTTTCGTGTCTTGTGCAGACGAGCGAGCCTTTGATAGGATTCTAGGAAGACTAGGACCGGACAGAGCTCAGTGAGATCAGATAGGCCGAGGTGTGTTCCTATAGCTACGGATTGCAGTTCCAGTACCTTTCTGTACAGGTTGGACTTTTTTGCAGCCCTTCTCTTGGTGGGCTTTTACATTTGGCCCAGGGCTTTACATTACTGTACTTTACTTCCTGTCATACTCTGTTGGTTGGGATTTTAGTGTATGTATGCATTTCCTTTTTTAGTAGTTTTTTCTTTTCATCTTTTTGGGATTGGAGATGTGTGTTCTTGTGTACAGGTTTATAGGAAATTCCTCCCATGTTATAGTATGACAACTCAGTGTTAGTCACCAGACCCTGGCCTATTGCAGGCGAGTTTGGGGAGTTGCGGCTCGGGCCCCACTGGGACGGGTCATGACAACACTAAATAAATATACATAAAAAATTAATTATATAAAATAGATAATATTATATTATAAATATTTAAAATAATGAAAATATTACCATAGTTGATCTATTTATGGAACAAATATTTGAAATAGTAGTGTGGGGTGATTTTTTTACCTCAACAAGATGCATTTTCCCTTAATTTTTTTGAAATAAAGAAAATAAAATTTAATAGTAATTTATGATAATTTATATCTTCTTTGTATGACTGTATATATGTCAAATGATATTTATATATTAATATATTATTATATACCATGTTCTTATCGTAGAGATTGGTATAAATAAATACCTTCCACTACTCTCTAGTCAACCCTTCAGGTACTTTATCATATTACTACTAAGTGGTTAGTGATGTATTATTGAATTCATTCCATAATAACCTTTCTAAATCATCCCATTTCTTACCCAAATTTATCAACATCCACATCCATATGATTTGTTTAGAAATAGTAAGTGAAATAACATCTTTATAAAGAGAATAATTTTTAAAATATTATATTTAAATTACATAATTATATTCAATTACACTGTAAAAAATTAAAAAAACCATTATATAGGAATCAAATTCTTCATTCTTCCAAGATTGAGGGATATGTCTACAGTCATTCTAAGTAATTAGATGGGTAACTGGCTCTTCCACAAACTGGCCTAGAATATGGAAAATTAATCACACAACATCATCTATAGGGACCCCAAAATAGTAAAAAGAGGTAACAATCTTCAATTTGTTCAGATTATGGACTTATAAACTATTCATATTTTCCACAATAGTAACATTTCATGAATCATTTATGAAAAAAGTTACTTTTATAAAAAAAATTGAATAAATTTGTTCAAATTGGAATTTGTATCTATAACCATCACCCTCTAATATCTCCATGATGAAATATGAGTGAAGACCTAGTCCCTCACTATTGAACATATTGAATGCGGATGCAATGTTTCATATGCTAATAGGATAGAGAAGTAGGGTGTGCAAGACACTGGTGGAAGGGGGAAGAATGGAGTGTTAGATGCTAATGGGGGTAGACAGTGGGTGTCATGAATGTTGTAGGGAGGGATACCAGTGGATCATCAGCTTTTTCTGTGTTCAAGGGACCTTGAACAAAGAGTTGACTGTGATTAGTGAAATGATTATTCTTTATAATTACAATCATTTCAATATGTAAAATTAACTTCAGAACAAATATTTTGAAAAATGAATGAAAATAAAGAGAAATGATAACATATGTAAAATAGTAACAAAAATATATTGAGCTATGATAATGAATGACTTCACATATAACAAAGGTGGTTGGAATGTTAATGGATGAATAGACATAAAATCATTTTCTCCTTTAATCATGTCATTATCTCACTCCATCATTACTTATACTATTTCATCCACCCTTTCAAGATTAATATTTTAAATATAATGGTTGATATAAAATTATATTTCCTATTGTTGTTGGGATTTATTATTAGATGATGAATCCTTCCCATCATCACCCATATCAAGAAAGTATCTGTGTTTTATGTAAAAAACCATACTCCACACTTCACCCATGACATCTTCCAAATAATATGAAATTTTATCATGTGATGAGAAGATATACAGATCATGTAATTCATGGTCATTGACATTCATCAAGCAAGAGAAGTTCACATAAGTAAATTTAAAAGAAACACTTTTAATACCCACAATAATATTAATAAACATTTATTTGAATAAAACAACTAAAAAATTACCATGGTAGTTTAATTTGATAATATCAGCTAACATTCCATAGTATCCCAATTCAAAAACATTATGTATATTACTATTCCATGTTTTCTTACCCTCTTCATGATTAACTATATAAAATTTAAATCCAATCGCATTTTATGTGTTGAACTTTATGGCCTATTTAAGAGGTCCTCAATCTAGAAACGTCTAATCATCTAAAAAATTAGTAAGGGTATCATTATTTACTATAAAAAAGTAAAATAAATTATTAGAATTAAAAAATATATGTTTCAACCTAATATCCATATTTATTTTAAAAATGTATGAAATTACAATATTTGGAAACCATTCTACAAGATCTTTATTAACGTCTTTTGTTATATATTTCTCATTTCATGTTCTAACTCTCATTCATCTCTTTGTTTTTATCATAAACTCTTCAATAAATGGGTCTATAAATTACTATTTTGTAGAACAAATTTATATGATGATAATAATTATATTTTTTTAGTGTAATATTTTAGATCCTACCAATTGATTGGCCAATAATAAGAAATATATTTGATTTCCCATGTAGTGGATATTTATTCTATGTGTTGTAAATTTATCTAACTCGATTAAATATTGTCTCAATAACATCTATGTATCTTGGAAAAAGGTAAGATGCTCATCTACTGAATGGCCTTCAAAATTATAGTTTTAGGTTGAGCATTATTTTTAATATATATTTTAAAATGAAAAATATATCTTTGAAATAAATAAAATTAAACAATATTATTTATTTAATAAAGTGATAATAATTGTTTACTTAAGATGAAAGACCTAAAAATAAGGTACCTCGAAAATGGATAAAACCCTCAATAATGTGTGAGGCCTCCTAAATCAGTTTTCTCAATCGAATGTATAGTTAAATTCATCATAAAGGTAAAAAATTAATTGAAGAAATAACATCTCCATTGAACAAAGATTCTGTAAAAATATATCTCAAATGTTTTTATGTTCTTCATATTATAGAGTTCTATTACATAGTTGTATGAAGAATGTGAAGAATTGGAGTATGAATATTGTATCCTTTTCTTGTAATAGTGTATACAATGCCAGTGGTATTAACTGCTATAAAAAAATATGTGAATCATGAATTTTCAATCCATGTAACCAATTATTCTTTAATTCGACACACCCTGGATGTTACTTGAATACCGATTATATTCCTTCACATGATTTAATATTCAATGGAATGTGACTTTATCCATATCTTTCATTTCAAAAATTATTGGATCATACTTTCTATTCTCATATATACATTTATATCACTTTATATTCATTTTTTCTAAGTCCTTTTGATCGTTGATATTGTTCTTCGATTTTCTATTATCATTAAGCAATGCAAAGTAAAAATTGTCACAATATTTCTTCTCAATGTTCTTAACATCAATATTATGACATATAAAATTAAATTTCCAATGCTGATGTTTGAAAAATATACTTTTCTTCTTCTATGGTTGAGTTTTCATTTCAATTGATGATTCACTTCAAACTCATTTCCCACAATCATTCAAATAAAGAACCTTCCAATTTTTTTTTCAAAATTTACATGTAGTTACAATATTTCAGAACATGTTCTCAACTTTTTAGGTTTTTTTCAATCAATAGAACCATTTAATTTTGACTTTTTTACAAAAAATATCAATGAGATGCATTGAGAAATTAGTAATGGAACAAGAATAACTAGTTTTTACTATAAGGAAATAATTAGGGATAAAAATAAAAGATAGAAATAGTACAATCCAAACCTATGTCTCTGTTTCAACCAGATAAGTTCTCATGTCTAGGGAATTCACTAATGGTTCAAATTACGGCATCATGCATTTTGATAATTTCTCCAAATGTTTCATCCTATGTCTCAACACTATTTCCCCATAAATCGTGAAATTATTCAATTAATGTATGAAATTATAAATCAATATCATTTGTAGGAAAAAAATCTAGGAATAGTAATCTAAATGATAAAAGATGTTTGTTGCATACACATCCATGGAGGGGGATTATAAGGGATCAAAACAACTGGGAAAATTATATAACAGATACTTATAGTCATAAACGGGTTGAATCTATTAGTAAACGATGTCAATCACACATTCCTAGTATCATATGAGAAATATGGATATAATTAATCAAATTTATTCCATGGTTTTGATTCTCTTGGATATATTATTAACCCATCAATGTTATTATATATAGAATGCCACTTCATGTGCTCAACAGTTTTTGATGAAATAAATTATCTTTTTAGTAGATCATTTTAAGGATAGTTATAAAAACCCATTATAAGTGTATTCTTTTTCTTATTATTTATAGTATTATATTGATTCATACATCATAAAACACCCATGTAATACCATCTAGAAGGATAAATTTTTTTCAATATCTTCTACTTGAATTATCTCCCAAATAAATCATACATTCATTGGGGCAAGAATGTATTTTCTATAATTCATCCAGGCTTGGTAATAAATGATTTTATATAATAAAAATAATCTAGGATATTATCATAAGTAAATGATTCACACAATAATTAAAATATCATGTACATCACCTTATTTTTAATTCAGCATAGTCATTTGATATGTTTTAACCTCAATAGAAAAGATAGTTTTTGAATATTTCCAAAATTCAGTATACATCACTTTATTTCCATCATCAAATAAATCATGAAATGAATTTTTCAACATAGTGAAGGTATCTCTAAAATTAGACTCCATATAATTTAGGAGTATCCAAAGGTATGTAATGATCTTGATATGGTTTTTCTATAGTCCAAAAAACATCATTTGTCAAGTTATTATTTGTAGCACTCTCAACTGGTTATTATGATTAGTTTGGATGTTGATGTTGTTATGATTCAATATTTAAATAATAATTTATAAGGTTTTTAAATTTATCTTCCATTATCGATGAATTTGGGAGATCATTCTTTTGAATCACATCAGTTCTCAAACATTCTATAACTTTTGATTTTCCATTTCAAATCTAACACAAATATTGAGCCAAGAATTACTTCAATATAATGTGTTCATAAAATTATTCCCTCTTCTACCATATTCTGAATATGAATATATGTAATGGGAATCTTATTGTCCCATAAACTATTTGATTTTAAATTTAAAAATATAAAAAATATTCTATACCCTTAACATACTAAGGTGTGTTTCAGGGTAATGTGATCCAAAATTTATCCATATATGACAATGTCCCTATACTTTGTTAAAGAAACTTAAAATTCATTGAATGTATTTTTTCATTATATAAAAACTATAATTTATTCCTTATCATAATATAAAAAATTTATTATGATATTGAATTTTATTATGTTTTTTAAAGCATCATTTTTTATATTTCAATTCAAATGTATATAAGCATCACATGCAACAAGAAGAAATGATTTAAAATACCTTCTTTATAGTAGTTGAAATTAAACCTTAAAATAGATAACCCATTATTAAAACAAAAAAGTATTATGAGAACATTAAATAAATTATATAAAACAATAATTAATAATTAAACAGTCACTATAAAACATGAAAAAAATATAAACAAGAAAGAAACAACTTCAAATAAAAAATTCAATTTAAATGTGTATATTAAATAAACACACTTTTAATTCCACAACACCCCTTAAATTATTTAACATATTAATTAAATATAATTATGTAATTTAAAAAACAACTAGTATTAAAAATGTATTAAAATAGATTTTTAACAAACTTATAATTAAATAAATCCTTTAGATCGAAGTAGATATTATCAGAAACATGATTTCCCATTCAAAAATAAATTAAATATATTTATTATAATAATTTGATATCTAAAGGGGTGTTAAAATACAAGAAATGTTTTTCTATAATTTAAAAACATAAAACAATGAAAGATACCTAAAACATGATGCCCTTGAAAATGTTGGCGAAATTCCTCCACAAAAGATCCATGACACCCTAGAAAATTAATCAGAACCTAAAAAACAAAAAAGACTTAATTTTATTTGACCAAAATGGAAGAACAAGATAAAACCATGACTTAAACATGGAAAACACATCACCTTCAATGAACTCCACTATAAAGGGCCTCAAAATCACTCCTCAATAACCCTAAGAACAAAAAATTAAGAAAAAAACCACCCATATCTGTTAGGGTTCAACCATGGGAAGGTTTGAAATATGAATGGGAGGGGGAGAGGGGGATGGGGGACCATAGTGTGAAGGAAATGGAGAATGGGTAAAGGTAGAGATGGGGGTGAGGGGAACATATAGGTGGATTGGAGAGTGGTGGTAGGGGAAAGGATAATGGATCATGCTCAAAATCAGGGAGATGGGGGGATTTAGGGATAAGGGGGTGACTGAGGGGGGAAGTTATTTTTACAATAAATTAAAAATATTTAGAAGTGGTTTTTTAAAATGTGGCACTAAATATTCGATATATTTTTTAGCAGAAGTTTCTAAAACCACCACTAATATACCACAACTATTACCCTTTTATTGTATTGATTTTAGTGTCATCCCATTTAATAAAAGTTCTTGTTAATTTGATATAAAAATGATACTAATATTTTAAAGGATTATGTTATAAATATATGGAATTACCATCAAATGTGACCATGGAATCAATCCTTGAAATGTTAAAATCTAAATGATATTTATTTTTAAGGCTTATACCGAAAATTTATAATATTTCTCTAGAAATAAAGAAATTTATATGTGTTCGAACAACCACTTCATTAGAAACCAACTTCTGAAATTGTTCAACAAAATAATTTATATTACATAGATATACATCTAATATATGAAAATTATTTCTCCAAATTCTCCCTTATTACTATGGTTTCAAATTTTCAAAAACAATACAAGTCCCTAGGTACCTGTCGAATTATAGATAACTTTAAAAGGCTATATCAAGAGTAGGATATGATGAATAGTATGAAGCATACAAAGCACTTTTTAGGGCAGGATGACAGAAGGAACCTTAGTATCTTCTCATGTGCTCAATATAATTGGGTACATTAGTGACATGAACAAAATAGGCCACAATTTAAACTTTATTTGGACACTAATTGCATTATGAAATCACCACTAATAAAGTTTCTTCCAATTGTTTTGTGAATTAAAATATTAATGAATTTATTAAACGTTTACCATATCTTATCGAAATGATGATGATGGATGACCAATATATGGGTGGTAAAAGAACAAGTACCATGTTGATGATACAAAAAAGGAAAGGAATAAGTTTTTTCCAAAAGGGGAAGAAAAGTGTTTAGGAGGAGTATATACTAATAATTAAATCAAAAAAGATAAAGGATAGACTTTTTTTCATTGAGGAAAAGATGGACATTAGAGAATAAATTATGTGAATTACCTCAATGGTTATAAGATGCCTAGTGGAGAGTTCACATTAGGTATATATATTATAAATTTCCATTCTATTATCATTATTGATATATTATATCAACTATATTATTTATATGCGTTTTAAATGTATAGGAGGTCAACAAGTGAGAAATAAATAAATTTTGAAGATTGGAACTTACTTTCAAGTTATGTATCAAAGGAGTTGCTTCATTCATAACATGGATGATGAAATATTTTATATACCTATCATAAATGGTGTATTGTCTCATATTTCTCTTAACAGGAGAATATAAATAATCGTTATTTTAATAATTGAGATATATTTTTATAATATATATATTTATGATTTTATAACATATATTAAGGGAGACTAAAAATAACCCATAATAGTTGTGTAATTCGTCATATTTTCATTTATAGAAATGTATATAAAATATAATTTGATACAATGAAATTTAAACCAACATTCTCAAAGTGTTGAGTAAGAGTGAACTAGTCATGTGATATAGAAGTTCAAAAGTATTGTATCGACAATTGAAAGTGGGTAAAAGTTCAATCTAGAAGAAGAAAAAATCTGTTGAAAAAATCAACAATAACTCATCGATATGGCAGTCAAGGTCATTGAAATATATTATTGTTAGGTAGGGGGTATTAGTTTTATATTATGTATTATTAGAGATACTTGGAAGATTTTTAGAAACTCTATTGAATTTTCTTTTTGGATATAGGTGTTTTAAAAATAAATTATTTAATTTTTAATGTTATATGATACCAAATGTATAGTTTACATGTGTTGTTAATATAAAAGAGTTCATATTAAAAGAAGAATTGACAAAGATTGTAGTTTATATTTGTTCTATGAATCAATGAGATTCTAAATCAATTTAAAATGTATATGATTGTATCAATATCAAATGAACTGATTTAAAAGATTTGTATCTTCATCTCATTTCTTTTATATGATAAGAGAATTATTTCAATAAAAATGATTTACGGTAAATAAAAATTTATGATAGATGATTGTATACCCATGGTTAATGATTCATTGTATTCTATAACATGTTTGGAGAAGAAGATAATCATAAAATTATTTATCCAAGAAAAAAATTATATTGATTTATCACTTAAAATATGATGGAATATAATTCATACTAATCAAGGGTGTATTTTAATAAATTCTTTTTTTCATGAAAAAATGATTCGAACACATAGAATACCATATGTGACATGGATAAAATAGATCATTTATTAAATATTACTACTAAAATGAAATAAATGTTATTTCCAAACATAAAGTGGTTTGTGTATATTTGAAAGATATCCTAAAATAATAAATATGGAAATAAGGAAGCTAATAGAATCATGTTTTGACATAAAGAAGTTCAAAGTTAAAAAATAAATAATTAAACTTGTCTAATACAAAATTTTATTTCATTTAGTATCCAAAATAATTTTGGATAATAAATGACAATGAAAACATTAAAGAATAATATTAGTTATCATAAAAAATTAAATGTAACTTTATCCTAAATGGGTTTAGGATTTTAGGATAATGTAATAAAGTAAATGATAAATTATTTCAGAATTTCAAGGGAAACTTTTGATGGAAATAGTTCCCAAGATGACCATTATGAATTTAAAAATATTTATAAGTAGAAAATAGAAGTTGAAATTATAAAATTTGATGTTGTGAAGTAAAGAAGTTTGAATATATTAAAAATCATTGAGTAGTTACTAGTATAATACCTAAATCTCAGAACTATTCAAAATTGATTACTTCATATATGTTTCTCACTAAATTGTAAATGGGAGAGTTTATCACATGGTTATATAGAGATATGATTGGTTTTATATATGATGTAAAAAATTTATAATAGCTCAGAAATTATAGAACACATAAACCATATATGGAAATTTCTCATATATGATATGATCAATTATTGCTTATATTGGGTTTGTTAAATATTATTAAAAGATTTTTAAGAATATGTAATGTATCAAGGTATTTAAAATTAAATATCTACTTTATCATACTTTCACACTAACAACATAAATTTATATATAGATACACATTTTGTGATCTTTAACGATAGTTGACCTCTCCAAATATGACATTGAGGTTATCTATAACCAATATTTTTCATGGCGTATTGTAGATTATGATGAAATATTAAAGTTATTTGGATTGGGATTATTGTATAGAAATATAGAATATGATCATGATTCAAAAAACAATGAATAATATTCTTTGTGTGCACATGTGAACCCACTAATTATACCATAAGAAGTTTCATATAGATTACATTGGTATACATGGTGTTCATTAATTATATTTTATTCCACAAAACCTAATGCTAGTGAGGTATCTAGACTGGGAATCTTTATAGTTTGATACCCTACTTATGTAGGTATTTATATTTACATTGATCATGAAAGATTGATAAGGTGTGTTTCAAAACATGTATTCAATTAGAGCTTAACCAATATGGGATTAGTCATCATGTATGACGAGTGTGGCATCTGTTCCCTTTATTGAGAAATTCCATGGAGTGTGTGGCTATAGCACTAAATTACAGAAGATTCTTTATCTATTTGAAGGAGTGATAGGTGATGGGATAATCAATATAGATAAAACACAGGTGATGAATTCATAAACTATTTTCTTTTATAGTTTTATAATTGATAATATATTATTATTCTATATGGGATTGAGATACTCTATGTACCATGGTCACTCGATGACAAGGAAAAATAAAAACCTATGATAATTAAAATTTTCATATGATTCAGATTGGGGGATAAAAATGTTGAGATATTTTCTATAGAGATAATCCCAATTCCATTTATAACCTGAGTAACATTGGATATTTTCTAGAGTCTACTCCTTTCATACACTTATGGATCCATAGATTCATGTTTTTTCCAATTCTTTAAAGGAATGTGGGGTCACACATCATGGTAGACAAAATTGGGATTTATTTTGACTCACAGAGATACTTTAAAAGGAATTATATTTAATCCAAAGGTATTTTTTATTGGTATTCGCAATGTATTATATATGATATGATACATTGTTATGTTAATGATATGTTTCAAAAAATTATTTTGAAGATACATGAAACTATTTTGGATATGGTTTCTTAAATAATTGTATATCATAAAATATATGGTTATGTATAAAAAATCTATGAGGATTAAGTAAACGTTGGAGATTTTTTATATGCAATAAAATAGAAACCACTACATTTTGGTGGTGCATATGAGGTTGTGAATTAAAACATAAATCGCCAAAACATGGTGGTTCATGTGATGTTATTGTCTAAAGAAACAACCTACATATAGTATATGAAATTTGATTTGTTTCCATGGGTATTTGAGTTCTTCGATGTGGTTATCATTTATAGGACTTTTTAAATATATAAAATATTTTAGAGGATGTCTATTCATGCATTAAATTAATGAACTGGCCAAAGAATTAAATCAAGTGTAGTAACACTTGAGTTCATGTGTGATTTACTGAGGACCATCCTAGTTCTACATAAAACACTTCCATGTGGTAGTAGTGGGAGTGTGTAATTGTTTATGCCTTACTGATACTTCTCCTAACCCAAATTTATCATCTAACTTATCCACAGAATGATGAAGTGATAATACACAATGGGTGGAGGAAAATTAATCTTGTAGGATGAGAAATTCAATCAACTCATTGATACATTAAAATATGGGTGGATTTTGTCTTCCAATCATGTGATCTCCCTCAAAACCATTAAATGAACATCAAGGAGGTTATAGAAGAAATTTCAATTAATGGTAAACATGTTTCTTCATTTCAATTATATATACAATTTCATTTATCTTCCATGTTGTTCTTGTTTAATATTTTCTTTTTCTTATGCACCTATGATTAAGTGTTATCTACTCTAAGGAAACCCATATTATATGTAATATGTTTCTTATTTTTGAGATTAGTATACTAGTAATGCATATTAAATGAATTTCCTGATATATATATATATATACATGCAATGAATATAATAGATTAAGGAATTTTACATTAGTAAAGAAGTTGTCATACCTCAAGGTTATCACATGTATAGTAGTTGTAGGTTGTAATGGATTGTGTTTAATATCAATTTATATACATAAAAGGGTTTTAAAGGATTAAATTCAATGGTGACATAAGATTATTATTTCAGAAGTATAAATAATTAAGGATAATATCAATTTTCTATATTCAATTGAGAATAATACATATATGGTCCAAAACAAATCACCACTCTTTATTTCATGCTCATCAAATAATTATATCTATAATAATAATTCCAAATCCTTTTATCATTTGATCTTACTTGATCATCCAAATCACTTTCATAATCATTTCACATCCATTTCCACATCCCCACAATCATGACATCATCACTACGACACCACATCACCATAACACCAACCACTTAAAAACCATCATATCACCACATCACCATAACCAAACCCACATAAAAACTACCACATCATCATCACATCGACTCATTCTATAATCTTTCACCATAATATCATAAATATGTGAAAAAACCATAATCTATATAAGAAAGGGGAAATATGTGCATGTTATAACCTTGGGATTCCTCTTAATTCTTTTGTGACCCAAAAAATATGACTGCACTATAATTTACTTATTTCTATATAAAATTATTGAATTGATATAATTATAGTTAGTGATGTAGATAATGGTTACAACTAGGTTATTCTATAACTATTACCTCTTATTTGGCTTAGTTTCTTAATCCCTTTTTCTAATAAACTCTTGATTTTTTTAGTTGAACTCACACGTGTCTATACAAATACATTTAGTTTACATTTATAAAGAATTGTTTATAAATATAATCTTACTAGGTTCTCCCATGTTCTCCACCCTCTATTATTTTCCTAATTTTATTTACCAGATGGTTCAACGGAGATTGGAGGTATATTTATTTTGTTAGATTTATTGGATTCTTGGATGAATCACTGACTCAGTCCTTGTTTCATTATATTTATTAACCAGTAGTGAAAATTTAGGGATGTGATTATATCATTTCAAATTATATATGGTGTTTATTAGTGGTTATACTTTATTTTCATGAATAATTATGAAGGTAATTCCTCTCATATGTGTGATCAATACCCTCATTTCTAGTCACCAACCCATGACATATTAGAGGTGGGATTCAAAGGTATCACATGTTTTCACTACCTACCTGGGTGAGATTTCAGTGGGGGAATATAGTGACATGAAGAATATGTAAGGAATATATTATATGATAATTGTTAGGTAGATCAATGGTGGATTGTGTTGGCAGAGAGTGATGGGGTGTCAAGGGAAACCCTAATGTTGCTTTTTATGAGTCATTCATGAGGAAAGATGATATTTGGTTTTTTATTTAAGATCTGGGCATATATCTAGTCTATATGCAACCCTTTATTTCATTGGAACTGCTTTCTAGCATTGAAAAGTGAAACAAAACATGGGATGGGATGAACAAAATGGTCCTCCAGCTGGCTCGGGGTCTGTCTTTAGACATCGGTAGGGATGATGGTGGTGTTGATCCTCATGTGGTTGTGTTCAATGATGTAGTTAAAGTGATGTTTCCACCTACTACCATGTAGTATTTTTTATAAAATAATATTTCTAGAATCATTTAGGACTATGTGAAGAAGGAATCATTGCCTTTCATCCTATTCTCACATGAAGAGGTATATCCTTTGTTGAAGCCCTCTCTAAGGGAACACTTCAGGAATCTGATGGTTTATCACATGATGCTCGAGAACCCTGAATATCAAGATATAATAGCTAAATATTTATTTTTATTATTGATCTGGTGGCACTCATAGAGATATTATATGGATGTAGGTTCTCTGCTTATTGGGAGTTTAATTTTGCCTATGGGGAAAAAACTGAACAAAACAGAGGAGTGGAAATCCATGATTTCTTAGATCTGTGGAATTCCAAATTTATGGATTTTCCCCATTAGTAAGGGTTATTTCTATATTTTACTCCCATATACAACTGATAGATTGAAGTCCTGGAGTGATGGTTTCTTCCCGTTGAGTCTAGGTGTTTTTCTACCTTCTAGATTGGAGTTTGATTTCATTACCTACGCACAAAAGAATTCTAATAACTATATATGGATGGATGATAACACCATAGAATGAAAATTTGGGTATTTCACCAGGGTCTTGGTTGATGTGTATATGTTTATGAATATTCCTAATTGTTCTTCCTTTATGGCCAATGGTGATAGTATAGAGGTTGATTTTTAATATGAATCCATGGTATTTGTTTTTAATTTCCTTAGTCTGGTGGGGCATAATGTTTCCGAATTTAGGAATGCTAGTAAAATTCATTTTATGTAGGTGGGGACTTCCTCATAGCATGGGCACATGAAACATCATATCATCTAAAATGTGGTAAAGGAGTCACAAATGAAACAAGCCTCAGTCGGTAAGGTCTCTAGAGATATGACTCATTATGCATATTCCAAGGTGAATCCCAAGCCTTAACAGTTTCCTACCACTAATATCCAAGAGAATACTCAAAATGATCAGGTTTCCTTTGATAATCTGTATGAAACATCTTTGGGTTTCATTTTTCTAATACTATTGTCACTGATACAAGTCACCCCCATTGGGAATCATTTAAGGATGCTCTTATTTGGAGTACTACAATGATTATCTCTAAGGAAGGTAATGAAAAATATGATGACGCTGAACATATGGTGATTCATTTGGTAAGAGGTATGTCTCCCATGAGACAACCAATGGTAAGGGAGAATTATCTTAGTTTTATTGATATTATTAATAGATATAATTGTAATAATGTTTTCCATAATGAATTTGGAATCATTTAGGAAATGTTTTGAGGAAAATCCTCAGGTGTTTAGCCTAAGGAATGAGGCATTTTTGACTCGAAGGATTATACAAATCTAGATGATGTATTGATTCAAAAAATTAATATCAGTGGGGGAAATGAATCTTATTATGAGGAATCATTAGGCATAGATGAACAAAATGAAACTTAGCAAGCCCTGAAGTAGTTGAAGTTAAGAAGAAACCCCCATCGTCAAGTTTTCTCTAAAGGGATGGATGGTAGGCATAAAGGGTGGAGATCACGATTTGAAATTTTGTTTCATAATGGTGTTGAATGTGCCATTTTTCTACTATGTTTTCACTATCTCATTTTCTTGTTTACTTTACTTTTTTCAAATAAATTTCTAGGACCATAGGATTTAATACATGGTTTTCACCATTTCAGGTATACTATATGATAAAGTTACCCTTAAATTAGAGAAATGCTTATTTTTTGGATATCTCATAAAAAATATGATATATTATTTCTATAATATTATTGATCACAATGAGATTGTGGAAAAAAATGATATATTTTATAAGAATAAATATAAAATTCAATGATTTAGTGAGTGAAAATTTGAACTTTGAAAATTTCCACACCAAAAAATTATTAGTTTTCTTAGGATAGAAATTGAGTTGGATCCACAAGGATTTGTTGGAGAAGAACAAAATCATGCTATAAAAGAACCTCAATGTTCTGGAAGGATTCACTAGGATCTAGAAAAAAATGATCTATAATGGTAAATTATGATAAATTAATGTTTATAGATGATGATCTAACTATATATTGAGAGTAAATTGAGAGGTATAGTTTTGATAAATAGATATATTATATTAATTATACGCATAGGTCTAATGTATGTTTTCTATAACAAAACAATCATGGAAGTTAGTACATCTACATATAAATCATTTCTGTTGTAAAGGGTTACAAAAAAAATCATTGTATTGACTAAAAATACATTTTCTCTAGTTGTGATGATACATTACATACAAATATAAATTACCATAGAAAATCATTATAATTATGATATATATCAAATGGATTTAAAATACTCCTTTCATTAATGGGATGTTTTTAATTATTTTGTATATGATACAACCCATTGGTTTTGAATTTCAAAATGTGTATACTAATGATTTAAATTTTAAACAAGGCATTTATGGATTTCATAAAGCTTCTCAAATTTTGAATATCAAATATAATGATTCTATAAAATATTTTGTTTTCATAAAAAACAAGAATTATTCTTGTGTATAAATGTGGATTATTGTGATAGTGTAGGTATTTTTGATATTTTATGTGGATGATATACTTATTATCAGGAATAATTTCCTTACTTTACATTTTATATGTGTGGTTAGAAAAATACTTCTTAATGAACGACATGGGTGAAACAACATACATACTGGGCATGAAGATCTATATATATATATCCAAGAGGCTATTTGGACCAAGTCAAAACAAATATATTGTTCAGGTGCTAAATATTTTTATTATGGGTAACTCTAAAAGTGTTTTTACTATTTTCTCATGTAATTAGTCTTATAAAGATTAAAAATCCTTTTAAAGTGTAATAAAATGATGGATGAAATTATTTATGAGTCTTATATTGGATCTACTATGTATGTAATGTCATTTACCTAATTTGATATCTATTAAAAATTGAGGATTACTAGTACGTAACAATCTAATCATACATAGAGTCACTATATTACATAAATAACACCCTAAAGTACATATAAATAAATAAGTATATGTCCTTAATATTTGGAGGAGTCGATGTGTTCATTATAACGGGTTACACTAATACCAGTTTCCTATCCAACAAAGATTATATGTGATCTCAATATGGTATTTTTTTATAAATATTTTATCACTCAGATAGAAGAGTTAACAACAAGACACTATAGAGGGCTCAAAAATTGAGGAAAGATACATTAAATAATAAATTTCTATTATTTATGTTTTTATGATCAATTGTTTCATCTCGAATCTTGGGGTGGTTCTTAGAATTCATGGACCATTTGAACGTTACTATAGAAAAAAATGGATCTATTTCTCTGGACAGGGAATCATGGTCTCACCAAAGGAATAAATACATCTTTCAAAATTAATATATCATTCATGAGATTATTGAGAGGGGATATGTAAAGATCTATTGGGAGTCAGCATAGGATAATGTAGTGGATACATTGAACTAACTGTTAAAACTGAAAAGGCATGAGGTTCAAATTGAATCTTCTAGTTTTAAAAGCATGGTATATTTGATGTATTGATTATAAAATGTATTATGATTTTATAATAAATACAATATTTTTTCCCATTTATTTATGTGTTCTAGATTTATATAACATGAACATTGGAATGATAATATCCCTTCAATTTATAACATTGATTTTTCCACAATAGATAATTATATCAGTGTATTATGGGTTTTAAGGTTATATTAAAATTGAATTTAGTAGAATATTATAATTGATGCAAAGAGTTGTATAATATTTACAAATAATAAACTCATGGGGTAACATATTGATACTTTCTATATAGACAGTCTCATAGACTTATATCCCAAGGAATGTTGTATGACTATTGATATACTTAGCGGTTTATAGATATTTTGAATCCCCATTACATGATTTTGGTAAGAGAACTTCCATGGGAGCCTTCATGCTTTTATTTTTTTCTTACACAAACCTAGAGGCTTAGCTAATCAAATGTGGTTAGGTATGTTTCTAATCATTCCCTTGTCTAGATATTACCCAATATAATATTGTTCCTTATGCATAATAAGAAAAGACATCTCAAATCTATAACTAAATAAAATTGTGAAAATTCATGGCCATTATTAGTTGAGTGGAATGTGATTTTCACTAATAATTGGATCTATAACATGTGATGTATCCATTAATACCACTTATTTTATTACAAAGTATCAATAATGTATGAGTTGGCCTATACTGGATTAATAGTTCCAAATTATAATTATCACTCAATGTAATAGAAAAATGAATTTTATAAATTTAAATTAGGTGTAAATTATAAATATATTTTGGACATTTTAATATGGATATATGAGTATGTTTGATCATGATAACACCATGCCACTTTATTGCTTGATTATCGCTAACGTTTTTGTATAATCCACCCTTTCTATACATCAAAGAAATCAGGATTTTATATTTTTTTCTAAATGTTATAAATGAATTTAGGGTAACTATAAATACCATGACCCTATTGGACCAGAACCAATGATTACGTTATTACATTATCACTAGAAGCAGTAAATTTTTTCCAAAAGTATAAAATATTTAATTAGTCATAGAAAATTTAATTTTTAATTGAATCTATTATTAAAATTGAAAAAATAAAATGTAATATTGAATTTTCTTAAAGAACACTATTATTCTTTCTATCATATCCCCATAATACACATTATATTATCATGTGGAAAAGAAACAGAGGAAATGGTAGATCTTGGATGCTCTATAAAGGAATGAATAAAATAAAATCTATCATAAAATAATTACAGAATGAATAATTTGGAAAAAATTAATGATGATCAAATAACTTCATATAAATAATCAAATGATCTTGAAACTTATTCATGGATTACAGAATTTCATAAATAATCACATGGAAATGAATAAATTATTTTATAATAATGGAATTCATATGTCTGACAACATTAACATAACATTGTGGTCGTATTCCAAAGTATATTATATTAATGGGTAATACCTTTTCCAAATACCAAACATGTTTTGTCTCATGATACAGACTAATTGATCAAGAGGCTATGTAATTTTTGGTTTTACCCAACACATAATTATTCTAATACATTAACATTATGAATAAAAAAACTTATTCAATATGCCATAATAAAAAAATAGTCCATATATGAAGCACTAGCCTATATAATGTCAAAGACATTTGGAGTTAAAATGGCCACAATCTATCTAGAAAAATAATATGGATGGTATCATTAAAATATATCCAAAGTGAAGAATATGTAAAATAATTTCTTGTTTTCATTAATGAATATAAATACACTAAAATTATAATTAAAAACATTCTTGAGGAAAATAATCTTTTCATTTTAAATATAAGTTTTAAAAAAATACTCTTGAATATTAAGAAAAAATTATCATTGAAAAGAACCATTAAAAAATTTTAGTAGTATTTAATCTATTGAGCATTCATGGTGGTGGTAAAGGTTTTTCATGTTATTTATGTCAACTCAATGATTCCTTTCACGTTTTTTATAAAAATTAAAAAGTAATTCATTTAAAAAATTAATATAATATCACTTCTAAAAATATTTAAATATTCAATCAGGAATAAAATGACATTAAAAATTATAGGATAATATAAAAAACATGGTTTCCATAAAGAAATTGCTTTTTGTATGATGGGTTATTAAAGATAATAAAATGAAAGGAAAATATATAACAAGAAAAAGTAATAATAGTATAAGAACATTTATGCGATTATTGAGGGATACTTCGTAAAATTTCATCATCGGAAACATACTCATAAACATTCCTAATAATGAATGATAATGTTATATAAATCCCATTCTGCTTTAGAATATTTTGAATCATAGACCACATGAATAACATTAAATTTAAATTCAAATATCATTAAAAATATATATTAATGATATAATATGTCAAATGGGTATTATACACACCACACAAAAGAAACAAGTGGTGAACATGGCCTTTGTATCCTAGAAATAAAAGTTGGAAAATATATACCGTACTTCAAGTTCAAATTTTGTTGAGAGAATTATAAAACATTGTATAATAAATTTAAATTTATTATAATTAAATTAGATAATAATTTACATAATTATAATATTATATATTATCCACTTATAATTTTTCTATAACCAATTAATAATAATTGTTTATTAAAATAATCGTTTTCAGTTCTTAACTGTTTCGTTTTACTGAGAGTTTCAGTTCGATGGTTATGGTACTTCTACATTGATCATGGTTCTATAATATAAAAAAATATTCATGATATAAATATCATAAATATTCATTATATATACATATATATAAATTCATTCATAAAATAAAGAGATAGAAAAATAAATTACACCATTCATAGAGATGGTAAGTCGTATGTACACATGAACAATGGTTTACCTTTTCAGTTATTAGATCAAAATAAAGTTAAATAAACGTGCGACATTACCGTTTTCTAATGAAGAAAATCACATCTCTTTGGGGAGGAGGTAGTCCACATGTATAAACGTGCGACATTACTATTTTCCAATGAATTGGATGGAAATAAGGTACATATGATATTATGATTATATAATTAGAATTATATTATAAATATCATATATAAATTTTTATCCATCACAACAACCATAATTTAATGATTGTGATGGAAAATGAATTGTATCGCTCTGTGGTGGTTGCATGCCACAAATACGTACAAGGGAAACTTTCACTTCCCATTTTATGAAAAAAAATGTTGAATAAGGGTGGTTACATCTTAATAATAACATTTAAGTATATTTAGGATACATAGGTTATTATTTTATGATAAATGCCTTTTATATAGATAAGGTAGAATAAGAAATACATTCAAATAGTTTAGGTAAGACAACTACCTAATCTTCAGTAGACCATCTTTAGATGAATTTATAAGGATTCTTAGAATGGTTGTTTAAGAATAAAGGCTCCCCAAATTCATCAAAATGAAAAATTAAAAGATAATTGGGTATGGTTTGGTTGAAATATATTTCTCAATGAAGTGTAATAAAAAGAGATAAGGGGTTTACATTTATAATCGCGGGAAAGGACTCACTTAAAATTAACAAAAATATTTAAACCCAATAAATTTATATCTCATTTAAAATGATTCCAAATAGAAATTAATTCAAATAAATAGAAGATATTTTTTAGATATCTTCATAAAATAAAATTTATATTGGTTTTGGATTTGGAGTAATTTTATCTCTTATATTTTGGTTTAATCTCATCATTAACCAATTGTAACCTTAACATTGGTAATGAACTTTTGAATTTTAAAATGTTATAATTTTACTTATACTGTAAAAAATGGAATAGAAGTGGAAAATGGGTGATATTTTAGACCATTTATCATCCTAAATTTTCTATTTAAATATTATTATTATTTTTAAATAATTTTATAAAATATTATTTTTCATAAAATATTATTAATGTAATTTTTTACATTATTAATTTAAATTACTTTATAGACATCAATATAATAAATAAATTCACATATAAGCCTTCAAAACATCGCAAATGTATAATATATATCTAAAAACGTTTTAAGTAACTATAAATCCCCCAAAAAAATTAATTTTGTATTTTTTAAATTAATTTACATGATTTTTCTACTGCTTGCACAAGAACTGTGTTGACAATGTATAGAAATTTAAAGATATTATTTAATTATTAAAAAAATATACATCATACAAAGAAGTTAATTTTTCTAAAGACACATTTGGATTCATTTATATAATATTATTATCCCTATGTGACCATATAAAAATAATTAAAATCCGCAGAATGACTTTTTAGAATTTTCGGTGCATAATCTAATATAAATGTCATTATATAGAGAAAATGGAAACAACATGATATATATTCGATTTTGGTATGAAAATGTTAATATTTATCCCATAAAATGAAATAAAGGAAAGTGTTGGGTTGATTTTGAGACCCCATCCCAGGGTTTTAACCCTATTTTACACATTTTACAGTTACCGTGATGGTAAATTTTTACCACAGTTACTATTCAAAATGACCATAAATAAAAGGGAACTATTTATCAAATTTTAACCTCGTGATTAAAATTATAGTATGTATTTTTTAATTTTAAATTCCAAAAAATGCAATAAATTATTTTTTAAATAAATCTATAAAATGCATTTCAATAGGATTATTATAGAAATGTGTTTTTATGCATAATAATTAACTTATATCTCAATAATGAAAATTGATGATTCAAATGGAATTAATTAGATTATTATAAATCAAATGAATCATTTTTTACTATGATAACAAATCAAAAATATATTTAAATGTTAAAATTACTTGATTTAATGAAAAATATTATAGTTTTTGACAAATTTATATTTATCCCCATTTAATGATTAATAAATAATTTTTGAGAAAACATAGAATTTCACCATATTTTAATTTGTTTATGTTGATTTAAAAAAATCATTTTTTAATTTTTTTTAAATTTTACAGAAGTTATTTATAATTTCCTCACACAAAATGAAATAAAAATAATTTTTAACGAAAATGAATTATTGAAGCATAAAATGAATTTACTAAACATTGAGTACTTATTTTCTAATAATTAATAAGTATATTTGTATTATATAGTTAAATTACTAATATATTTCAAAATTAGGTTTCTTATATTTAAATCATCCAATTAAATAGCTAGGTTATATTGACCACATTTAAATAATAATATTTGTTATGATTTATCTAAATTTGATTAATGATTTGTGTGGTTTGTTAATAAAACAAATGATATTATAATTATTTTGAATAATTTTTTTCTTTGTTACATACCCCCCTAATAAAATTCAACCTCATAATTTTTTATCATTCTACATAGGTTCTATATTTTTAAATACCATTTTTCTAAACCCACACCATACTAAGGGATAATAAAATTCCATTAAAATGGGAAAGATGAAAAAATAATGCTTACCTAAAATAACAGATAATCGTGCTCCCAGATAAGGATAATTTTGTGGGGTGAGGAGGATAAAGTATTAGTCATGGAATATAAAATTATCATCCAAGTAATAATATAGAGTGATAGTGAACATGGACATGAGAATGTTATTAACCACAAAACCAAAAATCTATAATGGGGGAAAAGAAAATATATTCATCAGAATAAAAGGTAAAAGAATAACATTTTTATTTCAAGATCTCCCTTAAAAAAATGAGAGAATGTTTAAATATAAAATAGAAATTGTGGTAAAATTTACTTAATTAATTAATTTCCATTTTTAAATCACAATTCCATCCTTCAGTTGTGATTTGTTTAATTTTTTATTCATCTCATACTCCAAAAAATGAATATTAAAATGAAGTTTTTTATGCCTAAAGAGCTACAATGAAATTTTAATTTGATTATAATATCAATAAAATAATTATAATACATTCCGCCTTTCACTAGATATTTACCAACACCCAAATTATTAGCATAGGTTATACAATATGGATAAGTCATAGATTAATCTCTAAATCCCTAACAGTAATTCCAAAAATTCAACTTAAACCATTTTATAAGTAGTTAACCTTAAAAGTATTCCAATATATATCTGACCAAATTCAAAATAAAAAAATAGAAAAAAATTCACTTAATTTAAAAAAAATCTTAACATTAACTCCCCCAAATAACATAAAGTAGCTCTTCATTTCACACACCAAATATAAGAGTACCTTGATCCAATATTCTCCTAAAACATGGTAATAACCAGAATTACCATAAAACCTCAATGAAAACAAAAATTATTCAAAAAAATTATTAATCCAAATACCTTCAATAAAATCATATAATATCTAATATATTTTACCAATCAAAAAAATTAGTAAACTCCATCAATGAAAAAAATTCAACTTTATCATCAAATCATGTCCATGGTCACCAATACTATCCCACTAACATTATCAATATCCATCATCTATTTATGTCAACTAAACATTATTATCTCAAAATCAATCATTTATAAAGGTTTGTATATCCCTCAATCATGTGTTTTCCAAAAATATCCCCTTACCACTTAATCATGTTTCTAGTTTATCGATACTATTAAAAATATGCATTCAAATCCATTAGAATAAACTATTGTAGAAAAATTAAGTAGAATTTAATGGTTATCATAACCATAATATCCTTGATAAAACACTTATATAACATAATTCTGGAATACCAATACATACACAAATTATTCATTCCACTTAATCGATCAACATTACATAGTCAATTAGGAGTTAACCATTTGATTATGTAATTGAATAACATAATTCCCATGTTTACCACACATATGACATTGAACTATTTTTGGTATCATAGGATGAATTTAATTTTTTTTCTATTAAACTATTCAGTTTTTTCATGGAAATTACATTCTATATACAATTATTTTAAACTGATAAAACATTTTCTAATTTTTTTAGGACATTCTACTATGTTTCTTCATTTCTATCATGAAGGAAATTAAGACTTCTTTCCTTCATGGTCCCCACCACAAAATATCTTAATAAACTCTATTCTTATTTTCCTTAGTTATTAGATAAGTTTTTAAAAGTATATTTTGTTAATCATATATCATGATAAATAATTATGAGTAATCATAATATCTCTCACTCTAGTCACCATCCTATTTGGTGGATCATAATCACCACATTTTCAATCAAATTCAATGTTTACTTTATTTCTCCTGATTCCATCCATTAATAATACCAAAAATCAATGTGTAAGCAACAATAATCATAGTGATAAGTCATATAATCATGAAGAATATTTTGGAGGATGTATAAATAATTAAATATTGTTTTCAATCTATGAAACCTTATGTTTAACCTATTCCATTAAAGGTAACCATCTGTTCAAATCCTTTATAATGGATTATAAATAAAATTTTATTTAAACAATGCATATCCCTAGAGAGTATAAAACTAGATGAATTGTAATGAAAAACACATAGCGTACCAGAATGACAGCTTATGTATACTCGGCCAACTATTTTTCAGGTTTAATACCCCAGGATGAGTATTTTTGAAAACCACATGCATTTTTAGAATTGAAAAATGGTTATATTTTTTGGTAAACCACATAATCATTACCATACCAAAAACATTATGATATTATCCTATAACTACAAATATCCTAAATATCATTCATAGGGTTATAAACCCTAATTTATGTTTTCTTAAATCTAGTTACCAAGGCTTCTACTAAAGATCATCTAATACTAATTACAAAGACCGAAAACCATGTATCCTAGATATGTTGGTAACATTATTTCCTTGGCATAATATACAAGCTATCACATCCTAAAGGAACAAATAGTTTACTATTCTTTCGAAAACTAGATACATACTTGAATCTAACATTACATTTTAAAATGTTAAATGCAACATTGTATATTATTTGATAACACCTTTATTACCTCTATAATGTACCTATATATCAATCGTTGTACTATTCTTGTAATACTGTGCAAAGGAAAATAATAAAGTGGTGAGATTATATGCTCAGTAAGGGAAATAATATAATTAAGGCTATCATATAATGAATAAGGCTTGATTAATATAGAATGAATAAATAATGATCTAATAATTCCCTATAAGTAATAACATGTTCTAGAAAATTATCATTTGATTACATAAAATTATGAATAATCACATGGACAAGAATAAATTATTTCAGAAAAATGTAATACATAATTTCATATACCTTGAACTTATCATTGATTCCTCATGACAAGACATCTAACATAAATGGGTAATCCCTTGTCCAAATACCCAACCTATTTTTTATCATGATACCAATCAAGGAATCAAGGGGTTATTTAATTCTAGCACCAACCCATCACAAAAAAATGACAAATTCTTCATCATATTAATAAACAATACCACTAAAGAAATATACATTCATAATCAAAATTTTCTATATAAGGATAAACAACATACAAAATGATAATAATTTTCTTAGTTAAAAAAATTATAAACCATCAAAATATATAATAAGTAGGGTATCATTAAAATGGATCCCTAATATATCATAAGTAAAATAAGGGTTTATTTTCACTGATGAATAAAAATATAGTGAAAATATTCTTAAAATCATTCTTGAGGAAAATATTATTTTCACATTGAAAATTTCTTTTAAAAACATTACATTTCTAGAATATTTGGGAAAATATATTATTTGAAAATAAAAATATAAGCTTGTGATGTTTGATACAAATAATTTATAGGTCATCATGTCGGGAAAGTTCATTCATTTGTTATACATTAAAACAAAATTCCATTAATATTTTTAGTTAAAACTCCAATGGAAATAATTCCGAAAACTAAAAGAAGACTTCTTTTAAGAAAATTTATAATTTTAATCACGGGTAAAAATTACATTAAAAAATAAAATGAGAGTATAAAAAACATTCCTCAATTTGTTCTAAAAAAGATAGATATGGGAAAAAGAAAATTTTGAAAAAATATAGGAATAATGTCAGTTTTTCTTTAAAAACATTATTTTAATATCTTGATTATGTAAGGGGGGAAAAATTAAAGGAAAACATTTACCCTCCTTAACATTACTATAGAAAAAAATATGGGATTCATTAAGTATTGATTATAAAATTTTATCACCATAAACATAATCATAAAAAATCTCAACAAATAATGATTTTTTGACCTAACTACCTTACAACATTGAAATTTATTGAATCATAAGCCCCATGAATGAATAACATAAAATGAAAATTTAAATATCATTGATAATTTATATTAATTATATAACATGTAAAAAGGAAATTATATACATCAAAAAAAAGAAACATGTTTTAGATATGGCATATGTCTCTATGAAATAAAAGTGAGACAAGAAATACTTTACACTATGTTTGAATTGCTTTGAAATAATTCTTAAAACATGTATAAAAATTTTAAAATTATTACTTTTATATAAAAAAATTATATAATTATACTATTATATATGATATACTTATAACATTTTAACACCCATTTAGTAATAATTTCTCATTAGAATTGTCATTTTCAGGTGTTAAGTGTTTCATTTTTCTGATAGTTTCAGTTCATAAGTTATATTCCTTATACATTGACCATAGTTTAGAAATATTAATAATTTTATTCATGATTTAAATGTTATATATATATATACACAGAAATTTATACATAAAATAAATTGATATAAAAATTAATTACCTCATTCTTGGAGACGATAGGTCATACCTATGCATGAATGATTTTTTTTCAGTTTCTAATAGATAAAATGAAATATTGGTAAATAATAATTATAATTTAAATAATAAATATTATATTATATATAACATAATTTTTTATTAAATTAATCCTTATTACCATCTATTTAAAGTGAAAATGTAAACAAATAACAACACTTGGTGGAGGTTATACTCCACACCTATGAACGAGGGAAGTAATCGTTTTCCAATGGATTAGAAGGTAAGAAGTTAAATATGATATTATAATTCATAAATAATAATTATTTCATGAATATCATATATATATTTTATTCCTATCATAATAACCTTCCCTGAATAATGGTGGTGGAAAATGAACTATATCACCATGTGGAGGATGTAGTCTACTTGTACACACAATCGATACTTTCACTTTCCATTTGATGGAAAATAGGGAAAATAATTATGGTTAAAAATTCATAATAAACATTATTTGTAATTATAATACAGAATTAATCATTTTATGAAAAATACCATATACTTTGATAAGGTAGATAAAGAAATAAATTGATAGAGGTTGGGTAAGAATTTAATCTCTTCATTGGGGAACATCATTATGTTCCCTTCTGAATGACACTTGGAATGGTATCTTTAGAATACATGTACCTATAATTAATTACTATATATTTTGATAAGATAATTTTATAGTGGTTTTTTGAGATAAATAGATCAAATTGGTGTAATGAAAAGAGAAAAGCAGGTATCTTCTTGATGTAATGAAAAATACACACTTGGAATTAGTAAAAATACTTTAATATAATTAATATCTTTCCCAAGTATAATTCTTACAAATAGCCATGATTTAAAATAATAAGATTATTTGGTATAAATAACAATATAAAATTAAATTTATACAGGTTTTTTTTCATTTAAAACCTTAATTTTTAGTTTAAACCTTTATTAACTAATTTTATCCTTAACTGCAATAATGAATTTTTTAGTCATAAATGCTTATAATTTTACTTATAAGTTAACAATTATATAATAAATGTATAATTTAAGAAACTTTTGACAATTTATTATCGTAATTATCTTTTTCTATATTTTTATAATTTTTAAATAATTTAATAAAATGTTATTATTTTAAAAATTATTATTACTGTCATTATGATACTATTAATTTAATTTTAGTTTAAAGAGATCAAGATATTAATGGAATAAAAATATAAAACTTTTAAAAATACCTAATATTTTAAAATTTTATAAAAAAAAATCTTATGTACTATAGCTCCTCTAAATAATATTACTTTAAGTGTTTTTTAAATCATATAAAATATTTTTTACAAATTGCACAAGCACTATGTCAGCATTGTGAAAGAATATAAATAAATTATATAATTAATTATATGAAAAATAAATTACCCTAAAAATATTAAATTCATAACATTAAAAATAAAATTTTATGTTTAATTATATAATATTATTATCTCTGTGATAACATATAAATGAATTTAATTGAAGGGAATGACATTTTATAATTTCTATTACATTAAATAATATAAATATCATTATCCGGGCAAAATAGAACACAAATTTCATATATTATAATTTGGAATGAATATGGTCAAATATATCTCACAAAATCATATAAAGTCATGTTTTTTGTGGATTTTGGAAACCTATCACCTCATTTTGACCTTTTTTTATTGATTTAACCCTAATCAAAATGATAATTATTTACCATGTTTTCTATTCAAAATGACCAAAAAATATATGGGATATATTTTAAAAAAATAAAATCATGATTAAAAATATTGTATAAATTTTTATAGATTAAATTCATAAATTTTTTAAAATTAAATATAATATAAATGTGTAAAACGCAATAAAAACAGTTTTTTAAACACGTTTTTAATCATAAAAGTTATCATATATCAAAATCATGTAAATAGATGATTAAAATAAAATTAATAAAATTAATATATTTCATTTGGATCATATGTCACCTAAATAAAAAATATAATATATAATGGAATATTAAAATTACTTGATTTAATAAAAAATGAGAATGTTTGAATTTTTTTAAATTATTCACTAAAAAATCAATAATTTTAGAAAAATATCAAGGGTTTAGTTTAATTTAATTTTCACATAATTTGTTTTAAAACAATTATTTTCATTTTAAAAAATAAAATTTCTAAAATGAAAGAAATTAATTAAAATTTCTATGCTCAAAATTCAATAAAATCATTTTTGAAGAAAATTAATTTTTGAAGCATATAATGACTTTACTAAAAAATCAATGATTATTTAATAATAATTAATCAAAAAAAAATATTTTTTATAGGAATTATACATAAATTTTATAATGAGGTTACTCATATTCATAGCCACCAATTTAACAGAGAAATTATAATGGTCACATTTAACTAATAATGTTTTTTAATATATGTCAAATCTATTAACGTTTAAGGTTTGGTGTTATGAAATTTATCATGATTATTATTATTTTAAATAATTTTTTGTGATGTTATAATCCCACATATAAGACTTTTAATAAGGATTAAATTTTGGAAAAAGTGTTTTTTCCAAATTTAATAGAGTTTTATAAATCACATATAAAAGAATTTTGATGGATTCACAATGATTTGTGAAGGATTGCATAATCTTTTTTTGGAATATGAGTGAAATTATATGATTGTAATAAGTTCACTAAAATTGAGAATTATTATTATAGGATATACCTTAATTATTATATTATGATATGAATATGATACATATAAAAATGGATTAATATTGTGTTTCTTTTAATATACAATGGGATTATGATAAAGGTGTATGAATTACTACCAGATATACCATAATTATTGTACTTTGGATATGGATCATTAGGAGGGTTCATTTATGTCATGACTAATCTCTTGAAACAATGAAATGATCTTATCCCAAGTGGGCATAAATTATGGGTAATGAATGCTGGTTATTATGCGATAAAATATAACCCTCATCTCCCATCATTCATGAAGGAACCTATAAAAAGGATGTGATCCTCCAATTATGTGTTAGAGTGTGAGTTTTATTGTTAATAAATTGATAAAGCTCTCTATTCCTCCTTTTACTTCATTTATCATCACTAAGACTGTTCTAGAATAACTTTGAGTATATGGGATCCTTTTACTGTATAAAAGGGTATTAGTGTCTAGTGTCATCACTGTATGAGTGAGAGTCCTTAGATTTCCATTAGGAGATCATGATCAAGTTTACTCCATCATGAACACTAGATATGGAGAACACTACATATGAGGTACACTGTTTATTTATGTTCTTCATAATACATATTGTTTCAGTTATTATATATTGGAAAAATGAGTGGGTTTCATTCAATGCATTTATTATTTAATGATTTTAGAGAACACATCACATAGTTGGTCATAAATATTATTTATAGTGTAATTACTTTTAATAGATTATTAATATTTATATGGTATTTGGTAATGTGCCAAAATGGAAAATAATCCCATTATACTGAAATTCCATAGAAAATAATTTGTAAGTGAGGTGATTTAATTTACTAATTTTTTCATAGCTCGTGACAATTCAATGTGAGGGTCATAAAACTGACGGGGATTGTGTATTGATGTGATAATGAGGGATGGGGAATAATGTGTTAGTGAGTTACATGGGTAAATTCTAACTTATAAAAATATATTTCTTTTGAAAGTGTTTCATACATTGAGGGGTTAACATTATATGGTTCATGTCGTCGTGGTATGGAGTTATTCAAAATATAGTAGAAGTAGTTCGATGTAATGAATGTGTGGAATGATGATAGTGGAATGAGTTTATAGTGGTTTTATAACTTGAATTTAATAAGAACACCTAAAATATCTCTAGTTTTAATTGATGGACGTGTGAATGTGGAACGAAATTCAATATTATATGCTTTGGATTAATCGGGTTATCTGATATATTTTGGATATGGGATGGGGTTTTGGTATTAATTTAGGCCCTGGATATGAGTAATAATAGTGACATTGTGTGGTTATACTCCCTGAGATCAAAATTTTAGTTGATTTATGTGGCAGCATGGTATATCTATGTTGTCTGGATACATTCCCTGGGAACTTCATATGTGTGTTTTAATAGGTTGGAGATTAAATGGACAATGATGGTTTTAATCTATTTATGAATGTGATAGTTTTTTTAAGGATGTTATGAGTTTTTGTGAGTGCATTGTAGCCATGGTAATGATGATGATTATTATGATGATGTTGTTGTTGTAGATTATGGTGTTGAAATATTGGATGATATTGATAGCCCTGGTGGATATGTGATGTGGTAATGATTATGAAAGTTGATTAGGGTATATTTCTTGGGGTAAGGCACTTTGTAATACATGAAGAGTCTCATAGTGTGGACAACTCCGCAACCAATTTAAGTTATAGTGGAAATAATCCATGACGGTGGAAACTTATGAAAACAATGATCCCCTGTATGTGGAAAACAACCCAACCAATAGATGTAGATGATATCCTAGTTTGTTCCCAGTGAATGTATTGTTACTTATTGGTGGAGTTCTTCTTAGTTACTTCCCTTTATGAGGATAAATACTTATTGTGGGTGATGCGATTATAATGAGTTCTCACTTGATAGATATCAAATTATTAGTATGGATTTTGATGTCAGTATACAAAGTCTTTCTTTGTTGGCGGATAACTACATGGTAGTGGTTTTATATTAGTGAGGTATCTACGAGTGTGAAACTATTGGATAATAATATGATCATGTCACTATGGGTGGATAAATTCTTGGTTACTTATTAAGGATTAATGGTGGTGGTTGTGCAATTATGATTGTAGGATGATATGTTATAGGAATAGTGTTAATGTTTGGAAAGTGGGTTGTTATGTGGTGTGGAATGGTAGAGATTGCAAGGCTAGATCATATGATACATTTCGTGGTTGATTGTTTTTATCTATTCCATATATAGATGCATAGGTATGCTTCATTAACATTAACATCTGGGAGTTTTAGTGATAAACCTACAAATTATAGTTATATGTTAATCCCAATTGTAAAAAATAGTTTTTCAAATTATCTTGATGAATTTGGTGGTGGTAACACAAAACCTTATCTATAAAGACAAGAAACTTATTATCATAGTTTTATTCAAATATAAATTCCTTAAGGTATAAAAGAGTTAGTAAACCATGTGATTGTTTTTCCATTTGTGTTTTGGCATTGTATGAAATTACATGGAAAAGATCAGAATACATCATTCATATGCCGAGGAAAGGTATTTTAATTTATATCGATCCTACTGTTGTGGTTTTTTTTTAACAATGAGTAATATCTTCCAAATATGTGTGATATTATATCCTTGGTTCTAGCTACAAAATTATCGATAATTGAAGATGAACTTCAAGGGAGACACTCTAACTCATTGTCAACTCAAGTGGAGTCCAAGAGAGGGTGTGTCATTACAAGGAAGAGAAGTTGTTTCTAATTGGAGTCACATAATTGTTTACATGGAAATAAATTATATAAATATTTAATTAAATTGAAAAATTCAATATTTAAATTATATATATATATATATAATAACAGTTAATATAAATATGTGTGTGTATTTATAATTTAAATTTTTAAAAATGGATACATTGAAATATGTTGATAAATAAATTATATAAATATATTTATAATTACATTATTTAAACACATAAAAATACATTGTAAAAATATGTTGATAAATATTTATAAATGGATGTGTATTAATATATGAATTTATTATATAAATTTATTTATCAATTAATTATACATTATAAAAACAATTATATAAATTATTAAATTATAATACAATATATATATTTGAATTTATATGAATGCATTACTAAATAAATTACCTAAATGTATTTAAATATAAACCACTTCAATGTATTTGAATATGTTTTATGACATTATTTATGAAAAATTAATTATATAATAAAATTAAAAATATATAAATGAATTTAAATATAGTATATAAATATATATGTAATGAAATACACACAGTAAATAAATTTATTTAAACTAACCATGAATATATATATACAAATATGTATTTAATTGTGTGTGTGGGTGTGTGTTTATATAAATATAATATATAAATTTATATAAATATAATATATAAATTTATATAAATATAAATTACATAAATATACTTAGATAAATTTTATAAATACATATGTAAATATATAAATTAATTAATATACCTAAAAGCATATATATATGTATGTCTGTATATATGTATGATTAAATAGATGTACATAAATATACATATTATGAAAGAAATTAATTTATAATAACATGATATATAAATATAAAGCTTTTAATATGTGTATATAAATATATATTTAAGGATTCATATGGAATGTTTCAGGCAGTTTAGGGATAACCTTTGGATTCGGGTACTACATGACAATTAACCACAAGCTCATTATCAGCATCTAATCCACATGATTTTCAGGTCTCTTTCGGCTCTATTGATGAAGATGGATTAATCCACATAAAATTTATTGATTAACTCATTCTTATTGGTTTATAACATTATATATTTCATTTTTTTAGGTTGGTACATTTGCCTATGGGTTTGGAAAGGTAGATAAGACTAATAACGTGGATGTTCTTTCTTCTAGATGTATGATTATAGTTATAAATCAAGATGATGATTATTAGTATTATACTAATACAAGGGAGTTGAATATGAAATATTTTGATTTTAATTATAAATTTTAAATTAGATTTAATTATACATAATAATGATGTGAAATGATGATGTTTGTAGTTGAATCTACTCTAGTAAAGGCACAAACTGTTTTTCCTATTACATAGGTTCTTGAGGGTTTATAATATGTAAGACAATGGGATATGCCTAATTCCTTTGTGTTGATAATTATTAATATATATGAGACTATCTATCCCCAAGGAAAAAAGTTGTAGCTGATAATGGTAAATAATTCAATGCTGATGGTGATGGATCAAAGTCGGTTAAGGAAACAAAATATCATTTCTGAAGGGACAACTCTAATCCTAAATATGTTCATATGAGGTCTATTATAAGTTATCCTGATTTAATAATGGTGATCCGTGGAAAAAATAAAATGATATCCTTTTTTGAGAATTCAATTATAACACCTTAAGATTAATGAAATAAAGTATTTCAAATGAATTTAATTTCTTCAGTTCTTGCGTTACATGCAACACCGAGATTAATGAAGAACAATATACCATTAAAAATATTGTTATTTAAACACAACTATAATAAACTAATAGTTAATTTTTTAGTATGAATTGAAATAAAATAAATTAAAAATATATATAAATTTTGTATATATATATATATATATAGTAAAGACTTTTGTATGTTCCAAAAAGATACTTGTTCATTGAATGGTTTTTGTTACTTTATTTGAGAAAATAATGTTACTAAGTTGTTTTAAACATTTATAAATTATATTAGATAAATTAAAATTAATTTTTGTAATCAAAATGTTAAAATTAATGTATAAATAATTTTTTTATTATTTTTTAAAAAGAATAATTTTTTGGTGAATTATGAAAAATATAGATTTTTATTAAAAAGTACCATTTCTTTTAAAGAATGTAAAAAGTTTTTTTTCTTAAAATTTATCTAAAAGTTAAATTATTTAAATTATATTTTATTAATTCAATTAATTTTATGAAAATAAATTTTATGTTGGGTTTTGATGTAATAACTTTCTACAGTTAAGATAGCTTTTTTATTTAGAAAACTGTTTTTTATGGCATCTGTATGTTTAATTTTAAATTAAATCCAACCACATATGTGAATTGAATTTTCTAGAATATATTATATATTTGTAATTAAAATAATTATTATTATATAAAAACATAAACTAATTTTTTTGTAAACATGATTAGTTTAAACAATAAACAAAATTATTATGGTTAATGTTAAAGCGGGTTTACTGAGGTTAAACCAAAAGATAAGGGTATATGTTTCAATTAAAATTGTATAAATCCTATTTTACATCCATATTTATTCTTTATTATATCCCAAATTCGAATATAAGGTCATTTGGAAGCATGTTTCTTGAGAATTAATTTATCCTTTTTTGTTCTCTTAGGAATTGTTTTTGAGAGGTTTCCAAGTGAGTCCCCTCCCCCAAATATAAAAAGAAATCCCATATCTTATTCTATCAACACTTCATCATCCTTTTAGTTCGAAAAAAATATACAAAAAATACTTCCATAAATATCTCACCACATCCCAGAGTCCTTTTTCTGATCATAAATCCATCTTAAGAATGTTTTTATTGCAAACGAAAAGAGGTTGTCGAAGGAAAATGTATCATTCTTAACAGAGTGTTTTCATTTTATTTATTATTACACCTCATTAAAATCATTTTTAATAATTATGAAATAATAACCACAGTATCTTAAATATAATTTTATTTTATTATGTTATTTTCATGATTTATATTCATCTCTAATTCTATCAAACAGGAAACGAAACTGGCGATTATGAATATAGTGGACTGCCTCCTTACGGACCAATGTAATTTTTTCACCGTCATAATCCCTCAAGAATTGATATAATTATGGATTTAAATAATATATATAATATTTATTATGTAAATATAATTATTCAATTATGATATGACATCAACATTGTTAACTTCAAATCTGTTGTAAAACGATATTATTTCCCATGTGTACATGTAGATTTCCAACTCTATGAAGCAATGTGGTACATTATTAATTTTATTTTTACATGGATGATAATATGGTTGTATGAAATAAATATATATTATATATATGATAAAATATTTATCTCTTAATGGTGAATTATTATCTACCTTTCTATCATTACAATCATTTAAAAATGGAAACAACTTTATTCATATGTACGGCCTACCGTCTCCATGTATGGTGTAATACATTTTTATATATAAAACATTTAATATAGACTATAAATATTTATATAATGAATATATATTATTTTTAAATAATTATTCAAATTATATAAATTATTTAATCATGATAAATGTATATGTAAAAAAACTATCAAATGAAAATATACATGGAAAATGAATAAGTTATCACCCAAAACAATGATTTTAATAATGAATTCTTAATAAATGGGTGTTAAAGGGTAATAAGTAAATAATATATGTTATGATATATATTATTATTGTTATAAAATAGAACTATAATAAATCTATATTTACTATATAGGAGGTTCAAGCACGTATGAAGTAAGTTGGACTTGATGTAAGGGATTTCATCACACTTTTACTTCTATGAGACACATGCCATATTCAAAACTTATTTATTTTATGTGGCATATATACTATACATTAATATAATTTATATTTATTAATATAAAAATAATTGGGTTTTAAATATCCATCCAATTTTTTTTCATACATGGAGCTTGTGATTCAGAAGTTAACAATGTGGTAAGGGATTTATGTTACAATCTCATGGTTCATTAATATTGACTATGAGTAAGTTTCTAAAGATGAAATTTCATGATCTACCTATAAATAATTTATATTATTTTTACTCCTCTATTTATTTCATTATAATATATTTTCTCCTTTCATTTTCCACTCTTTATGTACTGGAGAATTCAAAATATTGTTGTTACAAAAAATTTGATTCCATTTCTCCCTTGGGTCAAAAACAAATTCTACCATTTCTAGGTTTTATAAGAAAAGGAATATTTAAATATTATATTATTATTATTTAAATTAATATTTACCCATGTTTAAATATTTACTAAATGTTTAAAAATTAATCTTCTTATTGTTTTACGAATTAGGTAATTTTTACTTATACCAAAAAAATGTGGAGGGAATTTTTTATTTACTATGTACGACATGAACAATGTTTTCCACCATCATAAGAACTAAATGATTTAAATATTAATTTATAATTTTCCAAGGTTATTTTTTTATAAAAAATCTATAATAATTTTTCAATTCATATTTTTAAAAATTTATTTTTAAATTAGAAAGGATATTTTCCTCATGATATATTTTATCAATCTTCTAAAGGAGTTTTCAAAAATAATAACATCCATTAATGTTAATTATGACTTAATATGGATATGATTCAATGATTAAATATTTATCCCTTATCTATAAGGTTTATATTTATGATTATGATGATGTGATGTTTATTAAACTCGTTCATTTTCCATAGTATTTGATTATGAAGAATGTTTTGTGGCATGTATGTGAAACGGTTATGATGATGTGATTTTTGGGTCCACTAAAACACTCCAATGCATTAGATAAATATGAATAAGTCATGTGTTAATTTTTTTTATGCAGGAACTTGATTTCAGTTCCATGATGTATTTATGTGTGGACCTAGTTTCTTGTACATAATGTTATATGGTGACCTGGTTTAATGTTTATAATGTTATATGTGGACCTAGTTTCACGAACATAATGTTATGAATGGACATAGATTCATGTCCATAAGTTTATATGGGGGACAAATTTCAATTTCATAACATAAAGAGTGAACCTATTTCCATTTATACATGTTCAAGATGTTATAAACTTATTCCCCCCCCCCTAAACCATGTTTAGGTTATTCTATCATGGGTTATGTTCCCTGATTTCTTTCACGAATTGTGTCTTATGAACCTCCATGAATTATTACATGAACTAGGATTATGATATATTTTATGCATGGAATGCTTATCAAATTTTAATATCATGTTTTCATACTATTGTGCTCTTATTATGTCTAAGTGATTATTTTTATCTCCCATGATTATCATTATCGAGAATTTGATCCCACCCATTTTTATGTTTTCTTTTCCCAAGGTCATGAAGAATGGTTTTAAGTAGGGTATTTCTAGGAAGAGTGTTAAATGGGAAGAACTTTATGGGTGATGTTGAAGATAATTCATGAAATAAAAAGAATGTGTATCTAATCACCAAAGACACTAATCCATAATGGCCCTTCGGTGTGTATTTTGTGAAATTTATTAAATAGTATTCTAAAAAGATATAATATTTTATGAGGAAAATCGTGGGATATTATAGTTAGTATCAACTCATACTTTTAGTCAAACATTTTTGATTATGATTAGGGACCTTTGGTGAAAACCCTGGGTATAAGTATAAGTATATGATAAATTCATAATGTTTTATTAAGGAAGTCATTATGTCATTTTATAATAAATTACATCCCTTTCGGGATACTATAATCATATAGGGATCTGGAACAGATGTACTTATAGGTAATAACTCAAAAAATAGTGAATTGATCTTTGACTTGATCATCACCCATTGCCCAACAATAAGACTTTTACCACACCTAGTTTGACACTCATAGATGATAGTATTTGGTTAATTAATTTTTTTTTAGAAATTACCACAAAGGATATTAACATATAATGATATTGGATTTCTTAGGATAAACCTATGGTTTCATATATTTAATGTATGGTGGCATGATTTCAACATCTTATTAATTATTTTCCATGATTATGTGTTTTCCTACTATGATTTGTGTTGCGCACACTACGATTTTGGGTTTCATTCAATGTATGGATCTTGATAGAATAGTGTTAATGTTGAATGTGATGAAAAATGAAATGATTATACACCTGAAACTACAAATTACATGGGAACTATGATATATAACCTTCTTAATCTACCCACGCAACTCTCTCGATCCATGAATCATACAGAGCTTCCAAACTATCAAGGGAAAATCATTTTTTTGAATCCTCTATAAGGAAACATACAATTTCTTTTAGTTAATCAACTGATCCAATATATTCTATGAAAATTATTAGCACCGTTGAAAATATATTATATATTCTTTGTTTGTTGGAACCTGAAAATTTTATTTTTTTCCATTTATCATTTGGTAGTTGAAGCAGGTCAATGGTGGAATCTTATTTAGAATATGAGGAAATGAGAATAGATTAACTCCTTAGAGTGGGATATGATTAAGAGATTATTTTTTTCAATACTAAATTTCCTATTATTCCTCATATGAAATTAATATGAAATACTTTTATATTAATAAGATATAAAAATGAATTTTTTGGAACCTATGAGGAAACTTTCACAAGATTTGTGAGGTACTTTTTTGATATTATCATCCATAATAAAAGTAATGTTGATCAATTATTTAGTTGGTTAAAACCAAATACTTGAAGAGAATTTTGTATATGGGAGTTTGGAATCTATGAATAAACCCTTCAGTGTGCACTTAGAATTTAAATGGAAGTTGGAAACCAACATGGTTCCTGTGATAAGAAAATAATGGTTTTTTATAGAATGTTCAAGGATATGTCACAGGGAGGGAAGAAAATTTTCAACCCTCTACCTACCAAAAATGTATGAATGAGAATACAAGTGAATTCCAAAATTTAATAACAATGAGTTTGATGTGTGGGAGTCCTAGACATCAAAAAATAATATTGAAGCGATGTAAAGAGGCTAGTAGAGAGAAAACTCAATAGAATACACCACCCGCACTCCATTGATTCAAATGCTAGGGGTATGGGAATTATGCTAACTAGTGTGAAAAAATAAATATTAGTGAAAATTATTATATTCCACAACCTATTAATCCTTGATATAAAAGGAAATCTCATGTGATCATTATTTTTGATGTGGAGTTCAATAATGAAGTGGTGAATGGTAAAAAAAATTTAGGGGAATGTGAGATCCCTCACAACTAACCCGATCAAACACCAAAGAACACTAAAAAAATTTAAAAAAAGGTTTTATCCAATTGGAATAAAAATATCTAATTAATTTATAGGGAAGATAATTTACCTATGTATCTGGATCATCCTTTAAGATGTATTCATAATGATACACTAAATAGTCCCAATAATGCATGTATTCCTCCTTGTTAATATTTCCCATGTTGATTACTCTAACAAATATGTGGTTCTTCTTATCAATACAGACACATTTCTCCTTAGTAGTGTCCACTCAGATAGATATTTCCATAATATGATCAAACTCTTCCTACATTTCCTTAATCATCAGAACATCATCCTTTATTTCTTCACTCGAGTGCATGAGTAGTTCCATATTTTCTAGAACCATAGCTTCCTATCATTGGGGGAATTCAAGAGTTCCTTCCTCACACTTTTTACCAGGAGGATGTAAAACATCCTCTAGTTGTGCATCCAGTAATTATAGAAGCCTCTCTCCTGGATGATCCCTGGCCTTCTCTTCTAAATCCCCTTGAGAAGTTTCAAAATCCTTCAATGTAGCCTCATCCTTTGAAACCTGCTTGACATTCTCTGGGGTCCCTATATCTCTTATTTAATTATCCTCCTTGCCTACTTAAATTATTTTTGGCACAAATTCCTTCGACTTACCACATTTTTTGGCTAACCATGTCTCTATTGGCCTAGGTATAAATGAGTATTCTATTCATCCCTTCGATTTGTGCTTCTTGAAGATAATGCAACTCCCTGGGTCCATATTTTCATTGTTTCCCTTCTTCCTCCTTATATTGTAAAAACCGTTACCATACCCTACTTATTGTCCATTAGAATCTTAATATAAGTGACAATTGATGTTGTCTACCCCTCCATCACAATTCATGATACCAAGAAGGTTGTTCAGGTTGAGGGAGGAAAGTGTCCTTGGATACATCTGATGTCTAGAACCATTCCTTGGCTCCTCCCACTACTGAACACCCTTATAACTTCAATACCTTGTCACTTGAAGCACCCCTTAAGGGTTGTTACAATATCCTTTACAAACATCCATAGAATAGGTACAAGATGTTGAGATCACATCATCCTTAACATTTAAAACACTGCATCCAAATGAACCCACACAAACATGTTCATTATCCCTAGGGACTCCTAGATCCTGCCTCAGGAATTTAAAAACATCTTCCACCTTCAGGTTACCCTATGTACACTTTTTTGGAACCATATATTCCTTGGATTACTCCATGAATGTACCTGGAGATGATTACTTCATCCATCCTTCACCAGAGCCAGTGGCCAGGCTTCTATCATTACCTCCAGAGCGTTATTACATCTTCCTCCTATGCCTATAGAATAACATTCCATGACCCAATCTCTTTAATGATGGATATAAATCAATCCACAACTCATATATTACAAGTTTATTCCTACTAATTTCCTCCCCAACAATAAACTAGATGAGATCATCATGGCTTCTAGAGACATCTTCTTCCATGAACATTTGAGGGGATACAGGATGACACACAGACCTAGTTCTATTGTCAGAACATAGGAATCATCCGGCCAAATTACCTATCATTTGTAGAATTGAAGTATTATGGAATAGTAACAGAATTTAAGGGATACTAACCCAAATTCCATTTTTAGGGTCTCTCACTTCATTTTAAAGTTGAAGGACCATCTAAGAATAGTGAACTTGAATTTGTTGCATGTGTGAGGAGCACTGGTCCACACCTTAATTAGGACGATCTCCATTGTAAATAAAATCATGATCCAATTTATATCCATTAAACCCATTTTTTAATGATCATGTAATCCTGAAAAATTAAAAACATGCAGGTTTAATATGCCCACCAAAGTCTGATGCTGATTAAACAGAGTAATGAGAGTATGTTTTACGAGATAAAATGTTTTAGAAAACTCTACAGGAGAGATCAGATGGTTCGAGAAACCACAGGGAAAGTGATTCATGAAAATATTTTTATTGACCATTTAGTTTATTTTTATATGATACTAGGAATGACTTTTATTTCTTTATATGGATATTAAATCAATTTCCATGAAAGCGAAGGCATATTTCAGATTCCAAATGAACCCATGTTTATGTATCGGTGTGAGGATGCATACAAACTTCCAATGGAAATTACTAATATATTATGGGTATTAATTATTATCCATAAAGTATATTTATCTTAAATGATTAGGGATTGTAACACCCGAGACTTTTATGAGAAATATTTTGTTTTTATGTTATATAAATCATCAAAGGAATCTTTCGATGCACGCAATCGCGACCTTCCTCGATAGCGTGTGTAGTACGAAATACCTAGTTCCACTAAACAACAATATATTGTTATAATCTTATAAACTAGTTGTTATGAATAGTATTAACTGAATTTTAGATTTTATAGCATTATTATTTATCTTACACATTTTCTATAACATGGTAAGAGAACAAAATAATTTTTTTGGGTTAAATAAGTATTTATCAAAAAATGCAGTTTTGCCGCCTTTTGATGGTGCACCCACATTAAATCTAGTTTTTAAAACATTTATAAGATCAATTTGACAAAATAAAATTATACTTTATAATCAGGATATAAAAATTTAATTTGGATAAATTTTTGATATTTTTTGATAACTTTCATATTTTGATGAATAATAAAAATACGCTAATTTTTAATTAAAAACAACTTTTTTTCATTGAGATAATTTATATGGTTAAATTATAATATTGAATGGTTTTAAAGAATAGATAGAATATATTTTTACCATTTAATATAATGTAGGTCATTAGCATTAATTTCACATTGAATTCATAGGTAAAAACATTTCAATCTTTGGCAATGTTTTAACTTCTAAACCCCGTTATCTTAACAATTGGATTTATTTTAAATTAATTAATGAAACTTATATGTTTTGAATTTTGAAAAATTAATTCCATATTCAGAATCATTGGGTCCAAATTATGTTAATAGGCTACTTTTTATTTTTGAGCATTATGAATAGTAACTATGGTAAATTTTATTTACCATAGTTAAAGGTAAATCGGGTAATTATGGGTAAATATAAGATTATAAAATTACCCTAACACCTGCCAAAATCCTATTGGATGGATAAAAGGAAACTCATATCACCTTAGGGTCGGATTAGATTCATTTAATTGAATTTTTTCCATGAAAAGAATTTAATTATTATTAAAACCAATGAATGTGACAACATGTCATTTTCTTAAATCTTATAAGTAGAATAATTTTAATATTGTGATAAACTTAATGAAACTTCGAACATGAATAGTCTCCAGAAATATAATACAATTATCTAAATCATAGAGATTTATTTATAATTTTTAGGGATTAAATAATTATCCTTAAGTATGACACAATACTAATGTTGAAATTATTTTATTAATTAAAATATCAAATAAATGGTTTTAAAATATTAAACAAATTATTATATGCACTATTTAATGTGCTACACTAATTTTCTAGACACATATGACATTTTATTTATCTATTTAAGTTTTTATTTTTAACATATCCTCTATATATATTTTATTTAAATTCAAATAAATGAATAGTGTCAAAATTGACACTATTGTTATTTTATAATGATAACATATTATAAAATTATTTAAAAATCACAAAAATATTTAAAAATTATAAATTAAAATTTATATGGTCGAAAATGTCATAAAGTGTCAAATTATGGAAAATTCACAACACATATGTAATTATTAATAAAAATTTAAAATTTAGAATATTATTACCACAAATAAAATTAAATTGATAAATAAGGATAAATCAAGTTGATAATGTTTAAAATAAATTCCTAACATGTCTAAATTTTATTGGTTGATGATATTACAACCCTATATCATCTAATATTTGGATATGAGTCATTTTGGAAGTTTTTAAGTGGGGTTGGGATTTAATATAAACTAATATTTCTTATATTTCCAAAGGTGCCCCTCTCCTCCATTATAAAAGGGCACCTCCTCCCTCTCCTCCTCACACCAATTTTAGCCTTCAATCTCGGCGAAAACCTGCCCATTTCATTTCCCCACTTCTCTAGAATCATCCTAGAGGTTCTGGTCTTCTTCAAAGACCAACCCTAGTGCTCTAAGAGGAGGTTAAGAAGAGGCGCGTCAAAAACAGTTAATATCCATTACCGATCCTTTCCAAATTCATTCTTATTCAACTTATTCTTCATTTGTTGTTCCATTATGAAGTAAAAAAATCAGTATAACTCATATAATGATATGTTATTATAATTATGAAACAACCCTATTTCAACATCTATCCATCCTATGGAAAACGAAATCACCGCGCGTGCGTACGTACGGAATACCATCTCCACGCCGTGGTGTAATCTATTTTCCCCCACCACCATACATGGATGGGTATAATGGTCTAAATAATTACTATATATTATTATTGTAAAGTGATATAGATTCTGAAATAGTATACATACACTCCAATACAATTCCACAATCATGGGAACGATATCATCGCTCGTGTGTATGTACGGAATACCGTCTCCACGATGTGATGTGATTCATTCTACATGATCTTCATTGCATAATGATTATATAAATTAATTGAATGAATGAATATGATATATAGTACATTAATACCATTCTGTAAATGGTGTATCTATTACCTAAAGAGAATAATAAGAATTTATTCGAAAAAGCACGCATAAGAACAAAAAGTTATAAACACCTAAATAACAAGTAGCAATGAAATATTACTACTAAGAAGCTATGAATATGACCATATATGATATCATAACAATAATTATGATTCTGGAATAAGTCAATAACATTATTTAAATCATTAAAATGGTGGTTCAGACACTTACGAGGAAAATCGGACCTAAGGTAAGGGAAATATCACAATCACATTTTTATCCAAGTTTATTTATACTTTGGTATTTACTGGGGTGTATTTTATCATCCACATCCATGTTTCCTCAATATATAATATTATTTCCATCCACCGACAATTTTTTAAATCCAATTTTACCTTTCGGTGAGTTTTTAGTAAAGGATATGAAACGAATCTTTTGTCGTTTTTTGTACGATGTACTTTTTGACTTTTCCAAGAAAAGTACGAAGAATGTTTTTTTAACTATTACGGAATGAATGGATTTTTAAAACATTATTTCCAAGAAGCTTACTTTACGAGTTTTCATGTTTATTTTTAATCAACTTGTTTTAGTTTAGAATTGTACGACATGTTAAGAAAGGAAAAGTGTTTTTGAAGTAGAAAGGATATTTTCCTCAAGAATGGAGTTCAAGTGTTTTATCAAAATTATCTTCCATATAAGATAATAAAGGGTTTTGTTTCTATCCCTATTATTACATTGATTTGATTATGTTGTGATGGAATTATATTTATGAATTCCTTTATCCTATATTAATTGTTTTATGATGTCATGATGTTTAAGATTCCCATTTTTATTACATGGGTTATGCAATGATGTATGATTTATGATTTTGTTGCACACATAATAATGGTATCATTATGAGATGGGTGGGACCTATATCTACCTCCAATTCATTGGGTAATGATTTTATATCTCATGAGATAGACATGGCTAGAACGGCAGGTTAAACTGGTTCAGTGAAATAGGACTGAAATGAGGAGTGAACTCAGTTTAGAAATGGACTTTGTCCACTAAGATAGTCTTGGCAATGAGTCTTGACTAGCAAGAAATAATTCTCTATGATTATGTGTGTATTCCAAAAAGTTTCATGTTTTATTTTATGACTATTGTGATTTCATTTCACTACTATGATTTATCCCATGTTATGAAAGTATGCTCTCTAATGCAGGTTAAGATTTCCAAAATGTTATGTTCTTATGAATATGATGTGATTGATATTTATATTGTTTACCCTTACTGAGAATTTGATCTCACCATTTTGTATAGTCTCTTTCCCCAGGCCATGAATAATCTTATTAAGTAAGATATGCCAAAAGGGACTATAGATATGATGAAATAAATGGGAGATAATGTAGACGCTTTATGAACCAGTTGTTTATGTTTCCCAGTTTCAAAAGACATTATACCTATATAGTCTTTTCATGGTTCTGTTATATGTTGTAATAAGTATGCTTCAATTTTGAAGTAATAACAATGTATGTAAAGTATTGGTCATTATAGTTGGTATCAGAGGAAAGGTATATTCAACCTTTGGAAACTAGGATGCGAAAGCCTTAGTAAGAATCATAAGGATAAGTCTAAGCATAGAACACAATCTTAGTGTTTTATAAATGGCCATGAAAAACCTATGATAAGACCTTAAGTGTGAAATTTTAGTCTTGATTATGTGGTTTTCCTATTATAATTTGTGTTTCTCACACTATTCTTCTTGGTTTTTTTCAATGTCTGGAACCCGAAGGAACCGTGTTAATGCGGAATGCGACGGGCAATGCAATGATTGTCCCCCTGAGCTACCAAACGTTATGGGAGCTGGAATGCAAAATCTTGTAGCCATGCTCACACAACTTTCTCAATCTATGAATCATGCAGGACTTCCAAATGAGCAATGGAAGGAGCAACATTTTGTTGAATCCTTCATGAGGAAGCGTCCACCTTCTTTCAGCGGGTCTACTAATCCATTAGTTGATGAACAATGGATTAGTACTACTAAAAAGATATTTTCAGTTCTTCAATGTTCTGAACTTGATAACACTACTAAAAATAAGACTATTAGCGACCGCCATTGGCGGTCGCTAAAGGTCTTTAGCGGCCGCGCAGCGACCGCCATTGGCGGTCGCTGTTGCCTCGTCGCTAGAGGCCTTTAGCGACCGCCAATGGCGGTCGCTATAGAAGGCCGTCAGATCGGCCTTCAGCGACCGCCAGGCGGTCGCTGAAGGCCCCCTGCCGGGCACCCTATAGCGACCGCCTCTGGCGGTCGCTATTCAAAAAAAAAAAAAATTTTAAAATTTTTTTTATTGAATTCAATATAAATATATATATATATTTATGTAAAAATATTCATATATATACTATTAAATACAATATTTTAAATATATATATATATATATATATATAATATATTTTAAATGTTTTAATATATATTTAATACATATATAATATCAAATCATTGTGTTATAATAATTTAAATATTCTATATATAATATATTTTAAATATTATATATATATAATATATTTCAGGTCGTTCGGAGCACGTTTGCTCCGAATCGGACCGCCGCACGCCGTTTTGGTGTTTAATGGTGCCGGAAACGCGTTTCCGGCCGCCGCGGTCACACGGCACCTCCGAATGAGGTGCCGTCTGGCCGACCATTTCACAATTCACGCCTCGGATGTTGTCGTACGGTTTCGTGGCATTCGGAGGTCGTTCGGGTGGTTTTGACCCCCCAATGCGCCATTTCAGCGCGCGCCGCGCTGCTGAAAACGGCACAATCGGACGTGCCGCGCGAACCGCACGTCCGATGGACGTGCGGCCTCCTCCTGCATCTCAGGAATAATATTTCTATCGTTCCTGTGCGGTTTCAGGTCGTTCGGAGCACGTTTGCTCCCAATCGGACCGCCGCACGCCGTTTTGGTGTTTAATGGCGCCGGAAACGCGTTTCCGGCCGCCGCGGTCACACGGCACCTCCGAATGAGGTACCGTCTGGCCGACCATTTCACAATTCACGCCCCGGATGTTGTCGTACGGTTTCGTGGCATTCGGAGGTCGTTCGGGTGGTTTTGACCCCCCAATGCGCCATTTCAGCGCGCGCCGCGCTGCTGAAAACAGCACAATCGGACGTGCCGCGCGAACCGCACGTCCGATGGACGTGCGGCCTCCTCCTGCATCTCAGGAATAATATTTCTATCGTTCCCGTGCGGTTTCAGGTCGTTCGGAGCACGTTTGCTCCGAATCGGACCGCCGCACGCCGTTTTGGAGTTTAATGGCGCCGGAAACGCGTTTCCGGCCGCCGCGGTCACACGGCACCTCCGAATGAGGTGCCGTCTGGCCGACCATTTTACAATTCACGCCCCGGATGTTGTCGTACGGTTTCGTGGCATTCGGAGGTCGTTCGGGTGGTTTTGACCCCCCAATGCGCCATTTCAGCGCGCGCCGCGCTGCTGAAAACGGCACAATCGGACGTGCCGCGCGAACCGCACGTCCGATGGACGTGCGGCCTCCTCCTGCATCTCAGGAATAATATTTCTATCGTTCCCGTGCGGTTTCAGGTCGTTCGGAGCACGTTTGCTCCGAATCGGACCGCCGCACGCCGTTTTGGTGTTTAATGGCGCCGGAAACGCGTTTCCGGCCGCCGCGGTCACACGGCACCTCCGAATGAGGTGCCGTCTGGCCGACCATTTCACAATTCACGCCCCGGATGTTGTCGTACGGTTTCGTGGCATTCGGAGGTCGTTCGGGTGGTTTTGACCCCCCAATGCGCCATTTCAGCGCGCGCCGCGCTGCTGAAAACGGCCCAATCGGACGTGCCGCGCGAACCGCACGTCCGATGGACGTGCGGCCTCCTCCTGCATCTCAGGAATAATATTTCTATCGTTCCCGTGCGGTTTCAGGTCGTTCGGAGCACGTTTGCTCCGAACGGGACCGCCGCACGCCGTTTTGGTGTTTAATGGCGCCGGAAACGCGTTTCCGGCCGCCGCGGTCACACGGCACCTCCGAATGAGGTGCCGTCTGGCCGACCATTTCACAATTCACGCCCCGGATGTTGTCGTACGGTTTCGTGGCATTCGGAGGTCGTTCGGGTGGTTTTGACCCCCCAATGCGCCATTTCAGCGCGCGCCGCGCTGCTGAAAACGGCACAATCAAACGTGCCGCGCGAACCGCACGTCCGATTGACGTGCGGCCTCCTCCTGCATCTCAGGAATAATATTTCTATCGTTCCCGTGCGGTTTCAGGTCGTTCGGAGCACGTTTGCTCCGAATCGGGCCGCCGCACGCCGTTTTGGTGTTTAATGGCGCCGGAAACGCGTTTCCGGCCGCCGCGGTCACACGGCACCTCCGAATGAGGTGCCGTCTGGCCGACCATTTCACAATTCACGCCCCGGATGTTGTCGTACGGTTTCGTGGCATTCGAAGGTCGTTCGGGTGGTTTTGACCCCCCAATGCGCCATTTCAGCGCGCGCCGCGCTGCTGAAAACGGCACAATCGGACGTGCCGCGCGAACCGCACGTCCGATGGACGTGCGGCCTCCTCCTGCATCTCAGGAATAATATTTCTATCGTTCCCGTGCGGTTTCAGGTCGTTCGGAGCACGTTTGCTCCGAACGGGACCGCCGCACGCCGTTTTGGTGTTTAATGGCGCCGGAAACGCGTTTCCGGCCGCCGCGGTCACACGGCACCTCCGAATGAGGTGCCGTCTGGCCGACCATTTCACAATTCACGCCCCGGATGTTGTCGTACGGTTTCGTGGCATTCGGAGGTCGTTCGGGTGGTTTTGACCCCCCAATGCGCCATTTCAGCGCGCGCCGCGCTGCTGAAAACGGCACAATCGGACGTGCCGCGCGAACCGCACGTCCGATGGACGTGCGGCCTCCTCCTGCATCTCAGGAATAATATTTCTATCGTTCCCGTGCGGTTTCAAGTCGTTCGGAGCACGTTTGCTCCGAACGGGACCGCCGCACGCCGTTTTGGTGTTTAATGGCGCCGGAAACGCGTTTCCGGCCGCCGCGGTCACACGGCACCTCCGAATGAGGTGCCGTCTGGCCGACCATTTCACAATTCACGCCCCGGATGTTGTCGTACGGTTTCGTGGCATTCGGAGGTCGTTCGGGTGGTTTTGACCCCCCAATGCGCCATTTCAGCGCGCGCCGCGCTGCTGAAAACGGCACAATCGGACGTGCCGCACGAACCGCACGTCCGATGGACGTGCGGCCTCCTCCTGCATCTCAGGAATAATATTTCTATCGTTCCCGTGCGGTTTCAGGTCGTTCGGAGCACGTTTTCTCCGAACGGGACCGCCGCACGCCGTTTTGGTGTTTAATGGCGCCGGAAACGCGTTTCCGGCCGCCGCGGTCACACGGCACCTCCGAATGAGGTGCCGTCTGGCCGACCATTTCACAATTCACGCCCCGAATGTTGTCGTACGGTTTCGTGGCATTCGGAGGTCGTTCGGGTGGTTTTGACCCCCCAATGCGCCATTTCAGCGCGCGCCGCGCTGCTGAAAACGGCACAATCGGACGTGCCGCGCGAACCGCACGTCCGATGGACGTGCGGCCTCCTCCTGCATCTCAGGAATAATATTTCTATCGTTCCCGTGCGGTTTCAGGTCGTTCGGAGCACGTTTGCTCCGAACGGGACCGCCGCACGCCGTTTTGGTGTTTAATGGCGCCGGAAACGCGTTTCCGGCCGCCGCGGTCACACGGCACCTCCGAATGAGTTGCCGTCTGGCCGACCATTTCACAATTCACGCCCCGGATGTTGTCGTACGGTTTCGTGGCATTCGGAGGTCGTTCGGGTGGTTTTGACCCCCCAATGCGCCATTTCAGCGCGCGCCGCGCTGCTGAAAACGGCACAATCGGACGTGCCGCGCGAACCGCACGTCCGATGGACGTGCGGCCTCCTCCTTCATCTCAGGAATAATATTTCTATCGTTCCCGTGCGGTTTCAGGTCGTTCGGAGCACGTTTGCTCCGAATCGGACCGCCGCACGCCGTTTTGGTGTTTAATGGCGCCGGAAACGCGTTTCCGGCCGCCGCGGTCACACGGCACCTCCGAATGAGGTGCCGTCTGGCCGACCATTTCACAATTCACGCCCCGGATGTTGTCGTACGGTTTCGTGGCATTCAGAGGTCGTTCGGGTGGTTTTGACCCCCCAATGCGCCATTTCAGCGCGCGCCGCGCTGCTGAAAACGGCACAATCGGACGTGCCGCGCGAACCGCACGTCCGATGGACGTGCGGCCTCCTCCTGCATCTCAGGAATAATATTTCTATCGTTCCCATGCGGTTTCAGGTCGTTCGGAGCACGTTTGCTCCGAACGGGACCGCCGCACGCCGTTTTGGTGTTTAATGGCGCCGGAAACGCGTTTCCGGCCGCCGCGGTCACACGGCACCTCCGAATGAGGTGCCTTCTGGCCGACCATTTCACAATTCACGCCCCGGATGTTGTCGTACGGTTTCGTGGCATTCGGAGGTCGTTCGGGTGGTTTTGACCCCCCAATGCGCCATTTCAGCGCGCGCCGCGCTGCTGAAAACGGCACAATCGGACGTGCCGCGCGAACCGCACGTCCGATGGACGTGCGGCCTCCTCCTGCATCTCAGGAATAATATTTCTATCGTTCCCGTGCGGTTTCAGGTCGTTCGGAGCACGTTTGCTCCGAACGGGACCGTCGCACGCCGTTTTGGTGTTTAATGGCGCCGGAAACGCGTTTCCGGCCGCCGTGGTCACACGGCACCTCCGAATGAGGTTCCGTCTGGCCGACCATTTTACAATTCACGCCCCGGATGTTGTCGTACGGTTTCGTGGCATTCGGAGGTCGTTCGGGTGGTTTTGACCCCCCAATGCGCCATTTCAGCGCGCGCCGCGCTGCTGAAAACGGCACAATCGGACGTGCCGCACGAACCGCACGTCCGATGGACGTGAGGCCTCCTCCTGCATCTCAGGAATAATATTTCTATCGTTCCCGTGCGGTTTCAGGTCGTTCGGAGCACGTTTGCTCCGAACGGGACCGCCGCACGCCGTTTTGGTGTTTAATGGCGCCGGAAACGCGTTTCCGGCCGCCGCGGTCACACGGCACCTCCGAATGAGGTGCCGTCTGGCCGACCATTTCACAATTCACGCCCCGGATGTTGTCGTACGGTTTCGTGGCATTCGGAGGTCGTTCGGGTGGTTTTGACCCCCCAATGCGCCATTTCAGCGCGCGCCGCGCTGCTGAAAACGGCACAATCGGACGTGCCGCGCGAACCGCACGTCCGATGGACGTGCGGCCTCCTCCTGCATCTCAGGAATAATATTTCTATCGTTCCCGTGCGGTTTCAGGTCGTTCGGAGCACGTTTGCTCCGAACGGGACCGCCGCACGCCGTTTTGGTGTTTAATGGCGCCGGAAACGCGTTTCCGGCCGCCGCGGTCACACGGCACCTCCGAATGAGGTTCCGTCTGGCCGACCATTTTACAATTCACGCCCCGGATGTTGTCGTACGGTTTCGTGGCATTCGGAGGTCGTTCGGGTGGTTTTGACCCCCCAATGCGCCATTTCAGCGCGCGCCGCGCTGCTAAAAACGGCACAATCGGACGTGCCGCGCGAACCGCACGTCCGATGGACGTGCGGCCTCCTCCTGCATCTCAGGAATAATATTTTTATCGTTCCCGTGCGGTTTCAGGTCGTTCGGAGCACGTTTGCTCCGAACGGGACCGCCGCACGCCGTTTTGGTGTTTAATGGCGCCGGAAACGCGTTTCCGGCCGCCGCGGTCACACGGCACCTCCGAATGAGGTGCCGTCTGGCCGACCATTTCAAAATTCACGCCCCGGATGTTGTCGTACGGTTTCGTGGCATTCGGAGGTCGTTCGGGTGGTTTTGACCCCCCAATGCGCCATTTCAGCGCGCGCCGCGCTGCTGAAAACGGCACAATCGGACGTGCCGCGCGAACCGCACGTCCGATGGACGTGCGGCCTCCTCCTGCATCTCAGGAATAATATTTCTATCGTTCCCGTGCGGTTTCAGGTCGTTCGGAGCACGTTTACTCCGAACGGGACCGCCGCACGCCGTTTTGGTGTTTAATGGCGCCGGAAACGCGTTTCTGGCCGCCGCGGTCACACGGCACATCCGAATGAGGTGCCGTCTGGCCGACCATTTTACAATTCACGCCCCGGATGTTGTCGTACGGTTTCGTGGCATTCGGAGGTCGTTCGGGTGGTTTTGACCCCCCAACGCGCCATTTCAGCGCGCGCCGCGCTGCTGAAAACGGCACAATCGGACGTGCCGCGCGAACCGCACGTCCGATGGACGTGCGGCCTCCTCCTGCATCTCAGGAATAATATTTCTATCGTTCCCGTGCGGTTTCAGGTCGTTCGGAGCAAGTTTGCTCCGAACGGGACCGCCGCACGCCGTTTTGGTGTTTAATGGCGCCGGAAACGCGTTTCCGGCCGCCGCGGTCACACGGCACCTCCGAATGAGGTGCCGTCTGGCCGACCATTTCACAATTCACGCCCCGGATGTTGTACGGGGGTGCGGGGGGCTGTACGGGGGTGCGGGGGGCTGTACGGGGGTGGCGGGGGGCTGTACGGGGGTGGCGGGGGGCTGTACGGGGGTGGCGGGGGGCTGTACGGGGGTGGCGGGGGGCTGTACGGGGGTGACGGGGGGCTGTACGGGGGTGGCGGGGGGCTGTACGGGGGTGGCGGGGGGCTGTACGGGGGTGCGGGGGGCTGTACGGGGGTGGCGGGGGGCTGTACGGGGGTGGCGGGGGGCTGTACGGGGGTGGCGGGGGGCTGTACGGGGGTGCGGGGGGCTGTACGGGGGTGGCGGGGGGATGTACGGGGGTGGCGGGGGGATGTACGGGGGTGGCGGGGGGCTGTACGGGGGTGGCGGGGGGCTGTACGGGGGTGGCGGGGGGCTGTACGGGGGTGGCGGGGGGCTGTACGGGGGTGCGGGGGGCTGTACGGGGGTGGCGGGGGGCTGTACGGGGGTGGCGGGGGGCTGTACGGGGGTGGCGGGGGGCTGTACGGGGGTGGCGGGGGGCTGTACGGGGGTGGCGGGGGGCTGTACGGGGGTGCGGGGTGCTGTACGGGGGTGGCGGGGGGCTGTACGGGGGTGGCGGGGGGCTGTACGGGGGTGGCGGGGGGCTGTACGGGGGTGGCGGGGGGCTGTACGGGGGTGCGGGGGGCTGTACGGGGGTGCGGGGGGCTGTACGGGGGTGCGGGGGGCTGTACGGGGGTGGCGGGGGGCTGTAAGGGGGTGGCGGGGGGCTGTACGGGGGTGGCGGGGGGCTGTACGGGGGTGGCGGGGGGCTGTACGGGGGTGCGGGGGGCTGTACGGGGGTGCGGGGGGCTGTACGGGGGTGCGGGGGGTTCTCCGGGGGTGAAAAGGCCATCCCATTGATTACAAAAGTGAAAAATAAAAGTGATAATATCTAATTAATACATATTTCTTTTATCGATACCATACAGAAATTTATAAAAAATATATTAATAATACATAATCTATAATATCAGATTTATTGATCTGTTGGAATTAGTTCGACTTTTTCAAATGTAGAATCATTCAAGATTATCTGATCAAAAACTCAATGTGTATAAAATATTTAAAAGACCACCATGGATGGTAATAATTCATTACTTAAATGAATAAATACAGTACATCAATGTCAACCCTACCAGTAAAAACAAAAAACATATCTCGTGAATATATGGTGCGTCACGTGTTGCCATCACTGCTACCTCCTTCTGGTGGGCCAGGTGCCTACAACAAATAAACATTATAAATATTTTAATAAAAAAAATAATTTAAATTAAATAAATAAATACAGTATATACCTGCGTCGTATGATCCCCTGTACCATCAGCTCGACGCACATATTCCCGCAGTGCTCTAACCTCAGCTGTCAATTGCGCATTTGTCTCCTCGGAAGCGCGCAGCCGTGCCTCAAAATCTGACATCTGCTGTGTCATATGAGCAACAGCAGGACCGACAACCGCAGCGCGTGACACTACAGAACGAGGAATCCCTGCTCCATAGGTCAAACTATAGCCATGCCCGTCCCGACCAATAATGCGATGAAAGATCTCATCCCGTCGCATGGGAAGCTGTCGCTGGTCCTCTGGCAGATGTTCTAACTCAGCTTCAAATTGATCCTGTGAAATATTTAAATATATATATGTTAATATATAGATTTATGTAATTATTGGTAAGTACAGACACTTACTATCAATGCTGCAACCTCTGGATCATTGCGATCACGAGTCCTTATCCACACCGACATTTTATCAGTTGCTGCACCTTGCCCTCGCAACTGTATATTAAAAGAATATAAACACAAAACCATATTAATTAATAAATTAAAAAATGAATAATATATACCTCATGTCGGATCTGAGACACGTGACGAGTCCCGAGCCTGTGAGCTGGTCCCTGCAACGCTCGATTCTCCGAATGGCGTGTTGACACCTCCTACATTCAATTCATTCAAATTTCAAACAAATCACATATTCTTGAAAATATATATACAGAAAAATAATTAATATACTAACCGCAACACCCTCAGTAGACCAATATGCAACCAAGTCACGCCACTGAGCTGGGAGGACACCTCTCGGGACCTTTTCCAAAATGTCAAGGGCACCCACATTTGGTATCCAGTGGTCCCTCTTCACTTTGCCTTTATAATCTTTCCACAGCTTACGGCATTTGCTCATACACACCGGCCGAAACTCTTCAGGGCATACTTTCAAATTTTGCTATAATGAAAATAATCAAACATATTAGTATTATTTATAAATAGAAAATAAAGTAAAATTATTTTCTTACCTGAACCTCCCTCCATAGACGATCTAATGTGTCCTGAGGGATAGAAGCCCAATCACGCGTGGTCAATGTAAATCGATGTGGGTCACGTATGATATGACCCAGCTGACGAATAAATGCCGGGGCATTCGGTCCCACGGGATGAAATACCTCATCAAATGAAACATCTATCGTCGTGTCGGAATTCCATGATAATATGCCACGACCAGGGCCTCTCCTGCGAGAGGAAGAAGCAGCCGAGTCTGATCCTGTTGAAAACAATTTTATATATAAATTGACAAATGTTATATATATATATATATATATATGTCAATTACATAAAAAATATAGACAATGACATTCAAACATACCTCGACCCTGAGACGTAGATGCCTCAGATGGATGATGTGGATTTTCTGCCTCTTCCCCTGACATGTCTGCAGTCATACAAAATATCAGTAATGAGTCCAAAGTGTTTAAAAGATAAATTGGATTGTTCTTAATAAATCAAACTTGTACAACTGTTAATCAAACAAAAAATGGATTGAATAATTAGTTGTGAATGAATTTTAAAAAATCAGAAAGTTAATCAACCTAAATATTTATGACTGAATTAACTTACAAAAGTGAGGATTAAAATTTATAAGGATTTATAAAATGATTAGATAATTTATGATATCCTAGGACATTCTACTGAATAGCGGGAAAACAATTATACCTTTCATTAAGCATGCAAATCGACCGTTTCTCCTTCAACAGCCGCTCTAACCCAATAAATATCTTCTTCACGTTGAACTACGGTATGTTGATCAAGTTGTTGGTAAACAAACGGAACAGTCTCGGGTTCATCTTCTTCAAATAAAAACACTCCTCGCCGAGACATTTTGACAACAACTTGCCAACTTGGATCCGAAGGCAAAGTAACGAAGAATACTTGTTCCGCTTGTGATGTCAAAATGAAAGGTTCATTCTCAACTCGTTCATTATTTCTGTATAACATATAGTTAAAATTCACCAATGAAAACTGATATTGATCGACTTTACATCCACGCACTGGATCAACCCAATTACACTTTAACAATATGTACTTCAAACCGTGTGTATATACAACTTCAATGATGTCTATCAATTGACCATAGTAATAACCAGAATCGACAAAGGGACAACCGATGCCACTGTTTTGTGTTGCTCGTTTGTCGTCAACATCTTTAATGCGAAATCGAAAACCATTAGCATCAATAGCTTTATAACGACGAGCCGTTATAGATGGACCCTCAGCCAGTTGGATAAATACTTCAGGTAGCGTGGGGTCCCCTAACTCCCTCAGCTTATGAACCTACATAATTTATAAAAATCAATACTGATATATGCAGAAAGAATTAGTTTAATACTTCACTCATAATGAAAATCAATTTATACATACATAATCCTTGAACCAATCATGAAATGTCGCATAATGAGATTGTTGAATTTGCAACTCAGTCGCACGATGCATCTCTTCTTTTATCTCATTAATGTGTTTCCTGCAAATGATTACGCGATGTTTAAAAGATCAACTTATGCAAAGAAAACATGTAAAAGTTATACAAGCACATTGATAAGATACTTACTGCATTAATGGTGCAACTGATGGAGTATTGAACAAGATATATCGATGTGCTTGTATCCACTCGATGTTGTCCATATCAAATGTGGTTCCTTCTCCAACTGGACCATCATGAATCCGAGAGGGCTTATCTAATTTTGTTTCAACATCCGTAAGATATTCTGCACAAAAGGTAGTACACTCATCCATCAAATAACCATTGGCTATTGATGCCTCTGGACGAGCTCTGTTGCGTACAAATCTTTTCAATGTACTCAAATACCGTTCAATAGGATACATCCACCTGAATTGCACTGGACCAGCAGCCATTACTTCATCAGTTAGGTGCACTGTCAAGTGGACCATAACATCGAAAAATGAGGGGGGGAAAAGTTTCTCAAAGTGACAAAGCGTAAGTACAATTCGGTCCTGCAAACTTTTTAAATCACTCATTCGTTGATTTCTTAAACAAAGCTGTCTAAAAAAATTACTCATCTCAATCAAGGGCTGAACAACATTGGGGGATAAACAATCACAAATTGCGATTGGAATCAACTGCTGAAGTAATATGTGATTGTCATGACTTTTCAACCCTTGCAATGTCTTGCTCGTCAGATTCACACACTTTGAAATATTAGAAGAGTAACCATCAGGCACCTTGACCATCTTCAAAATGGAAAGAAATGTCTTTTTCTCCTCTGTAGTCATCGAATACTGTGCAGCAGGTATATATGCCTTGTTTCCCTCAGCTAACTGTAAATGCAACTGTTTCCTTAAACCCATTTCTTCCAAATCACGGCGTGCATTAACATGGTCCTTTGACTTTCCACTGACACCTAAAATGGTCCACAATATGTTATCACAAACATTTTTTTCAATGTGCATGACATCCAAATTATGCCTCAACATGTTAGTTTTCCAATACGGAAGACTATAAAAAATACTTTTCTTTTTCCAATTGTGACTGCGCTGCCTACCCGCAGCACGAATATTACGTACTGGAGGAGCCACCAAATCCTGAATTTCATATACCGTGCGAATGTTTTCTTCCTCAATCTGCGATAACATTTCGACTCCTGTCATGATCTTTGGTGCTGGGCTGAACTCTCTAGAACCATCAAATGCCACTCTGTCCTTTCTGAACCTGTGCTGGGGAGGGAGAAAACGCCTGTGACCCATGTATGCCCATTTTTTGGAATGTTTAAGCCATACAGATTTTTTACTTTTATTGCAACAAGGGCAAGCAAATTCCCCTTTCGTACTCCAGCCTGATAAATTTGCATAAGCTGGGAAGTCATTGATTGTCCACAATAAAGCTGCATGCAGTTTGAACATTTCATTCGTTTCGCAGTCATAAGTCATCACACCATCGCCCCAAAATTCATTCAACTCATCAATCAATGGCTGAAGGTAAACATCAATCTTATCCCCCGGACTTTTAGGTCCATCAATAAGAGTGGAAAGTAATATAAATTGTTGCTTCATACAAAGCCACGGAGGAAGATTATATGGAACCAACACCACGGGCCATGTGCTATGAGTTGCACCAACCATAGACTTGAATGGATTGAAACCATCTGCTGCCAATCCCAATCGGACATTACGAACATCTTTAGCAAAGTCGGGATGTCTCTTATCAAAATCCTTCCATGCATGAGAGTCTGCCGGGTGGGTTAACATGTCACTTTCATGAACACTTTCTGCATGCTATCTCATTAAATTAGAAACTTTAGATGACATAAAAAATCTTTTCAACCTCGGTTTAAGGGGAAAGTAACGCATTTGCTTTACGGCAATCGGTTTCCCCTGTATCACAATCTGACTTTGATGAGTCTTATTTCCCCTGTTCTCTTTCCACCTGGAAGCGCCACAAACCGTACAAATATCCAAATGAGCAGTTTCATTTCTAAACAACATACAATTGTTTGCACATGCATCTATAGTCTCATATGTAAAACCTAAGTTCTCTGTCAACTTACGAGCATAGTAATACGACTCAGGAATCTTAGCGTCGACAGGAAGAACTTTTTTCAATAAAACCAAAAGCATGTCGAATGATGTGTCTGACCAATTATTCAAAGTCTTCAAATGCAACAACTCCACGATAAACGACAGTTTATTGTAAGAAGTACATCCAGGATATAATTCTGTTTTCGCATCATCAAGTACTTCATAAAACCTCCTCGAATCACGATCTGCACCAGAGCGAAGATTTATCTCACCGGTCTCAAGATTCTGGATGTCAATGCCTTCAGGATCAAACCCACGTACCATTTCAGTAAGCATTTCATGCATTGGATCAGTCATCCTTGCATCAACATCCATCTGAGCTGCATCTGTATTTTGACAACGAACATATTCTTCTCCATGACGAGTCCAACTCTTATAATTTTTCAGAAATCCATTAAAGAAAAGGTGCTCCCTCACAGTATCTCGTGTGATTTGATATCTGTTAGCACATTTTCTACATGGACAACTAATATAGTCACTTTCAAATCCTCTCGTGAACTCAATAAACTGCATAATGCCATTGAAATATTCTCTAGACGTTCGATTTGGAAGATCAATCCAACTCTTATCCATAATAATATCTGTATAACAAACATTTACACAATACTTATTAAATTTACATTTTTCAAATCAACTATATTCAAAATAAATATTAACCATTTGTTTATGAACCATTGATAAAATAATAATGTAACTGAAAGCTCATGTTACCTGATTGAGCTACAAACCTGAAAGGGAGGGGAGCCGAAGGCTGTGCTGCGAGGGAGAGGAGGCAGCGAAGGGGAGCCGGAGCCAAAGGCGGTGCGGCAAGGGAGGGGACGGGCGGCGGCGGCGGCGGGGAGCTGGAGGAGAGGAGGCGGTGAGGGGACGGGGGACGCGCAGCGAGGGGGGGGTGTCCGGGGTCGGGGGGGGCCTTCCGAGGTGCGGGGAGGGGTGTCTGGGGTGTCGGGGGCCTGTCAGGGGTGCGGGCAGGGGTGTTCGGGGTGCGGGGGTGTCCGGGGTGCGGGGGAGGGGGGGCTGTCTGGGGTGCAGGGGGGCTGTCGGGGGTGCGGGGTGTGGTGTCCGGGATGCGGGGGGCCTGTCCGGGGTGCGGGGGGGCTGTCCGGGTTCGGAGGGGGGGTGTCCGAGTGCGGGGGGGGGGGGGGGGAGGGGGGGGCTGTCCGGGTTCGGAGGGGGGTGTCCGAGTGCATGGGGGGGCTGTCCGGGGTGCGGGGAGGCGTCCGGGGTGCGGGGGGCGGTCCGGAGTGCGCGGGGGGGTGCTGTCCGGGGTGCGGGGAGGCGTCCGGGGTGCGGGGGGCGGTCCGGAGTGTGCGGGGGGTGCTGTCCGGGGTGCGGGGAGGCGTCCGGGGTGCGGGGGGCGGTCCGGAGTGCGCGGGGGGGTGCTGTCCGAGGTGCGGGGAGGCGTCCGGGGTGCGGGGGGCGGTCCGGAGTGCGCGCCGGGGGCTGTCCGGGGTGCGGGTGCCGTCCGGGGTGGGGGGGAGGGCCGAGAGGCCGGAGGGCGGCAGCCGGAGGCCGGAGGGCGGCGGCCGGAGGACCGAGGGCGGCGGCCGGAGGCCCGAGGGCGGAGGGCGGCGGCCGGAGGGCGGATGGCAGGCGGCGGGGGAGGCCGGGCGGCCGGGGAGGGCGGGCGGCGGGGGAGGGCGGGCGGCGGGGGAGGCCGGGCGGCAGGGGAGGGCGGGCGGCGGGGGAGGGCGGGCGGCGGGGGAGGCCGGGCGGCGGGGGAGGCCGGGCGGCGGGGGAGGCCGGGCGGCGGGGGAGGCCGGGCGGCGGGGGAGGCCGGGCGGCGGGGGAGGGGAGGGCGGCGCGAGGGAGGGCGGCGAGGGAGGGTTAGGGCGAGGGATCGAGGGAGAGAGTGCGCGGGGGGGGGGGGGGGGCGCAGAAACCCCCCGAAATTTTTTAGGCAGCTTAGTGACCGCCATTGGCGGTCGCTAATGCTGACCTATAGCGACCGCCAATGGCGGTCGCCCGAGTCTGGGGGGCTCCAATGCCCCCTTTTCTAGTAGTGTAAAGACATCCTAGCAGTGTATCGTTTGGAAGGAGATGCTGATCAATGGTGGAATCTTATTAAGAATACGAGGCAAAGGGATGAAATTGAGTCCATGGAATGGGACGAGTTAAAGAACTTATTTTTCAATAAGTACTTACCTCGTATTCTCCGAACAAAGATGAAGAATGAGTTTCTAGAACTGAAGCAAAAGGATGATGAATATGTTGGTACCTATGAAGCAAATTTTAGAAGACTTGCAAGGTACGCTTCTGGTATTATTATACAACCTGAGAGTAAGATCGATCAATTCTTTAGTGGCTTAAAACCAAGTCTTCGAAGGGCATTAGACATAAGGGACTTCAATAGCTACGAGGAAATCATTCGATGTGCTCTCAAAGTAGAGATGGAGATTAGAGTAACCCGTCAGTCATATGGGTTTGATAAGAAGAGGAAAATGGAATTCAAAAAAAATATAAAGAGCACACTGAAAGGAAGATGAGCTTTCCCTTATGATCAAAGTTTGGAAAGAAACATTGAGGGAGTTGTCTTAAAGGGACAAGTAAATGTTTCAAATTTGGAAAGGAAGGTCATCGGGCATTTTAATGTCCCAATGATGGGAAGAAGATGTCTAATGATGAAAACAAAGGAAGGGACACACAGAATGAACCTATTACACTTCAATGCTTCAAGTGCAAGGATATGGGGCATTATGCTAATAAAATCCCTAATCCTAGGGTTTATGATGATGGTCGACATCAACAAACTCTTAAGGATAATGAAAAAGGAAAGTCACATGTAATTTCTATCTGTGATGTGGAGTATGATAACGATGTGGTGAAAGGTACACTTACCATCTACTCTAAAGTAGAAAATGATTTATTTGATTCTAGATCCACCCACTTCTTTATTTCTGAAGAATTTTCTAAGGATATCACCGTATTACCTCAACAATTAGACGTTGAGTTAGCTGTGACAAATCCTAATGGAACAACAGTCGCATCAAAAGTTTATAATTCTTCTCCGATTGAAGTTTGTGGGAAAGTGATTCCTACAAATCTTGTGATCCTTCTTATAGTGGAATTTGATGTGATTCATGGCATGTATTGGCTCACTCTACATGGATCTCATATCAATTTCCAAATAAGGGAAGTCACATTTCATATTCCAGATCAATCTATGATCGTCTCTCGATGCAAGAATGAACATAACTTCTAGTGTAAATTTCTTCTATTTTATGGGTATTGATTCCACTAAATGAAGGTTATTTATCTCAAATGGTTTGTGAGAAACTCATGATTAAAAATATGCCCATTGTACGAGAGTTTGATGATGTCTTTCTAGAGGAATTACCGGGTCTTCCACCAAATCGTGAAGTTGAGTTTTCAATAGAACTTGTACCGGGTGTTTTGCCTATTTCAAATACACCTTATAGAATTCCCCCAATTGAGTTGCAGGAATTGAAGAAGTAACTCCATGAGAATCTTGATAAGGGATTTATACGCCCTAGTGCGTCACCTTGGGGAGAACCTGTTCTGTTTATTTAGAAGAAAGATGGATCAATGGGACTCTACATTGATTATTGAGAACTTAACAAGATCACTATCAAGAACAAATATCATCTCCCACGCATTGATGACTTATTTGACCAACTATGTGGAGCTCAATACTTTTCCAAGATTGATCTTTGTTCAGGGTATCACCAATTAAGGGTAAAAAGGGAGGATATACCAAAGACAGCTTTCCATATAAGGTATGGACACTATGAATTTATAGTGATGCCATTTGGTCTTACTAATTCCCCTACTACCTTCATGGATCTGATGAATAGATTCTTTAAGGACTATCTTGGTCAGTTTGTGGTAGTATTTATTGACGATATTCTTGTATATTCAAAGGGCAAGGAAGAACATGAAGATCCCTTGATAATTATATTGAAGACCCTGAGAAAGGATAAGCTTTATGCCAAATTTACCAAGTGTGAATTTTGGCATCAAAGAGTTTCATTTTTGGGTCACATAATCTCAAGAGAGGGGATATCTGTGGATCCAGCAAAAACAGAGGTTATAGAAAGATGGTCAAGACCAACAACAGTGACTGGGATCTGATGTTGTCTTGGTTTGGCTGGATATTATCGATGTTTTGTGAATGATTTTTCACGATTATCTAATCCACTCACCAAGTTGACTCGGAAAAGGGTTAAGTTTTTTTGGACAGAGGAATGTGAAGAGAATTTGAAGGAGTTGAAAAGAAGGATATCCAGTGCACCTGTGCTCACACTGCTTTGTAGTGGAGAAATGTTTGTGATCTACAGTGATGAATCCATGAAGGGTTTGAGGTGTGTTCTTATGCAAAATGATATGGTGATAGCTTATGCCTCACGACAGTTGAAAATACATGAGCAAAATTACCCAACTCATGATTTGGAGTTAGCTTTGGTAATCTTTGCATTAAAGATTTGGAGGCATTACCTTTATGGTGAAAGGTGTGATATTTATACTGATCATAAAAGTTTAAAGTATATTTTCACACAAAAGGAGCTGAATATGCGCCAAAAAAGATGGTTGGATCTGATTAAGGATATCGACTGCTCAATTCATTACCACCCTGGGAATGCAAACAAGGTGGCAGATGCATTAAGTCAACAAGACCATGCCAGTTTATCCATGATGAGGATCACAAAAGATCCAATAGTTATGGATTTACAAAGGATGTATCATGGAATTATAATGGAAGGGGGAAATCGTATCTTTATCAAATGAATGTTCAACCATCTATACATGTGAAGATTAAAGAGGCACAGAATGAAGATGTCGAGTTACAAAAGAAGGTGAGAAATGTTCCTGAATTCAACCTTGATTGTGATGGGATAATAATGTTCAAGAATCGGGTTTGTGTTCCTCCCATCCCTGAATTAAATAAGGAGCTGCTGGATGAGGCTCATATTTTTTCATTCTCTATTCATCATGGAAGCACGAAGATGTATAGGGACCAGAAAGAGTACTTCTAGTGGGATGGCATGAAAAGAGACGTTGCTGAATATGTCTCTCGATGCTTGGTTTGTCAGCAAGTTAAAGATGAGAGACAGAAGTCTAAGGGGATGTTACAACCATTACCCATACCCAAATGGAAATGGGAAAACATCACTTTTGGACTTTGTCATAGGACTTCCTAAAACATCCAAAGGTAATAATGCTACCTGGTTCATAGTTGATCTTCTTATAAAGTCTGCACACTTCATCGCTATTAGAGAGGATTTCTCTTTGGATCAGCTTGCCAGGATATATGTAAAAGAAGTTGTAAGATTGCATGGAGTACCACTTTCTATTATATCTGCTCGGGATCTGAGGTTTACCTCAAAGTTCTGGCAAAGTCTTCTGCATACTCTGGATACAGAGTTGAGTTTCAGCACTGCTTATCATCCTCAGACAGACGGTCAGTCTGAGAGAACAATTCAAACTCTAGAAGATATGTTGAGAGCTTGATCTATGGATTTCAAAGGTGGTTGGGATCAACACCTACCTTTGGTGGAATTTTCTTATAATAATAGCTTTCACTCCAGTATTCAGATGGCACCTTATGAAGCACTATATAGAAAGAAATGCAGGACTCCAACTTGCTGGGATTAAGTTGGGGAAAGAAAGCTATTAGGACCTGATATTGTTGATGAGATGGTAGAAAATGTCCGATCTATTCAACAACAAATAAGAGCAGCTCAAAGTCGACAGAAAAGTTATGCCGACAACCAAAGAAAAGGCCTAGAGTTTGAAGTGGGTGATAAAGTGTTCTTACGAATATCTCCCTGGAAGATGGTCATGAGATTTGGAAAGAAGGGGAAGTTGAGCCCTATATATATTGGTCCTTTCGATATACTGGATCATGTTGGGAAGGTAACTTACCGATTGGCGCTTCCACCGAATCTCTCTCAAGTACACGATGTGTTCCATGTATCTCTCCTGAGAAAGTACATACCTGATCCTTCACATGTACTTAGCTCCGAAGTTGTACCGATGGAGCAAGATCTTTCTTATGAAGAATAGCCGATAGAGATTCTGGTTCATAGCGAAAAATTCCTACGATACAAGACCACTCGCTTGGTGAATTTTTTATGGAGGAACCACCAATTAGAAGAAGCTACATGAGAGCTTGAGGATATGATGAGGGAGAGGTATCCTCGTCTGTTTGTTATAAAGTGACGAATTTTGAGGGAGAAATTCATTTTAAGGGGGGTAGAATGTAACACCCGAGAATTTTATGAGAAATATTTTGTTTTTATGTTATATAAATCATGAAAGGAATCTTTCTATGCACGCAATCGCGACCTTCCTCGATAGCATGTGTAGTACGCAATACCGAGTTCCACTAAACAACGATATATTATTATAATATTATAAACTAGCCGTTATGAATAGTATTAACTGAATTTTAAATTTTATTACATTATTATTCATCTTACACATTTTCTAGAACATAGTAAGAGAACAGAATATTTTTTTTTGGGTAAAATAAGTATTTATCAAAAATGCAGTTTTGCCACCTTTTGATGGCACACCCACATTAAATATAGTTTTTGACACATTTATAAGTTCAATTTGACAAAATTAAATTCTTCTTTTGAATTAGTATATAAAAATTTAATTTGGATAAATTTTTGATATTTTTCTGATAACTTTCATATTTTGATGAATAGTAAAAATACGCTAACTTTTAATTAAAAACAACTTTTTTCATTGAGATGATTTATATGGTTAAATTATAATATTGAATGGTTTTAAAGTATAGATAGAATATATTTTTACCATTTAATATAATTTATGACATTATCATTAATTTCACATTGAATTCATTGGTAAAAACATTTCAATCTTTGGCAATGTTTTAACTTCTAAAACACGTTTTCTTAACAACGGGATTTATTTTAAATTAATTACAGCAAATAATATGTTTTGAATTTCGAAAAATGGATTCCATATTCAGAATCTGTGGGTCCAAATTATGTTAATAGGCTAATTTTTATTTTTGGGCATTATGAATAGTAACTACGGTAAATTTAATTTACCATAGTTAAAGGTAAGTTGGGTAATTTATGGTAAATATAAAATTATAAAATTACCCTAACACCTGGCAAAATACTATTGGATGACTAAAAGTAGACCCATATAACCTAAGGGTCGGATTAGATTCATTTAATGGACTTTTTTCAATTAAAATAATTTAATTATTATTAAAACCAATGAATGTGACAACATGTCACTTTCTTAAATCTTATAAGTATAATAAATTTAATTTGGTGATACGATTAATGCAACATCAAACATGAATTGTCTCTAGAAATATATTACAATTATATAAATCATAAGAATTTATTTAGAATTTTTAGGGATTAAATAATTATCATTAATTATGACACAATAGTGATGTTGAAATTATTTTATTAATTAAAATATCAAATAAATGGTTTTAAAATATTAAAATAATTATTATATGCACTATTTAATGTGATACACTAATTTTCTAGATACATATGACATTTTATTAATCTATTAAAGATTTTTGTTCGAAAATATCCTCTGTATATTTTTTATTTAAATTCAAATAAATGAATTGTGTCAAGATTGACACTATTGTTATTTTATAAACATAAATATTATAAAATTTTTTACAAATCACAAAAATATTTAAAAATTATAAATTAAAATTTATATGGTCGACAATGTCATAAAGTGTCAAATTATGGAAAATTCACAACACATCTGTAATTATTAATAATAATTTAAAATTTTGAATATTATTACCACAAATAAATTTAAATTGATAAATAAGGAAAAATCAAGTTGATAATGTATAAAATAAATTCCTAACATGTCTAAATTTTCTTTTTTGGTGATATAACAACCCTATCTCATCTAATATTCGGATATGAGTCATTTTGGATGTTTTTATGTGGGGTTGGGATTTAATATGAACTAATATTTCTTATATTTCCAAAGGTTCCCCTCTACTCCCTTATAAAAGGGAACCTCCTCCCTCTCCTCCTCACACCAATTTGAGCCTTCAAGCTCGGCCAAACCCTTACCATTTCACATCCCCACTTCCCTAGAATCATCCTAGAGGTACTGGTCTTCTTCAAAGACCAACCCTAGTGCCCTAAGAGGAGGTTAAGAAGTGGCGCATCAAAAAGAGGTAATATCCATTACCGATCCTTTCCAAATTCATTCTTCTTCATCTTCTTCTTATGTAGTTGTTTTATTATGAAGTATTATCATCATTATCACTCATATACTGATATGTTATTATAAGTATGAAACAACCCTATTTCAACATATATTCATCCTATGGAAAACGAAATCATCGCGCGTGCGTACGTACGGAATAACGTCTCCACGCCGTGGTGTAATCTATTTTCCCCCACAACCTTACTTGGATGGGTATAATGGTGTAAATAATTACTATATATGATTATTTTAAGGTGATATCAATTCTGAAATAGTATACATACACTCCAATACAATTCCACGATCATGTGAACGATATCATCGCTCGTGCGTACGTACGGAATACCGTCTCCACGATGTGATGCGATTCGTTCTACATGATCTTCATTGCATAAAGATTATATAAATGAATTGAATGAATAAATATGATATATAGTACATTAATACCATTCTGTAAATGATGTATCTATAACCTAAAGAGAAGATTAAGAATTTATTCGACAAAGCACGCATAAGAACAAAAAGTTATAAACACCCAAATAACAAGTAGCAATGAAATATTTCTAGTAAGAAGATAAGAATATGACTATATATTATATCATAACAATAATTATGATTCTGGAATAATTTAATAACATTATTTAAATCATTATATAGGAGGTTCAGACACTTACGAGGCAAATCAGACCTAAGGTAAGGGAAATATCACAATCTCATTTGTATCCGAGATTGTTTATACTTTGGTATTTACTGGGGTGTATTTTATCATCCACATCCATGTTTCCTAAATATGTAATTTTATTTCCATCCACCTACAATTTTTTAAATCCAATTTTACCCTTCGGTGAGTTTTTAGTAAAGGATATGAAAGGAATTTTTTGTCATTTTTCATACGAGGTACTTTTTGACTTTTCCGACAAAAGTACGAAGAATGTTTTTTAACTTATACGGCATGAATTGATTTTTAAAACATTATTTCCAAGAAGCTTCATTTAAAATTTTTCAAGTTTATTTTTAATCAACTTATTTTAGTTTAAAATTGTACAACTTGTTAAGGAAGGAAAAGTGTTTTTGAAGCAGAAAGGATATTTTCCTCAAGAATGGAGTTCAAGTGTTTTATCAAAATTATTTTCCATCTAAGATAATAAAGGGTTATGTTTCTATCCCTATTGTTACATTGATTTGATTATGTTGTGATAGAATTATATTTTTGAATTCCTTTATCTTATATGAATTTTTTTATGATGTCACGATGTTTAAGATTCCCATTTTTATTACATGGGTTATGCAATAAAGTATGATTTATGATTTTGTGGCACACATAAGAATGGTATAATTATGAGTTGGGTGGGACCTATATCTCCCTCCAATTCATTGGGTAAAGATTTTATATCTCATGAGATAGAAATGGCTGGAACGGCAGGTTAAACCAGTTCAGTGAAACAGGACTGAAACGAGGAGTGAACTCGGTTCAGAAATGGACTTTGTCCACTAAGATAGTCTTGGCAACGAGTCTTGACTAACAAGAAATGATTCTCTATGATTATGTGTGTGTGCCAAAAAGTTTCATGTTTTAAGTTATGATTATTGAGATTTCATTTCACTACTATGATTTATCCCATGTTACGAAATTATGCTCTCTTTTGCAGGTTAAGATTTCCAAAATGCTATGTTCTTATGAATATGATGTAATTGATATTTATTTTGTTTACACTTGCTGAGAATTTGAGCTCACCCTTTTGTATGTTTTCATTCCCCAGGTCAGGAAGAAGCTTATTAAGTAAGATATTCCAAAAGGGACTATAGATATGATGAAATAAATGGGAGATAGTGTAGACGCTTTATGAACCAGTTGTTTATGTTTCCCAGTTTCTAAAGACACTATACCTATATAGTCCTTTCATGGTTTTGTTATATGTTGTAATAATTATGCTACAATTTTGAAGTAATAACAATGTATGTAATGTATGGGTCGTTATAGGGAGAAACTCAACATCAAATACATTCCTACTGTTCCTGTGTTTATTGATTTATTTCTGGAATATTTTCACATTCTTCCACTAAATCAAGAATTTGTGCTCTCAATAGAACTCTTACATTGTTCCACACATATTTAAAATACTCTAGATATAATAGACCGCGTTCAGTTTCAATAATTGAAGAATCAATTACAAGAGAATATTGATATAGTATTTATACATCGTAGTGCAACACCATGGGGTGTGTATATTCTTTTGGTTAATAATATATATGGATCAATGCAACTTTGTATTGATTATCAAGAACATAAAAATATTATTATGAATTAAAAGTATCTTCTACCCCCACATCGATTATTTTTTGAAAATTAATGAGGAGATATATAATGTTCCATGATTTAACTCTATTTTTTATATTGTCAATTGAAGGTTAAAATGAAAAATATACCCAGGACAACCATCTAAATGAGCTATAGACATTATGAATTTATAGTGATGTCGTTTTTTCATAAAAATTTTCATCATATCTTCATATATTTAATGAATATATTTTTTAGAGATTAAATTTTCCATTTTTTGTAGAATTTAAAGAATATATTTTTACATATTAATATAGAAAGTAGAATAATGATGGTCAATTTATGGATTGAATTAAGGGCCCTATGGAAGGATATGTTTTATGAAAAAAACTTATGAAGTTTTAACTTTGGAAATAAAATGATTTATTTGGGGTTATATAATCTATTTTGTCGATATATCAGTGGATTAATCAATGATAGAAGTTATTTAAAGTAATATCATTCAAACCCTTATGACCAAGATAAGAAGTTTTCCTAGTGTGGTTGAATTTTATTGAAGCTTTATAGATATTTTTTTACAACTTTCTAATCCACTCATTGTGTTAACTCAGAAAGGATCCAATTTTCATAGTGTGAAAGAGTTTTAGGAAAAGTTCATGGAAATAAAGAAAAGATTTTTCAATACACTTGTGAATACATTTCTCTATAGTGGTAAGGTTTTGTAATCCATAATGATGCCTTGAATAAGGGATTAGGATGTATTCACATGACAAATAAAATGGTTATAGCTTATTCCTCATAATAATTGGAGGTTCATGAAAAACAGTATCCAACTCATGATTTGGATTTAGTTGTAGTAATTGTATGATAAATATATAGAGGGATTATATTTATGGGTAAAGGTGAGATATATATACTGATCATAAAATGTTAAAGTATATATTCTCACAAGAAGAGTAAAATTTTTGTCAGAGAATATGGTTGGGGCTAATTAATGATTGTTACTACTTAATAAATTACCACGCAAGGAAATTTAACAAAGTGGAAGATGATCTTTTTATAAAGGTTCACACAATCTTATCTATGGGTAGTATCACAAAATATCAAATATTTTTGGATTTGAAAAGTATGGAACATGAAAATTTAATGGAAGGGGAGAAATGTTATCTTTCTCAATTGACTGTTCAACCATATATCTTAGTGAATATTAAAGGGGAACAGAAAGAAGAATTATATTTATAGAAGATGGTTATAAATATTCATATGATTAACCATGATTATGATGTAATGATAATGTTCAAGAATCGTGTATGTGTTCCTTGCGTTGAAAATTTTATGAATGTTCTCTTAGCGGAGGCTAGTAGTTCTTCATTATCTTTTCCTCCATGGAGTACAAAAGAAATATAGAGATTTCAAATACTATTTCTAATGGGAAACACTAAGAGTGTTTTTGTAGAGATTTTATCCCAATGTATTGTATGTCAGAAATATAAGGCTGAGAAAAAAATTATAAGGGGATGTTATAACCATTCCCCACAATATATTAGAAATTGGAAAATATCACCAAGGATTTTGTTATTGGACTCCCCAAAATATCTGAAGGCTATAATGTTTTTTAGGTTGTATATGAATTATTTACAAAGTTAGTACACTTATTTTATATCAGGTAATTATTCTCTCTTGACCTTATTCCTATAATATAAAATAAAATAGTTGTAATATTTCATGTATTTCAACATTAAATTTTATTTAATTGGGAGTTGAGGTTTACCTTAAAGATCTTATAAATTCTTTAGCTGGATCTCGATAGAGAGTAATGTTTTATAAATTCTTGTTATCCTTAGATAAATGTTAATTATAATAGAACCATTAAATAAATAGGTGATATGTTGAGATCATGTTCTCTATAATTTAATGGATTTTGGTATCAACACTTTCATCTAATCTAGTTTTATTACAATAATAATATTCAATCCAGTTTTAAGATGGCTCCTTATAATGACCCATATAAAAATAATTGAAAACATGAATGTGATGGAATAAATTTGAAAAAATAAAGCTATTAGGACATGATTTAGCTAATGAAATGGAAGATAATGTTTTATCCATTCAGCAACACATAAGGATAACACAAAATCAAGAAAAAAAATTTTGCTGACAGTTTTTGGTGAGTTATGAAGTTTAAAGTTTGTAAAATGGTGTTTATATGAATTTTTCTATAGAATAAGGTTATGATATTTGTAAAGAAAGTAAGATAAGTCCCTCTTTAAATTAACTCCTTCAATATTCTTTAAAATTTAGGATCTTTTGATTATAGCTTAGTGCTTCCTCCGTACCTCTCTCAAGTTCATGAGGTGTTCCATGTATCTCATATAAGGAAGTACACACCCGAACCTTCCCAAGTGATGACCTCAGAGGTCATACAAATGTAGAATGATAAATCTTATATGGAAAAACTAGTGTACATTTTATATCATATTGATAAAGTGTTCCAAAATAGAACCACTCTCCTTGCCAATGTTTTGTGGAGAAACCACCAATTTGAGGAAGCTACATGGAAACTATTGGATATAATGAGGTAGATGTATCATCGTTTTTTGTATCATATTTATATAATATCAGAGTAAAAATTAATTTTAAGATGGCTATAATGTTACAATATTATATTTTATGAAATAATTATTTTCAAATAAATTTTATTTATTTAATAGCTTGTCTGACATGTGACATTGAGTATAACTAATCATAATATTCTATTGAAAATATTATTATTTTAACATGGTTTATATAACCTATCCATTAAATATGGTTAAAAGAATATGGATAACAATATTTAAAAAATATATACATAGGTTTTAGATAAATAAAATAAATATATTTAGTAAATTATTTGTATGTTTTAAAAAGATACTTTTTCCTTAATTTTTTATTTGTGTAACAAAATAATATAATTAATTTTTTTTTCCAATTTTAGAATTTTTTTAATAAAATTAAATATCTTTTTTTGAAAAAAAATCAAGGTTTTCTTAGAATTAATTTTTGATCATTTTCTAAAAAGATTAATTTTTTCGATGAATATCGTACAAATTCTAATTTTTATTAATAAGAGTAATTTTTTAAAAACATTTAAAAAGTATAGTTTTTTATAAATTAGTTTCAATAGTTAATTTAGATGAATAATATTTCGATTCAATAAAATTACTTCTTTATAATCAATTATATGTTGTGTTTTAATATAGTAATATTCTGAACCTAAGAAAACTTTTTCTTTAGAAATCATCATTTTCCTCGCATATGCAGTTTATTTTTAATTTGAATTATACCAAATATGTGAATTTAATTTGATAAAATGGGTAAAATATTTAAAATAAAAAAATTAATATTATTATATAAGTTCAGGTTATTTATTTTCCATAATAAATAGTGTGGAAAGTAGAAAAACATAATTTCCATTTTTAATGTTAAAATGGGTTTACTGGGGGTAAAACCTATATATAAGTATATGTTTGCTGATTAAACATATAATAATCCAATTTTATGCCCACATTTTTTCCTAACCCTATCCCACATTTTAATTAAGTTAATTGTGAATAATTTTTTTAAATTACTTTATCATTTTGTATTATTTTAGGAAATTTACCAGTGGTTTCCTAGTGGGTACTCTCCCCCACTTATAAATAGGCCTATCACATTTTCTCTTATCCACAATTCGATATCAATTTTTTACAATACATGTCAAAAACCTTTCCTTACATCCCTCCCCAAGTCCTTAATTACTTGGTTTGATCAAAAACCCATCCTAAGAAGGCATTGGTGGAAATATAGAGTGGTTGCCTGGGGTAGTGGTATCATTATTAAATGATCAGTTTTGATTTCTTTCTTATTCTAACTCCTTAAAAAATTAATTACCCATACCAATATAACAGAATTATTATCTTTGATAGAATTGTTTTTTTATATTATGTACATGACCTATATTCATCACCTCTTCTATCAAATGTGAAATAAATTTTTTTATTGTGTGTACATCAAACTACCACCTCGTGAACTGATGCAATTTTTCCTCCATCACCAACACTCAAGGATTGATATAATTATTTTTCAATGTATATATGTAATTCTTATGAAATTAGAATAATTTTTGAATTATAATATCACATATAACATCTTAACTTCCAATCCATTAGAAAACAAAAACGTCAGTCGTGCAAAAGTATGAACCACCATCTCTACGAAGTGGTGTGAATTGTTTTTTGTGTTATTTTTACATGGAAGGTAATAATGAAAGATTTAATTAATATATATAATTTATTTAATATAATAATGTTCATATAATGTTGAATTTATTTTTACCTATCTTTTATTCTATCCATCGAAAAATGGAAATAACATTCATGTGTACAAACATCCAACCATCTCCACAAATGATGAAATCCATTTTTCTATGTATAAATTTTACTAATCACTATAAATATGAATATAATAAAAATATATAATATTTAAATAATGATTAAAATTGTGAATATTTTGGAAACCTGATCAAAGTACAAAGACCAAAACTATAGAACCAAAACAAACATGAAGAATGAATCATTTATCACTTGTAACAATGATTGTAATAAAGAATTATTTATTACTGGGTGACAAAATGTTATATATAAATCATATAAGGTATGATATATATGATTATGGTAATGGAATAGAATTATAATAAATCCATATTTATTATAAAGGAGTTTCAAACACATATCAAGGGATTCAAACATGAGGTAATGGATTTTCATCTCATGTTTTCTTCTAAGAGACACATTCTGTATTCATCACTTATTTATTTTATGTGCGTATATAATTCAAATTAATGTAATTTTTTTATTCTTTTGAAAATAATTGGGATTTAAATATGCATCCAAATTTATTTGCTTCATTGGGATTATGATTCAAAAGTTAAGAAAGTGGTAAGGGATTTATGTTATGATCTCATTGTTTATCAAGATTGTCTATGTTTAGGTTTCTGATGATGAATTTTCATGATCTAAATCTCAAAAATTATCATGAATATACTTCTCCTGTTGTTATTTTTTAGATTAAATTTTCTCTTTTAATTTTCCACTCTTTAATTACTTAAGAGATCAAAATATGCTTTTATAGAAAATTGATTTTATTCCTCTCTTTGTTTGAAAACAATTTTTCTTCCATATCCATGATTTAGAAAAATGTTTTAAAAAGAGTTTTATTATTATCATATAATTGTTTTAATTAATTTTACCCATTTTTTCTTTTCATAAAAAACTTTTAAATTGGAATATTCATTTAATTTTACAGACAAGGTACTTTTGACTTTTTACAAAAACAATGTGAAAGGAATCAATATTTTATCATGTTAAAAAAGAAAGGAATTTTCATCTGTCAGGTCTGCTCAATGATTTAGGGCATTATGTTTAAGTTTCCATGGATATTTTCAAATAAATGTTTTATATTTTTATGAATTCATAGTTTGACATAGTAATTTTTAAATTTGAAATGTTATTTTTCATGAGGAATATTCCATCAATATTTTAATAGTGTTTTCATATATGATAGAATCCATTCATGTCAATTATGATTTATTTGGGATATGGTCTAATAATGACATGCATATTCATCCTCTATATAGTTTTTGATTATGTTTATTATGATAAGATTATTTGGAAAATTGTTCCTTTTCCATGGGATATGATTACGATGAATTCATGGGGACATGTATATACAATGATTATGATTATGTGGGATCGGGGACGAATCACGGCGTTGGAAGAAACCCTAGGTCTCCTTCTTCTATTCCACGATGGCGGCGGCCTCTAGGCCAGTCTCTCCCTCACTGAGGGAGGGACCTACGCTGTCCTTCAACGGAGGGGAGACTTCCTTCTACCCCTTTTCAAATCCAGATCTCCTTCCTCCTTTCCCTCAATGTTTATTGTTCCCCAAGGTTCTAGAGCTTCATGAAGGATGCCAGAATCTTCCGTTGTCAATTTCCGAATTCAACAAATCATCGTCTCTCCATAACCATTCTTTAATCACTCGATTATCTCAACGAAGGCCTTCGGTGGATTCATTTGACAGGTTTGTCTTTAGCTCAATGGATTTATATGATAAGGTAATCTTGGGACTAATTTACAACAAGAATATCATGGACTATTTGGATTCGAAAGAGGACTTGATTAAAGAATGTTCTAGTTTCCCCCGCCGCTGCAACGACTCTCGCATTTTCCTCCACAGATGGACCTAAGACTTCCACATGAAGCGCGATTCACCTTCGGTCGGGGTCTGGGTTAGTCTCCCCAACCTTCTTTTACCATTTCAAAATCCCTCGATAGTTAGGATGATTGGAAACCTAGTTGGTAGGTATTTATGCTCTGCTAGCCGAACCAATGCTCATTTTCATCCTGTTAACCCACGAATTTGTGTGGAAGTAAATGCCTCGAGGGTTCATCCTGAATTTTTTTGGATCACAATGGATAAGGAGTACCATTGTAAATAGCAGGTTGTATATGAATCTTGGTTTGATTTATGTTTGGTTTGAAAATGCATGGGCCACTCCTCTACGGCCTATAGGTGCGGCTTCATGTTTTTATACATGAAAGGTGATGGGTGTGCAGCAAATAGTGCCAAGCCTCTTATAACCAGTATGGTTGTGGGTGTGGAGGCTGCGATCAGGGTAGCCCATTCCGGGGACGATAGTCAGTTGGGAGCTAAATAAGCAGTTGTGGAGGTCTCGGTGAACCAAAAGAAGTGGCAATGGGGGTTGGAGATGGGGGTACCCAGGATCGATGTAGAGTTCAGCCTTCATGGATAGAGGAGGGAGGTCTGAAGGACCTCTTGGGTGGCCCATATGCTAATACGGTGTGCTCAAGGGGTGGTATATGTTTTGCAGCGACGCTGAAGGAACAAGGTGAGGGAAAGACTTTGGATTTCAGACCTATTCCTAGCAAGGAGGTGGCTGTTGTTGAGTTGGGAAACTGGCTTGATGGACTACTAAATGCGGACCTAGTTTTGGATGAGCAGGAACAGCCCAGGGATGGGAAGAAGGTCCTCAAGTCCGGTGATAAAAAATATACTTATCCTACAGATGAAGTTGAGGGTGAGGCTCGGGTTTAGGGTGAAGGAATCTCAAGTCTGAGGAGGGGTAGTACCTGGAATGGAAAACGGAAACTGAGAAAAGAGTACTCATACTTGCCACTCTCTATGGAAACACGGTCAGCGAAGAACTCTAAAGACAAGATGGGGTACCAGGGGAAGGAAATCATTGAAATAAGTAATAATTACTCTGCAAGGGAAATCATCCCAAGGAATAACAGGAGTAGCAGAAGGTGTAGGGACAGGAAGGTCTTCTCTTCCTTTTCACCGCCTATGAAGACTCGAACAGCAGAAAAGAAAATCGAGGAGAAGTTGGACATGGAGTCCATGTGTCAACTGAAACCATATGGTCATATCGATTCTTCCTAGGATCTGATACTAAGTTAGGATTATGATGTGATAGAGCATGTGCTGTTTCTCAATTCCTGTGAAGAGCACACATAGAAGATGATGGTCTGAGCCATTGAAATGACTTTGAATGACTAAAAATATTCTTGGGTCGAAAAACATGATTCAATTCTTGTCTGGGGTTTTAACAAGGGGTTGATAAGCAGGGAGGCGTATATACAGGTTTGGGATGCACTATCTTCTGCATTTGAAGACCTGTTAAGCGGAGAGCAGCACATCCAGGTAACCACTATATCCTGGACGATGATTAAAGATATGGGTTCAGGCAGAATTAATTTTTTCTTCAATAATTCAGCCATAGAAATTTCTAACAAATGCTTGGTTTCTCTTTTCTTTGTGCATTTGAAATGGGGTATTTCATAATCAGTCTATGTGTTTTGAGAAGTTTTTGGGTGTTTGGTTTCCAACTTGTTTTCTAGTTCCACCTCAGATGGGGTTCGGAGAATGAGGCCACCACTTCAGTATGTCACTTTGAGTGGAAGACTTAGAGGGTATGGATTGGCCATCGGTTCCATGCCCATTCATCTTTGCAAGGGATTGTATAACGAGTGATCAAGATTTGATGGAGGACCTTCACTTGTTATAGCTTTTGGGGAGAGGTGGAACCGGTAACTTGTTTTGGTTTTTCATTGATTTTCATTTAATTATTTTGTTGAACATGGTGGTTTCTCACTTTCTCCTTAAAAGGGATTTGATAGTCAAATAAAAAATAAGTTTCAGTCAAATTATGCTTATGTGATGTTTGGAATTTATAAATTCTTCAATGTAATTGGTTATATATGGATAACTCATGAGTTGATTATATTATGTGTGAACATGATTTCATTTTCACAATGTTTTGTGTAGACCTAATTTCATGTCCAAAAGGTTATTTGTGGACCTCGTTCCATGTTCATAAGGTAATGTGTGGACCTAGTTTCATGTCTATAAGGTTATGTGTGGACCTGGTTTCATGAACATAAGGTCGTGTATATACCTCATTTCAAGTGTAGAAGTTTATGTGGGGGGATAATTTTATGACCTTTACTTAATGAGTGAACCTATTTCTATTTTTTTAGATTACATTTTGAAACATTTGTATGAATATATTGGGCTCTCTTGGGTTAGGATCATTGATTTCGTTTATGATTGATGTCCTTTGAATGATCATGATTTATTCCATGACTCGGGATTACGATATATGTTATTTAGGATATATAATTAAAATGTTAATCTCTTGTTCTCATACCCTTATTCTAATTTTATGTTTAGATTATTTTTTATATCTCCCATGATTTCCATTATTATGAATCTAATCTCACACTTTCTTAGGTTTTATTTCCCCAGTAAATGGAGAAATGTTTTTAGTAGTTAATTTCTATGAAGAGTGCAAAATGGGATGATCTTTATGGAATATGTTGAAGAGATTTCAAGAAATTAGAATATTTTCAACCTAGTATCCTACGAACCTAATCCTTTATGGTTTTTGAGTATATAATTGTGATATGTATTGAATATTCATATAAAAATATGTAATATTTATGTATGAAACTACTGGTTCATCATATCACTAGTAAATATAACTATCCATAAACATAGAGATATTATTCCCACATTTCAATGGATTGTCCACAGGTAAATATGGGTCTAGAAAACTTCATGGTATGAAGTGTAATGACTACATCAATAAGAGAATAATTCAATTCTAGACAAATCATTTGGATGAATATTTATTTTCTAACATTGAAGAGAGACATATTTTTTTGAAACTCCTAACAATTAAATAAATTTTGTGGGAAGATCATGGGTTCTTTACTATATCATCCCTTTTATGTGGACTTACTTTCATTCAAATTTCCTTCTCCAAAAGTGAGGGTTTTATATTATATACCATTTGGTTAAAAAATGTATGTGTATATAAATTTAAACATATTTGTTTATGTAAATATATTTATTTTATGATATTTATATTTCTATAATATAAATATATTTAAATATATCTAATAAATGTACATAAATATAATTATGGTGAGGTTCTAAGCTCATATCCATTATGATCTAATGTCTCTAACCTCTACTTTTAAGTGGTGTTGGAGAAATATGCTCCTAGGAAAAAACATTGGAGCTCAAAGTTATCTTATTTATTTACATGGACATGTAAGAACCATAGATTGTGGATGAGAATCTTTCATATCCCCTCTCTATGTAAAAAATCATTTTTGTTGTGGAATACCAAAAATTTATGTATGTTGAAAATTTTGGGGTTGATATTCCAGTTGTTTATTGTAATAATAGATACTCTAGAAAAAAACAAACAGTATAATTCCATTACAATATCATGTATATAGTGTTTTATTCATTATGTATAATTACCATATCAATGTAACTTTTCTATATCAACTATTTACATGGTAATTTCTATAGATTCTTTTTTCATGTCAAAATATTATGGCGGTTACTAAGAAACAATGAGAATACATAGATGCCCGGATAATAATATTAAAAACATGCTCTATAGTCTAGACACATCATAATGAATGGACACATAAGATGTTTGACTATATGTTTTCAAGGGCTCATATTCATTGAGGCTTATTCTCTTGATGTTCACACTTGGTGATCTTGACTAAAGGAGGTTATGGGGATTGACCTGCCAATAGGAGGACCACATGATTCGTGTGTCATCAGTTGTTTATATCTTCAAACATGTGTGTTGGTCTCATGAATTGAGGGTATTATCAATATGTTCCAATTGATTGAATACATTTATTCTAGATTAAAACTTTTTAATTTATGTCTTTTCGAGGTATTGTACATTGGGTGTATCATTGGTGACATGTAATTGTTTGAATAATCAATATAAAATTTGTCACTTCTAAATGAAACTGATATCTCAAGACTAGTTGATCAGTTTTGTAGTACCTTTACTAAATAGATGGCTACAATAACAGAGGGTAATTATATTTATTAAACTAAAATAATAATAATGATAGAAAGGATGATGAGACAAAGTGTGCCTTTTGGATGATGGGATATCACAATAAAAAGAGATTATATTACATGGCATGTGTTCGTACGTGGTTTCCATTGATACTAATACTCCCTATCTACTTATGGGCGATTATGGGTTTATAGACACTACTCTTGGTATGTTAATAGTATTTAATGCTATAAATATAAGATTCTAGAAGTTCAGACACCAAGAATATTCAACATTCTTTCCTATTCTGAAGAATTTGAGTATAAGACATAGTGACCCCACTATAAGGCCTATTTCATCTGGAATTTAGAACGATCTCCATATAACAGGTAAATTCATATTATTTTTTAAAAATAATTTTTATTGAAATTATTTATTAGAATTATTCACAATATATTAAGTTAATACATCAAAATTACGTGATGAACAATTTTTTTTATATTAAGGATTCATTGAATATTTGAAGGAAGGATTAGTTAAGTTAATGTATTTATTTTATAATGTAATTTATTTATTATATTAAAAGGGATAAAAATATAAATAATATTTCTGACAAAGTATATTAGTCAAAATTTTTTTTGAGATTATATAGTCGGTCTAACATATTTAGGGGTCAGGGATCCATTTCTATATATTTTAACTCACTTAATGAGTGGGAGGGGAATCTCATTTTAGGTATTTTTTATTATAAAATTTTTAGATACACTTTCACATATCTATCACTTCCTAGAAAGTGAATTTTTCAATATGATCAATAGATTTGAGTTTTTCCTATATCAAAAAATTGAGGTAGTAGTGATTGTCTAGATTCTAAAGGATTCATCAGATATTCACTCTAACAAAAATATATCAATGATCTATGATCCCATATAATTTCTAAGTGTGTGTGGATAATCAATAGTGATCCTACTTTAGTTTCATCGAGAAATGGTCACTAGAAATGATAGGTTTGTTACCACATATTCAAATAAAATGAGGTACATTTTCGATTTAATAGTAATGCTTAATCAATTCATATGACACGACTAGATTTTATGTTAGGTTGTGTGTTATCAGAGATGGTGTAGATACGTTGATCTGTATTGAAATTTTTTAAATTCCCAGCCTACCCACTTTTGTTGTACACCCTAGTGGATATAACTGGTATCAAAGGGATCACATCATTTTTTTTAAAAAACTAAAACTAAATTCTATTTAAATTATAGAAGAGGGAAACATTTCAATCCCACTACTGAATATAGTGATCCCATACAATATCGAATGATAGAGATACTTTGATTTAAAGATCTAAAATTGTATTGTCACATATTTTTGTGTGTTTAATTTCAAGAATATGTGTGTGTGTGTTATATATGATAAATTTTTACCTTAAGGTAGTCAGTTGGTGGTCATTTTCAAGTGAATCTAATGACTTGAAAAAAAAAATAAGCCGCTAGAAAAGTATTTTTTTTTCAGCCCCTTTTTTCATAGATTTATAGAATAATTATTTTAATTTTTTACCCCAAATTCAACACACTTTCTATTTTGACAAAAAAGAAAATAAGAGTGGAGGTTTCCATCAATATCAACCCATCAATAAAAAATAATAATAAATTTAAAACGTGAAGTGCTTAATGGGGGGTAGAGACACACATTATTAAACAACCATGTAATGGAAATCAATGTGAGAGGTGATGACCTAAAAACTAATAAAAATCTACTCAAGAGGAAGTAACCCCCTCCTTATTATCACTACTTGACCTTAACGTCACTATCGCTCCTCTCAGTTTTTTCGTGTTTGAACATCCCCCAGTGTTGTTTGGAATCCCCCCACCCCCGACAAGCATTGGCCTCCCATTCTTATATCGGACCCCTATCAAACTCTCTAATAGGAATGTCATCCAAACCTGAACCCCTTCATCCATTTTTCTTAATAGATAGGCCCAAATCTAGCATTTTTTCATGCTTGACCCCTCTTATAGAACTACCACTATGCTTCTGTTGTTTCTAGCTAGAACTTCAACCCCACCTCTAGTTGATCAAGTTAGCATGTTCAAATGACCTAGTTTCCCATTGGGGTCATCCAAAATTAGAACTAGTTGGGTCAGGCACTGGCCAACCAACATGGTCTATTTTGGTGACCGGGGGTTCCAGGATTTTTTTTAAAAAAAATCAAAAAATTAAGCTAGTTTTTTTTAATAATTTTTTTTCTTTTTAAGACCAACTGACATCTATTATTGTAATTAAAACTAGAATAAATTATTTTAATTTATTTAAAAAACCTCAAAATTTAATTAATTTAAAATTCAATGTTATTATGGGTTTAATCTACCTATCAACTATTCGGGATTGGTTATCAGAAAATGTATGTTCACGTTTTATTAATTAATTAATCAGTGTAGGTAGCTTATCGCTATAGTAATTTATTAGTTAATTAGATATATGTACATTTTGTATGTTCCTTATTATATATATAAGGTCATTTTCATCCATGATAATTGAATTGTATGTGTATTACACATTCTCGAGATCCCCTCACCTACCTATGGAATTTATGTGTTATGATGGCATTGAAAAAAGAAGTAGACTGTGCCGATGTGAGCTCAACTTCCACGGAAGATGTAATTGCATTGAGTGGGATGGGAACTGTGAGTCGAGTCATAAAAAACTCAGGTAATTTAACATAGGGTCTTAGTGGATATAATTATTCCCAAATGATCAACCACAAATACCCACTCATGACCATTCATTTATTTTATTTATCCATGCATGGTTTATTATTATTTAATGAATATACATGTTTATGCTATAATAAAAAATAAAAAAAATTAAAATGCATTGATTAATACATGAGAAATGATTTCTTTTTAATACATGGCCAAGTTGTGAGTTTGATAACATAGTGCACACATATCTACTAGAAAATGATTCCATTCACCATGTAATAATAAAAAAATTCAATGTAATATTAAGTCGTAACACATTCTGTCATTTGAAATGTGAACAAAACTAGGTGTAAAGGGTTCTTATCAACCATATTTTAAGGTTCCACCTTCTACTATGGAGTTATCATGAAAGTGGTGAATCATGTTAACTAATGATGAAGACAAATATTCCCTCATTTCAATCTTATAGTCACCTTATAAGAAAAGAGTTGAGAAAATTAAAATTACGATTTTTAGAAGTTAGGGCTTCATTCAAAAGATTAAGGTCCTGCAATTTAATTTCATTGGATAGTAAAATATTGACCTTGAAAATCTCTAAGTAGTTTCATATCCATATCTTGGACAATGAGGTGACATTTTAGGGACACGTTCCACTATAATTGTCAAGAAACTAGTTATTCTGAATCAAGTAGTGTGCGATACTAGGGTTTGATAAAATATTAAGATCCATATAATAGTTTAATTAATTGGTAATTTATAATAGGTGATAAATATAAATGGTAATAATATTCTTATGTTTAATTTTTTAGAAAAATGGAATATAATACCACTTATACATTGAAATTCATATTGGAAAAGGAAAATCTCCTCACTAAAAGAAATTCTAGGAGTTTTACATGGGACTACACAATGTATTACTATATGAAAGGAACTTATATGTGATAGATTTCTCACAACTTGATCAGATTCCTCAAAACTAGTGATCATGAGAATCATTCTTACATGAAACTCATGAATGAGGTGTTTTATGTTTATATCATAATTTTATCATCAATTTCCAAGGCATTTCAAATAAAAAATGGGGGAATGGATGGTTATACAATGTTTTATCATCTCTAAGAATTCCATGAGGAGAGAGTGAAATGATAAATAAATGAGATAAAGATCAATGTTGATCATGTATAAGATGACATATTGAAATAAATATGGTCTTTATGTAGATAGAATGATAAAGTACATTGAATGAATAGAATAATTAAGATTCAAGCTGAATAAAGTTCTTTCAGTTCATATCATTCTCTCATAATTACGACCTAGTTTATCTTGTTTCATTTAGAGTTATAAAATTATTAGTTTTGAGAAAAAACTTTGATAAATTTGGGGTTGGTTCTCCAAGAAGATGAGAATTCAATGAAAGTTAAATCCTTAATTCTTTAGGTGAAAAATAAAGAAGACTATGTGGAAATTCCAAATGTAAGTACAATACCAAATAAACATTCAAAGTATATTTATAAGGATAATTTGATAAGGATAAATATCATTGAACATGAGGTTATTTGTTTAACATGTGTAAAATTGGTCTATAAATGATAAACTGCAATAAATTAAAATTGAAGAAAGAATAAACATATAGTTCAGGTATATTTATAACAAAATTTAATATTTCATTTTTACACATTGGGTATAAGATACAATATGACATTAAATAATTGTTTTCTCAATAATTGGACCAATGATGTCATGGAACATTTCAAAAAGTTAAAGACTATTCTCCATGTGGATGAGGAATGGTGATACCTATATCAGTAGTGAGAAACACAAAATTTTATTTAAAATTGAATGGTTGTTGTAAAAATGTAATTTTGTCATGAATATTACTAGAACAATTATGAACTAATTTTGTTTATGGAATTTTAAACACAGCCAAAAGTTATATAATACATGAATCATTTAAAATGTAATATGAATAGAAAATGTAAGACTCTAATACCCAATTGTGGAAAGATAATTGTTTGTTTAGTAAAACTATATGATAATTTCAATGATATACTGGGTATGGTATTTTGAATATCTAGAGATAAATACCTTATTAATTATCGAGATATTTAATAAATTCTTTTTAGGAAAGTAAACCATTAGTTATATAGGTAGTCCAAAAAGATTTTAGAATTAGTTCATCTATAGAAAATGAAATATTCCATCAAAAGGTTGTTGTAAATATACATTATAGGATTACATAAAGTGTTTTTAAGGAATATAAAAGTAACTTAAATTATATTCATGGTTATAGGATATTATTTGTTTCAAGAATGTGTGAAGAATAATATATTGAAAAATCTTTTGTCGATCATGAAATGTAAGAGTGGATTTATTATTAAACCCATGTATGCTTATGCAAATCAAATCTATGATGTAAGTAAATAGGATTAGTGAAATGTATTATATGCAAACATTGATAAAAAAATATAGCAAGGAGTAATGATTAAACACATATGTCTTTTTAGAAATCAATGGTATTGTGTCAATAAAAAGGGAATCTATGTTGAGACACATAGTCATTGAAAATATATCCAATATTTTTGAAACATTCTTAAAAAATCACGGCCTTATCCCATAACCATATTCTAAATATAATGAAAAATGGAGATCATATCAGTTATAAGGTGATATATATCAATAATTTCATAATAAAATGTGTTTACATTCAAATTTCTTATATGTATCTGAACAAACATGATTTAAGAAAAAAAAGTGAATATTTATTAGTATCCTAATGTTTATATAGGATGTTATATAAATAGTAATGATAAAACGTTTATAGTGAAGTGTTAGAATATATTTCCATAAAAGGGTGTAGATCTTTATTTGAGACATTGGGAGAAAAATTTACTTGGACTATGTTAATTCTAAAGATTCACGACAGGTTGTCATAGAAATAAGTTCCATAAGATATTGTGGAAAATTGAATATTTCAAAGACACTTACTATGAAGAAGGTTAAAACCACAGTAGTGGTTTTATATTAACTATGGTGGTTGATATAATATTCATCTCCAATAATGAATCCTACAAGTATTCTATAAATGATAATAACCTAATATTGAAATTTTTTATTAAAATTCAATAATAGATCCATGTATCAAAGAAAAAAATTATTTCTATTTGGAATGTTTCACATATTGATAATGTGGTGGTATTAAATAGAGACTGTAAATTTGTGAAAGAATCATGGGACTAACAAGTCTTGATTGATTATACCAATTCATGTAGAAATCCATTAGAATTATAATTTATATAGATAAATTCTATTATCATTTTTTTGGGAATCGAATATAAAAATGACCTTTCATGGAATGTTATTATACAATAAATCAAGAAATATTTATGTGATACCATATAATTCCAATATTTTTTTCATGTTAATGAAATAAAATTTTGGATTGATTTTAGAAACAAGAAACAAGAATATACATATAGAATTTATTTTTTCCAAGTTCCTATAAGAGGTTAGTATGTGAAAAACATTTTTAAAAGGAAAATATCTATGATAACATGTGGAAAATAACTTTTGGTTTTAGAGTATGTTGAGACCACAATGAAAGTAACTCTCTAGAGAATAAATTAAAGTAGAAAACTATGTTATAGGGAATGAGATCTTATTAGGAAGATCTAATGGGTTACTTAGACCAAGTCACAGTAAATATGATGATAAGGAATTGAAAAAAAAAATTAGTATAATTCTTGAGAGAATTATTACCAATGTCACATGGAATAAATCTATCAATGAATACATGTATGAGATATAGGAGGAGATTAAAGTGTGGAGTATAATTACATATGTTACTGTAGTATATCTACCACTTATGCATGATATGTACTAGATATTTCAAACATATTCCATAAAGAATGAAAAACTGATTAAAATATAAGAGAAACTCATGGGAAGGAGTCAAAACATTACAATTTTACTTGTTAGAGTACAAAGGATATGTTCCTGTTACATTTAGGGTAATGGGCACTAGTTTTAAGGGGAAACAAGTTATTCCCCATTTAGATCAATATGATCTAATATCAAAATTTTGGAAGGTAATGATAAATAGAAGATCATGCATTCCAATGTTATCTATATATATAAATTCCAAGTGTATTACTACTTATAATGCAGCTGAAGAATTAGAAAAAAAAAACAATGATTTGTTCTAGTTCTTGGAATCACACCGAGTAAGTAAATTTTTATCATAACATAAATTATGATAATATTACAATTGTTACTAGAAAAGATGTTAGTTTTTGGATAAGGATAAAAGGAATATACATGGAGATATAAAAAATTAATGAGTCTTAATAAAGGATGTTAAGTCACATAAACTATATTATCCATTCATTAGATATTTGGTAGACCCAGTGAATAAATTTATAACTTAGTAGAATCATGATCTTATCAAGTGAGAGATAATTGGATTAGTTAAAAAAATTCACTTCTATAACTGTGAGTATTGTAATAGTGGGTTCCTTCTCAATGTAAATAGTACATTCCTATTACCATATCATGTATATAGTGAGTTATTCATGATGTATACACCACACAATAGTTTTGGCATTTATATGTATGCTATTCACAAGGTAATTTCAATAGGTTATTTGATATGTCAAATGGTTATAGTTGTTCCCATAATATAATGAGAACCTATTGTTACACTAATAGTAATATTAAACATATTTTTTATGGTCTAGATACATCTTTCTGACTAGAAAAAAAACGATATCTAACTATCTTGTGCTGGGGTTTTATGAGCATTGAGAATTTTTGTCATGTAGTTCGCACTTGGTGATCTTGACTAGAGGAGATCATGAGGGATGGAATTCCAAAAGGATAACTACATGTTTTAGGTGTCATTGGTTTTTTATATCTATGAACACATGTGTTGGTCTCATGAATTGACTTTATTATTAATGTGTACTATTTCAAAACATACTTTGACTCTATAAGAAGAATATGGAATTTATGTCATTGTGGGGAAGATTTCATTGTGTATGTCATTGGTTGCATGGCATTGATTTAATAACCAATATAAAATTCGTCAATTTTGAAATTAATTGATATCTCATTCTTAGTTGACCATGAGGGTATTACCTTTACAAATTCCATGTCTATGGTAGAAGAAGGTAATTTCATCATGTATGGTTAACCAATAATAAATTAACAAAGGATGATGACATGAAGTGTGCACCCTGATTTATGATATATTGTGAGATAGAGATATTATATTACACATAAAATGTTATTAAGAGGTTTTAATTGTAACAAATATTCATTATATCCTACATGTCCATGGTAGTTTCCTAGACTCCACAAATGGATTATGAATATTATTCCCTGTCATTGAGATAAGGACCTATATCATCACACTAAGTGTATTAAAACTTCTATGCTAATAAATATGAGTATAGGACATGGGGATCCCACCATGGGGTCTTATTCATATATAATTTTCACAAAAAGATTATAAAATAATAAAATCCATTTTATTGAAGTTTAGAATATTTGTTATTGAATTTATTTATTAAAATTATTCACAAGATAATAATTGAACACGTGGAAAAATATTTAATAAATGAATATTATTTTAATATTCAAAGTTTTTTTAATATTTATGGGAATAATGATTCAATTTAAGGGATCATTTTATTATATAATATATATATTATATTTAAAGTAGGTGATGAAAATATAAATTTTATTTATGACTCAGTATATTAGTCATAACATGTTTTTATAGCTTATATTGTTGGTAAATATAATTCAGTGGTCGGTGGTCCATTTATAGGTATTTTGAACCTCATTATACAAGTGAGAGGAGGCCCTAATTCTAGGTAATATTCAGTAAATGAATTTGATAGCCTTTCTCTCAAATACCCATCTTTCTGGAGAGGGGATGTGTCGAACAAAACAGATAACCCATGTTCTTCTTCACTAAATAAAGGATCGACATTATGGTGATCATTGGGACATCAAAGGTCTCAACATATCTCCATGTTAGCACCCCATATATTGACATTAAACATTCTGATAGAATTTTTAATGGAATTTGGATGGTCTAGAGGGATTATACTCTAGATACATTGAGAAATGGTTATCGGGGATGATCTTTTTTCAAACATGTCTTCAAACATAATGAGATATTTTATAAATTAAGTCTTCATGTTTAATCAATTAATGAGAGGTCATCATATTTTTTTCTAGGTTATAAATCACTATATAATATGTAATTGCATCAATTGGTAATGAAATATTTTAAATCCCTAGCCCATATACTTCTTCTATGAGCCCCACTACCGATATGCTTCTAGTTTTTTTTATTTCAATAAATCATGGAATTTTTTTATATCGGTAGTGATATAAATATATAATAAAATATCATACAACATTAAAATATTATTAAGTGATGATTCTTAAAAATCAATGTGAGACTTCCTGTTATTTTAGAAATGATAATTCCTTCTCATACAATGGTTAATGAATCATTACAAATGTCATGATCCCAAAATAACAATAATAAGGTTTTTTTATGTGGGATCTAATCTCCACATAACTATGAATTTTTAATTATTTGGGTCCCTGAATTTTTATTTATTCCTCTACCATAACTATGAAGTACACAATAGTTAAGTACATGAGTAGAAATGGATATCTCAAATCCCTTCCCACATGAAATTTTACTTCCCATTTGAACTAAAATTTATTTCATTAAGCACCTATTTTTCATCGATAATTTGGGATATAGTCAATAATTTCATCCCAAAGTTCATGTAGTCTCCAATTTATAGAAAAAAATGACTCTACTATCAAGGTATCCCATGTAACACAGGTATTGGATTTGATTTTCCATTAGGGAACACTCCCCCTCCCTCTTCTCCAGCCATTACAATGAAAAAATAATGATCTTTCTCTATTGAAATATGCTGAGGATGATGTTGGTTTCCTTCTATTATCATATGATTTGGAAATATATTTTGAACGGGTAAAATCTTTACAAACTTGAATCATTGAACATCAGGCTAGGCTAGCACCATCAACCCTTTGTCACTTGCATTTCAATGTTGAGTAGTCACCTTGATATGATAGTTCTGATCTATATAGACATACCTTTCCCACTTGTAGCTATAGAAACCCTACTTTTTCTAACAAAATTATTACAGCATTTTTAAGATAAAAAAAATTATATTGTTATGATCAAGAATCCAAAGGTTTTTCGTCCTAGGAAAACTAGGCTCACACATCTATTTTTTATAATAAATCATAAACATTAATTAAAATCCTTATTCTTTATCCTTCTAAAATTTTATGTTACCTTTAGTACATGTAGTCACCTGAGAAAATTCATCAAGTAAGTAGTGATGAAAAATCCCAGCACATGAAAGAATATGGGGGCATAAATCAATATAACATGGGTGAGAATAATCATCTTGATAAATATCATAAGCATAGGATAATCATTATAATCATGTAGGAAATAGTAGATAAAGGAATGTAATGTGGATATTAATAAATATGAAACATCATATCATATTGGTAAAATACCACACATAGTTTTAAACAAATCTAACATCATGTTCACGTATATCAGATGTGCATAATCATAAAATCGTCATCACAAACAATGATAGCATCATGTTAAAACATAATACACAATATATAATGAGATAAATCACATTACCCAATGCATTGGAGGGATATATAATTTAGGTTCCACCTGTCCCATCATAATATTTACAAAATCATGCATGCCAATTAGAACATATAAAAATTATAATCATCAAATAACTGATTGAAAGAAATGGGTTTCATAAGTAATTAGTAATGCATAAATTCATGAATAAAATTTTTGGGTTCCCAAATGAATAATGGATAAAATTAATATATACATCATCATTATTTAGTGAAGAAGAAATAACTTAATAGTTTCAAAGATGTGTTTTGGGAAAAAATTATTTTTGAAAAATAATTGTATTTGGCTTCTAAATCAAGGTGAAAAAATATAAATCCCTAGAAAGAAAATATAGAAAAATTGAAATGATATTTCGATAACAATATAGGAATATCTGTGACAAATATGTCTTAAAAATGGACAACCCAAAGAAAATGAGTTGGGTTTGAGAATCCACTTACCTTAAATCCTACTTTTTTTCATCGATTTTATGTCTCATGAATATAAAAATTAGGTTTATGAAAACATTGCACCATAAATAAATTATGTTAATTGATGTAACTATTTATCATTTTCAATAATTATATTATACTTCCTTATTTTTTTTGTTAAAGTTAAAGAATTTGGATAACTTCTGTTCATTAAAATATCATTGTTTCCTCAATTTTTCTATTTTTGTTTAAGGTCAGTTGTACATTAGTGTAATTAATTATATATGATTAAAATGAATATTTTTATATAATTATGTATTATGAAAAATTTATTCTTAATATCCATTAATAGGGTGATAATAAAGATGTTGTAAATATCCTTATTGGCGGTTAACCATCAATTAATGGGAATGTTGTCCAAATATGAATAAATAGAGGTACAAAATATAAATACATAAAAATATAATTTTTACAATATTTTAAAAAAATTAATTTGAAAATAATATTCTACCTAATTGAGTATTAGAATATTTTATTTTGAATGAAATTTGGAAAAGACATAGTAGATGAAGAAAATGAGAGAAGAGTTGAAAAACATACTCTTTCCGTAGATTGGATTCTCTGGTATGACACTATAATTTATTGATGAATTTAGTCGGTTTAGTCTTGAACATATCTATGTTTTATAAGGTCTTATGAAAGAGTAATTTCATAGGTATTTATCTTTCGAAAGATTAGGAGGATTAGTTTTCCAATGAGAGGAAGATGGGTTATTTATACTCTAGGAGAGCGGAATTGTATAATATAATTTTGAATAAAATACTATATCTGAGGTAAACCATGAAATATGGACATTTTTTACATTATAACATATATTTGAATAAATAATTATGATTTTAAGACTTTCAGAAACTTTATAATTATAATTAATTTGTCAAATTCATATAATGGTGGAAAATGTGAAAATATTTTTTTAATATCATATTTTGTACCATAGACTTCGGAATGTACTTTTTGGCTTTGGAAATTAAGTTTATTATAACATAATGAATAATTTATGAACTTAATTATATTTTTTCAATACAACTTTCTATAAATTATCACATCATGATTGATATAATTTGAGATACGCTAGTTATGAAAAAAAACTATATTCTAACTATTCAGAACAAATTGATGTATTATATAAAATTAACAAAAATAATAACCCTTGTATAATTTCAATGATTTGATTTTAAAAATGATATTTATTTTATAAAAATTATTTTCTAAAGTGAGTAAATTTAGTTTTTAACATAACAATTATGAATTTTTAATTAAATACTTTAAAATATTGTTTATTGTAAATGTGCTTATATTTTCATGGAGATTTTAACCAAGATTTATTTTTCGTAAAACTATAATGTTTATATTTAATTAAATTACTCATTATAAATTTTATTTATATTAAAATTTATTATTTTGAGGTTAAATTAATGTTCCAAAGGTAATGTTACTATTTCCAATGGTGATGTTATTATTGAAAATATCTAGGTTATTATTCCCAATGGTCATGTTACTATTCTAATTGTCACATTACCTCTTATAAATACCACTTCATTAATTCATTAATTATTCACCTTAATTCTTTTCATGTCTCTACATTTAAATTTTTTATATTGTTGGTTATTTTACAAATATTTTATTTCAACCATAGTGTCTTTCATGGGAGGGATGATTCTAGGTTATTGGGGTGATACATATTATCTTGTTATAGTATTTAAATTTTTAATTTGGTGTCCCCTTGTAATATTTAAAATTTTATTGGTTTAGTCGTTGACTAATTTAATTGTTTTCATTAATGAATTAAAGTGTTTTGTTTCTCTATGTGCTCGAGGTTATAATAGATATATAATTTATTTTAACATTCATTTATTTGGAAGATAGTTACCATTTTAAAGGTATGGGTCATTTCATTTCCCCATTTATAAATTTTTCCCTAAAATTTCTACTCATTTTCTCAATTGAGAATAGATGTGTTACTTTTATTTTATTGTTTCCTCTGTCACTCATGTCGACTATTCATACTTGTGGTTTCTCCATAACACATTGACAAGATGTGTTGTCATGTTGCATAAAACATTTTCTCTATAATTCATGATCTTAATTGCATTCTATTAGTATGAGAAGTCATTATCATATAGAACCCCCTACAGATCTAGTACATGTGAGGGTCAGGTATGTACTTCTTCAGGAGAGATACATAGATAAAATGATGATCTTACCCCATATTTGATAGATGTTCTAGATAATAGTCTCCTAGTCATATGTGATCTAGGATCTAATAGTGGACAATATATATTGGGATTATTTTTCCATTATTTCCAAACCTCATGAATCTTCTCCATGATCATATTCTAAGGGAAAAAATTTCATCAGCATCGAACACAAAGTCCCTTTAATTATTATTTCCATAACTCTTTTTTTACATAGAGTAGATTTTAATTTTTTTCGATGGCTTGAACATTATATCACATATATTACATGAGATCAAGTCCAAGTGGCTTTCATTCGCTAACTTCATCCAATAAATTCATATTTATACATTGATTCAAATATAGATCATTATATAGAGCCATCTGAATACTCAAGTGGAATCTATTGTTTTATGACAACTCAACTAGTGAGAGATGTTGATCCCATCCACCTTTGAATTCACTTAAAAAATCAATAATAATGTCATCTATCTCTTGAATAGTCCTTTTAGATTTTCCATCAGTTTCAGAGTAATATTCCATTATGGAATTGAATTCATCATTCAATTAATGTTTAAGATTTCTCCAAAATTTAGAAGCTGAATATGAATGACAATCAAAGACAGTCTGAAGTGGAAGCTCATTCTGACTCAACACATCTTTTAAATTTATATTGTAATGTTTTTCAAGTGGGAAATTGTCTTAAATATCAATGAAGTGGCCAGTCTTGGAGGGTTGATCCACCACTAACCATATAACATTGTGTCATTTAGATGTATTCAGATAACCAGTGACAACGTCCATAGGGACATTCTCCCTTTTCTATATGGTTATATGATGTGTTTTCATCATACATTTGGACTTATGTCACTATTATTTAACTTACTAACATACTAAGAACTTGGATATATACTCTACAATATCTTAATTCATGTAGTCCCACCAGAAGTTCTCTTGAATCTCACAGTACATCTTGGTTATTCCAGGATGGATAGATAAATATGAACTATGTGTATTATCCAACAGCTCCCTTTTATCTTTGGTGATTAATAGACAAAAATTATAGTTCCAAATATAATCACACATGATCATTGATATGATACTCATTTAGTTTCTGTTTCTTTATTTCTTTCACCTTATTTTGAGACTCTATATCATCCCTTTGTGACTCATTAATCTTATATTCGATATATGTTTTGGAAATAATTTAGGAATGGTATGATTCATTTCCATCCATTATGATTTATAGATCCATACTTTTCTTATCCATGCAGATAGGGTCATTCTCAATATGTATCATGGATAAAGTAGAATGTTACTTTCTACTAAAAGCATCGTCTACCTCTTTTGAATTTTCTTGATGGCAGTGAATTGAGAAATAATAGTCCATGATTAACTATAATCATCTTCTTTGATTCATTTTAAGATACTTCTATGTGAATATATAATTTAGAAACTTTTAATTGGTATATATGTCACACTTCTTTCCATAGAGGCAGTTTCTCCAGATCTTTAGAGTTAAGATCATAGCTATTAGATACATATCATGCCTTCAGTAGTTATTATCATGGATATTCAACATTCATGACACATAGGCTATACCTTTTTCATTTTGACTGATTACACAACCTCATATATTCATTGAAGCATCAATTTATATCAAAACATATCCCCAATTGTTTCTACTATGAGTATAGGTGAAGTGATTATCCTATTCGTGAGAAATTCAAATAATTCCTTATATTCATTCATCCAAACATACTTTACCCCATTTTGTGTCAACATAGTTATAAGGATATAAAATCATGAAAACATTATCACAAAACCTTGGTAGAACCCTACTAAACCACGAAAACTATGGATTTCTAGGACATAAATGAGTTTTTCCAATTCTAAAATATCTTTTGGATTTGAAGGGTCCATCAAAATTCCCTAACTTGTGATATCATAGACCATGAATATAACTATCTATATCCAAAATCACACACTTTCCAAAAATACAGAACATTTTCTCTCTCCTTAATATCACTATAACAATCTTAAGATTCTCTTCGTGTTTCTCTTTTCCTCTAAGAGTAAATGATAAAATCGTCATTTAATTCTACACCAAATTTTCCTAGGTAGCCTCTAAATACTCTATTCATCAAATACATATAACTTTTAGGGGATTAGTAATTATTAATATATTAACTATGAACTCAGAGTCTACATACCATGTATGGAAGGCTATCATCCAAATTTTTTCCAACTTCACCTTCAACTGATGATATCCAGAATAATGATCATCCTTTAAGAATTACTGATCTTCTCATAGTTCATCAAACATGTATTCAATCCTTAGTGGGGGGTACTTGTGCTTTATAGTGATCTTGTTGTGCTCTAAATAACTGATACACATCCACATTGATCCATCATTATTCTTGAAAAGGGGCACAAGCACACACCATGTTGATTCCCTGGGGTGTATGGACCCTTTTCCCAAATGATATTACAGCTGCTTCTTTAACTCCTCTAGTTCAATCAGGGTTATCCTATAGGGTATTTTTGAGATTTGAGTGGATCTTGGTATGGGATCTACTAATAATACTAACTCAGGATTTGGGGGAAGTATTGGTAACTCTTTCAGAAATACATTAGTGTATTTCCTGACAATGGGAATTTTCTCTAGGATGATGCCATCCTTTGACTCAACCATTAGCTAAATTTATTCTACTTCATTGGGTATCAATACCCACACCATTTAGAAATTCTCCAAGGATATTCATGATCTTCCTTGAAATTGTAAAGGATCATAAGATGATTTATAATAAATAAATATATTTACTTTCCATAATATTTGACATGTGATTTATATGATATGATCTAATATATGCCCAGTGAAATGTAGAATTCCACCAAGGAAGGATTATGAAATCATACATATGAATAATTCCACATAAACTAATAGAAGAAGATTTTAACACTTAGGTTTCAATGATCTCCCCACTATGTGTTTTTATATATATCTCTACTTATATGTGACAGGGCTTTGATGCAACATTTCTAGAACACTTTTAGGATATAAAGGAATTACTCGAATTAGAATCAAGTAAATGTTTTCCCATTATTGAGTGAATAGGAACTATGCCTTTTACAAATTCATTTTCAATCTTCATTATATTAGTAGTGCAGAATATGATTTCCATTTCCTTCTTTTAATTTCTTAGTTACTAGGGATAATTTCTCTCAAGGACTCATGCTTTAGTGCATTTCCTTACACAGTTCCCTCTCTCCCTATAATTGATGCATTAAGTTATGAGTGGTTTAGTAGAAGTTTCATTCATTTCCACCATAATTTTGGTTGATATATTCGTATATATTTGATACTGATGATCTTATTGTAATTCTCTCAGACACTTTAAGTACTTACCCATCTCATTGATTCAATTACCTTGATGATTCTTCCCACATTTTTGACACGTGGGTGGTCGGATCCTCTTTCATCTTTTTTCATTTGATCCATAGTCAAGAAACTCCCTTCTTCTGTTATTATCTCCTTATCCATTGGACCACTCACTAAACTCCATATCTAATTTCAGAGTGCATAAAACAAATTATTCATAATTATGGAATTCTTTGATTCATAGATCCTTTTTGAGGTGTGTTTTTAAACCACTAGAGAAATTATTTTTTTATCATTATTGATAACAAATCATGAGGCTTATATTTCTAGACCTATAAATGTTTCCTTGTAATCCATGATAGATTCTCGTTTGTTTTGATTCATTAATAAAAATCCCATCTCTATCATTTTTCAAAGAGTTTTAGTTCAATACTTATTAATAAATATTTTATTAAAGTTTTCCCACTCCATATCTTCTACGTCTTGGTTTTCTCTATCAACACCCACCATTAATCAGACTCTCCATCTAAAATATATATGGGAACAATCACTTTATCCTTCTTAGAATAATGGAGCATTGAAAATATCTTCTCTATTGGGTTTTCACAATGTTATGTGAGAAGTGGAATGGAAGATTCACTAAATTTCAGTGGTTGTTGCTACATAAAGGACCCAATATACATTTACTTAGTATTGGGATTTTTTAGAAATTACACACGATTCAAGTTAAAATTTACCACCTGGGACAATAGGGTAAGCATCCCCATGATGTTTTGAACTCCATATCTCATGGCATTGAGAATTTAGTTTTGAAAATCATTGAATTGTCCCTCACATGGGTTATTGCCCAGGTTTCTCCTAGTTCCCTCCATTTTTAAAAATATAGAATTATTGAATAAAACATAAGTCAACAAGGCATGAATAATAAATTTATTCTTTCTTGAAATTAATTCTAATGAAATATCATATAGGATCCCTATCCTTTTACAAAAAAAATATTTTTAGGATGTTTTTACTATACAATGACTTATAGTTTTTGTTTTCAAAAACGTTTTCTAGTCTTAAATAACAATTTAATTTAATCGTGATATAATACCAACTACAGAATCCTTAATATTTCTTATATGATTATTAAATAACTTTTAAGAGAAAAAAAAATAGCATTATAATACAAAATCAAAAGGTCTAATGACTTGATATAATGAGGCTTCTAAATTTTTTTTACAAAATAGAACATAAACAATCATTTATATACTTCTTCTTTTTTACTCCGAAAGACTCATTTTCTCCTTAGTACATGTTTTCACCTGGGGATATAAATCAACCAAAGGGGTGAGCTATAATCCCATTAAGGGTAGAAATAAGGGATTTGAATCAATATGAAATGGGTGATAATAATAATAATCATCATGTTATAATCATAGAATCATCATCATAATCACGTACGAAATAGTAGAAAAAGGCATGGAATGTTGAAATTCATAAAAATGAAACACAATGTCGTAGTGATAAAATACAACATATAGTTGTGAACTAATCTATCATCATGTTCACACATTTAATAAGTACATTATCATAAAATCCTTAATGTTAATAAATATAGCATCGTGTTCACACATAATACGCATTATCTCATGAGATAAATCACATTTCCCGTGCATTGAAGGGTTATATAATTCATGGCCCATCCATCACATCATAATATTTAATTAATCATCCTTTAAACATAGAAAGTATAGAAATCATAGTCATGAAATAAATCATGGAAAGGAATGGGTTTTATAAGGTATTAATAAAACATAATATCATGAATGAAAATTTGGTGTTTCTGTATGAATAAGGGAAAACATATTTGGTATAGACATCATCATTCTTAAGTGAAGAAGTAACAACTCAAGAGGAGTCAAATATGTGTTTTGGAAAAAATTCTTATTAGAAAACATTTTCATTTTGATTAAAAATAAAGTTGGGAATATGAATATCACAAAAAACATAATGTAATAATAGTGAAAAGATATTTGAGAAATACTATAGCAATATTGATGCAAAATATTTCATGAAAAAGGGATAACCCAAAAAAAATTAGTTGGTTTTGAGAATCCCCTTACCCTAAATTCCACTTTATTTCATAGCATTAACGCCTAATGAATAATAAACACAGTTTTATTAAAACATGGAACCATAATATAATTAGGTTAATTTATGTAACTGTTTATAAATTTTAATAGTTATATTATACTTTATTATATTCATTGTTAAAGGTTAATTATTTGGATAACTTTTTTTCTTTAACATTTCATGTTTTCAAACAAATTCAATTTTTGTTGAATGTGAGTTATACTTTAGTATAATTAATTATTGAGGCAAAAAATATATATATTTATAAGTTTATATATTAAAAAAATATAATTACGATCCATAAGGTTGGTTCTAAAAATGAATTCAGATACGTCTTTATTGGTGGTTACTAATTATTAATGGGAATGTTGCTGAAATATGAGTGAAATGAGGTATAAAATATATATAGATGAAGCAATGAAAAAAGTAATGATAAAATCATTAATATAATGTTAACATTTCTTCAATATTAATCTTATTTGATTTTATTTTCAAATAAATTTGAAATAGAATGGAGAAGAAGACGATGTCAGAAGATTTCTAAAACATACTCTTTCCCTAGTGTGGCTTCTCTTGTGTAACACTCAAGTTCCTCGAGGAATAGAGTTAGTTCTCTCCATAACATCACAAAAAATTTTAAGGGATTAAGAGAGAGGATTTGGGTAAACGTTTCTCTTAGGAAATAGTATGAGGACTAGTTTTTCAAGGGAAGAGAAAGTGGTTATTTATTCTTGAGGAGAAGGGTGTTATAATAAAATAAATAATAAAATACTATATCTAAGGTAAATTACGTAATAGTGATATTTTTTACATTATAAACCATATTTGAATTAAATAATATGACTTTAAGACATTGAATTACATTATAGTTCAAATTAATTCTTTTAATAAAAAGGAAAAGAGGAAAATGAGAGAATATTATTTAACTTAATATTTTATACATTAGACTTTGGAAATAACTTTTTAGGCACAACAATTAGGTTTATATTATTTTAATGAATCATTTATGAAATTTAATTTTGTTCATCCAAACCTCTTGATCTATAAATTTTTAAATCATCAATTAGGTAATTTGAGATAAACCGGTAATGAAAAAATGTATTTTTACTATTCTCTTAAAAATTGAAGTATTTAAGAAAATTATTAGAAAATAAAGATTGGATAAATTTAATGTGATGAAAAAAAATAATATTCATATCAAGAATATATTTTTCTAAAATATGTAATTTTCAATTTAATATAAAAATTATGAATTTTTATTGAAATATTTTAAAATACAGTTTATTAAAAATGTACTTATATTTTCTTTGAGTTCTCAATCATGAAATTTATTTTAATGATTTGTAATTTTTTTTATTTACATAAATTGTTAATGATAGATATTATTTTTATGACGTTTAATTATTTTTATGTCCAATTACTATTCCAATAGTCATGTTTATATTCCCAACAGTTATGTTACTTTTCCCAATGGTCTGGTTAGTATTCCAATGGTTAAGTTAATATTCCATAGTCACATTGACTCTTATAAATACCTATTCATTCATTAATTCATTATTAACCACAATTCCTTCGAAGGCTCTATATTTTCATTTTCAACAATATATATTGATTTTCTAATATTTTATTTCTTTTCTATAATACTATTCATTGGAGAAGTCATTCCATCTAATCAGGGCGATACATATTATCCCATTGTGGTGTTTATATTTTTTATTTTTTCCACTTGTAATATTTTGAATTTTTATTGGTTCAGTCATTAACTAATGTAATGATTTCCATTGATGAATTAATGTGTTCTTTTCTTCTCTCTGTGCTACAAGTTTATAATATTTATATAATATATTGTAACGAATAAATATTTAGGAAAAAAATTTCCTTTTAAAAGTTTGGGATATTGTAGTATATCATTTCAATCTCAAGAAGTAAGTTCCCCAAAATATTTTTCTCATACTTATTTCACATGGGTAGTTGTGGTTTCTTTCCTCCTCTTCTAATATGAACATTCTTCCCTGAGTTTGGAACCGTTTATATATTCTTTTCATTCATCCAATGCAACCAATGTGTCTCGACAAACTTCATTTCATCCTTCATAGCACTTTTCACTATCTCTTCATAGCTTTCATAGTCTCAATTTTCTAGATTCTTCTATATATGGAGTGTCAATCTTCAAAAGAGTCTATCAACCATCCCATAAGGATCTAGAAAAATACTAGAGGTGTGTCTTGTAATTATTGTAAATTTTATATCATTTCTTCCCATTAATTATTTTTATCTCTTCTTTAGCACCAATAATTCCTTCTCCATTTTTTAATCATCAAATAGTGAAAACATTTAAGGAACAATATTCTCGTGAGCACATTTTCTTTTATAGAATCAATCTCTCCTCTTAGATTCGTATTCTTAATCATTGTCCACCAATAATATTCTTCTCCATATAATCAGTAAACATCCAAGGTGACTTTCACTAGTTCAAGAAAATATAGTATATAAAATATCATTTCTATAGAGGTAATCCACTATTGAGAAATTAATGGATCAGTATATCCATTAAAAGAATGAGGTTATTGATTCATTACGAACTCAACTACAATTAGTTCCCACTGAGGTAAATTTGGACTCTCAACATAATTTGAGTTATCATATTTATCCTAATATACCTTATACTTCATCCTCATGAAGTTTCAAAATCCATCTTTTTTCTTATTTTGAATAATTCTATTGTATCATCCATTGCACTAATCATTCACACGTTTCTTTGTATTTCCAATAATTTTTCTAAAACAAAAAATCCTTAGTGATAAAAGTGATACTTTAATAATATAATATTTCTAAAGGATTTTTAATTCCAAAATGACATACGAAAATATGTCATTATTTTAATATACTCTTAAAATAATTAATGTTTTTATATATCCATTATAGTGGTTAATAAAAATCTTGTGATTAACCAAACATACCCCTCGGGAGTGAAAAATAAAGTGTGTGTCAAGGACCATTTTCATGAACCGGTTTATGATTGAGTCTATCTAAATGCACCATTTTTGGGGTTATTTCCCTTTTGAACAACTATGCTAGATCTACATTAACTTTTTGTATCCAAATAAGGATTAATTTTATTGGATACCACTATATTAATACTTTACTAAAATTACATTATATTTTCCTATATTAAGACATATCCCTAGGGTTCATAATATTGTTTTCTAATACTAATTTCCATAAATAACTAAATATTCTATTGATAACAACTATGAAATCCTACTTTTTAAAATACAGAAAAAATTAATTAGATGGTACAATATATAGTAATACATAGTATCTCTTGAAATTTAGTTCCTTGGAATACTGGACATGATTCATTAAACACATAAAAATTATTCTAATTTATTTGATTATACTATTCATATGTGGAATGTTGAATAATGGAAATTAGATATATTTATATAAAATATATGACCAGATGATAGATGGTGAATAGGGAGTTCTCCCCGGTGACGCGATGAATACCTTGGGTGAATTCCTGATCCATGGTGGATATTGACTACTACTTTGATCCCAGAGATATATTCATCCCCCCAGTAAAGAAAAGGGATCACTGTGACAATGAAATACAGGCGAGCGTCTTCCCAAGGAATTAAGGGATGAACAATGTGAGTACTTCGAAACCTAAAATCTCAAATAGACTCTTCGCAGACTCGTGTTTGGAATCATTTCATAAAAAATCACTCGAAATGGGTCGATCGCTTTTGTGGAGGCCAATCCTAAATTTCTAGAAGGTCATCTCGAGATATGTCGGCATTCACTATTGGTTAGACTCTCGGCGACACAGGACAAATATAAGGACTCGACCTTAAAACATTACATAATATAGAATTAAATGAATATTTCACATTAAGGATCTTTTTAGGTTTAGAGTTTTAGATAATTAGGACATACCTATTACATCTCAAAATATTACAATGTAGATACTTCTACTCAGTTTCCATTTTTTTCATAAAATAAAAAATCTTAAAAAGAAACATGTATGGATCCATGTTTAGATAACATATCTTTCTTTAATCTCATCCTTGAACCTATTCATCTTTAAGTCCTATGGAAAACATTTCAAAAACATGGAATGAGAATAAAATGCTCAGTAAGTAATACACTAAAAAGGAACCTGTTAGTTTTTCAAAACAACAATTAAACCAGGAATACTTAATCATAAGTAATAAATTTCACCTAGACGAAGTAGTAAATACTCTTCACTGAATGAAATATCATTTATTACCCTTTTTTATCCAAAATATCAACATAAAACCCATATAAAGAACACATAACATATGAAGGTAACTTGGAACATAAACATACTTAAATAGAATAACCATACGGTCGACTTCCACACAATTCACTAAATGGAATAGTCATATGGATGACTTCAATACCCAATGCATTGGAGGTAATAACGTATCCACCAATCCTTGTTATCACGGTACCACCAGTTATTTGGTTAATCACGTAAACACCTATCAAATGTCCAAGTACCATAAAATCATAATGCATAAACTATTGAAAATAGAAACATTTCACTAATAACAATTCATTTGAAAGTACAAGAAATCATTTCAAGATATTGAAATAATAAATCCATTTCGAAATACATTTTCAATACCAAAATAAGTAAAATAGTATATGGTATTTATTTTCCTTTTAAAAACATTACTACTTGTTAAAGAATCCAAAGATCAAATAATACTCGCGGCGGTGGAAAGGTCGTAGTCACCGCGTACGTTAAAAAGAAACATAATTTTTGTCGTTTAGTAAAACATGTCGTAGAGAAAAGATTCCTTTTGAATAAAATTAAAATTAAATGGGGTTTATACACCATATAAAAGAAAGTTGTGTAAAAATGAAAACATGCCTCAACGAAAAGAGATTGAGATGAATTCCCTTAAAAAGATGGTATCATTTGATTAATGATAAATCAATTACATAATTATGTGCAAAAAAATAATAATACACCCAATATAAGTTGATATTAAGGGTAAAAAAATATAAAGTCATTAATACATATTCATAGGAAGACATATTTAAGAAATATATGTATAACCCAAAGAATTGAAATTGGGTTAAGTAGTTCCCTTACAAAAATTTGACAGCCTAACGGAGTCACATTAAAGTTCAGAAAATGAGTTGATGAGGTAAAAAGGGTATCTCATCAATTGGACATAAAATTTACAGCAATATGGATATATAAGAACATATCCCAACATAATAATATTTGAATTAAAAAACATAACAAAAAGAATCCTTTTAAAAAGAGGAGGGTGAAAGGTTCCATTACCGATTTGGTAACTTACAAAACATACACCCCATGAAATAAGCACCATACAATGTTGGTGAAAATACCCATAAAGGAAATTATATTACCCAAAGAGTAGAATAATGGGAAGTAAATACACCACTCAACGGGGATAGTGACAAATATGGCATGAATCTCATAGGAATAAAAGTGACATAAAAACCCCTTACCTCTTTGTAATCAATCGATTTGTTTGATAAAAAGATAATAAGAACCAAATGAATCACATAATTCCATGAATATAAATATAATAATTATAATATATATCAAATGGAAGTACCACATGTAGTAAATAAGTGGTGAACAATGGAAATCTCACGTAATTAAAAGTGAGATAAGAAATCTCTTACGAAATTTCGGCAGCCTAACGACACCATATAAAACATCCAAAAATTGATTAATGAGATAAAAATAGGGTCTCTCATCATATGAACATAAATATTAAAGTAAAATTAATATAAAATAACACCCCCAACATATTAAATTGTATCTTAAATTAAGTGACATAAAAGAGAGTACATAAAAAGAAAGAGAGAGGTAGGATCCCTTAACTCAGGTCTGCCTTGTCTTGTTCGTTTCTTTATATTCCTGAATAATAATCATTGGTCAATTTATAATTTCTTAAGTACCTACTTTAATTTTTATTATTCAATTCATATCACTTATTATAATTTTATAATAATTAGTTAAATATGTGAGTTCTTATCAGACGTTTTTTCGATGTTCGGTACATGATTCAAAAATGAACTTGTTTGAAAAGAATTGTACATGTAGTTATAAGTACATAATCTCAAGAATAGTATTAATGATTTAAATATCTTATAAATCCATTATAAATTCATTTTATACTATTCCATAACATTTGTAGATAAAAATGAAATGCATCGTTCAAGGAGACGGTAGGTCGTACGTACGCATAAACCCTACTTTCATTTCTTTGTCATATTAATGGAATTAAAACAAAATGATAGATATATATATTATAATTACAGTATAATTTATATGTTATATAGGTCACATAAGTTCATTAATTTCATTTTTTATACATTCCATGTATTTCATGAATGAGTTACATCACTTGAGGGGGCGGTAGTCCACACTTCCACTTATGAAATTATCGCATTTGGACAACATGAAAAGCATAAAAATGTTTTAAATATAAAATACAGAAGCATATTGAAAACATAAATACCATATATATCATATATAAAATACAGTGACATCATAATGGCCACCATGAGAGGCGGTAGGAGATAATTGAACAATCATCGTTTCATGAGGCAGTAGTTCGCCGTCCACAGAAACATTATGTTATTCAACCATTAGATAGAGGTTTGTGTACGTGTAGCTCTAATAATTATTATAAAACCATCCTAGTATATTGTAGATACTGTTTTTGTTACAAAATAAAGGAATAAAAAGAGATTAGGGGGTTGGAGAAGCAAAATAAAACATAAGAACATAAGAGAATACATTACCTATAAATCGGGTAGCTCCTCTTGGATTGAACCAAAAAGGTTTCTTGAAGAGATTTCTACCTACATTAAGGCTTCAAGGATGGAGATAGGGATATTGGGAGATTATTGTAGTAGAGGTTGGACGATCAAAAGTTCTTGAGGAGTGTGAGAAATGGGTAAGAAGTGGGGTCTTTTTATAAGGGAGAGGAGGGGATCTTTTGGAAATCTTGAAACTATTACTTTATTATATAATGATTTTCAGTTTCTAAAGGTCCAATAATCATTAACTTCGAATATAAGGTGTCCCGTGTTCAAAATAAAATAATCCAATAATAATTTGACAAGTTTTGGATATTTTTTTAAACTTTATCTTCTTATTTATTTAATTTATTCATTAATGACATAAACACTACATCATCATTGTGTCATAAATAATTTAATTTACATGATGTCTAAATTTTATAAAACAATTACCATGATATAGGAAATCCTTTTAGAATTCTAATTAATATTTATAGTCTAAAATATAACTTGTATAACCCCTTGTAAAAATTGTTATAGTAAAACAATACATGTTTGTTACATTTTTATATTTACTTTAAATAAAAGGTATTAATAACATTATCTTACCAAAGTGGCTCAATGGGGTCCCACAAATTGACCAATGGATTTTCATGGTCATCCATGACTCATACAATAAGGGTAGGACATGTGTCGAGGAAATTTCGTATTATTATAACAATATTTTTACCTTGAATTACCCAAATTACCTCTAATCACGGTTAATAAAACTCAAAAGTTACTATTCACAAAAAATTATTTTTATTCCATTTAACCACAATTTACTTAATAATGACAACCATGTATGTCGGATTTTTTAAATTTAAATCACAGAAGCGGTAAAATTTCATTTAAAAGAAAAATCTGTTTTTTAACTACCACTTAGTGGTTTCACTATTCATCAAAAATTGATGTTTTTCAGAAAAATACCTAAAATCCATCCTAAGATATATTTGATATTCAAAATTAAAAAATGATGTCCATTTTACCAAATTCAAAACATAGAAGTGGTATTGATTAATTTTATAATTAATCCCCACTGTCAAAACAAAAAAGCGTGTTTTTTAGAAACAATCTCTATCAAAAGATTGACACTTGTTTATGTCCAATTTCAAAGTGAAATTAATTCCAATGAACAACATTGGATTAAATGGTAAAACTATATTCTAATTACACTTTAAAACCAATTAAAAAGATAATCTGACCACATAAATAAATTATAATAAAAAGAGGTTTTGAATTAAAATACAATATTTTTCACTATTCATTAAAAAATGAACTTTATCGGAAAAATACCAAAAACATACAAAAACTAAATTTGGATGTATTGATTGTAAAGAAGGATTTTATTTAGTCAAATATAAAATATAAAGGTGACAATATGTAGATTTAAAAAAGGATCACCATCAAAAGACTGTTAATCCACCTTTTAAATGATATTGGAATATTTATGCTTAAAATTGGATTCATTCTCATTTTAAGCTCTTATCATTTATTAGATATATGTAAAAATATTTAACACACATATATAATAATTTTGTAGTTAATTATTTTCATTTACACCATTACAATGGTTAGGCGTTAACTACAACTTAAAATAATATTACTATATTATTAGTGCGCAATGTAAGATTTCAAAAAACTCGTTGTTGTGTATTGGGTACGCAATCGAACATAGTATTCCCTTTAAAGTAATATTAATATTTTATTCACAAATATTAATAAATATGAAAATTTTGTATTCTTTATTTACCCAAGATGTTACATCCTTCCACCCTTTTGGGAATTATGTCCTCATAATTTAAAAATTGGGCTCGGAAATTCATTGAAAGTCCCAAATCGGAAAAAGAGTCAGTAAAACTATCACTTTAAAAGAAAGAAAGAGAAGTAAAAAGGTCACCCGAGTTAACCCATACTAGGATTCCATATAGGAAAACATGGATATGGAAGAAAAAACAAAGGGTAAAGTTCTTATGGAGAGTGATAGAAAACATGATTAGGAGAAAGTTAACCACCAGAAAATCATAAACTTGTGATGGGTTAAACGGTATATGATCCCCAGTATGAAAAGTTAACATACAACATTTTTATTTTAAGATACTTTTTTGTGAAGAATTTATTTATGTGATTAATTAAAACATAAGGAAACATACTTACTTGTCGTGTAGACTTTCATCTATTACTAGATTTCATACACAACTCATATTATCTCTCAAAGATGAGTATTTAGGATGACTTGTTCACATTAAGAGTGCTATAATCATCTTTTTGAGAATCACCTAATCTAGAAAAGATGAACTATATATTTACCATGTCTTTAGACCTTAAAAAACCGAAATTGTTAGTACGAGGTCAGATAATACCCAAAAAGGATAATATTTTACAAAAAGAAAAACTACTCTTAATCTCCAAAATTTGTCCAAAAAACCCAAAGTTCAACAAAGACCATTCAATAAACTACTTTCCATAAAGTTCTTCAAAAGTATTCCAAACTAAGATTGAAACCCAGATCTATGAATGATTTAATCACATAGTCTTCCAAGGTAAATCTTAACATTTATCTCCAAATAATATCAGTTACTCTTAAAGTCTCATACTGAAAATTAATTAACCTAATCACATATCCTCCATCATAGGTTAATCATTTCCATAGATAACCCAAGAACAACTTATTCCTGATTCATAAGATCATATAACTAAAAATACTTATTCATACTAACTAGGGACTTCACGTAGTCCAGTGGTTGGCGATAAATCCCAGTCGCACTTTGGTTCTGGGTTCGATTCCCACAGCTACGTCCGACGCGATGGGTTGTCACACGGTCTGCATGTTGTCCTTTTTCCAAAACTATATAATTTTTAAAACATTCCCCAAAAAGAGGTAAAATATTCAAAAATAACCATAACATAATTTAACCTCATTTTTATCTCGTGCATTTCATTTTCCATCATAACATATACTAAACCATAATTACCTCAAAAGTGAGGATCATATAAACCATAATGGTAACCTTTATAATTATTACCTGAACATCCGCATTGAGTTGGTTATCTCGTACGTGATGCATTAGAGAACTCACCAAGGTTCAAGTGGTTAATCATCACTCCTAATAGTTGGTTGAGAATAACCACAAGGGTTCTTATTGCAGCTCCCATATCATTCAGTTGTTCTTTCAGAAAACCGTCACAGTTTTCGTCACATCCACTGTTACATTGGTGCCTACTTGTTCGAGCCATTTACTAAAACCAAAAAGGTCAGTGTGAGTATTTCATTAGAATCATCATATGTTATCTTATGAGGATGTTAAATACTAAGATATAATTATTCATGTTATCTTAAACTCATTCACTTTATCGAAAACTATGACTCTTTCTGAAATCCTAACCAGTATAGAAATGTCACTTATTCTTAATGAATACCCTAACCTATAAAGTTATCTAAACCGACCTCTAATACCAAATATAAATACCCGACCGTAAAACATTACATAATATTGAATTAAATGAATAATTCACTTTTAGTATCTTTTCTGGTTTAGAGTTTTAGAGAATTAGGACATAAATATTATATATCAAAATATTACAAAGTAGATACTTCTACTCAGTTTCCATTTTTTTCATAAAATAAAAACTATTAAAAAGAAACATGTATAGTTCCATGTTTAGATAGAATGTCTTTCCATGATACCATCATTGATCCCATTCATCTTTAAGTCCTGTGGAAAAAATTTCAAAAACATGGGATGATCATAAAAATCACAGTAAGGAATACACAAAGAAGGAAACTATTAGTTTTTCAAAACAACAAGTAAACCATGAATACCTAATCATAAGTAATACTTTTCACCTATACAAAGTAGTAAATACTCTTTAATGAATGAAATATCATTGCTTACCATTTTGTAACGAAAATATCACCATAAAACCCATATAAAGAACACATAATATATGAAGGTAACTTGGAACATAAACATACATAAATGGAATTACCATATGGTTGACTTCCACACATGTCACTAAATGGAATAGTTGTACAGCCGACTTCCATACCCATTGCATTAGAGGGTATAACATAACCACCTGTCTTGGTTTTCACGGCGCCACCCATCATTTGGTTAATCACGTAACCACCCGTCAAATGTCCATTTACCATAAAATCATAACACATAAAGTATTGAAAATTCAAACATTTCACTAATAACAATTCATTTGTAAGTACAAGAAATCATTTCAAGATATTGAAATTATCAATCCATTTCAAAGTCAATTTTCACTACCAAAATATGTAAAATGGTGTATGGTATTTATTTTCCATTTAAAACATTATGGCTTGTTAAGGAAGCCAAAGATCAAATAATACTTACGGCGGTGGAAAGGTTTTAGTCACCGCCTATGTTAAAAAAACATAATTTTTGTCGTTTAGTAAAACACATCGTAGAAAAAAGATTCCTTTTGAATAAAAGTAAATGTTAAAGGGGTTTATACACCGTATAAAAGAATGTTGTGTATAAATGGAAATATTTCTCAATGAAAAGATATTGAGACGAAGTCCCTTACAAAGACAGTATCCTTTGATTAAGGATAAATCAAATACATAATTATGCGTCACAAATAGGAATACACCAAATATAAGTGGATATTATGTGTAAAACATTATTATGTCACCCAGACATATTCATAGGACGACATATACAAGAAGTATATGTTTAACCCAAAGAATAAAAATTGTGTTAAGATGTTCCCTTACAAAAATTCGACAGCCTAACAGCGTCACTTTAAATTTCTGAAAATGAGTTTATGAGATAAAATGGGTATCTCATCACATAGACATAAAATTTACAGCAATAAGGATATATAAGAACATATCCCAGCATAATAATATGTTAATTAAAAGACATAACAAAAAGAATCCTTTTAAAAAGAGGAGGGTGAAAGGTTCCATTACCGATTTGGTAACTTACGAAACAAACACCCCAAGAAAGAAGCACCATACAATGGTGGTGTAAATACCCATAAAGGAATGTATATTACAAAATGAGTATAATAATGGGAATTAAATACACCACTCAAAGTACATAGTGACAAATATATCATGAATCTCACGGGTATAAAAGTGAGATAAACCCCTTACCTCGTTGTAATCAATCGAGTTGTTTGATCAAAATATAATAAGCTCCAAATGAATCACAGAATACCATGAATATAAATATAATCATTATAATATATATCAAATGGAAGTACCACATGGAATAAATAAGTGGTGAACAATGGAAATATCATGGAATTACAAGTGATATAAAAAATCCCTTACGAAATTTATGCAGCCTAACGAAGCCACTTAAAACTTCAGAAAATGGATTGATGAGATAAAAATTGTGCCTCTAATAATTTGAAAATAAAAATTTCAGTAAGATTAATATAAAATAACATCCCCCAACATAATAAATAGGATCTTAAAAGAAGTTACATAAAATAGAGTATTTAAAAAGAAAGAGAGAGGTAGGATCCCTTACCTCAAGTCTGACTTCTCTTGTTCATTTCATTATATTCCTGAATAATAAACTTTGGTCAATTTATAATTTTTTAAGGGAATACTTTAGAGTTTATTAGTCAATTCATATCTCATATTATAATGTTATAATAATTAGTTAAATATGTGAGTTCATATTAGGCGTTTTTGTCGATGTTCAGTACATGAGTCAAAAATGAACTTGTTTAAAAAGAATTGTCCATGTAGTTATAAGTATATCATCTAAAGAATATTATTGATGATTTAAATGTCATATAAATCCAGTATTAATTCATTTTATACTATTCCATAACATTTGGAGATAAAAATGAAATGTACCGTTCATGGAGACGGTAGGTCGTACGTACACATGAACGCTACTTTCATTTCATTGTCATATTAATGGAATTAAAACTAAATTATATATATATATATATTATAAATCCAGTATAATATAGATGTAATATAGGTCACATAAGTTCATTAATTTTATTTTTTATACATTCCATGTATTTCATGAACGAGTCACATCACTTGAGGGGGCGGTAGTCCACACTTATATGAAATTATCGCATTTGCACAACATGAAAAGCATAAAGGTATGTTTTAAATATAAAATAAAGAAGCATATATTACACATAAATTACATATATATCATATATAAAATATAGTTACATCATAATGGCCACCATGAGAGGCGGTATGAGATAATTGAACAATCATCATTCCGTGAGGCAGTAGTTCACCATCCACAGAAACAATATTTTCTTCACCCATTACATAGAAGTGTGTGTAATTTTAGCTTTAATCCTTCTTATAGCATCATCCTAGTATATTTAAGATACTTTTTTCGTTACAAAAGAAAGTAATAAAAAGAGTTTAGGGTGTTGTAAAAGCAAAATAAAACCAAAGAACATAAGAGAAGACATTACCTTTATATCAGGTAACTCCTCTTGGTTTGAACTAATAGGGTATCTTGAAGAGCTTTCTGCCTAAGGTAAGGTATCTAGGATGAATAGAGGGATATTTGGAGATTATTTTAGTAGAGTTTGGATGATCCAAAGGGCTTGAGGAGTGTGAGAAATGGGTAGAAAGTGGGGTCTTTTTATAAGGGAGAGGAGGGGCTCTTTTGGAAATCATGAAACTATTATTTTATAAAATAATGATTTTCGTTCTATAAAGGTCCAATAATAATTAAATTAGAATATAAGGTTTCAAATGTTAGAAATAAAATCATACAATAAAAATTTTACAAGTATTGGATATTTTTTTAAACATTATCTTCTTATTTATTTAATTTATTCATTAATGACGTAAACACTGCATCATTATTGTGACATAAATAATAATATTTATATGACGTATAAAAATTATAAAAAAATTACCAAGATGTAGGAAATATTTTTAGATATATAAGGAGTATTTATAGTCGAAAAGATAACTTGTATAACCCCTTATAAAAATTGTTTTTCTAAAACAATACATGTTTGTGACATTTTTATTTTTAGTTTAAATAAAAGGTATTAATAACATTATCTTACCCACGTGGCTCCATGGGGTCCCACAAATTGACCCATGGATATTATTGGTCTTCCATGACTCATAAAATAATTGTAGGACATGTTTCAAGGTAATTTCATGTTGTTATAACATTATTTTTACCTTAAATTACCCTAATTACCTCTAATCGTGGTTAATAAAACTCAAAAGTTACTATTTACCAAAAATTATTTTTATCTAATTGAACCAAATATTACATACTAATTATAACCATGTATTTTGTATTTTTTAAATTAAAATCACATAAGTGGTAAAATTTTAATTTAAATGAAAAATCTATTTTTTAACTACCCCTTAGTGGTTTCACTATTCATCAAAAATTGATGTTTTTTAGAAAACTACCAAAAATTCATCCTTATCTATATTTGATATTCCAAATTCAAAAATGATATCAATTTTACGAAATTCAAAACATTGAAGTTTAATTAATTAATTTTATAATTAATTCCCGCTGTCAAAACAAATAGCGTGTTTTTAAGAAACAATATCTATCAAAAGATTAACACTTTTTTATGTCCAATTTCAAAGTGAAATTAATTCCAATGAACAAAATTGGATTAAATGGTGAAAATATATTCTAATTACACTTTAAAACCAATTAAAAATAGAATCTTAACATATAAATAAATTAGACTAAAATGAGGTTTTGAATTAAAATACAACATTTTTCACTATTCATTAAAAATGAACATGATTAGAAAAATACCAAATACATACAAAAAGTAAATTTTTAGGTCTTTATTATAAATAAGTATTTTATGTTTTTGAATATAACATATAAATGTGACAATAAGTAGATTTAAAAAAGCTTTTCCATCAAAAGACGATTAATCGACCTTTTAAAGAATATTAGAATATTTATGCTTAAAATTGGATTCATTTGCATTTTAAGCCTCTATAATTTATTGGATAAATGTAAAAATATTTAACAAACATATATAATCATTTTTTAGAAAGTTTTTTTAATTCCTGGCATTACAATGGCTAGGTGTTAACTACTATTTAAAATAATATTATTATGTTATTAGTGTGCAACGTAAGATTTCAAAAAAACTCGTTGTTGCGTATTGGGAAAGCAATCAAACATATAATTACCTTTAAAGTAATATTAATATTTTATTGACAAATATTAATAAATATGAAAATTTCATATTCCTTATTTACCCAGGATGTTACAAAAAAGCTCTATGGAAGTTTGAAGACATCAAGGCCCGACTTCAACATCACCGGGGGTTTGAAGAATGGAGACTAATTTCAATAGGTAAGGGCCTATTTCATGCTGTCTTCTTATCAGAAGAACAAAAATTAGTGGATTGGGTATTTGGGCCAATTCACATGATGCTCGGTTACCTCTCGCTACAAGAATGGGATCCTCATTCTGATCCACATTTCTCAAGGAATACCGTTTTTTCAAGCATGGATTCGTATCACTGGATTGAATTGGTTCTTCTGGCACCCTTCAATTCTGTGATATGTTTCCACTACTATAGGAAGACCGATCAAACTGGACAAGGAAACTGATAGAGAACAGTATGGTCACAATGCCAGAGCATTGGTTGAGATTGATCTCTCAAAGGATCTAATTGATACAGTTTTTTTTACTTCAAGGGAATTCAAACAAGAACTAAAAATCATGTTTGAATAGTTGCCAGATTTTTGTTCTTGCTGTTTTAGAATGGGCCACTCCTCTACAATATGTCACAAGAATTCACAATGCACCATTTTCATGAAATATGGACATATTACTGCAATGGGCATATCGGTTGATGCAGAACAAAAAAGATAGCTAGGACCCATGAAGGAAAAATAAGAATACCGGTGCAAATCATTGCTGATAAAACTCAGAAGTTTGGGAATATCGCTTTTGAAGATATAGTCAAACAAGGGAATGGAAATGGGGGTCCAACAATCCCTGGTGTGTTATCTGCTCACACAAATAGAACTAATGGTGATGTCTCCACTCTTATACATGGGTATGGGGTTGTCAATAAATTTTCATGTGATCATGGAAGAGAACAAAACATTGAAGAAAGGGTTGTTAAGTCTGCTTCATGTACATGCATTGACTTGGAGGAAGAGAAGAAACATTTAGATTTTGAGGAAAAAGTTCAAGAAGGGGTGGATTTTGATTTAAGGAAGGAATTTTCTATCAACTCTAAGAGAAAAGGTAAGAAAAATATAATTGATAATGATGGTTTTCAATTGGTTGTTCCCAAAAAATCGAAGGACCGCATCCACAATGTTGTTGTGCACACCGTTGGTGTGAAAAGTGATGTGGGTGAATTCAGAAAAACAGAGTTGTCTTCACTTTTTATTGATGATGGAGCTATCAAGTAATCTCCTCCCTCCCCTTTGGATGCGGTGGTTTTACCCCAAAGCACTGCTCATGGTGGTGTCCCCCCCCCCCTTCACAAGAATAATGGAAAAGTTGCGGATGTGTTCTACCATGATGATCAATGAATTGACTCTTCGAGGGAAAATGTTATGCATGTCAATAAGGTTAAAAATTCTTCTGTGTGTGATTTCTTTGACACCGGAAAGGAATTACTGGATGACTTTCGACAAAAAAATAAAACATGGAAGCGAGGTCATCGTCAAAGATGTCATGGCAGGGGGCGTGGACGGGCGGATTGGGCTACTCTAAAGGATGATTTGAAACCATTGATTGAATCTGACTCTAATGACACAGACATTGCAATCCTCCTCCAATAGGCAAGAGGATTAGAAGAGAGCTACTCCAGAGGTCGGGGTCGCGGGTGAGAACAAAGTATAAATTGGAATGAACTTCGAGAGAAAGAGAAAAAGATTGGCTCTAAGATTAGGCAAAAACTTGGTATGTAATTTCTTTGATGAGGGCAGTGTCTATGTATGAACCCATACTTTCACTTCCATTGTACTTTCTTTTTATTTATTCTATGGGATTTGACCCTTCCTTTAAATAAACTATTCGTAGGTTCAACATAAATTACATTTACTACATCTCATATCCTACGGAAATACATCAAAGGAAATGGGTGAGCATAAATCTGAGTATGGTAATAAACAAAAGAGACATTTACCATTTGATCATGAGGAGTATCTACAATAACTTGAGGCATAATATCATTGAATTACAAAAATAACATGAGGTATATCATAATGTAAATATATATAATCAAAACATTTAAATTTGGCTAAAAAATATACATGACACATTCAGAAGTATATAACTAAGGATTATTTCCAAGGTGTTGTAAATCATAATTACCAAGGTTATTTTCCATGGTATCCTAAAAAATTTCATCTATAGAGATAAAATTATTTACTTAATGCATTGGAATCCTATCAGGGTGAAACCTTAATATTTATTAATTCATGTGTTCCACATTTATCATAATAAATCATTTCACCAATAACCCATATAGAATAATGAATGGGTTTCATATCAAAATCATTGTGTACAAAAGTGATTAAAGATTTGATCCTTGCAAAATTTTTAACAGAATAAAAGGTAATTTGGGTTTCATACACGTAAATCCTGAATTTAGTAAATTCAATTCACATCTAGATGAACACCATTTAATAAATTAATGGTTTTTTTAATTACAAAAAATAAATTTTTCATGTCAAAGAGAGAAATTAAAGAAACCAATTCAGCAATATTATGGGTACAAAACATAATTTAACATAAAGGTAATTTGAGAGGGAAATAATGTCTCCCATTGATGAAACATCATTTTGATAGTAAGGGTGAGATATAAAGTTTAATAAATTAAATTTTACTAAAATTTATAATATATAAATAATAATAGATACTTGAATTGAAAAGGATAAGTTGGTAATTCGCTTACCATCAGGAGTTGCTTCCTAAAACATGAAGATGAAACCTTGAAGAATTAAGGGAACCTTGAAGTGAATATTTGGGTTAAAAATTGACCATATCTTTTGGGATTATAAATTTTTATTGGTGTTTAATGGTAATGTGTGGGTATTTATAGGTGTGGTGAGTGGAATTTCATGGAATAAGTTGTTAATGATTTTACAATTCAACATTCTTTTAGTGATCCATAATAAATGAAATTCTCCACTACTACCATTAATTCTAAAATATAGTGAATAGTTCCAAAAATAGTGAAGTAGAACCTCCATGGATGAAATGATTCAGGATTACATAAATGTGATTTCATATATATCAGATTTTATTGTATTCCTCCCTTTTTACCATATTATACAATTTTAATAAAAACTAACCTAATTTATACCCTTGGATAATTTAAAAATTCTAATTAAATACATTACATTACTTTTATCAAATTTATTCTATATTTACATACACTTTACATTTTAATTTATTTCTATACATTCATCAGAATAGAGTATAAGAGTAAACATTCTTTTGATTTTCTTAAATAATTTTCATTAAAACCAAACTCAAACCCTAGATACATAACCACTAATTAACACGAATATACCCAAAGGGTAAGGTGTGTAATGGTAGAAAATAAATGGTGTGGTTGAGGAAAAATTAAGTAGGTGGTGATCTCCACCATCTTGAGGTTCTTCAACATACGGTTTTGTTCCAACTTCACATGTTTGTGTTACACTTGTGCTTAGTCAATGGAGAATCCCATTGATGCTACCTCTTTCCCAAGCATAGATAAATGAACTTCATATGGTATGTCCCTAAAATTTGAATATGTCTTTCCTCCTTTATCTAAAAATTAATATTCATCATTACCCTTAATTTATTTGAATCATAATGGTTGGTTCTGAATCGTTATACCATCAACATTCATAATGTATAATGGTAACATTGACTAAAAGGAATATAATAGTTTAATCCCAATAGTAACTTCGTCCTTTATACCCTATACGTACTCCACCATTTATCAAGAATTACTACTTCATTTCCAATGTTTTTTATTATTCCTTTTATAATTTCAATCATATTCTCAATGTTTCTTTTTCTCTTAAAAATTTTCATATAATTTTTAAAATTCATTTTAGAGTTCAAATAAATATATTATACTATTTTGTGGTTTATATTATTTTGTTTTTATAGTCCTATATTATTATTATATATAGTAATTTTTATAATTACTCTATATGTAATATTTATTTTTTTATATCATTTATACGTACTTTTATTGTGAAAAATAATTTCATGGAAAATATAAAGAAAAATAGTTCATTCGTTAATCATAGATAGAATTTTCATGTTATCATATGTATATTTTGGATATAATAATTCATATATTCTCAATTTTCATTGATAAATTGACTTCAATGTTTTGAGGTAGTTTTTGAATGGTTCTACTAAACTTCTTGGTATGACTAAATTCATAGAACTAGAATCAAATAGTATGTTAAAAATTTACGAATGAATACCTAGTGTACCTATGAACACATTATTTTTAGTATCCACCTAATTAGTTGTGATGAAGTAATATCTCCCTTTCTCTATAGGCCTTGTAGGTTTTTGTCAGTGGTTATCACCATCAACCCCTAGCTTAGTGTAATAATTTTTATATTTTCCTTATTCATTCTAATTAAAACATTAGACAATAGGTTGTGGGTTGATTAGATATTTCCTTTCTTCAATCACATTTATGGGTTTCTATAATTGATATTTTCAATCTATGTGGCCTTTCTTTTAGCACCTAAATTATTTCCATGCCCAATTTAGGAAATTTCCAAAATACTTCTTCCCACAAATTGGACATGAAGTATATTGAACATTATTTCCCATATTAGATTTCTCCATCACACCACTAGAATAAAATTGCATTATTCACTTTGTATCTCCTGACCAATAAGAAAGTATAGACTCACCAATATCCATTTTTACATTGATTGAACATTGGAAATTTTCCTTATAGCTGTCAATGTCTCAAATCTCCAATACTTTTCATAAACTCTACATCATCCCACCAAATAAGTGGTCAAATTTACTTTCAAGTCCAATTACAAAGAAGAAGGTGTATCATTAAGGTTTTGTGAAGTTATACTCATATTCATTGATGGATTAATCGTCCTTTTTTTGAGGAGAAAAATACTTCTAAATTTATTTTAGAGTGTTTGATGAAAATATTTAACAAAAAACATGTTTTTGTATTCTTTCCATTTCATCACATGGATCTCCTCATCAGGCTTTATATTTTTTATCAATGTCCACCCATGTGAATATTTTATCTCTGTAATATAAATATCCATCATTTAATTCTCTTTCATAGAGAATTGAATAATGGAGAAAATATTTCCAATGGAGTTGATCCTTTATTATTTAATTAGGGAATTAGAATGACCATGGAAATTAGGAGGTATTTTTACATAAAGGTCTTAATTGAAATATACCCGTTATTATTGGGATGTGGCTGTTCCTTCTATTTCAACTTTCTATTCAGAAAATTATTAAATTGATTATGTTTCATCATGATATTCTTTATTCCAACTCACATTAGGGTGGGTATCTCATTTGGGTGGTCATCACATTATCCCTTGCATTAGTTATTGACTCAATTCCTCTTATTTCAATTCATTGACTAAAATAAGTGGATAATTATGGATGATAATTTTCAAATAGGTACACACATGAAAGGGTGACTGTGGAAATTGAGGGGAATACTCCTAAATAATACACATTCATTAACCTATTAATTTCTTGTTTTAATATAATTTATCCATGGTATATTTCCCAATATAAAATTTCATGGGAATTTTTATTCCCTGGATAATGGCTCATAAAGAGTTAGTGAATATACCAAAGCATATACCCCATGAGTGTAAAATTGGGTGTGTAAAAAGGAATCTTTATCATTTACCATCTGATGATTGAGTTAATACCTAATGTTCTATTTTTAGGGATATTAAAACTAGGTACAATTGTTCTAGAGCCACATCCACTCATAGTATTAATATAAGAATTTGTTACAAGGAAAGAACATACTATATACTTTAATAAAATTTAGGGAAGCTTTCATATTTGTATTCTTATCCCTAAGGCTTCCACTTTGGTTTATAATAATAATTCAAAAAAAGACCTTTCTCTGATATAAACTATGATATCTAAAATCATTAAAACACATTAATTTGTAATTTGTTACATGAAAACACACATAATAAAATCTCAAAAGATAATGAGTCCTATTTTGTTTGGAAAATTATGTACATAGAACAATAAAATGAAAAAGGGTACAAAAATAGTATTTAAAAACTACAAAACATGCATCATATTCTATCAATCTTCAAAAACTACCTGAGATAACCTGGGTATGTACAAAATAACGGGGTGATCCATGAAGACCAGTAAGGGGATAATCAAAACATAACATGATTAAAGTAATAAAAATGATTTAATATTAATATAAAGGATAAATAAAGGGGTTAATAATCATAAACATGAAAATTGAATCCCAATATAATATTATAACATCATGGCATTATAGGAATGTGGAAACAATATAAAACATGACATTATAAGAATATGTCGAGGATAAATATCAAGATATCATAATGTAATGTGATTAGAATAACCCCAAATCATCCATAAATGGTATCTAATGAGATAAAAACATTACCCTTTTCATTTGAGGGATATATAATTCCATTACCACCTACCACATTCATATCATGTACATTTATTTGTGTGTTACATAGATCATCCAACATAAGAACATTATTCATTACTTTTAATCACATGATTAAGTATTGTGGGTAACATACATATAATTAAAATATAAATTATGGATAAAGTCATCTAGGTTAATTACATTGAGTGTAATTAGTAATGGGTATTGACAACACAACAAATGGCTTGGAAAATCACAGAATAATTATGATAGCACAATAGGGGTACATGAATGTCATGGTTGGGGTTTAATGAGATTGAATGGTGATATCTAGATAAAATTAATTATTATTATAGGAAATGTATGTGTAATAAAACAATTCAACATGAGTGATCTGAAATAAAATTTCTTGGTACAAAGAATTTACATGAACTAGACAGGAAGATTATAGAATCTCTTACCATGAGAGGGTGATTCTAAATGACTGAGAGGTGCTTATTAAGATATTTGGAACATATTGTATGATATTAAGAGAGCGGTAGGGATGGTAAATTTGGGTTCAATGGTTTTTGAGTGTAGGGCGGTGGGATTTTGTGTGGGTATTTATAAAAAAATAGAGAGTAATAATTCATTAATTTCTAAACATAGGTTTTGGACTCTATAAGATAAAATAATAAAAACCACAAACCATACCATAGTTTTTTCCATGGATCCTACAAAATATGGGTCTTTTGGAATATTTTATTTGGATAAGTACTAGAATAAATAAAAATATACCATTAGTGGCATGTTTGTGAGTCATTTTTTGGAATAATTATTCTTTAAAACCATAAAATATAATCTAGGTTTTGGATGATTCCATAAATGGATGTAAAATTAATAAAATAACTTCAAAAACACATTATATTAACAAATAATTCTATATCTGGTTGTGAATTACATTTAATCATTTATTACATCACATATTTTCTTTTATGATATCATTATATATACTCTATATATATACCATATTTAATTTTGACAGAAAAATTTGACCATCTAAAAAAATAATAAAAAATTCACAATTGAATAATTTTAACATGATTATAGAAAAAATGTTATTTATTTTACCAAAATAATTTTCAAAATGTTTAAATTTTCAATTTTAAATAAAAAACATAATTTATCGAAAAATATTCATTTTTATATAACACATAACATTTGGACCCTTATTAAAATATAATTGGACTTCATTAAATTATATAATCATTTATATTTAAATAAATTTTAGTTGATAATAATATTTTGTTAAATATTTAATTTTAAAAAATTCATAATTTTATCAAAAAGACTATTTTAATGGAAAATATATATATTACAAAAATATGATTTTTGTTTCGTTATAAAAATAAAATATTTATCAAACTCATTGTATATAATTTTGTAAAGTATTCATTAAAAGGGTTAAATATAATCATTATCTAATTTAAAAGAAAATATAAAAAATTCACCCTGCTAGAGTTTAGATACATAACCCCTTATTATATAGGCATACAGCGTAACGGTATTGTGAGAGATTGTGACACTTTATTAGGGAGGTTAAGAGGAAATATTTTGGTTCATGATTTTAATAATCTTGAACTTCTCCTAAAAATATATTTTCTCATATTTCAGTTGTTAGGTCTCATCTTTGTCTTGGTCAAGGGAAAATCCATGTGATGGCATCTCCCTCATAAGCTTTTAGAAATGGGCTTCATGGGGTATGATCTTATTGGTCGAGGCCATCACTTCTTCCATCTGTGTAAATTATACTTTATCATAACCCTCAAAATATAAAAAAAATAATGGTAATTGTATAATGAATATTGTTTCAATGGTTATGACACTTACTAGTGTTTTAAATCCGAGAGGCTATAGTGGTCCAAATGATAAATGTAGTGCATGTGTTTTCTATGACTATGTTACTTAATATGGAATTTATTCATTCAAAAGGGAATTTTATTTATAAAATTTCCTATCATTACAAACTATCCTTGAAAAGCACTTGTTTTAAATGAGTTCGGATGTATTTTATCAATGAATGTGGTGTTTTTATTATTTTAGTGACAATTTCTCTACAGTCTGTAGTGATTATATAATTCTCACGAAGGTTATAGATGATTGATGTTTGGAGATGGTTCAAAAGAACTTGGTAGTGGTGGAATGGGTTTTTGATGAGTGGTGATATAGCAGTCCACGTAGTTTATGTCCTTACACAGTCCAAAGGTGGCATGTGGCTTGAGGGACAGTCAACGTTTTCCCAAATGTCTTCCCATAGTACCCTTTTTCTATTGGTTCAAATTTTTTATTTTAAATTTGATTTTGTGATAGATATATTTAAATTTTTGAGTACATTAGTATGTACATTTTTGATGTTAGTGTTCCCACTTAAACCCTTAAAAGTGTTTTTCTTTTAATTATTAAAAAAATTAGAGAAAAAATTGAATTTTATAATTTTTAAAATATTTATAAATCCAGAAAAAAATGTATTTTTTGAATATTTATAAAATTTATAAAGGTTTTTCTACAATAATTAATTATATAATGTTAATAATTAAGCATTATGTGTTTTTGAAACATGTAATAAAAAAATATCCATAACATTAATTTTAAATTTTAAATACTATTAAAATTTAGATGGAATTACATAAAATTTGGATATAAAGTGTTTATATAGAAATTATAGTTATAATTTATAAAGTGTATAAATTAAAAAAATATAGAAAATATAAATGAGTTTTTATTTAAAAATTATGATAGTTTCATATTTATTTAATTTAAATTGTTTACCTAAAGTCCTTATTTGTGAAATTATTAAAACCATATCAAAAGAAGATATGATAATTGATATGATCCGCATTTAAATATTTTAATATATGTGATATTTGGATTATTTAATTGTTTACATTCTATAATTTAAATATATAATGTTTATATTTCATTTCATATCATACATTTAAATAATATTTCATATAAAAGGATAATATGAAGTATTTTACATTATAAATAAATTTAAAGTTTTTATATTTATTTTATTCTAGATGTCCATAATGAATGAAAAAATTATAAAGGATTTATAATTGTGTTATTTAATTATAAGTTTTATTTATGAATATTCAAAAATTAGTTTATGTCATGTTTAAATATATAAACTATTTATTTATTTATTTTATTCCCTTTTTTATTCATGAATTTCATTTTACATAATGAATTGATATTTGTTTTATTTTTAATGTGTTAAACCACTTGTAATTACTTTACTTTCATTTAAGGAGTTATATTCTAGGTATTTTAGTTTATTTAGATTTCTTCTACCCAGAAATTGGCTTGTAATTGGTTATGATTTTTTAATTAAGGAGAAAATTTTAGTTTATAAATAATTTCTGTTATAATTGTGATTAAAATGATGTCTCTATTGACAAAAGTAACCTTCGGTAGAGGGAATTTTAGTTTAACTATTGACTGATCAAGAGTTTTGTGCCCTTTCTAGAAAATCAGGGATTAGTTATATGTCACTCCAAGATTACTCTTGTAGGTATTTTTTATTTCATATTATTATATTCCTTTATATGAAATGGTATCATAGACCATATTCATGTGATGTATTTGAATATGTATGAATATAGTTAGATTTTAATTTATGTTAGTACCACAATCTATAATTGGTGTAAATAGTATAAAATTAATTTGGTTTGAACATTATGATTTGGTGGATGGAATATTATTTGAAACTAATTCGTTATATGAATGGATAAATAAAAGGAATATATGAGATACTATTGTGAGATTAAATCATGCTAAAAATATTTAACTGTCAGATTCCTTCTGAGGCATACACTTTTTAATACCTCGATAATATAACTAGGTAGATCATGCTAAAGATGGTTTCCCTTGTATTATCATGTGCATGATAAGTTAGAAATGGGTTACCCTAACTAGATTATGTTCCCTTTTTAGTGTTTTCTATGGATTACACTTATCTGGGTGACCTTAATAGGATTAAGTTACTAGAGGAATAATATTGAGTTAATCTATAAAATGAATAAAGATGAATAATTATTCACTCAATTATCTAAAAGATTCATAAATGATATGGTCGACATGATTGTCTACTTTTATAGCTATGTGATGGTAAAAATAAAAAGGACTCCCAAATTTTAGTGAAATATGGATCTTATCCCACAAATGGATATGGTTAAATTAAAAGGGGTTGTCATTTTAGTGGGAGCACATTTATTTATGGTCCACATTAAATGATTGTCATATATGATAATCATATAATAAAGTATTTTGTTATATATTAATACCATCATAATCATCAAAATTAGAATTGAGATCAATGCTTGCATAGGAAAGTCTTAATGGGAATATTTTCTAACACAAGTATAGATACCTAAGAATTGTTCTTAACATATAAAATTATAGGTGTTATAATAACTACATCCTGAGTAACCTTATGTTGAAGTTATTAAACAAGTTAATCTAAATGATATTTAGAAGAATAGAATAATTTACTTAAGGTTTAAAAATAATTATATGAAAGATTACCGAATAGAATTTAAACTCCACTCATATATTCAATATGTTTGATTAAGTTGGTGACTTTCAGATACTAGGATTTCTTTTATGGAATGTTCTTGATAAAGAGTTAATTCTATAATCAGTTTATAAATGTTATAAAAATGTGAATGATTTCAACAAAATTTCACCGTAATTCCTCAAGGAGTTCAGTATTGATAAGCATGAAATGGTATATCTAGGTTATTATATAGTTATGATAGTACTAAAGGGTAACTGTTTAATCTGTAAAATAATATTAAAATTTTACAATAGCTAGCCCCTATCATTGAAACCTAATGGAGGGTTTAGGAAGGAGGGGATATTTTTTCATAGGGTGGTATTTTTTTGGACAACATGATGGGGTTTTCAGAACATCATTAAAGGTTGGTGTTATGTATCATTGTTATATAAATAAATTCTTTTCTTTTTAAGGGTTTATGAATCCAGATTTATATAATAAAATGTTTTAAATATACATGAGTTTAATATCAAAGAAATAATTAATTTGTCTTATAGTTTTAAATTAAATAAATAAATATGGGTTGTGGAATCGTGGTTTAAAATACAATGGAATATATCATGATCAGATAAATATAAATAATGGATTTCTATAGTTATATCAATTGTATTGTTTGATAAGATAAATTATTTTGAATTTTTTAGAAACTATACAATATGATAGTTTTAATACACAAGATTTATGATTCCTTATATTTAAGCATATTTGGAAAGAATATATGAATAAAAGTATTTTTCTAAAGGATGAAATATTTTATCCATGAAATTTATTAAATATAAGGTATAGAGTTCCCACCACCCCTTATTCAAATAATTCAAATAATAAAATCTTTTTTCTGAATTATTTCCCAAATTCCTAGAATAAAATATAATATGTTGATACAATAGTTCACTTTTTAAATATTCTAACTAAAGGGATATATGTGTTATTTTTAAAAAAGATTTTTTTTACTTGGAATGATAAACTAAAAAGAATATAGTTTTTATGAGTTTAGTGGGTGTATATTTGGATTTATATGTATTGAATGTTAAAAAATAGAATATTATTTCAATTATTATTAATAATGAATACCACAAAATATTCATAATGATTTTATGGAATATATGTGAAGAGTAATATAATAGATATATTTGGATACCATAATGATGTTAAAGTCACTTTATATCCTAAAAGGGGTTTATTATGTGTTAGTAAAGAACATTGCAAAGTTATATTTTGCGTTACAAAAATGATCTCAAAGAAAAACATTAATGGAAAAGATCCATGTTTGCTAATGATGATGAAAATAGAAAGAGTTCTATGTTACAATAAAATTTATTGACACGGTAACATTTAATTTTGTGAATTAATAGAGTTTGAATACTTTTTTTAAATATTTAAACATAATGAAAATTATTCTTAAGTCTCTATAGAATTAAAAAAACTTTTCATCGTAGATGTTACTCAGTAAAGGAGTATAAAGGAAAGATTTTAACAATTAGTAACATAAAAATATAGATAAAATTACATGTATGTGTTGTTTTTTCATAAACCTTATGTTCTAAAACCCATCATTCAAAACCTCACTTGTGGAATAAGTTTTAGAAACATAAAATTGGATCACACCTAATGTCAATGTTTGGATGATGAAACTATTCTCTAACATCTCATGCTAAATCATCTTATCCAAAAAATATCTTCTGAAACATATGCATAAATGGAAGAATAAAACCTAGAACAACATGTAACCACAACTAGATAATTTATGGGGTTTAGAATTATTAATAATCTATGGACAAATACTGCTGATATTTTATTATAAATAGAAGTATCAGTAAAAAATTATAATCACATTAAAAAATGACCCAGACTGAAAAATAAAATAATAGTGTATTCAGTTGATATCGTTTTACTATCTTCTAATCTTCATAGAAGACACATCGCTTGATTAAAGACACTAGTAGCAACCCTTCCCATGCAACACCTCAATGTATGATCCCTAGTAAATAGTGAATGTGCAACAATTTTCTATCCTAAATACATATTAATAACCATTAACAACCTTTCAAAATGATATATTATTCTTACATATCAATTGATTTATTCATACACAAGTCAATTTCTCATTCCACACTCCATTATCTATAATAATCCATTCTTGTTTTTATAGTTAGAAGTTACCTAAATCTATGGTTCGGTTGAACTACAACTATCAATTTTTTGAAGAAATAACTTCTAAAATCACTCCTTCCAAAACATATCTATAATTTAACTAGAAACTATTTATCACCTCCATCCCAATTAATCTCACACAAAATAATTGTTTTATCAGATTCATAAATTCCTCTAGGACACTTAGAAAATCCCATAATTACATTTTTAATGAAAAAATTCGGTGAATATTCATTCCTTCATTACCATTATCATAAGCCCCACTAAAACACCATTATTCCCCGAATTTTTTAGACATAAGAATTTATTTGTATATTTTTTATATTCAGACATCCCCAAATATTCTGTATCACTCTATATTCCTTAAAATTTTGGATGAAGTAAAACTCCAACTAGATATGTTTCATTAATGACTGAAACACCATATTAACTTTAATATGGATATATCTATAATTGTACAAAAATAACTATAACATTTCCATTTTGAGTCAGGTGGAATCTCTCTTACTCTTCTTATATTAATATCTTTGGATGATGTTATTTAAAAGGATCAATGATGGTGCATTTTTATGATAAATGACTTTGATAAATCTCGGTTGTATTTTTTTGATGTAAATGGTTTAAAAATAAGGTTTTATGAAGCTCATACAACATTTTTGAAAAAAATAAATATTTCATTATTGATTTGAAATAAATATTTTGGTAACGTCCTATGTTTTTTGGAGTGGGTTAAATTCCCCACCCGTTTTAAGTTCTCATAGTTATTTGGGTAGAACAACTCTTTTATTGATTATAGGAACATAATTATAAGTGTTCCTTTGACCAAAGTCCTTTTTTAGGTGATAATTAATTCTTCACATGTTTCTTAGATTTTGGGTTCAATTTTAGGTGTGTCGGACATCGAAAACCTAAGTTTCCAGGTTGTGGATATTGGATCGCACGGTTTGGAAAAACTGTATGGCCTCCCAAGTGTAACTATCAAGCCTTCCAAGTTCACTGGACAAGGGTTTTGAATCCATGAATGATGGGGCACACAAACATGCATCACCATTACAATTTTTAGCATAATTTATTTGCACATTCGATGCACATTTGTTAAACCATGCACCATGGCCATGTAAGGTTGAACCTTGGCCAAGGTCTACCTCATGGGTTGTTCACGGTATGAAAAAACCTGAAATAAAATCATGTGACCCACTTAAAAGTGTCAATTTAACATTTTTCCATTATTTTCCATAAAAGGGTCTTTCCTATTTCTTTATCTCATGTGGGTTTCTTCTCCAGGCATCATGGGAGCTCCCTCCTCCTCCTCCTTTTATGTGTTGATCTCGATTATTCACTTGAAATCCATTTTTATAATTATTAGGTGCACTAAGCTATAGCATTAAGGGAATTGATCATATTTCTTATCTTTTCCTTTTCTCTCTCCATATGGATCACTAAATCCATGTGAACCAATTTTCCCATTTTTTAGGGAGTTCATCTAAAACAATGGTTTCTTAAAAATATTCTCGAGTTAGAGTCTAAGATCAGAGGAGAAAGAATCAAACATTATGATGTTGGTGGTACATATAATTATCCATGATTTTGTGGTTGTTTTAGGGGTGTGGCTTTGAGGATGCCATTGGTTTTTCTGAGTAAGACCCTATAAATTAGATGGATTCCTTCTAATAATTAAATTAACATTATAAGATGCCTATTAGAATAATAAATCAAGAGTAAAAATGGTTTAAGTTTGTTATGGGATTGGGACCTTAGGTATCATAGGCTGTGGTGTGGTTATTATAAAATTTAACTGTTTAAATTTTTTATTAGTTGAAATTCATGTGACGAGTTCCATAAGAATTGGGAAGTCTTGGACCAAGGATTGAGATTGAATTTTCCATCTGGATAGAAATGATGTAATCATCAGGTTGGGTGAGACCTAGATTCTATAAGTAATTGTGATCATAGGTCAGGAGATATGGTTGTGAGATTGAGGTGATGATTTCGTCATCTTACGGTCTTGGATTGTGTGATATTGGATATAATTTTCCATAACATTTAGTGGCAGGGTCACAGGTACATGAGGTTCCATATGATGTGTCTTAGGAACTTATTTGGTCACTTTTTCTAACCTTTGTTGGCCAATGAACTATTTAGAGTCGGCTTCATGCAGTAAGACTCATATGATTAGGTGGTGTTATCCCCTCTTGTGCATAGAGTCCTTCATTAGATATGTCTTAGGTTGAGGTTTGGTGGTTCTTCCCATAGAATGTCATGGTTATGCTAAGGATCCATCGATTTATGGTGTTGAGGCCTTTGGTTTGGTGATGAGGTTTTTGTACTTGAGTTTATTGGTCTAGGATTATTTACGAAGAAGGATATCACCATTACTCGGGACATCATATATTGATCTAATGGTGTTATTATTTTGAAGGATAGAAATAGATGAGCCTCAAACATCATGGTAAGGGATGATGTGGTTTATTTTAATCTAAGGGATAAGGGACCCGGATAATATTATTTGACCATGCCTTTGGGATATTGAATATTGTTTGGACATGAGGAGTCAGTTGGCATGTGGTTCTAGGTTATTCTATTAGTGGTGGAACCGATGGTTCACATAGATTCATTTATATCAAGATAATCCTTAGTCATAATGCCAAGGATCCCCTCCTCTGCTGTTATTCTGGTGATGGATGAAGACAGTGATTTATTTCAAAAGGGAATAACATTAATTTATAAAATTTTAATATTCTGCATTATTTACTTTTTATTAATCACCAAAGTAATAACATATGTAATCTAGGCCCACATTGGTAGTGGACTACTGAGATTCTTTCTCACACCCTACATGGGAACTTTATGATGTGGCTAGACTTTATATATTTTTTATTTGGCAAAGGTTCAGGCTTTGGATCTTGATCTTAGTGTTTGAGTTAGCTAGGGATGGATGGAAGGGGACCATGAGGTTCCTGCAACAGTTGGAGATTCCTTTTTAGTATCTTTTTTGTATCAGTATGTTTTATATGTACATACTTGTATTCATCCTTGGGTGACCATTTTCCTTATTGACCTTTATGACCAATTTAGGATGCATTGTCTACAAATGGTATATTTCATGGTTTATTTATTCAAATTGTATTGATATTGATTCATTATTATTGCTTTAGTTTCTATTTCTTGTGATTTCACCATGGTTGGGTTACTAGTCCAGTGTATATTTTTCATTATTTTAAAATTATTTTAATTATATAGAAACCATTATTATATCATCACCATAAGGTATAGTCTCTCCACTATCACCTCTTTACATCCTCACTGCTAGCCAGTAGCTTTTAGAATGTGGGGAGGTGGGCCTAATGCCTAGGGGCACCTAGATGGTTGCACTATTTGGGTGGATAAAAGGATCAGGGAACTATGAATGGAATCAAATGTGTTTATTTTAGATCTTTTTAGGCATTACTATTTAAAATATGGTATACTATATATTATCATGTTGTCAAGAATTGGTTGACAACTCATGATAGTGTGCATGCAGCCCTATGCACGAGGGATGATCAAAGTTGGTAGGGGTAGGAATTATTGTTATATTTTTCACTATTTGATGATTATATTATTTACACCTCAATTTGGTGATATGTATTTTGACTTTTACTTATTTTGATATGAGACCCTTGACATGGTAATTTAAGGGAGGATTTTTGGACACTTGGATCGGTATGGAAGGGGGTGTTTATTATACTTCTGATAGGCACATAGGTGGTGATTATATATATATATATATATATATATTAATGTGTTGTAAAAAAATTTCATTTGGGTTTGATAGGTAACCAGAATTGTGTCAATAGGGGTTTAGTTGTTTAATTAACCAATAAAATAATCTAAGTTGTTTTTCCTACCTAGACTCTCTTTGGTGTCATTTTACTCAACCAACCCAGGCATGTGGTCCCAATGAAAATTGTATGTGATTTGATATTTGATATATATATATATATATAGGATTTTATCTTATAGAATCATCTAGGGATGATGATATGGGGTTATGATTGACACCATTTTGGGCGGCTTGGTTTTCAAATTGATATGTGAGGACTAAATTCAATTTGGGTAGGCAAGGGGCCATGAGGTAGGACTTCTATGTGGTACCTGGGTTTGATATGGTCTAGTAAGGGGCCTTGAGTCTAAATATTGTGCAATTTAGTTGTTATGGGGGAAGGGTAGGGGCAGTGTGATTGATCTACGGGTTACTTCTTTCCTCATTTATGTTATATATATATGTATGTTATTGCGTTTTCTGATCATTTAATTGATATTCAATGGGATGTCACATCGACAGGCTTCGGTGGATCATCAAGAGGTAGGTGATTTAGTTCCATAATAGTGGAAAGAATATGAGACCTCATAGTGTTAGGATGTGGCCACATAGGTTCATTAAGAGCATGATCTTCTAGTACAAGCACATATACAGTCTTAGGTGTAGGAGGGTAAGTCTCCAGATTAGACAACTGTTGGTTCATCGCTTAATTATTAACTTGAGATACCCCCATTGTGGAGGATTAGGCTGGCTACATGAATTCTTATAGGACGGAAAAAGTGTTGGTGGGATGTGCATGTTTTGGCAGGAATACATAGAGGACTGTCTTGTACGTACATTGAGGCTAGGTTCTTCAAGTACATTTCCTGGATAGACTGAGTGTGGAGAGATCGTGGTAGTTTTTGAGCCTACAGTAGGGTGGCATGCCTATCATATACATTGAATCCAAATCCATTAATTAGCCTAATTTTTTATATGGTATGGTGGGATATGACACCTAGAGGGTGAGGCATTTCAAGGATGGTTTACGGATCACCAATTGGGTGCAGGTAAACATATTTTTGTGGGCCTCATTATTAGAAGTGGTGAATCATGTGCTTTTAGTTAAGGTAAAATGAACAGAATTTTCATACTGAATATGGGTGAAGACATCAGGTGATTTATAAATTGATGCTTCAGATAGCATGAAGCAAGGTGGAGAGGAGTCTCGTTAGGGTATTCAGGCTAGAGACTCATGCTGCTCACTGGGGACTGGGTCATTAAGGGTGTTCTTCTAGTGCAGGCAGCTATGTCATGTACGTACTTTTTTCGATCTGGAACCAATAGAGTACTACACATGTAGTAAGGTTGACCATCTATATAGGTACCATAGGAATGCTTCTCAGATGTCCATCTATCAGGGACAGAGGCAAACTCATGGTTTTGGGATCGGACTAGGAGTGGTTCTAGGTGTAGGTAGCCAGGATTCAGCTGCATGTGGAGGTCTTGGTTGATATAGTGAGACCTAAAAGTGGGTTTACTATCTAGTGGTTGGTGTATAAACATTGGTAGCCTAGACATTAGGTATTGAGCTTCATTCCATGTGCATGAAATGGAGGTTCCAAGTGTAGAGTAGTCTGTGGAGTCAGTTACAATTAGAGGTACATTTTTTGGCACAGTTGGGTTGCTTTCTTACATGGGTATGGCCCTTGTGTTAGAATTCCTAGTTTTTTGTGCATGAGGTGTACAAGTTTAATCTAGGGACTCACCCGATGTGGGTTAGTAGGTTGGAATCAGTTCAGATGCATTAAATATATATATAAATAAGGTGTGTGGCAGGAATATTTCTATGTCGGAATTAATGGATGTGTGAATTTTATGTGGTTTGTGTGAATTTTTCCATAAATTCAAAGTGGTTTACTTTAGGTGAGTGCAATTGAGACTTATTATGGATTTGTTAAGATGCAGGACCATATAGGTTCCATGTGTGACATGGGAACGAGGTGGAAATTTGAAGATAAAAAATATTTAATGGATCTCAAATGTGACAAATGCATGATTTGAGCACATGACAAGGTGAAGAAGTGATGAGTCATCCTATGAGGAGTTTTAGACTAGGGATGGTTGGTGGACCATTGGTATTATTTTCTTTTTCAGTCAGGAAGTGACTGGTGTAGGAAACGCCTAAGGTGGAAAGATCATAAAGTGAGTTTACCAATGACTGGATGACTAAGGTAATCCAGGTTTTGTTGTATGATATTGATATATTGGGTACCATATCTAGATTTTTTATTGCTTGGTGACAATCTATGTTAATGTGGGAGATTTTAAGGTTCCGGGTTTATAGTGTGGGTTGAATTCCGCACCCAATCTCAATTTTCAGAGTTTTGTTGGTAGACCAACTCGTTTCTTGTTTTTTAGAAAATAATTATGAGAGTTTTGTTAACCAAAGTCATTTTTTAAATGAGTCTCAACTCTAATAATGTTTCTAGGGTTTTAGTTGGATTTTAGGTGCATCAGATGATCAAAACCCATGTTTTGGGGTGTATAGATTGGGGTGCACGGTATGGAAAAACCATGTGGCTTAACGAGTGTAATTGTGCCTCCCTTTAGGTCTTATAGGTAATGTTTTTCAAACCATACTGGTGGGGATTCATGGAAATGAAACACCTTTTCAATTTTTAGTAGAGGAGATTTTCATGACTAGTACATGTTCTGTTAAACAGTTCTCTATGGTTTTCAAAGAAGGATCCTTGGGGAGGGACTACTATGAAAATTGTGTATGGCTAACCAAACTATGTTATCTAACTATGTAGACCACTTAAAGTTGGAATATAACCCTTTTACATTATTTTTTTATTAAGAGGTTCTTTCCACTTAATTTATCTCATGTGACCTTCTTCTCCAAGAACTATGGGATCTCCCTCCTCCTCTGAGGTGTTGGGATCGATTCTTTATCAGAGATCTCATCTTCTCACCATTAGGTGCATTATAACCACAATAGTATTTGATTTAGTCCTCTTTCTTCTCTTTTCCATTTCTCTTACCATATGGTGTGCTAAATCTTTATGATCCAGTTTCCCCTATTTTTAGAGTGTTCATATAAAATGATAATTTATCTAATTTGGTTTCAGTTAGAGGATAATATAATATGATTAAGAATCTAATTACATGAGGTTGGTGGTTCTTATCTTTACCCATGTTTTTTTTGTTTTCGAGTGTTCGGCTTTGAGTATTCCATTGGGTAGTCCAAAAAATACCGTATAAATTAAATGGTTTTTTATAATAATAAAATTGACCTTATGATATGAAAATGGTTTTTATCAATAAAGAATACAAATGGTTTATTCTTGGGAGGGGATTTAGAACTTGGGAAGACTAGGTTGGGGTGTGGTTATTATTAAAGTGATTTTTTTAAATAGTTCTTAATTTGTGATTTTTTTATGAGTTCCATGGGAACTGGACCATCTTGGGCCAAGGATTGAGATGGCATTGGCCATCTGGACTATGGTGATGGAATAATCAGGTTAGGTGAGGATAGAATGTTATAAGTGATGATGATCATAGTTTGGGAGACATGGTCTCAAGATTGAGGTGATTATGTCATCGAGTTATAGGAATGTATCATGTGATATTTGATGGAATTAGATATTATATATAGTGAAATGGTCGTGTGGGAATGAGGTTCCAGATGATGTGGCTTGGGAACTTATTTGGCAATTTCTGGTCACCAGTCTTAGAAAATGCATTGTTTGTAGTCATGTGCATGGAGTATGATTCAGATGATGATGTGGTGTTGACCAATCGTGATGGTATAGGTCTTCGTTATAAGTAGTTTATGTTATGATTTGGAATTTATTTTCATTGAAATCTATGAGGATGGTTAGGGGATATTGTTTTATGGTGTATAGACCATAGATTGGGGGTTGAGAATGGCCATAATTGAGGCTGTTGGGCCTACATTATTTGGGAGGACAGATATCATCATTCCTAGGGATGTCAGATGTTGAGCTAATGGTGTTATTATATTTTAGGATAGACATCATTTGTCCTCAAATTTCAATTGAAGGTCCGATGGGGTTTCTTTTGAGCTATGGTCTGATTGACCATGATAATATTATTTAGGCGTGCCTTTTGGATGTAAGATATTTTTTTACACATGGTGTTGGTTGGCATAAGGTGTTGGATGATTTTATTAGAGGTGGAACTAGGGGTTCAATTAGATTGATTTATATTGTTTTATTCGCTAGTATTAATGTTAAGGATCCTCTCCTCTTCCATTATACCAGTTATCGATGAAGAAGGTGATTTATTCCTTTTGACTGTTGAGTATAAGGGAATCTTGTGTATTTATAAAATGTGCATGAATGTCTTTATTTTGTTTTTGGTACACACCTTCATAATCACAACTGTTATATAGGAACATACTGGTGGTGGCCGCCTGAGATTATTTCTCACACCCTACATGGGCCCTTTTAGTCGCATGTAGACATTATGGATTTTGGATCAGGTAAAATTGTGGGATCTGGAGAAGGATCTTATTGAATAAATTATCATGGTATGGATGGAAAGGGACATTGTGGATCATGAATAAAATGGAGTTTCTTTTTTATACTCTTTTCTATATGATCATGTTTTATATATGTATGTATTGATGGTTATCCACAGGAAACATTTCTTCTTATTGACTTGTATGGAATGTTTTTTATCCAAGTTATAAAAATGGTATCATTATTGGTTTATTTATGAAATTGATATTGTGAGTGTTTCTTTATTATCTATTTTACTGAAATTTCATGTGATTCCTCTATGGGTGGCTTACTAATCTGGTGTCTGTTATTCATTCCTTTCTGCTACATATATTTATATATAGACCATTATTATATCATCACTACATGGTATAGTCTCACCTTCATCACCTCTGTATAACCTCACTACTAGTTGGATGCCTTTGGAATATTGGGAGGCCTAACTAAGGCATAGTGCCATTCGGCTTGTATCACTGTTTGGGTGGATAAACTAGTTGGGGTGCTACAAATGGTATAAAATTATTTTATTTTAAATATTTTTGGGACATATTATTTTTGGATATGGTAAACGGTAGATTAAAATGTTGAAATAATTGGGTTTATAGCTCAGGTTTTAGTGTATGCAGCCCCATGCACAGGGATAGACCAATTTGTTCAGGGGTGGGAATTGTTTTTCTATTTTTATCTATTAAGAGTTTATATGTTTTCCACCCTGAGTGGTGAACTTCGTTTTACTAATAACATTTTTTATATGTGATCATAGACCTCATTAGTTAAGGGTTGATTTGTTGACCCTTAAAAAGGTATAGAAGGGGGTGTTTGTTATAATTTTTATTGGGACATAGGAACTGATTTAATATATTCATGTGTTGTGATAAAAAATTATTGATCTTTCCATTGGGAATAAAGATTACATGAAGAGGTTTTGGGTTGGTTAAAGTGTCAAAAAAGGATGTTATGTAGTGTCTTCCTACCTAGCCTCTCCTTAGTGGTAGTTTACTAAACCAATCAGGACATGTTGTTCTAATTAGACATGTTTGTGATATGTGTGTGTGTGTGTGTGTGTGGGCTTGGGTATTATAATAGCAGGAAAGGATGATGATATGTAGTGATTTTGATCACCAGGTTAGGCGATGTGGTGATCTGATTGCTATGTGATGCATAACACTAATGTGGGTAAGAGAGGGGCCAAGGAGCTAAAATTCTATCTGATGCATGGCTCTAATATGGGTTGGTAATGGTTCTTAAGACTAGATTTCATTAGACATGGTTGTGATGGGGGAAGGGTAAGGGTAGTGTGATTTCATTATATATTACTGCTTTCCCTATCTACGTTATATATATCTGTGTGTGTGTGTGTGTGTGTGTGTTTGTGTCGTTGTCTATTATTATGGATGTATAAAAATTATAATGGTATTCAGAGGGATTCCACATAGATGGGATTTTGTGGAGTATAATATGGTAAATTATTTAGTGTTGCAGGATAGGGTATAGGTTGAGACACCATAGGGTTGGGATGAAGCCCCTTAGGGTTAGGATGGGCATGAGCCATAGGTATGGGCGCAGATTTAATCTTTTGTGTAGGTAGTTCAGTTTCCGGATTTGATTTCTTTTGGGAGGTGGCTTGATTAAGAGCAAGAGACACCCCCATGGTAGAGGGATGACTGGCTACATACATGCTTAATGGAATGGAATATCATTGGTGGGGAATTAAGGTTCAATAAAGAAAACACGAGGGACTATATTGGAATGAATTCGAGGCTAGGTGCTTCATGAAGTTCATCCCAAAGACACTGAGAGAATAGAGAGCTTAGGAGTTCATTGGCCTACAATATGGTGACATTTAGGTCATGGAAAATGTATAGTCATTCAACAAGTTAAGTCATTTTAAACCTGGTATATTGGTAGATGAAACCTTGAGGGTGAGGCATTTCTAGGATGGTTTACGCCATTCCATTTGGGTATAGGTAAACATCTTAAGGTAGGAATCATTCTAAGTTGTAGTAAATCAGATACTAAGAGCTGAGGGAAACTTGATGAAACAGTCATACATGAGCTAGGTAATGGCGTCACATGATGCTTCATATAGAAGGAAGTGAGGCTAGGTGTAGTCTCAATAGGGAGTTCAGGAAATATACTCTAGAAAACCTCCAGGGAGTGGGTCATTGAAGGTGTTCTTATAGTGTATTGAGATAGGTCATGTATGGAATTAGTGTGATCGGGAACCAAAGGAGTGTCAAGCATGCGTGCAGGTTAAGCATCTCAAGAGGTTCTGTAGGAATCCTTCTCAGATAGCCGATAGTCCGGGATTGGGGAAAATTGAGGGTGCATTGACTGGACCAAAATTTGTACTATGTTCTAGTATCCAAGATTCAGATATACTAAGAGGTCATGGCAGAGATAGTGGGACCCAATAGTACAGTTAGTCGTAATTGGCTAGTGAAGATCTTTCGGGAGGTCATACTTCATGTAATCAAGCTTCAGGCTAGGTGCACGTAGTAGATCTAATAAGTGTAGATGAAATTGGGGTTCTTTTTATGGTTAGAGGTACATCAATTGCATGACCAATTTACCTTTTAATTTGGTATGTCCCTTGTATAGGCTTTTCCATTATGGGTGCACGAGATATATCCATGGACTAACCAGACACTGGTTAGTTTGTTTTCATTGGATCAGATATGTTATATATATATATATATATTGGGTGTGGAGAAAGAAATTATATGTGGTCATCGATGGATGTTTGGATTGTATGAGGTGTTTTGGCATTTGGGAATCAATGCAATGCAGGTTACATTAGCTGCATGGTAGCAATAATTCATGGGGATCTTTTAAGATACAGGACCTCATAGGTGCCCTATGCGACATTGGTATGAGGTGGACATATGAGGAGATATGATATTTATTAAGGGTTAAGATGTGACAAGGGCATGATGTGAGCTCTTAATGTGGTGAAGGAGTAACAATGCATCATTTTAGGACATTGAGTATGGGGATGGTCAGTGAACCATTAGTTTTATTTGATTTTTGGGTCATAAAGCATTTGGGATTGGAAACTCCTACGATGGGAAGCACTGTAAGAGAGTTTACCTATGAATTAATGACCAAAGTAGTTCAGGGTTCATTGAATAAGACTATTATGATTGTTACCGTATTTGGATTTTTTTCTTGGGAATGAGTTATGTTATGTTGGATAGATTGAAACATCCCAGTTTTTTGGAGTGGGTCAAATTCCTTACCTATTTTGAATTTTTAGGGTTTGGTGGGTCGACCAAATATTTTCATGATTATGAAATCTTAGTTTTGAGAGTTCCATTGATCTCAGAATCTATTTTTAGATGATTATTAATGCTCAAAAACTATGTCGATTATTCATTTGGGTTTATGTTCCTCAGATGCAAAATACTCAAGTTTATGGGGTACGCAGATAGGGGCACATGGTTTGGACAAATTGTGCGGCCTCTCAGGTCTAACCACACAAATCTCCAAGCCTACTGGAAATATCTTTTCAATCTATTATAGTGGGGGATCATGTCCATGTGGTAGCTCTAAATTTTTTAATAGAGGGAATTAATAGAACATCACATTGTTTGGTAAATTTTAAACCATTTTCATGAGAGGTAGATACTTGGGTAGGGTATACCATGTGTTATATGCATGGTTAGCCAAACCATGAGAGCTAACCATGTTTCCCACTTAAAAGTAATAATTTTCCATTTTTCTCTTAATTGTTTTCTAATATGGTATTCTATCTCTGTTTCTCTCATGTTTCCTTCTTCTCTAGGAGTCATTGGAGCTCCCTCATCCTCCTCCTCCCAGGTGTTGAACTCAATTCATCATCTAAGATATGTTCTTATCCCTATTGGGTGCATTGAAACTGCAATAATAAGGGATTTATTCCTCCTGTTTCTCTTTTACATTTATCTCACCATCTAATTCACTAAATCTACAGAAGCTGATTTCCCCTATTTTTAGTTTGTTTTTCTAAAATGATGATTTATTTTGAATTAGATTGAGTTAAATTCTCTGATCGGATAGGCGAGAATCAACCAAAATGAGTTATTTGGTGCTTATCTTTCTACAAGATTTTTCTTTTTTTGTATGTCTATGAGCAAGTTATTGGGTAGTCTTAGTGAGACCCTATATATTACATGGTTTTATTATAATAATTAAATTGACCTTTTGAGTTGCCTATGGTCATTCTCAATCATGAATCAAAATGGTTTAAGCTAGTGAGGGTCTTTGTACATTGGGTATATTATGTCGAGGTCTAGGTATTATTAAAGTGAATTATTTTAATTGTTTTTATTATGTGACATGATTTTGATGAGTTCTATGGGAGATGAATGTGCATAGGCTGAGGATTGAGATGCATTTGTCTATTTGGGATGAGGTGATGTAATCATCTAGTTGGGTGAGGCTCGAATTCTATGAGTGATTATGATCATAGGTTTTGTGACATTGTCATCGGATTGAGGAAAAGAGGTTATCAGGTTACAAGCATTGATCATGTAATATTTCATGGTGTTGGCCATCAAATTTAGTGACATGGTCACAAGAGAAATTGGTGGTGGATAATGTGGATCAGTAACTTATTTATTTATTTCCACTCACCCATGTTGGAAAATGCGCCATTTGGTGTCATGTTTACATAGAAGGACTCCAAAGATGAGGTGGTATTGACCACTCCTGTTGGTAGAAGCCACATTTGGATGCATCTAATGTTGAGATTTGTGGGTTCTTGTCATAAAAAGCCATCAGAATGTTGAGGTGACACCAGTTTATGGTATTGATACTATATATTGGGGGTTGAGGCTCGCTCTACTTTTCTCAATTGGGACATGATTATTTGGGAGGATATATATTTTCATTCCTCATTAAGATGGCTATTGAGCTGAAAATGTTGTATTTTGGAGGAAAGACATCCATGCTCCTCAGAAATTGAGCCAATGACTAACAGTGATACTTTTGAGATAAGGTGTGAGGGACTAGTATCATATTTTTTGGGCTTACCTTTGGGATGTCAAATATTGTTTGGAAACATGGTTTTAGTTGTCGTGAAGTTTCATTTGATTCTATTAGAGGTGAATTTAATGGTTCAACTATATTTATTTATATTATGGGATGCATTAGAATTAATGATTATGATCCTCTCCTTTACCATTATACTTGTGATGTCTGTTGGATGTGATTTCTCAATTGTAGATATTGATCATAAGAGAAGAAAGTTTATTTATAAAATTGGCATGTGTTGGTTTAATTAATTTTTGTTACACACGTACATAATCACATATGTAAGATAAGAACACATTTATGGTTTCCTACTATGATTTTTTCTCACACCCTACATAGGCCCTTCACGGCACATGTATGCTTTATGTATTTTTCATCAGGTAATGGCTTGGGCCCACGAGTTTGATCTTAGTATTTGAGTTAGCATGGGATGGATGGAATGGGACCTTGAGGTTCCTACATCGTTTGGAGTTTCCCTTTTAGTCTCTTTTATATATCAGAATATTTTGTATATGTATGTATGGATGGTCAAACATGGGAGAAAAATATTTTTATTAAATTTATGACCTATTTTGGATGCACTGTCAAGAAATGGTTTATTTCTTTGTTTATTTCTACAAATTGTATTGAGCTTGCTTCTTTATTATTTCTTCTTCTAATATTGATTATGCTTAATCCATGGGAAGGTTAATAGTCTAGGGTCCATTGTTATTTATTTTCCTCTTCTTATATTTACATATAGACCATAATTACATCATCACCATAGGGTATACTCTCCCCACTATTAGCTCTTTACACCCTTTATTCTAGTTGAATTCCTTTAGTGTATGGGGAGGAGACCCTAAGGCCTTGTGGTAATCATCCTATAGTACTATTTATGAGGCTAAATAGTTCAGGGTGATGTAATTTTTTTCAATTTATAACCTTGTATTTGATGTGGATTTGGTGTTATTGTATGTGTTCAGACATTGTGTTAATGGAATGTTAATCTTGGAAAGTGTTTTGGAAAGAAGGGGTTTTTGGGTGTATTCTTGATGCATATGGAAATCTCCCCATATGTTGGAACTTGTTATTTATGAAAAATTAGGGATCACTAGATTACATTGGTTATTGTGTGTTCATGGTATATATTGGAATATTTTTTTTATTAAATAAAGATTTCATGCCAAATTGGGGAACATTGGATTTACCACCAAGTGAAAACATCATTATACTAGGAAGCGTTTCCACTCATGAGTCTAGTTTTCTTTATTTGGTATTATTTTTATGGTATATTCATTGGGTAGTTGACATGTATCCTTGAGGAGAGGTATTGGTTAATTTTATGGGTGTGTTTGTGTGTCTCGATCTGTGTGAGTTTAATGTGTGTGAGTTGTGGTGTGGGTTACTTTGGAAAAAATGGTATAAAAGAAAAGGTGTTTTCTAGTGTAAGTTATATATGAAGATATTATTTTCAAAAGAAATATTTTTTAGTTTATTATATTTAATTCCCTAATTTTTTTAAGGTGAATTATCATATTTTTATGTTTTAGTAGTAAATTGAGCATAATTGGGAAAATAGAAATATCTGAATTTTTAACTATTTTTTATCACTTTGATATACTAGCCATAAAATTTTCTATACTAATAAAAAATTATAAATTAATTTTTTTAGTATCCTATATAAATTGGGTTTAAATCCTCACAACTGGACCAATAATGGATTCAGACTTGATGAGGCCCAAAATATTTATATATCCTGGAAAAATACTTTGTGGATAGAATTGACCACCTCTCAATAAATGAAGTGTATATCGAAATAAAAAACTAATATTTTTTTTATAATAGTAATAAATTAAATATAACATTGATATTTAAATGTATTTAAAATTTCAAAGAAAAATATATACATTAAGGTAGCCTATGAAAAATTCAATTTGGATGAAATTTAATTGCCTCTTTAGCCAAAAGTATTTTCCCATGTAGAAACTTCCGAATTTATTATATTCCTATCAAAAAAATATGATACTTTTAGGGTGGATAAATAATTCATAAATTAATAAAAATCAATGAACCTTTCTTATATTTATCCATTTAAATGACTAAAATAGTTCCAACTCTCACATGACTATTTTTTTACACAATACTGGACACCCATATTTTCTATAATAATGTACTTCCATTTCGGTTCATGAGGAATAACTATTTTATGGGGATAAGATGGTGTTTTTTTGTTATAATAGTCCTATTTATAATTTATATATATAATACTTATATTCCTATCATTATATGTTTTATTTTTCTACCTTTCCCTCATTGTTCTATTTTATCTATATAAAAATAAAGAACTAACTTCGGTGTTTTTTGAAGGTAGCAACAGTGGTTGATTGAGTTATTACACAATAGTATATCCCGTTATCTTATTCTAATAGTTTCAATTATGGATAAATTTATCACGGTGAGTGGTATACTCATTGTACTTATCAACTACATTTTTCATCCCATTCATCAATACTTATCCCCTTAATTATTTGAGGCATTCATACATTGTAGTATGAATTAGATATTAGTAGTTAGAAAATAGGTATCCTAGTAAAATTTATGTGAGTCAATGAGTTATTGGTTCTAACCCTTCAACTGCTAACAGGTAGATCACTATGTGAGAAAACTAAATATTTCTCTATTTATCCCACGAAACTAGTATTTCCAATACTTACCCCAAAAAAAATTATTTATACCTAGGTTCACTTCCCACTTTGATTCATTGTATTTCCTCATCAATTACATATGTGTTCTCATGGTAATTATGAAATGAACTCCAACATGAAGGATCTTGTTAAAATCATGAGACCATTTTAGTTGTGGATCCCAAAAATAAATATAATACCTAATGACTAGAAAATCTAAATCTAAATGTTTAATTTTATTCAAACTACTAAGGAGTGAAGAAATTATTGACAAGGATAAAAGGGTTTATTGGACCTGGTAGTCTTATATGTCAGGGTGCATCTTAACAAAGAGTTTATTAACTACCATTAATTTATGAACTCCTTCAACACCTAATCTTATGTATTTTGACTCAGAATATATAAAAATACGTTAAAATTTTTATCGGAATACACCATCTCTAAATAAAATTAAAACATATACTTGACCTGCCCTCATTGCCAAAGGTTCATGTATCGATGTGAAAAAAATATACTTAAGACCTTTTTTTGTCAATATACTCAATGATCCTCACACACAACAAGTAATATTAGAAATACGTCATGTAATATACTACTACATCTAATTCTAGTCCATGGTTTAAATAGTTCTTATTATGTGGCCTCAGCTACATGGACCTAGAACTAACCAAATGACAATTCTTATTAATACTTACCTTATACTAACCCTTAATGAATCAATGTTCATGGTAAACTCCTTACCTAGATTGGGTAATGTAGGGATAAATGGTTTAGTCAATCACTCTATTAGTTCATGATAAATTATATCATAAGAATCAAACTAAAAAATCATCCCTTTCTTATCTAGGGATATCACTGATGCTATCAAATAAGATAAGTCTCGGATAAATCATCGATAGTAACTAACCAATCCCAAAAATATATATATTAAAAAAATAATATCCCACTCTAATGAAATAACCACTCTATACTTCTTGGGATCTACTAATAAAACTATATTATATATCATATTCCTCAATAAGTATTTTGGTTCAATAAAAAGTTTTCTCTTTGAGATCATGTTATATAGATGATTCACTCTAAGTTTACCAAAAATTATATTCAGGTGTCATGTATGAACCTCAACTAACCTGGAATATATGGGAATATAATAAAAAAATGATCATGAAAGTGTAAAAATATATATGGGGAACCCAATTTATTTGGGATATAAATAGTACTAGTGTTTCCATCTGGTGGAAAGATATCACCAAGTACTGGTAGAAATCATACATTCTCATAAATGTTGAGTGCCATGTGTCTGAAGAATTTATCATCAACTAATGATAACCAAATATTAAATAAATATTAGGTAATAATAATGTTCCCTTAAGATAATCACATAGTTAAAATATATAAAAACGTGTATACCAATTTCAAATCATCAACTGGTTTAACATTCAATAATCTACACCCATCCTCAATGATTCTTCCGCCTTCTTAGAGACTAATACTATATAACCCCAAGGATTTTTACTTAGTTATGTAAATACCTTGGTCTCTAATAAATCTTACTAATACATAATAACATGATTAACCACATGAACAGTTATTTATACTGGGATGGAAATATACTTTTTATCTGGAATGGGCGTGATAACAAACTCAACCTCTCTCTCAGGTGGAAACCTTGAGAAATCCCCAGGAAATAAATTCTAGAACTAATCTAGAATATAATGTAATCTACCCATTACATATCCACATCATCAAATTCAAGGTTATAAACCTTTTTTATAATCACACCCACCTAGCTATGATCATGTTCCACACAAACAACTTGTACCCCCATTCTCTATTATAGACATAACTATCACGCTTATGATATATGAAAGATATTCATCAAAGATAAAAATCTATGTGGACTCATTAAGGTAATAACCAATTCATTATTAGTATCAAATAAAATTTGACCATATCTAATATGAAGGGATCATATAGAAATCTATAGCCACCAATCATTTGGGTGCATTCCTTTCATAAGTGAATTTCCTCCGATCGCACCCTTAAGGGTGTACAGATCAACATCACTCTGTAGAAGTTATTGATGGTTAGTCCCAGTCCATATAAAAACTAATAAAAAATAATAGAGTGAGATGATCTTGTATCAAATAAATCACACAAATTAATTCGAAACAACTACGATCATACCTCAAACTGTGGCCAAACTAACATCTAGTTAAACCGGTTTGGGTTGAGCGGTGTATAATTGGAACGTGCCTTAGCCCGGAGCTCTAGTCTATATCCCCTATGAACTAAAAAATTATTGGTGTTGTAGACCTTAACCTAACGAACCACATCTACTAATTATATGTAAATCTATTAGAGCTCCAACTCCATGCCTTTTTTAGTTTAGTTGATCGCATTCTGAAACCATATACCTGATTGGATGCAAAATCACTAGGAAACACTTGAATACTCCTATAAAATATTAATAGGTTTCCCATCCTCCCTCATGATCTTGACTTAACTGGAGGTCAGTCACAAGGATGTAGAATATGGCCAGTCCCACCACTTTAATGGAACTAAAAAAAACTTCCTCCCCATGGATGGATAAATAAACTACCACCCTTGCTACACTATCCATCTCTACCCAGGTGAAAATTTTAAAAGAATCACTTACTACTTCCAAAAGAACAACTACTACACTCTTAAATAAATCCACCTAGCATAATAATTGGCCTTATCTTAGGTTCCTCCCAATAAATAGTCCTTGATTCAGAACCTCTTTAAAAGATTAAAGGAAAAATAGATTTGTTATAACTCGAATCTTGTACCTCAGGCAGTCCATAAAAAATATTTCCATTGTCATCTCATTTCAAGGAAGCATTAGGGAAAATTATATTAATCAATGAATTGATCAACATAGTCCATTATTGAAATACTCCCCTTCATGAAATGCATAAACTCTCTACTCTTATCTCCCCTTAGTGTCACGAACATGAAATAATAAAATAAATTAGTCTAGAAGTTCTTCTCTGGAAACCCCACAAACTAATCTTCCTATACTAGAATATCCCACCAGTATTTTTTTGGACCTCAAATAATATTATAAAATACATTGACCCTTATTTCTATGTGTGTATGTAGATGGTAAAATACCATTTAGATAGACGCAATATATAACTCAGTTTCCTAGGGACCTACCTCCTTAGTGAAAAACAATGGGAGACACATTTGAAACTCATCAATCATATTATATAAATAAGTATTATATTGACGGTCCTCTCTCCACATTGATTTCAAAATACTTTAAAATCTCTATCATAGAGTAAAATCAATCGCCTACCCTAATGATATAGGAGGATCTTCCCCTACCCCTAGTGGTTCATGCTCATCGCTACACTCCTAGAACTCTATTAGAGTTCATATCATGGATTCATTTTTAAATAATTCAAAACAAATGCCTCATGATATATTAATATAAATTTTTTTATCCTTATAGTTATGGGATATTAATAATAGGCATATAAACACGATATTATTTACACCCCATGTCACAGGATATCACAACCCGAGCACCCTCTCTCTAGACACATCAACCTACAATTAGATTCAAACCACATCATGTACATATAGGATTAATATCATTTCCTTTAAATTTTTCTACAAAAATCATTCTATGACTAAGGCTCAGTTAAATAAAATATCAATTATAATTTAAAGACGAAAACTCTTCATAAGTCATAGTTGGAATTTTTTTTAACCGAAACCATATAATAACCAAATTTTAAAATCATCAATTTAAATTTCAACAAATTTAAATAATCTTTTAATTATGATTCTATGATCAAGTTATATGGGAAAACACTATATAATTTGATGCATACACATTAAATAACTGGTCAATGTATTGTAGCCATGTAATCAATAACAAACAATCATAATAATGACATTCGAACACTATGTTCTTATCATGATGCATGCACACATTCCCTAGTTAACTTCCATCTAGGTGATAAAATTTTCACTAATTGTAACTTGAAAATCATTTTCTTTACTCTAGGTAAAATGACACATTAATAAACATGAAAATCAATAACAGTAATCTCATCCCATGAAACTTATCATTTCCCTCATGTGTGGGTGAGCTTTTCCAAAACACTAGTTCCATAGAAATTTCCAATGATGACATATCACATGTAAACATTAACCAAAATGGTCAGATAAAATAAATATCCCTAATTTTACTTTGCAATGTCTCACTTCCCCAAACCACTCGACTAGTTCTTGAATTGGTGGTCGTTGCATGACACCATGTGTGTCTCCCCATACACTAGAAGAATCTGATTTGCAGTGAGGGTTTATAGTGGCACTATGGGGTGATGATACCATCATATCTGACTACAATAATAGTGAAAATAACTATAATCACACTCAAACACATAAATAAAATATCTGATAACATGAAATGTTCCAATAAATCACACAACACATGCGATATCAAAGTTAAACTATATACATTCCATGAAATTTATATATACCATAAAGATTTCCAATATATAAAAAATGAAAAAAGTGGAAAATTGAGAAATATCAATAAAACTGGACCCAATTCTAAGCCTTGTTCTTTCATTTATGCTCTACACTAGCTAAAAATGTGTTAGTTATAGGGGATTTTACCATGTATTTTCTTATATCCATGAAATCTTTTTGGGTACCAATGATGGATTGAGTAGGGTGTGAGTAAAACTCACTAATCCAACACCAATGAAATTTATAAACATATATCATATATTAAATATCTCATTATTATATGTCAAATCAATAAAATAAAATGATAATAAAATAACTAAATCAGTCTTCATATTCTAAGGTAACACCTAGGATCGATCATGCATACTTTGACTAGTGTTGTAAATAATTGAGCATAACATAAACTAAGGAATAAAATGTTTCTAGAACCTAAGAGGTAATCCAAGAGTTCATATAACCATTTTCATTAATGTATCCATGGGAGTAAATCCCTTACACCACATAATTGTCATTAAGCACCCTCAGATCTCAAGGAGGTAATCCAAGACATCCATCTTCACAAAACTCCATATGATCCAAGGGAGGTAATCTGTAGAATCCACATCATCATCATTACTGGATCTAATGTTGGTAATCTCCAACAGACTCAAATCAACAAGTACCATCAGATCGCTGGGATGAAATCCATATCAACCTGAAATCACTATTTTATAATATGTCCATGAGTGGTAATCCCCAGTATTGAATCATTAAAAGGTACCACAACATCTCATTTTATTAATTAAATTTATTGACTAATGATATTTCTAGTTCATTCAAATTAATTATTGATTTAATCACATGATTCAAATCTCAATTTCTTTTGTCAGATCCTAAGTCATGTCTTGGTAATCCACATTCATTTACTCAGTCAAAAATGGCCTAAGACACCCCTTTGGGCAACCTCGTTAAAATACAAGGGTCTTGGTCTATACTCACCTAAGGGATACATCATACATGTGATAAGGTCTAATTATATATAGAAGTAGAATAATTTATTTGTTTATAATCTAATTCCATGTTTCTATTAGGTTAGTGTTACCACATATCATACACACATGGAAAATGAGCATGTATTTAGTGATATTTCAAGAACCACCTATCTTATACATGTACAAGTCTACTTGTCCAATATCATCTGCTAGTTCGGGATGAAATAGAAAAAATATAGAAGTATTTCAAACACCTAAAATAGGTTTAAAATATCTATAATTGGAATATGTCCAATAAATCATTGTATAAATCAATAAATAAAGGTTATAAAAAGTTAGGTTTATCAATAGCTACTAATGAGATCAAAAGATGATTTAATTTCATAAGTGATGAGAGATTTATCATGTGAAAGTGGAGGGATAGACTGATATGAAGTTTTTCTGGAATAAGGAATCCAAGAAAAGAATCCTAACATACTATTAAATTCCTACTGAATATTACCTCTATATATTATTTTATTTATTTATTTATTTATTTATTTAATACATTTTTCATTATTATTTTTGTCTTTATTTTATATTTTTTGTTCCCCTTTTATTGTGCCATTATGAACCCAGTGGACATACCCATATAAGGGTCCTAGATATGCATGGATCCACACAGGTTCATTCACAACCCATGATTTTAGAATGTATTTTTTAAAAATAATATAATGTTTTATAATGGATGGTAAACACAATACTGAGATTAAGTGAATAATGACATACTGTAGAATTATTATTATATAAATATGACTATTATAACCCAATCATTAGTTTGGAATTTATGAATAAGAATGACCATATTTTGAAATATATGTATATTAGTTTCCTAAATAAAATAAATATTCAATCATGCATTGATTTTAAATTGGCTAGAAATGAAAATAAAATCATTTCACATAAAAGTGGTATTTTTTATAAAACATTATTTTGTTTGATAAGTATTTTTATATTAATAAATTAAATTATTCACTATGGTTAAATTATTCTAATAAAATAATTTTGTTATATTTCCAATTAAATTAATTAATTTTCATTTAATTATGTTTATTAGGTAATTAATGAGAATAAATTCATTTTATGCTTCAAAATTTCATTTTCTTCAAAAATGGTATTCATTTAATTTTGGGCATTGATATTATAATTTATTTCTATAAGATATATAAATTTGAATTCAAAAATTGAAATAATTTTTAAATTATATTTTCATAATAGGCTTATTATGAATTTTTTGTATTTTTCTAAAAATATTGATTTTTGAGTGAATAGTAAAAAATAATGATTTTAACAAAAATTGAAATTTATATAGGACAAAAAAAGTAATTTAAAATTATCATTAAAATTTTAAAAAAAATGTATAATATCCCTTTTATTAAAAAATAATATAATTAATTCCATATTAATTCGAATTATATTTTATTTTTCTATATGTTCATTTTTTGGATAAAAACACATTATTCTAAAAATTGTTTTTATTGGATTTTGTGCACTTATATTAAAATTGATTTTTGAAAATTATATAAATTGAATATTTTAAAATATAATTTAAATTTTGAATCATCATTTCCAAAAAAAATTATAAGTTCAGTTTTATTTTTTGACCAAAAAAATAATTTATCAAGATAAAAATGAGTTACTGTTATAAAGGAAAATTAATGTAAACATTGAAATTAATTAGAATGTACAAAAATTCATAAAACATTACAATTTATTTTTTTCATGAGATGTGGATATACCAATACTCCTTCTACTCTTTTGTGGGGATTCGTTTCAAATAAATATTGGATTGAAGAGAGGGAAATGCTCTATTTAATAAATGTATTTTTCTCTAAATTTATATCTTAAATATGTTTTTAGGATTAGGAATAGGGTAAATATAAATTATGAATGAACCAAGATTAGTATAATTATTTACAATGAATTTAATTTTTTTTAATAATTTATTTTAAATATTTAAATATCATATAATTATTTTAAACACTTATGGATCGTTGACACAACACTTGTGTGAGTATATAAAAAATCAAATAAATGGTTATAAAATTTTAAAAAAGTGATAATATTTAGATGTTTTATGGTATTGCAATAATTTTGTAGATAATTATAAAGGTTAATCAATTATTTAAGGGTTTTAATTCGAATTACATTATTATATTAGTGCATTTAAATTCCTTTATGTTGAATAGTCTACAAAATGACACTAAAGGGTATTTAATGATTATAAATTATTTTAAAATAATTATTAAATACTAAGAACCTATCATAACTCAATTTTATGGAATATTTTCAATTATATCATTAATATTCCATGTATGTGACGCTTGAATATTTTAAAATTACTTTTATAATCCTTAATGATTGAAGAATTAGTTGTAATGATTAAGGTTAAATTGGCTTATCGAGAAGGTTAAAACAAAAGAAAAGGTTTAAATTTACAAAAAAACTTGTAAAAAATGATTTATTGATAATATTTTAACATTAAATCCTTATATTCATATATATGACAATTTGGATCCATTTTATTTGAGTAATACACATATTATATATTAATATTTCATGTATTTTTTATATTTCCACCCAACTCACTTATAAACTGGTATATCTTCTCCTTTATTATTTTTAGACATTTAGCCATTTTTCTTGACCATGCTATAAAAATATATCCTAGGACAACTTCATATGTCATCTGGTATATCTCACCATAAGGTCTCTAGCGCACCTCCCCAAATTCTAGAGTCTGCCGAATAGAAGTGAGAATCTAAAAGACACTGTGGGGAGACTGTACCCTCTGGCTGGAGATAAAAATAATATAAAATAACCAAACACATACACATAAATAAAAATCAACGTAAACGTGAAAAATAATCTAAAATAAAGAATTATATAATAAATTTAATGCAACATATAGTTATATAAATTAAAAGAATGAAAATTATACAACAACTAGTAGCCCATTAGGCTAACCACATAAAAAATAAACAAACAGAAAATAAAATACATTAGTCTCCACTAACAACTCTAATATGGACCACATACTCAGTATCCATGACTCATGGGTTTCACTAGTATGATCTTGAGTCTCCACATGTGTGGATTCACTTGATCAAGTAACAATATGCCTCTATAAAATCAACTACACACCCTATTTTCCATCCTAAAAGTAGGCATATGTTCTACGCAGACACTTAGTTTCATGTACACAGGGAGGGAAATGAATCTTAATATAAAACCCCAAATTTGGGAACTATAATATGAATTTATAAAAAAACTTTAACCCACATTATTCCAATACTAGTTTAAATTAACACCATTTGGGATAAAGATAAACAACTATATAGTAGTTAAGAGGGGAAACAAGAAAAAAATATAAAATCTAGTTCTAGTTGGATGCCTGAGTTAAATATTCCACCACACTAGCCCACTGTGGAGGACTTATAGCATGTGTAACACTAGTCACATGCCATCAGGCACACCCTCTAGATCAGCACATGAGATCTGATATGTCTAAATTTAATAGAACAAAAGGTGGAACCCATGGAGTAACCATAGGAGTCCATATTAAAGGTGAATTATTCATGCACTAGGAATCTAATGGAACAATATAAACTATAAAAATGAACACTTGGGCTAAAAAAATAAAGAACCTATCAATATTTCATTTTCTATATAATATAATGGGAACCAAAAATGGACCTGAGTAACATTTTCACAATGATTCCATCTACAAAATTGGGACCCCAGAGCACCCACGATGTTGGGATAACTTTAGAAACTAGTTTTTTATCATCTAAATAGGGTGTAACACTCAAATAGTGGGGTGTAGTCATATAGATATCCCTTCAAATCCCAAATTCCTTCTTGTCCATAGATATTAGAGGACATAAATAACTACATACAAATTCAAGGATAATGATCGATCCAAGATATCCCAAGGTTCAACTCCCCAAAACAATGTCCAAAGTGGATGATACCACAAATGTTAGGGCCAACATACAACAAAATATGGGTTGGTCAAACTCTCAATCCCACCATCCAAATAACTAAACACGCAACATTGATCAACTATCATCCATGAAAGAACATGGCCTCTCTTGGAACCCTGGTTCTCCTAATCCCACAAACATCCATAATGGGATCTCTAAGACCCTCCTCAAGTCCAAACCAAACTCAAGGCTCCCACAGTCCCCAGGGTTATAGCATAAAGTGACGTCCAACTAGGAACTCCCATGCTAAAGCCAAGATCATAGGTCACCCACATAAAAAACCTCAAAGAGCCCAAAATCCATAGAAAAATAGGACACCCTACAAGTTTTCCCTCTTACTAATCCAACTTATGGGACACACATAGTGTGAAAACATCCCAAATGGCCCTCGGTGGACTCCAACTATTCCTTGTTCAACAACACACCCACAAGGGTATCCAAAAGAACAATCATTCTTATAAATGAATTCTCAAAGGTCCTCATCACCACATAAAAGTAGGAAACTTCACAATTGATCTATAGGAAAAACAAAACCTTAAGGAAAATCCCACAGAAGAAACCTCAGTTGGTCTTCATAGAAAACAACCCATCCTCAAGGATGATCATGCCCATAAGGACATCCAAAGCAACACCATGCTACAAGGGAAACCTTAAGAGTCCACAGAATAATCTCAATAGCTAATTAAAATCTATCCATAACATACATCATATGGTATCAACCAATATCGATGGTTCTTATAGATTAAATCCTCAAATATAGGTCCTAATCCTCAACTACTCAAACCTCGATAAATCGTTCATGAAATCTAGGGATAACCCATGATCTCCTCAGAGATGATACATAAACCAACCTTTTGGGATCCATCCAAAAGAACCTAAAACAAAACTATACGATAATATAAACACCATGAAAACTAAAGACTTCACACCCCCACCCGAGCCGCACAGCTCACAATCCAACCCATTGGAGGATTCTAAATCCAAACCTTGACGAAATTTTCCAACTAAACTCTCTCTATCAAAATCACAATCCAAACGATCTCTAAGAACTAAATTGGTTCCAGTATCATGATATATATAGAAAAACTCTCATAATGTACTACTCACAATTATAATTCTAAATTTGGGGCCCAATGAATCTAAAAACCCCATGCTGGAAAAAGTACACAGTGTGTACTTTTGAGTACATGGCGTGTAATCTTAAAGCGGTACTTGTCCATGTAATTTTACATGGACAAAGAAAACATTGGACATAGTCATGTACAACTACATGGATAGGGAATATATAAATTTTGTGTGTGTATAACTACATGTCCATCTACCCATCTTATGGGGTTTCTTCTTAAGTACATAACCACATGGATTTTCCCAACTACACGACACGTACCTACAGTACATGACTTGTACATCCCAAAACTCTGTCCACAAATGTACTCATACACATGTCCAAGTACATGGACAATTAAAAATAAACTATCTATAATTAAAATACATATAATTTACTTAAAATAACATATCTTCCCCAAAATTTAAGAACACATTGTGTGTCTTTTCTGAACCACATTTTGTGTCCCTGGGTTTCCATAAATGGAATGCCCCCAAAACAACCTAAAAACTATAATTACTCACTAAAACACATAGATTAACATCCATGGGGTCTCGATATACCATAAAATATGAATAATAACTAAAAAATATTCTATGAGTATTAGTTACACAAATTGTAAAATGGGCCTACCCCTGGGTGTAAAATAACAAAGATTCTGTTTCGAATACATTCCATACACCTGCCGAGCCTCGAACAACCTCTAGATGAGTTCCCTAGGTAGTTCCTCCTCCTCTATATCCCTCTTATATACCTCCCCCTTTCTCAGATAGAGTCCTGAAATAGAGAATCCCCTGGGGAAATGGATATAATAAAAGGAAAAAAATAATGCGGAAAAAATAAAAATATATGGCATGGTCTCAAGGCTAGTGCCGGTGAAATCATTATACCCCACATATGAAAGAAATCCAACCTCTAAAACTCAATTAAAGATATGTAATCTCATTCTAAAATATTGTTTTAAATATATCAATGAATGAATAATAAAAAATAATGTAATATTTAATTGGTTAAATATTGAATGTTAAAAAATCCATGAAAATTTGAGCAGCTTGGATTTCCACCAAATTCATATCTTAGGGTAATCACTCTATTTGGGACCCAATATAGAGGTTAGACAAATTATTTAAGCTCATCTCATGGGAGAAATTATAGTTGGTCTCTAGAAACACTTACATGAATAAAATGTTCATATTTATTCTAATTTTCACATCCCGTGACAAAAAGGGTCATTACAAAATCCCCACCAAAAATGCCTCTCACCCCCATGAGGCCTGGTAAAATAGTATTAACTTTCCAACTCTATGGAATTGTGTAACAAATGTTTTCTCAGATATCCCATGATTGGTCTTACAACATTCACAACTCTCTCCTAACACAAGAGTTGTCACTCTATGACCAATCTGACCCTCCCCATCACAAGAGTTTCATTCCACAACCCTAAAAATCCAATCATACCACACTATTTCCATCAATATAAATAGTTGATAGACATGTAAAAACATCTCACAATTGAGAACCAACAAAAAACCTAAAAATAACCACACAAATGCTTGGGTCACTAGGAATACCAACCACCTCTCAAAAACCCCACTAAAAAATTTGTTCATGAAGTCAAAAAACCTATGGTGTACTCCCCACTATATGTATTTACTCACACAACCCCTGAAAGAGAAATAGGAACCACACTCACATAAGATATGTCCTAACCAAACAAGGATAATGGGCCTTAAAAAATTGACCAAGTTTGACATGAAGGTCAATTGCAATAAGATGGAGCACCCATGACACTTTTATTCATAAAAAGTCATATACCTTATTTAATTATCATCCAAATGAGCACCCTCTACCCAAGAATCGATCTAAAGACACAATCATCCAACCTTGTCTCCACTACGCAACCCAAAGTTCAACAAAAAACAACTAGGGTTAGGTAACCGACTATACCTTCACTCTCAAACCATCCATGAGATACATATCACTCATTATACATTAATTTTTAAGAACTATACATCCTCATGACATAAAACATCCCGATCATAGTAGACCTCAACATCCCCACTGAAGTATAATATCTACACCCACCAAAGCCATCAGTGATAGCAGGCACACAGGCCCTACCTCATAACTTAACAGATGACACATGGAAAGAACATTTTCTTCCCATGTGACATGGAACTAAGGTTTTAGGGGAACCACCACCTTAGGGAACCAAATCCTGATCTAAACATCCCTCAGACATCATTTCCCTCATCCATCCACCCATAAGGCACTTCATTCCCACATTGTCCAACAAGGTCCATCATGCATCCCTTGATGAAGGTGTTGTATCTCCATCAATGGTGAACCTATTTCCATGTTATCTGAATGGAATTTCATCAAAATAAAATATAAACATGTTATTTTTTTATTATAATTCCACCAAGTACTTATATGAGTAATCATCATATGGGAAGTTCTTAAAACTTTAAAAAAATTATTATCTCTCATTAATAGAAAAACCATAAACATACATATTTATTATGCATCTGATGATCCTATAATGATACATAGGCATTGGCCTCTTTAACATGGTCCAAGATCCAAAAATAATAATAAAACATAAATCCACACACCCAAGTTCCTCACACTAAGTGAAATCGTTCAACCGTAAAAATGTAAACCTGGAACAGTAATCCCATGATAAGGAAACATTGACTTCCTATCAGGAAACCAGAAAAAAACACTATAATGATATTCATTCATAGTTTTGGCACATTCTTAGAGAAGCTATTTTCCAAATCCCAATACCATAACCCCAAAAACACTAATACCATTTTGTAATGAATCAGCCTGGGTTGACCTAACATGTCACCCAATTGGCTCACCAAAAGGCCTCAAGTGCACCCCCCCCCAAAACACTAGAGGCTCTCGATTAGTGATGAGATTATAAAATAAATGGTGGGGAGACTATAAACTTTGGTTAGAGTGAAATTACAATTGAAAATAACAAAACTCATATAGAAGAATAAACATTATAGTACTCATAAAAAATAAAATGAAAGAAAACATTATATAATAAATGGAATAAAGTATACAAACATATTGAATCAAATAATTAATGAAATAAAATAACTGATCACCCACTAGGTTGACCACATAAACATACAAGAAAGCTAAAAATAAAATATATCAGGGCCCACTAGCAATACTAATTCGAACCACATACCCAATATCGATGACTCATGAGTTGCACCATCCCAATCCTGAGACTCTATATGAGTGGATACACATGATCAAGAAACACTAGACATCTTCCCAATCCACATTGAAACATGTTACCCAAACTAAATTAATTCATCGGTTCTTCAAATTCATTGATGTGTGCTTCCAGGGGTAAGAAATGAACCTTAGTAGGCCATCCCTAAGGGATGACCTATAATCAACTGTCATAACATGCTCATGAAGACATGTTATTCCTAACCTAGAAAAAACTAATAATATATGGGATAAATATGAAAAACTATATAATAGTAAAGGGATAAAAAATTAAAAAATATCCAATTGTGGGTTATAGTCTGAAACATTAGCTAAATCTACCCCCACCCTTCCCATGCTATGGAATTTAAAGCATGTGACTCACCCATCCATAAAATATTAGTAACATCCAATAGATTTAAATAGGATCTCTATGATATTTATATTCATATTAATGAATTATGGGCCATGGGGAATAACCATTAGCATCCACATGACTAAGAATATATACTAGGATATAGAACGACAATGGCATGATCTAAACTGGTGAAAGGAACACCTAGGTGAACACAAATAAAGAACCTATATCTCACAAAGGTCCTATATAATAGATCAATAACTAGTGATGGACCAGAGGAATATCATCCCAATGTAACCATCTTTAAAACTGGGAGCACAGAGCATCCATGATGTCGGGAGAATGTTAGAATTTTTAGTGCTAAACCCTAGACAGAGTGTAACACTTAACTAGAGGAGAACACTTATACATATCACCTAATAGCTCCCTAATACCATATACCCACATCCATCCAATGGATGAGAGAACCAGATAAATATTTTGGGCCATTTCCCAGTCCAATATATCCTAAGGTTCACCTAACAAATCAAAATCCCAGATCAGAAACTTACTTAAATGACACGGCCAACGACTAACAAAATATGGGTGTCAAGAAAACTATTAATCCAATATTTAAATATCTAAAGAAGTATAATTGATAAAATATTATCCAAAAAATCATGGTGGCACTCTCAATTCCAAGGATCTCCCCATCTAAAAAATTTCCAACATGGGCTCTCTATAACACTCATCAGGGCTAAACTAAAATTGGTTGTTCCATGATCTCTAGGGTCACATAATAAAGTGATGTCCAACTTGGGACTCCCCTGGTGTATACAAGATCTCAGGATATCCTATGAAAATATCCTAAAATATCCCAAAATCCATAAGAAGATAAGTATGTGGGTTCCTCTAACACGTCCTAATTAAAGGAGATTCGTAGTATAGAAATACCCCAAATGGCTATTGACGACCTCCAACTGATCATTAGTCAATAATATTCCCATTGGGGAATCTATAAGTATAATAAATCCTACAAGGCAAGGGTACTCATGACCACTTCAAATAATGAAGCCTTACAAGGGATCCTCAACACAAACAAAACCATGAGGAAAATTCCACGTAAGAAAACATCATCAAACCTTCCATGAAAAAAACCATTCTCAAGTACCATCACACCCATAAGGGATTTCCAATCAATATCATTCCACATAAGAGTACATAAGATTCCATTAAACTAATCCCAACAAATAAATGACATCGGGTTGTAACCACCATCCTAGGGCATCAATCCAGTCTAGAGGCTCCAAACAAATTCCTCAAACATAGAATCTAAACTTCAATTGTTATATCCCAAGGAAACTAGTCCCTAAATCTAGTGACAAGCCAATACCTCCTCATAGATACTGATCAAACCCACCATTTGGGACTTTTCCAAAATAACCTAAAAATAGGGTTTGAAACCAAAATCCGTGATAACTAATGACCTCACACCCCCACCCAGGCCTCATGTCTCACAACCCAACCCATTGGATGTTTCTGAATCCAAACCTCAATGAAATCCTATGAGTATACTCACTATAAAAAACACCATTCATTGAAACATTAAACATAAAATTGATTTCATCATTGTGATTTATATAGAAAAAAACTCTAAATAGACTACTCTTTAGTATAATTATGACATCATGGAATAAAACACCAAAAATTTACTGGAAAAAGTATATAGTGGGTAATTCGGAATACATAATGTGTACTCTCAAAGCTGCACCTTTCCATTTACTTCTACATGGCCAGTGGATACATGGGGTCTAGCCACGTACTACTACATGACTAGGGCGTACATGTGGTAATCCTTAGTATTACTACATGACCACGTTCCCCAAACATGTGGTTTCTCCCCAAGTACATTTCCACATGGATATGTCCCACTAGACAGAGTGTACTTATAGTACAAAACATGTACTTCCCAAAACACTATCAACAAATGTACTCAGCCACATGGATAGGTATATGGACAAGTACTGATACACGAAATGTACCTGAGTTACATAGTTATTACTTTTAAAAACTCATATTATTCAATTATAAAGAACAAGTAGTGTGATTTCTCTGAACTTTAAGTCATTTATGCGGGTTCCCTCGAACAAAAAGCCCCTAAAATTCTATGAAACCTCCAATTTCTCCAAAAATCAAACAGATCTACCCCCATTGTGTCCCTAAAAACCTAAAAATGGGATTAAAACCTAAATATAACTATATTATGGGGATTTACATAATAAAATGTTAAATATTTCTACCTTCAGGCATAAAACACAGAATCATCGATTCTGGAATTGTGGAACGTAGCTGCCAGGCCTCTCTCCACCTCCAAATGAGCTCCACGGTTGATGCCTCCTCCTCCATTTCCCTCTTCTCTCCCTCTACCTATATCAAACTATGACCCCAAAGACTGAATTCCGTGGTGGCGTACATGATAATATTGTGTAGAAAGGAAATGATAAATAGAAAAAAAATTAGATGAATAAAGAAAAATTAAAAGAAAAATAAAAGGGGATCAGGCATGGGAACAGTTTCCATGAAAGGATTATGAATCCTCTAGAAAAAACCCACCATTTTTTACTAAACTACAAGTATAGAATCGGAGTTTGATGCTCTGGGTTAATTTTACCACTGAAAAAATAAGTGTGAAGAAATTAATATTTAATTAATTAAATATTAAATATTAAATATTTTTTAAAAAATAAAATATATCACATATCCAAAAAATCCTATCCTAGGTAAACACCCAATTTTGAGACCAACATAGTGGTCAAAGAAATTATCCAAGATCATTTCATATGATAAATTGTTATTTTTCATTGAAACACTTCCGGCAATAAAAAGTTCAAATTTCTCCTAGTTTTCAATACTTGCGACAATGTGGGTCATTACACAAGCCCAAAAAATTCCTTCCCAACATCCATCCCCAGGTAATAGATGTATTGGTCTCACCAAAATACCAACCTATAAGGGTTACAATGTAATAAAATATATTTTTCTTAAATAAAGGTTATAACTTTTAACCAATTATTTTACTGTTTTTCATTTTCCACCTTATTTAAATATTCTATAAACATGATAATTTAAAAAAAATAAGCCTCATAAATATTATATAATGTTATTATTTTGATGTAAAAATCATTTACATATCATTTTCCATCTTATGGGAAATGAAAACATCACTCATGCATATGTGTGAGCTTCCACCTCTATGCAATGATATATTTCATTTTTTATCACTTTTTAACAAGGATGGTTTTTATAATTTATTTAAGGAATATATGAGATATTAATGACATAATTATTAATATATTTAAATAATATATTACTTACCTTATTACACTTCTATCTATTGGAAAATGACAACCTCACTCGTGTGCATGGGAAGACTACCCCCTCTACAAAGGGATGAGATTCATTTTTCACGTCCAACTTTCATAAAAGGTTATAAAATTTTATTTAATGTTTAAAAAATATAATTATTTATTGATTATTATTTTGGAAAGAATTAAATAATTAAATCATTGACCATGGTCAACCAGCAAGAATTATTTTGGGATTATGAAATGAACTTCCTCAAAACATCTACCATGAACTTAACTGGTTTAGAAACTATATAACACATGGTAATAAATGAAATAAATGGGACTATAATAAGGGGATAATACTTAAAATGTTTTTTATGTAATTGAGTAATTAATATAATTTTTTATAAAGGAGTTAAATTATGTATGTTCCAATTCAAACTCGTGGTAATATATTTTTCTTTAAAACAATGTATAAAATGTTTTAAAATCCTTTTCCTATATATCCATGTTAATTTAAATGTTTTAAATTATGTTAATATTTATGAATCAATTATTTTTAGTTTTATATCTCAAATAATTTTTTAATTATTTATAATGGTTTAAATGGAATCTTTTTAATTTTTTCTATATAAGTCACTTTTTTTACTTGTTTACCAATATTAAAAAATAAATTTTTTTAAACATATAAAGAATGAGTAAAATTTACTGCTATAATGGTCATTATTCTATAAGAATATTAATCTATATTTTTAAATTTTTTAAAATGCCATCCTAATTATAATTTTTATAAGATTTTGGTGTGAATATTTTTTAAAGGAAAAAATATCTATATCCTTATTTTTACATGAAGCCTAAATGTGCTTCTACATATGTGTTAATTGGAATAATTTATGAGATTTTATGTTGAAATCTTTTTCTCATTTGTTTTTTATGTGTGTTGTATTCCGTTTACATTGTTCATAATGGTTAATCCTGATATATCTCTCCAATGCATTGGGTAATGATCTTTTTCTTCAAGGAATGTATGGTCGAATTAACCAAGTTTATTATTTCATTTAAAAGAGTGATTATAATAGTGATTGTAAGAGTGATGTGAAGATGAAGTCACAATGTACCTACATGACTATTCTATCCTTTCAATATAATTTTAATTTAATTTTTTTGGTTTCATAAATTATGATAATGAGGCTATGTTCAAATGAAATTTTATCCAACTTTTTAAGAGTGAAAAGTTTCTTTTCGATGAAAATGTTTTCACGAGTACTTATGTTATAAAAGAAACCATATTTATCATGAATTAACCTTTAAAATTTTTTATTATATGTTTTATGAAATATTTGGTAAATGAAGATTATTTCATGAGTAATAAAACCAATATTTTAGCTCAATGTTTATTTTAAAGACACATAATTTTCACGGAATGTTTTTTCTTAATTATTTGGAATTTTACGAGTCTATGGATTCTGACGGCACTTGATTCCGAGGATCGGTGTGCCCAAAATCAATTTCCGAAGTTTTTTTGGGGTACGTTCAGTAAACGTGCATGCGGGTTTTTCTATATTTTGAACCGGTGCTCGGAATTGAAATCCAAAGACACCGATGAACTCACAGCACCGGTATTCGCCTAAGGTGACCTTTACCATAGTTTCATTTTGATGGGAGGAGAAGTTAATTTTTGGGTTTTTTTTAAAAAAATTAATAAAAATATGTGTTAGATATTTTTATTTGTGGAGGGTGGTTATTTCCTCCCAAGGGGAGTTAGAGGTGGGGCCCACACCCACATAACCTCCCATATGAAGATATTTATGGGTAGGGGCCCACACATTCCCTAAACTCTTTAATTCCCTATAGCTCTCTTAAACTTCCCATAAATCTCCCCTTAATTAATTTTTTTGACAACTCCACCTAAATTAATTGTGATCTCTCCACCATCCCCTTTCCCTTTAATTATATGACAAAACATTTAATTAATTAATTGAAACACAATTAATTAATTAAAGTGTTTTTAAATTTGAATTACGTGGGTTAATAAAATAATATCCTTGGCTATTATTTTATTTTGGGGCATTTTTTGTGTTAAGAGAATCTGGAGGAAGATCTAGAGAAATAGAGATAGTGTCCTTCTCTCAACGAAGAACACCATCTCCTTCCAATGAAGAACCATCAAAGAACAAATCATCACCTTGGATCTTCGGCCAATCCAAAGGAGATGAAGCCACCCGCAAGGAACACCGACGACGATGTTCCTTCTTTCCTCATCTCTTCAATAAGTGAGGAGATGTTGTTTCCACATCGGACGCACTCCTACGTTGTCAACGAATCCTCTTCCCACGATGCCGTCTTCCACGACGTCGACCACCACGAACCTTAATTCGAGGTAGGGGGTTTGCTTAATTTATTTTAAATAAATTATTCCTTCATTCATATTGTATACAAGTGAACATATTTGGATATATGATACCGCCTAACACGGAGGGAACGAGATGAATGAACATGGCCCGACGACCCTCCGTCGAACCTTGTTCTTTGTCGATGGTGATAGTGACACAATGGATTGATGTGACGATTGAAGGCGGTGGCCATGCGCCGCTCGTGTACAGAAGAACTGCGCCCCGCAATCATGGGCCGCTCGTCCAACGAAGAACTGGCTTGCTAAAGCCGGCCAGGCTGAAAGAAGACTGCAGAGCCACAAAGGGATCTGTGTTGCGGAAGACCGCGGCCCGCATTCTGCGGGCCCCATTGGCGGATGAACCGGCCGAAAGTTGGCTGGCCGGGATGAGAAGAACTGCGACGCTAGGAGGGCACCACGCTGGATGAACTGCGGCCTACCCGTGTAGGCCGTTTGTGCCAACAAGGTCGGCCGATTAGGGAAAGCGGCACCACTTTGCGCTACCGGTTCGGGCAGCCAACCCCCCCCCCCCCCCCACCTCGGACTGCTCAGCCCGCTGGCCGAGCCGTGGCCGGCCTGCACGTATCACCAGGCTAGTCCGACCCTCTTACAGGTCAGACCTGCCAAAACTGGATTGACCTGACCTGACAACCCACTAGGCTTAACGGGCCAAGCCCGTTTTCTCTTAGAGGTGAATAACTTGAAGACCGCGCGTTCGACCGATGCGCTGTCTGTGGCTCTGGGACCCTCATGACGTGGAAGTCCTTTTGCGACACTCTAAGTGAGTTTTGTAAAACTTTGGAAAATGGTCGGGTTTGGAACGGACGTATTTCCAACCGGGCCCCTGGAACAGAAAATCTAATATCTTTCAGACAGGGCGTCTGATTGACGCGTCGTTAGTCACTTCGGGTTCCTTTTGATGAGACGGAACTTCAGGATACATCAACTATGGACTTCGTGATGGTTGATGTATGGACCACTTTTCTCGAGGAGCAGACCCTCACAGAATCAAGCATGTTGTGTGCGGGAACCCTAGAGCTGGCTGAGACTACGACGACTACCGTACTAGAATCCTCCATGGGTTCGGCGACAATGACTACCGTACTGGAAATCCTCTGTGGGTTCAATGGAGAAGACATCTGTTCTTGTATCCTACGTGGGTCTGACAGTTTGACATCTGTTCTAGTATCTTACGTGGGTCAGACATAGTAGCTGGTCAAGTATCCTGCATGGGTCTGACAGCTTAGCTGGACTAGTATCCTCCATGGGTCTGCCACCTTAGATGAATCAGTGACTACACCTGATCGTCGTTATCACTTTACAAAATATGTATACCTATGTGAGCTAAGTCTTGACTTTCATTCATTACCATCGGTGTGATTGGATTCTGTCCTGTGTGGACTGGTATCTGTTTGGGCTCAAGAGTTGGAGCCGAACTGGAATTGATGACTTAGGTATATGTATGGGAATATATCTATGTAGATTTGTTTGATACTTCATGATTGGATCTTTTATTTTGTTTTATCCTTCATGGATTCTGGGAGACCTTCGGAGGTCTCGGGGTCCCTACTGAGTATTTTTATACTCACCCCTTCACATGTTGTGCCCGCACTACGTTGTGTTGGATGCAGACGACGGACAACACTGATTGTGGTAGAGACTTGTGGAGATGGACGATACCTAGAGGTAGACCATTTGGTGTGAAATATACGGAGCGGGCGGATGGACCCGAGGTGCTGAGGAGACTATCTGTACCCACCCTTCATGTGGGATTCTCGAAGGACGACTGGGTGCTTATCGATTTACATTACTGCGGTTGTTCTTGTTTTTCAGTTGTACTGTACTTTCAGTTAGGTTTGTATTCTGGCACATTTAACTTTCATCACTTACTTTGTGTTCAATATTACTTTTTTCTTATGTCATCTTGCATACTCTATTGTGTTTGTTTACAATATAAAGGCAATTCCTTCCCTTTTATCGGGATTTACACCTTTGGTTCTAGTCTCTAGCCCCTGGCCTATTGAAGGCGGGGTTGGGGTAGTCATGGCATGGTCCCCGGGGATAGGTCATGAAAAATTGATATCTGAGGAGTCGGTTCTACCGAAAAACATAAGACTCTAATCATTCATTTCTGTGAAGCAATAGTGTTACATGTATTGAGTGCAGTTTTCATTCTAGGGATTCCAGTGTTGGTGCGGCGGTCGACGTATCTATACACCAGGACCCTGACCCCGGATTTCTGACTCAGGGAACGAAAACACTTGTTGCATGTGTGTTTCAAATTTTTCTTTGTGATTTTTTTTGTGTCAGCTCACTAGGTATACTGTTTTGACCGTGGCACACCTGTTTCATTTCAGGATGGCCCCACGAAGGCCACCAACTAGGGTTCCAAGTCACGTACGAGATGGCATCCCACCAAGTGAGGAGGCCTCGGTGTAGGGCCCCATCAATGCGGAGGCCCCAGCGGTACTACTACCCACTGAGCCACCAATACAACTAGTCCCAACATCAGATAGTGCACGCCGCATGAGTGTGTTGCATGAGTTTCAGCAATAGATGTCACCCAGGTTCAGTGGAGAGATGGACCCTTAGGCAGCCAAGGATTGGCTAGAGGCTATTGTCAGATTCTTCAGATTAGTAGGGACACCAGCTGATCTTATGGTGATCCTTGTTGTGAGTGTCCTACTCATAGTAGTAGGTAAATTGGGGAGCTTGATGCTCTAGGTTAATGTCGGGGCATCTCTTCTTTGGACAAACTTCAAGAGTCTCTTCCACTCGGAGTTTTCCCCATCCACCCTTCGTGCGGTGCGGATTTAGGAGTTACTTCATCTGCGGCAAGGAAACATGACAGTAGCTCTGTATTCAGTGAGGTTTACTGACCTCTCGCGCTACTCCACAGACATGGTATGGGACCCATTCTTCAGGGCCTGGTCCTTTGAGCAGGTATTGCGGCATGAGATCAGGGATTCGTTGATCTTCCTCTACATTCCGATGCAGGCGGGACTGTTAGAGCGAGCCCTTCTTGTGCAGAGATTTCTCGTTGAGCCGACACCAGCAGAGAGACCCACCTATGGGCGACACGTAGCAGATTCGTCTATAGACGGTAGTAGGCAGATTTCGCAGAGGTCCAAGCGAACTAGTCCATCAGGCGAACGACCTCAGGATACATGTTTGGTTGTGTGGGGCAGCGGAAACAGAGCCCGCTATACAAGGAGCACGCAGTGCTATTCATGCGGCGGGTAGGGTCACATGGCTCAAGACTTCCCAACCCATCATGCGGATGAGCAGTAGATAGTAGAGGTACCTCCTAGGAAAAGGTAGAGGTTTGACCGTGGCAGTCTGCAGGGAGCAGGCACACGAGGCAGAGGAGCTGGCCGAGCAGCGGGTGGTGGACGACGTTTTGAGTCTCTACCACCACCACCATTAGGAGGTCCACCCTGACCAAAGGGAGCATGCGGACAGAGGCAGGCTCGTCTCTAGGCAGTGGAGGATTACGACCATGGTGCACCAAAGATGATTCGACGTACTATCTGTGTCTTCTCCACCCTTGCTGTTGTACTTATAGACACATGAGTGAGTCATTGTTTTATTGTTACTACCCTTTTTCGGAACTCGGAGATTCCAATGGAGTCGTTGGCTCGATCCTTATAGCTATAGACTCATAAGGGAGCAGACTTGATGATTACACACTTGTACCGGCAGTGTGAGCTTACTCTAGGAGTCAAGAGCTTCGGCTTGGATCTTCATGTAGTGGCGTCGAGGCCTTACAACGTCATCTTGGGTATGGACTGGTTGTCTACAGTTCATGCTCAGATTGACTGCATTAGGTGCAAAGTGTGGTGTATCTGCATGGATGGGAGCAGGTTCACCTTCACCAGCGAGATGGGAGCCTTTGCAGCACAGGATGGAATTTCACAGAAGAGAGGGATACCAATCACCCATTAGTCGGCTAGTCTCATCCTTGGAGCAGTTGACATGTGGAGTCCAAGTTTTCCTATTGTGGTGGATCAGTATATGGACGTTTTTCATGAAAACGTTCCAGGTCTACCTCCTCGTAGAGATAAGGAATTTTACATAGACATGTACCCCAGGAAATCACCGATATCTACTCCAGCATATCGAATGACTTCCGCTGAGCTTCATGAGATGCGGGTACAGCTGGAGGACTTGCAGGGGAAAGGATTTATCTGACCCAGTGTTTCACCCTGGGCTTCTCCGATATTGTTTTCCAAGAAGGTGGATGAGATCTTGTGACAATGTGTCGACTACCATCACCTGAATCATGTGACCGTGAAGAACAGGTACCCACATCCGAGGACTGACTACCCCTTTGATCTGCTTAAGGGAGCACGTTGGTTCTCGAAGATAGACCTCAGGTCAAGCTACCACCAGCTCAGAGTTCGAGATGAGGATGTGCAGAAGACTGCCTTCAGGTGTCGGTATGGCCACTACGAGTTCTTGGTTATGCCCTTCGGCATAACCAATGCTCCACCAGTGTTCATGAGTCTCATGAATAGGATCTTCCAGCCTTACCTCGATCGTTTTTCCGTAGTCTTCATCGATGACATACTGATTTACTCAACTACTGAGGAGGAGCACGCATACCACTTGTGGCTTGTACTGGATACACTCCAATAGCGCCAAATTTATGGTAAGATCTCGAAGTTTCAGTTCTAGATACGATAGGTACACTTCTTGGGACACGTCATCTCGGAGGCGGGAGTTGCAGTGGATCTAGCGAAGATCGAGGTGGTGCTTTCTTGGGAGCTACCCAGGAGCGTGACGGAGGTGTGGAGTTTCCTAGGTCTGGCTGGGTACTATCGGAGATTTGTGTTAGACTTCTCCAGAGATGCAGCACCGCTTTTAGCTTTGACAAAGAAGGGGAAATCCTTTTTGTGGCAGATAGATGTCAGCATAGCTTTCAGAAGCTGAAGTAGAGATTGACCAGTGCACCCATCTTGAGGCTGCCAGAGGACGGCGTTTGGTACGTAGTATACTGTGACACATTAGGGACCAGAATCTGGTGTTTCCTGATGCAGGAGCGATCAGTGATCATTTATGGTTCACAGTAGTTGAGGCAGCATGAGTACAACTACGCTACCCATGACTAGGAGTTAGCAGCAGTGGTCTTCGCCTTGAAGATGTAGCAGCACTATCTGATGGGCGAGCACTTTACAGTCTAATCTAACCACAATAATCTCATGTAAATCTTCCCCTAGAAGGAACTAAACCTGAGACAGTGGAATTGGCTCGTGTTCCTCCAAGACTATGACTTTGAGATAGTCTATACTCATGGGAAGGGGAACGTTGTAGCTGATGCTCTCTGCAGGAAATCAGGCATTCAGCTACTAGTAGTGGCGAAGGAGCTTCTAGACACATTGCAGATATCCTTTGTGGATAGAGATGGAGCATCATTTCTACAGTCACTTACAGTCACCCCTCCACTCCTTCAGCGAGTCATAGAGGCACAACGTGGGGATGTTGACTGTGAGATGTGACATGCTCAAATATCCACAAGGCGGGAACCTGATGGATTTTCTGAAGGAGAGGATCATGTCATCCTCTTCAAGGGATGTACTATGGTACCATTTTCACTTCAAGAGGATGTGCTGAGGGAGTTTCACACTTCACCTCTAGCGGTACATCTAGGAGTGGTGAAGATATACCAGGACCTCAGACGACATCACAAGTGGCTGGGTATGAAGAAGGTTGTAGCAGAGTTCGTTTCACGATGCCTCAGTTGTCAGTAAGTGAAGGTGGGGCACCCGATACCAGATGTCTTGGTACATCCCTTAGAGGTCCCAGAGTGGAAGTGGGATGGGATATACATGGATTTCATGATGGGGTATCCATGTATATCTAGAGGTCATGACTCAATCTAGGTGATCGTAGACCGACTCACCAAGTCAGCCCACTTCCTACCGATTAGAGAGAAGGTCTCAGTAGAGAGCTTGGGACGCCTCTACATTCATGAGATCGTACTAATTCATGGTGTGTAATACACTATTGTTTCCAATAGAGATTCTAGTTTCACTTCTCGGATTTGGAAGGGGTTATAGGAGGCTTTTTGGATGCAGCTACATCTGAGCACCGCCTTCCATCCTCAGACGGACTGACAAACTGAGAGAACCATACAGACACTCAAGGACATGCTCCGTGCATATGTCCTTGAATTTGGTCATAGCTGGGAGGATCACTTACCCTTGGTGGTGTTTGTGTACAACAACAAATACCACTCCACCATCAGGATGTCACCATACGAGGCATTGAACGACCGACCTTACAGATCACCCCTATGATGGACTGACCCTGGGGAGTCAGCACAGGTAGGACCGAAGATAGTTTAGGCTACGATAGAGAAGGTTCGGATCATCCAAGAGTGGATGAGGACTTTCCAATGTAGAAATAAGTCATATAATTATAGGAGACGGATACCACTGGAGTTTGAGGATGGCGACCACATCTTCTTACGGGTCTCACCTCAATGAGGTCTATGATGATTTGTCCAGGGAGACAAGTTATCTTCGTGATTCATTGGGTCGTTCCAGGTCCTCAATAGAGTAGGAGAGGTGTCTTACTGCCTGGACCTTCCACCTCAGTTTCACCAGGTGCACGAAGTCTTCAACGTATCTTAGATGAGAAGATACGTTCACGACTCGGCCCACATCATTGATCACGAGGAGATGTACATCGATGGTGGGGTGATATTTATAGAGGTCCCAGTGGAGATCGAGGATTGACAGGAGCAGGTCCTTTGTGGATGGTCGATACCTCTGGTGCGCATTCGCTGGCAGCATGGGAACCTCCAGGAGAGCACTTGGGAGAGGGAGGCATAGATGCGAGCTCAGTATCCCCATTTTGTTTTCCAAGTGTGTGTTGTAGCTTTATGGGGATGTAAATCTCTGATGTGGGAGTAATTTAAAGACCTGTAATTTTTAAGTAAATTTTTTTTCATAATTAGATGGAATGTTATGAGTCTGTGGCTTCTGATGGCACTTGATTCCAAGGCTCAGTGTGCCTGGAATAAATTTCCGAAGATTTTATTGGGTACCTTCAGTAAACGTGCATGCGGGTTTTTCTATAATTTGAACTGGTTCTCGAAAATGAAATATGAAGACACTGATGAACTCGCAGTGCCAGTATTCACCTAAGGGGACCTTTACCGTAGTTGCGTTTTGACGGGAGGAGAAGATCATTTTCGGGTTGTTATTAAAAAAATAAATCAAAATATGTGTTAGATATTTTTATATTTGGAGGGTGGTTATTTCCTCCCAAGGGGAGTTAGAGGTGGGACCCACACCCACATAACCTCCCATGAGAGGATATTTGTGGAGTGGGGCCCAAATGTGCCCTAAACTCTTGAACTCCCCACAACTCTCTTGAACTCCCCATAACTCTCTCCTTCATGAATTTCATTGACAACCCCCCTCCCCCAATTAATTTTGATCTCTCCACCTTCCCCTCTACCTTTAATTCTATGAAAACACTTTTAATTAATGAATTTAAACACAATTAATTAATTAAATTTGTTTGAAAATTGAATTATATGTGTTAATAAAATAATAGCCTTGGGAATTATTTTTTTTTGGGGGCTTTTGTTGTGTTGAGAGAATCTGGAGGAAGCTCTGTAGAAAAAGAGATAGTGTCTTTCTCTCAATGAAGAACACCATCTCCTTCCAACAAAGAATCGTCGAAGAATGAATCGTCACCTTCGGTATTCGGCCAAGCCAAATGAGAAGAAGCCACCCACAAAGAACTCCAATGACAACATGCCTTCCTTCCACATCTCCGCAACAAGTGAGGAGACGTCGTTTCCTCCTCAGATGCACTCTGACATCGTCAACGAATCCTCTTCCTGCGACGCCGTCTTCCACGATGCTGACCACCATAAACCTTAATTCGAGGTAGGGGTTTGCTTAATTTGTTTTAAATAAATTATTCCTTCGTTCATGTTGTATACAAGTAAACATATTTGGCTATATGATACTACCTAACGTGGAGGGTGCGGGCCGAACGAACACTGCCCGATGACCCTCCGTTGAACCTTGTTCTTTTTCGATGGTGATGGTGACTGAAAGGATGAATGCAACGATTGAAGGAGGCAGTCCTGCGCCAGCCGTGTGCGGAAGAACCGCGGCCCGCAACTTTGGGCCGCTCGGCCGACGAAGAACCGTCCGGCTAAAGCCGGTCGGGCCGAAGGAGCACTGTGTTGCCACAAAAGGTGCCGCGCTATGGAAGACTGCGGCCCGCATTCCGTGGGCCCCTTCGGTGGAAGAACCGGCTAGCTGGCGACCGACTGGGCTAAGAAGAACCGCGGCACCAGGAGGGCGCCGCGCTGGACTAGTCATGGCCCACCTGTGTACGCCTCTTGCACCAAGAAGTTCGTCTGGCTTCAACCAGCTGGTTGGGAGGGCGGTGTCACCAGTTCAGGCAGCCAGGGGGCCCCACACCCCCCCCCCCCCGCCTCAGACCACTCAGTCAGATGACCGAACTGTGGTCGGGCAGCGCCCTGCCATGCCGGGCCGTACAGCTCAGGGTCGGACCGCACCCCTTTGGGTCGGTTCATGCCCCTCGGTCCAGACCATGTGTTTCACCAAGCCATTTTGACCCTCTGCCGGGTCGGACCTACCAAAACTGGATTGACCCAACCCGCCAGCCCACTGTGCTTAAGGGGTCGGGCCCGTTTTCACTTAAAGGTGAATATCTCGCAGACCGTAGATCTGACCAACGCGTCGTCTATGGCACTGTGACCCTCATGAAGTGGTGGTCCTTTTTAAACACTCTAGGTGAGTTTTGTATAACTTTCAAAAATGGGTGGGTTTGCAACGAGCGTATTTCCAACCGGTCCCCTAGAACGGAAAAGCCAATATCTTTCTGACCGGGCATCCGATTGATGCGCTGTCAGTCGCGTTGGGTTCCTTTTAACGAGACAAAACGTCGGGATACATCAAATCTTGAATTAGTGATGGTTGATGTATCGACCCCTTTGCTCGAGGAGTGGACCCTCCCGGAATCGAGCGTGCTGTGTGCGGGAACCCTAGAGCTGGCAGCGACTATGACGACTACTATACTGGAATCCTCTGTGGGTTCGGTGACGAAGACTATCGTACTAGAAATCCTCCATGGGTTTGATGGCGGAGACTACTGTTCTTGTATCCTATGTCGGTCTGACAGTTTGACTTCTGTTCTAGTATCCTATGTGGGTCTAACAGAGTAGCTAGTGTAGTATCTTACATGGGTTCGACAACTTATCTATACTAGTATCCTACGTGGGTATGCTGGCTTAGATGAATTACTGACTACACCTGATCATCTTTATCACTTTACGAAAGATGTATACCTGTGTGAGCTAAGTCTTGACTTTCAATCATCACCATCGGTGTGATTGACATTTTCCAGTGTGTACTGGGATGTGTTTGGGCTCGAGAGTTGGAGCCGAATGGGAATTTATGACTCAGGTATATGTATGGACATATACCTAAGTAGATTTGGATGATACTTCATGATTGTATAATTTCTTGTGGTTTATTATTTGTGGATTCTGGGAGACATTCAGGGGTCTCGGGGTCCCTACTGAGTATTGTTATACTAACCGCTTTACGGGCTATGCCCGCACTATGTTGTGTTGGATACAAATGACGGACAACACTGATCGTGGTAGAGACTTGTGGATCAGGACGGCACCCGGAGGTGGACCACATGGTGTGACATATACGGAGCGGACGGACGGACCCGTGGTGCCAAGGAGACTATTTGTACCCCCCCCCCCCTTTAGGTGGGATTCCATGAGGACGACTCGGTAGTTACTGATTTACATTACCGTAGTTGGTCTAGTTTTGAAGTTTTACTGTACTTTCAGTTGGGTTTGTATTCTGGCCCATTTACATTTCAGCACTTACTTTGTATTCATTATTACTTTGTTCTTACTTCAGCTTGTATACTCTATTGTGTTTGTTTACTATATAAAGGAAATGCCTTCCCTTTTATCAGGATTTAGGCCTTTGCTGTTAGTTTCCAGCCCCTGGCCTATGGAAGGCGGGCTTGGGGTAGTCACGACACGCGCCCCGAGGACAGGTCGGGACATTTATTATGTGGAAAGGGAAATTTTTCTTCTTAGAATTTATGATTATCAAAATAAATTAATTATTTTACTTATTTTTGTATCGCTTACTATGGTTTTTGTTATCGTCCCAAATATCAAAATTCTTTTCATAGGGCCTAAGGAAGATTATAAACTTTTAATAGTTCTATATTTCTATAGTGAAAATTTAACTTAAATTAAGACAAAATATTTTGAATAAATGGGAGTTTAAATTTAAGAACCCTATTGTTATAGAAAATATAGATATTTAGTGGAAGTATTCACTCAATTTTTAAGGGTTTTTTATGTAAATTTTTTTCATAATTCTCTAAAAATATTAGCCTACAATATCATGGGAATGTTGGAAAAATAAATCCTTTCTATTAAACTCATATTTACGGGATGGTAATGGCTTGTGTAATTATAGGTGTTATGAGAGAAAGAATTTACATAATTTTAGATGTTTGGAAATTATAAAGTAAGAAAATTTTAATATTTTTCGATATTATCATGGGTTAAAGTGATTAAGGTTGGTAATAATTCTAAATAGAATAATACATTTTTTAGGTTTTAAGTTATGGTATCTTAATGTTATTAGTAATATTTTTGTAGAAATTTTATTGGGTTTTGATTAATGAATATGGTATATATAAACATTAGTGTTAATATGTGATTTTTTGAGGTTATTTTGGAATAATTATTTTATGTTTTAAGATACAGGATGAAATGTGTAAAATAACCTTACAGGGTAATATGTTCTTTTATTTTGAGGTAATTGTGGCTAATTGAGATAAAAGGGTAATTAATTTTTTGGAACATTTGATTTATCATATAGATAACCATGGGTTTAGAATGTTATTTGGTGACTAAGTGATTAAAGACATTTAATATATTTGTAACATTATATGATTAATGTAAATTTAAATATTTCTAGCTAAGATGATATTTGTTTGATGAATAAAGGCTTAGTTATTATTTAAAAGAATATATTATTTTTATTTTTGATTTATGGTGAATCATATTATTTACAAATAAGATTATAATATTTCAGAGATTATATGAATAAAGAATATAAATTTTTTCCTTATAAATTATGGTTGATTATTTTTGTCTAGAGATAAATATTTAATTGATCTCGGAAGAGTATCTTTTCAAATGTCTCGGATTGTTTTGTTTTAAACTTAGTAAGGAATATTATAAAGAGTTTTCATCCATTTTTTTATGTTGTGATCTATTAGAAGCTTATTTTAGTTCTTCATAAATGAAAAATTCTTCTTGAAGATTCATTTCCTGGAGTAATAGATGAGATAGAAGTTGAAATTTATTGATGCACAACTAAATTTTCAAATTCTTCTTATGGAACAAAAAGAAATTTAGTAATTATGTATTATCATATTCTCTATCTCGATTGTTAAATAATTCCTCATATCAATTAAGAGTATGATAAATTTACCAATTTTCATCACTTAGTTTTTAAGGTATACTTATAAGAACTCTTTCACAATTAAGAATCTCATAATTATTGAAGAAATAATTATGAAATGATAAGTTTCCTAGTCTTATCATAGTCATAAATGTTATTTTCCAAAGGAAATGTAATCATTGTGGGTTAAAATATATTTCTTTCCACTTATATATATATATATATATATATATTATTCCACTCCATGAAAATGTTTATGAAAATTTTTTAAACACATTATTTTGAACATGAGATAAAATTGTGAGGATGAAATTTTATTAGGGGGTAGAATCTAGCACCCCAATATTTTTTGAATTTATTTTATTTATATAATTTTATATTTGAAATAGTATGGAATATTTAACACCAAGATCAAATGATTGATGACGTAATATAAAAATATAATTATCTAAATATGATCATGATAACCTAGCCATTGGTTTGGTGGGTATGAATTGGAATAAATATATTATAAAATATAAATATATTGTATTCATACAAATAAATATTAAATAATACATTTAATATCAATTGGTTATAAATGAAAAGAAATATTTTAAATTAAAAGTGATATTTTTCATATAACCATTTTTATGTGTGCAATGCATTTTTTTCTTAATATATTAAACTAATCGCTATTGATAAAAGTTTCTAATAAAATAGTGGATTATGTATCCAATTTAATTAATTAACATTCATTTAATTATGGTTATTAGGTATGGAATGACAATATGATCATTTTATACTTTAAAACTACATTTTTATTAAAAAAAACTTATTACATATATTTCATGGATATTTTAATTAATTTCCACTTATTTTAAAGAAATTATGAAAAAATGTAAATAATTTTTTAAATTAGTATGTCATAATAGGATTATGATGCTGTTTTGGGATTTTTATGAAAATAATGATTTTTTAGTGCGTAAAAAACTACAAAAATGTCATTTATTTTATTTAAATAATTTAATTTAAAATTACCATTATGTAATGGGTTTATATTTAAATTATAATAAATCAATTTTTATTAAAAATAATATAATTAATTCTATAGTAATAAATTTTATATTGAAATTTTCTATCAGTTCATTTTTATGCTTAAAGACGCATTTTTTAGAAAAGTGTTTTGTCTTGCATTTTGCAAACTTAAATTAAAAATAATTTATCAAACCATCAGAAAAGTAATGTTGTAAAATTTATTTAAAATTTTTAATCATATGATTAATTGTTTTTATTTTTCACAAAAATAATTTACACGGTTTCAAAACAAGTAATTGTGCTAAAGGTAAATTAATGTAAAAATTGAAATTAAGTAGAACTAAATAAAAAACTCTCATAAATTATTACTTATTCTTGTTTATGATAGGATAAAAGACATATCTTATTAACTATAATATTCTAGGTGGATTCGTTTTAAATATATGTGTCTTCCAAGAGAATGAAGATTTATATTTTATAAATGTCATGTTTTCTCATTTTATAACTTAAATAATTTTTTATTATATGGATATGAGTAAATATAAATTATTAATGAAAAAAATATGACAATTATTATTTATAATAATATAATTAATTTTTAATAATTTTTTAAAATTTTAAATATAGAATAATTTTTAAAATGATTAAGCATTGTTGATACAATGCTTTTTCTTGAATAATAAAAATAAAATAAATGGTTATAAAAATAATAAAAGTTATAATATTTATATGGTATATGGTATTAAAAAAAATTTATATATAATTATGAACTATAATTGTTGATTTAATTATTTTAATACTAATTAAATTGTTATATTTATTCCTTTATATTCAAATTTGGTCAATAGTCCCAAAAAATACTTTAAATGTTATTTATTGTTTAAAAATAATTTTTTGATCATTAAAAAATCAAAAAATAAAAATAAAAAATTGGATGGTATATTTTCAAATATATCATAAAAATTAAATTTATTTACCACTTTTTTTTTGAATTTTTTTTTGACCCATAGATATTTCAAATACTGTTACAAAGGTTAAGGATCAATAGGGTTAATGAGAGGGTCAATCAAAAATATAATTATTATAATGAAACCTAAATAGGGTAAAATTATATTTTTGGAAATATTTTTAACTTTTAAAACTTATATTTAAATTTTATTTATTTTGGAAACATTTTACACTATTTAGGAACATATTATATAGTAATAATTCATGTATTTACAAGATTACCACTCACCTCACTTATAAAATGAAATATCATATCTTTAATAATTCACATAAATTGAACCATTAATCATGAACAATAAATATATGAATTCCATAAAAACATCCCTCCATGTGTATTATAGTTTTTGGTCTCATTAAAAGACAATTTTAGAAGTCTTAAGATATAATCCAAAGGAGGTTTCTCAAGGAAGAGGAATAACTCTTAACTGAGTGTTTTAATGTTTACTTCTTTTTCCACATTACATAAATATTACATAAACAACATGTTGGTTGGAGTGGATAATCAAGAGGGGGGGGGGGTTAATTGAGTTACAATTAAAATTTCTGTTAAAATATTGTCTATTTAAAATCCCCCAATTTATAAAAGAAGTTAAACTGTAGTGAATTTATACAGATTGTAAATGTTCAGTTATCTTCTCTAAGATTGATTGGGTCTCAGTTAATTTAACCACAAGATCAAACTAACTCTGGAAACTAACCTACTAATTTACAATAAGTGTACACACTTGCTAATTTAACTATCAAAGTAGCTTTAAAATACTTTTTTATTTCAATGTAATAGCAGCAAAGTATAAAAGATATATGTAGTATACTTTAAACCTAAACTAAATATGCACAGTAGATGTAATAAGAGGTTCAGTCTCAAGCCGAGACTCATTCCTCTCAAATTTATATAAATATGAACCACACCCTAGATCGGGGTTAACATAATTTTGCACAACATTCCAGGCCACGCAGGGACCTCTTCCACTATTCTTCATGGGAAACAAAATAGAGATCAGGCCACACAAGTACCTCTTCTACAATTGATGTGGGTAAAAAAGAGTTAAGAGTTTTAGAGTGAGGATTTTGATATCCTCCAGTTCAATACAAGAGACAGTGTGTGTGAGAGATATACAGAGTACACCACACTGCTCGAAGGTATATAAAACAAATCACTTAGAGAGAATAGATAAGAGTTTATAAATCACGAGTGATTATCAATTCAGCTCTGGACTCGTTGGATTTTGCATAATTGCTTCTTAGTCCTTCTCTGGTTTTTCTGTTGAAAAACAGAGTGTCGTAGTTCAGCCTGTGTTCTACAGGAGTTAAAATGATCTCTTGATTCGTCGTGTGTTCTTCATTGATGTTGGATTTCACTTATTCGAGTTATTTGAAAGTCTTTCAATCTTCTTCTTGATCAGGATTGTTCATTTTGTTCAACACAGTACTCTCAGGCATATGTATGTTCTTCTTGTTTTATTGTCACACATTTCTCGCTTCACAACCTTTTTTGTGTACTGCATCTTATTCTTACTTATATTCCATGAGTTCTGGAAGAGTGAATGATTCAATTTTCATAGGTACGAGATACAGTTTCCTGACATTCCAAAAACTATCATTAAATAACATTAACTGCATTAAAAACATCAAATATGACCGTTAGTATTATTTAAATAATATTGACAAAAAAGTTAAGAAATGGTGTCACAATGATTATTTAAACAGTGTCTTCTTCAAGGTAGATGGTTCATGGTATGAGGTTCATGGTATGAGCATCATGGTATGAGCTTCATGGTATTTCCATGTCACGATGTCTCGGTCACGGCGAGTCCTTCACGGTGTCTGGGTCATGGTGTCTAGGTCACGGTGTCTGGGTCACAGTGTCTCCATAATTAGACAAATACTTGTATTTAGACTTAGATAGTAATATGAAGAATATGGATTAAGCTTAATCATTAGAGAGTAAAAGACCTTGAATCATAAATATAAAGGCTTGATAATATATGTGAGATTTGAAATCATGCATAAGACTTGTAAATAATAAAGAGAGTAATTAACATCCACAATATTTGTTATCATTAAAACATGATGTGTATTTATTATTGAGATTGAATAGAATTAGCAAGATGTGCAATGAAGATTGAGATTAATCTGTAATAGTATTTGTGATCATTAAAACATTATTAACACATGAGGAGTCCAACAATCTCCCCCTTTTTGATGATCACAATTCATGTATAGTCAAAATATAAATGAAATGCAATATTAAAGAAACTAGCATATTAGAAGATCATATCTCATTATCGTACTAACACTTGTAGTTTTTCTCTCCCTTTTTGGATTATCAAAAAGTTAGAGAAAAATGGAAAGAAACATGGAATTTTTCACTAAACAAAGGGTTCAGAATACTATAATGACATTAAACAGCAAATGGCATCCCATCAAAAAGGAAAACAGTCCTCAGACTCTTTAGGGATCCACATTGTCTTTGCATTTATCAGCAGCAGGAGCTGGTGCCGATGTAGAAGAAGGCATAGATGTGGTAGACAGAGAGGGTAAAGGTAGACCTTCAACAACAGATGGAGCCAAAGTAGGATTAGTAGAAGATCTAGGCTGGGGTTGGTCAAGAATGACTGGCCGGATCTGAGAAAGAGCTTGGATGACTGACATGGAAGTGGAGGCTAAGGCAGGTAGACCAGGTCTAAGGGGTGCAGCAGCTGGAGCAACTATAGTCGTACTCTGCACATGATGATATGGATTCAAAAGATTTATGAAATCAGTAATGATTTCACCACCATATTGCATAGATTTTTCAAAATTGTCTTTATTCTCCATGAATTTGTCCAACAATCTGGTGGAATTTGTATGTTCCTGAACTCGAGCTTTTAAAGATTGAGTTACAGGAGGGATTTTCAGGTCTTCCACAAGATATCTAAAGTGATCTGTCATATCACTTTTAGAGAAAATCTTGGAGAGATAAAAATCTATTTTCTTAGTGATCTCTTGTTGAGCATCATTGGCTATCTTAGAATGAATTCTAACCAAGTCCAATACTCGATCACTGTTCTTAACCACTTCTGACAAAGAAGACAGATCCAAGCCACTGAAGGTATTATGAAGTTCTTCCATGATTATGGATCTCAGTAGACAATCATCCAAAAGAGGAACATAATGTTGACCTGAAGCAGGGGAAGATTTTACATCTTCAGATAGAACTTTGAGCTGTTTGAGAACTTTTTACAGGAATTCAGTGTATTCATCTTTAAGCTTATTCAGATTTTCTACGAGCTCCCTCATACGTTCCAGCATCTTGGTGTGTCTTTTTTCAATCTTCTCATAAAATGATAGTAGATATGGATGAACTTGAGACACAATATCCCTAGAAAGGATGGAATCAGATGTCTCAGGAGAAGTAGCAACAGGTTCATGGGAAGAAATAGGAGCAGGCACTGATATCAAAGACAACTCATTCTACAAGGTTGTTACCATATTTTTCATACTTGCAACATCAGCACTTAGCAGATTACTTTCAACTCTAACTTCTGGAATGTTTCGAATCATCCTTGGTTGAATATGAAATATAATATTTTCTAAGAGAATTGATGCATCTTCTAGACTCAATTGTGTCACTGGGCAAGGTTGAGAGGATAAGATCTTCTCAACTCCATCTAACAGAGTCTCTCCAAAAACATTCAGATCATCTTTAGTCACAAAGGAGTGATGCTCGGGTAAGGGTGTAGGAAATGGTAGAGGTTCAGGTTCTGGATGCGGTTCATAGTCATCTTCAGACACAGATTCTGATTCTGATTGAGTCTCTGGTTCTGGTACTGGTTCTAGATGAGCTACAGACATCCGTTGAAATAGAGAAGAAATATCCATTCCAGTTGTAGTAACTTATTGTGACTCATTCACGCCATAAAATCTTGGGAACTCATACTGGGTGTACACAAAATATGTGATAGTAGGTTGAGAAGCTTCATCAAATCCAGCTTCTATATTCTCAAGTTTTTGAGGTTCCTCCCCCTCAAACTGTGCTTCCATTTCAGATAATATAGGCTCATAAACATGATCAAGATCCACATGATCATCTCTAATCTCTTCAGTAAACTCTTGCCTTGCCAGCTGAAAGGCAATTTTCATCCTCTCTTCAGCAGAGGGAATATACTCAGGAACCGATTGTTCCACTGGTTGAGCTTCCAGACATGCTTCTTTCTCTACAGGGAGATCCTCTTGAGTACGGTCTGTCTCTATGGTTTCTTGCTGTTCTGAATCAGGAAAAACCAATTTTCATGCGGTATTAGGATGAGTTTCTGGATTGACATCCTCACTAGAAGAAGGAGCTTCCTCTTCACTCACACCAACATCAACTTCCACTCCTTGATGTATTTCATCAGGGATAACAGTAGGGAAAACATCTCTTTCTTTTTCAATAGGAACAGTTTCCATTGAAGGTATTCCAGCTTCTTCTCTAGGTGATAATTCAGCTGTTACTTCCTCTTCATCCTCTTCTTCTTCTTCTTCTTCTGAATACTCAGCCACTTCATCTGGTTTCAAACCAGGATCAAATATATTCTTAGGTCTTCTTGGATAATCAACAGGATTATACTTTTTATAGATTTGATCATTATCCTAAACCCACTGCTTCTTCTAGGGGTTCCGGCTTATCTTCATCATTTTGATGATAGGCATGGATAAGCAGAAATCAAAGTCCTCTAACATTTCTTCGTTCGGTCCAACCATCCCTTTGGCAACTACCATGGCTGAAATCATCCTGGAGTAAAACAAGGAGGTGGATTTGGAAGTGACTTTGATCAGATCACAGATATGGTTAATAACATACTTGAATAGGTTGATCTTATGGCCACTCTTCAATAGGGGAATCTGGAACACATCCTGATACTTCATTACAGCAACTCCCCTTTTCTCGGACTAATCAAATTCTGAACAAATTTGAAAAGAAGTCTAGTCCCCTCATATAATTTAGTAGAAATGGCCCTTTGCATGGTGCCATTTCTATTTATACTTTCCAAGGCATTTTCTAGATTGAAGATATCAGAAGATAGAGGAGGGTCTCTCTGATAGTCTTCACAAACTCTTTCATGTGGAATTCTTAGGCATGCAGCCCATATCCTCGATGATAAAGAGCACTTTTGACCATTGATTTAGCTTTTTACTATAAATATTTCTCCATACTCAAAGGAAAACATCACATACTGATAGAATTGAGATTCCATCCTCAAGAAAATCGGTCAATTTTGTCTAGAGAACAATTCAAGCCATCCTTTTTCTCTTAAAACATTCAAAACTAAAGACTTTCTAGATAGAAAACATTCATGGAAAACATATTTTTCAGGTAAAACAGTACGGATTACCATGTTTGGGTTTAGAGGTCCTTCGGGAGCTATCCCCGATATCCTCCTCTGTTTCATAGAGCAGTGCTTCTTAGACGAGGGTGAAGATTGACGCTTCATCCTTGGCATCCACAGAAGGTTCGGGTGAGAGGGAAGAGAAGGTTCTCAAGAATGAGAAGGTTCAGGAGAGAGTTCGAGTAAGGAATCTAATGAAACCCTTATGTTTTATCATTTGGGAATATCAATCGTCATAAAAACAAAAACGCAGGAAATCAAATAGTTGTGAAATTAAAATTACCATGATACGGGTTAAAATAAGAATTTATATAATTTTCACGGTGAGACCATGAGTAGGAATTACGGTGTGATGAAAAATAGTCATCACAATGAGACAGTTGGTGGTCGTCACGGTGAGACAGTGACCATTCGGTGCAGTCACGGTGAGACGGTGAGTTAACAGACCGTGAGCATAAGATCTTAATGGTGAGACTGTATGCATGAAACAATAACTGTAAAACGGTGAGAATGAAACCATAAAGTAAAATACAGTAAAGTATTCAGTATTAAGATCAGTAAGATATCTATTTATGATTAATCATACTAATATCATATATGATGTAGTCTAATATTTCATAATTTAATGTTTTAGTGAATATATCAGCAGGTTGATATTCAGTACCAATGAATTCCAAAGTGATATCACCGTTTTGATAATGATCTCTCCAAAAGTGATGTCTTACATCAATATGTTTTGTCCTCGAATGAGAAACAGGATTCTTAGAAATATTAATAGCACTTGTGTTGTCACAATTTATTTGGACATGTCTGAATTGATGTCCACGGTCTAGTAATGTGTGTTTCATCCACAAAATTTGCGCACAACAACTTCCAGTAGCTATGTATTCTTCTTCTGCAGTAGATAATGCAACTAAATTTTGTTTCTTACTACACCATGATACTAGTGACTTTCCTACAAGATGACATGTTCCAGAGGTGATTTTTCTATCTAACTTACATCTAGAAAAATTAGCATCAGAATAACTAACTAGTTCAAATGATTGTCCTTTGGGATAGAATAGTCCTAAATTGGGAGTATGCTTGAGATATTTAAAAATTCTCTTTACAGCATTTAAACGTGACTCTTTCGGGTTTGCTTGAAAATTATCACACATATATACACTAAACATAATATCAGGATGACTAGCAGTCAGGTAGTGTATACTTCCAATCATTCCTCTATAAGTGGTTTGATCAAAAGATTTACTATCTTCATCAAGATCCAACTTACAGGTGGTACTCATGGGAGTGTCACTACCTTTTTGTGCTATCCAATCCAAAACGTTTTAAAATATCTCTATTATATTTAATTTGAGTTAAAATAATTCCATCATCATTTTGAAAGATTTGAAATACAGGAAAGAATTTGAGTTCTCCCATTAAACTCATTTCAAATTAATTTAGCATCATTTTAGAAAAATCAGTACATAGGGAATTTCTTGAAGATCCAAAAATAATATCATCTAAATAAAATTGTACAACTAAAACATCTTTAGAAATTAGTTTTATAAAAAGATTAGGGTCAGCTATACCTTTTGTAAAACCTTTAGAAACTAGAAAAGTACTTAATCTATCATACCAAGCTCTTGGAGCTTGCTTTAAACCATATAAAGCATTTGATAATTTGAATATATGATTTGGAAAATGAGGGTTTGAGAATCCAGGTGGTTGTTCAACAGAAACATCCTCAGCAATATATACATTTACGAATGCACTCTTGACATCCATTTGATATAATTTGAAATTTAGTTGTGTAGCATAAGAAATTAAAATCATAATAGCTTCTAAACTGGCTACAGGAGAAAAAGTATCCACATAGTCAATTACTTACTCTTGAATATATCCTTGTGCAACTAGCCTAGCTTTGTTTCTAACTATGGTTCTAGATTCATCTACTTTATTTCTAAACACCCATTTAGTGCCTATGGTGAATGTGTCCTTAGGTCTTTCAACAAGATTCCACACTTTATTTCATTCAAACTGATTGAGTTCTTCTTGCATAGCAATTACCCAAAATTCATCATTAATAGCATCATCAATGTTTTTTGGTTCAAGATGTGACAAGAAGGCTTGATGTTCAACCTGATTTCTAAGGGAAGCTATAGGCTGAGTCCCTCTATCAAGATTTCCTAGAACAATATCTAAAGGATGATTCTTTAGAATTCTAGTTGATCTAGTAAAGGTAGGACTAGAAGTTTCAGGTTCGTCTATAGGTTCAGGTTCCATAGCAGAATATTCTGGAATATGTCCAGAACTAGATGTTTTTATAGCAGGTTTTTTAGATTTGTCATTAAGGTCCAGAATACTCAAATCTTCCTCAATATTTTCAAGTGAGGTTTTAGGATCATGTGGATCAGTTTCATCAAACTTGATGTGAATAGATTCTTCCACACATTTGGTTCTTTTATTAAAGACTCTATAGGCATTTCTAGTTAAAGAATATCCTAAAAAGATCCCTTCATCACTCTTAGAAGCAAACTTATCAAGATTATCATTTTTATTGAGAATAAAATCTTTGCAACCAAATACTCTAAAGTAACTAACTTTTGTTTTTCTATTATTCCACAACTCATATGGGGAATTCTTAAGAACAAGTCTAATTAAGACTCTATTGATAATATAACAAGAAGTATTCACAGCTTCATCCCAAAAGTAAATAGGCAGGTCATATTCATTAAGCATAGTTCTAGTAATTTCTTGCAGGGTTCTATTTCTTCTTTCTACTACACCATTTAACTGAGGTGTCCTAGGAGAAGAAAAGTTATGACTATAGCCATTGTTTGATAAATAGGATTCAAATTCATGATTTTCAAACTCACATCCAAGATCACTTCTTAGAGTTTTAATCTTAAGTCCACTAAGGTTTTCTACAGACTTGGAGTATTTAAAAAAAATAAGAACAAGCTTCACTTTTGTGAGCAAAGAAGTATACCCAAGTATATCTAGAAAAGTCATCTACTAGGACATAGACATAATGCTTCCCATTTAATCTAGAAACTCTAGATGGTCCAAATATATCCATTTTAACCAACTTGAGAGGTTGAGAAGTTGAGACATAGTTCTTTGGTTTGAAAGAGATTTTGTGTTGCTTTCACTTTTGATAGGGATTACACACTTTGTCATTTGGAAACTCAAGTGTGGGTAAATATCTAACTATGTTCTTCCTAGTTATTTTCCTAAGTGAGTGTATATTGTAGTGTTCTAATCCATATTCCATAACCAGGACCCTTTATGAAATGAATTTAAAGAGGAAACATTTTGCTTAGCTAAGAAATTTAAATTAACAGCATAAACATTTTCATTTCATAAAGAAGAAAAGACTAAAACATTTTTAGAATTAAAAACATTACAGGAATCATTTTCAAATTTTACATTAAAACCATCATCACACAGCTGAGAAATACTAAAAATATTATATTTCAGTCCATCAACAAATAAAACTTTAGAAATTAAAACTGAATCAGTGTTACCATTTTGGCCTAGGATGATGATATTTCCTTTATAATTATCACCAAAGGTGACATAGCCTTCATCAACCTTTATTAAACTCTTGAAACATGAGTAATCCCCAGACATGTGTCTTGAACATCCACTGTTCAAATACTATGTTTTCTTGTGGGAACTCTTCAAGCAGGTTTCCTACAAAACAGTTTTAGATAGAGTATGATTTTGGTACCCAGATCTTCTTGGGTATAGAAAGGTTAGCAATCAATGATTTTGGTACCCAAATTTGTCTTACGGGTCTCATATAATTTACATAATCAAAAGATTTTGAAAGATAAACTCTATTGGATTTATAACTATGTCAATAACTAGTTGAAGCATATGGATTTCCAGAACTAGAACTAGTAGTATTCTGTCCAGATTTAGGAATAAATCTATTCTCAGTAAACTGTCTCTGTCCAATTTTGTAGCCTATTCCAGTAGTGTATATTGGTGCCACATTCTTTCCTAGAATTATAGTTAGTGTATTCTTTCCATTTGTGAACTTCTCTAAGTCATTTCAAAGTTTCTCATTAGACATTTTCAGTTCAGTGTTCTCCTTTAATAGTTGACCATTCTTCTCTTTTTCAATATTATGTTCAGTTTTAACAATTTTAGTGAGATCATGATGTTTCTTTAATGATTTGTATTCATCCTTAAGTTCACTGCATGTCTCCTCTAGCATATTAAAACATTAAAATAATTCCTCACTAGTAATGTTTTCAGAATCAGAATCAGAGTCTGCATCATCTCTAGAATAATAAGAATTTAAAACAGAAGTATCTAAGGTTACCTTAGATGTGTTTTTCAGGAAACACATGTTGGCACAATTCTTTTCAGAATCATACATTTCAGATTCACTTGTGCTATCTTCAGAATTTCTCTAGGTATCCTTCATAGCTTTCTTGTACTTACTGCCCTTGTAATCATATTTCTTCTTCAATTTTAGCTTTGGGAATTCTGCCTTAATGTGGCCTTTTCTTTTTCACTTAATGCAAACAACTTCATCACTTTTATCTGGCCTTTTCCATTCCTTCTTCCAATGTCCCTTATTGTCATACTTTCCTTTGTAATTTGTTTTTCAGAAAAATTTCTTCTTACTATATAATTTCATAAACCTTCCAGCTGTCTGAGCCATTTCAATATCACTATCAGAGTCTGAGATTTCACTTGTTGAACTATCATTTTGTATTTGAGCTTTTTCTTTGTCCTTGTTCTTTGAAGCTGTAGTCTTGAAAGCCTCTGATTTCCTTTTTGGTTCATCCTCTTCCACTTTATTAACCTTTATTTCTTCCACATACATCATAATCTTACCAATGAGTTCGTTGACAGGTAGAGAAGCAATTTCACATGACTCTCTGATTGAAATAGATGTGCCTCTCCATCGTTCTGGTAAACATCTCAGTATCCTCATAATTTGTTCCTTTGCTGGAACAGCTTTACCGAGTGAATTCATTGTATTGACTATCTCATTAAACCTGAGATACATATCTTAAATGGGTTCATCATTCTTCATTTTAAATTTATCATATTTAATATTATAAGTATTCAATATCATTTATTTAACATTGGTTGTTCCTTAATGAGAAACACCCAAGGTATCCCAAATTTCAAAAGCAGTTTCGCAAGCAGAAATTCTGTTAAACTCTTCATCTCTTAGATCGCAGTACAGGGCATTCATAGCATTACAATTAGTATTATAGACAGTCTTTTTAGGTTCATCAAAATTTGTTCTTTCATTTTCTATAATTTTATATTGTGATTCTATAGCAGTCCAAATATCAAAACCCATGCTTTCTAAATTAATTTTCATTTTAAGCATCCACTAAGCATAGTTTGTACCATTGAAGAAAGGTGGCCTGTTAGTAGCATGAACCTCTAGTCTATTGTCCATAACTATATTTTAGAAAGTATAATTTAAGAGATAAAAATTAGAACTAGCATAAATTTAAGATCATTAAAAATGAAACTAAAATCACAGTTGAAAAACAGAGTATTTCAAAAATCGTTAAACAAAAACAACCTCTGATACCAAATGTTGGTCGTAGTGGATACTCAAGAGGGGGGTGAATTGAGTTCCAAGAAAATTTTTTGTTAAAATATTGTCTATTGAAAATCCCATGATTTAGAAAACAAGTTAAATTGTAGTGAATTTATACATATTGTAAATGTTCACTTAGATTCTCTAAGATTTATTAGGTCTCAGTTAATTTAACCACAAGATCAAACTAACTTTTGAAACTATCCTAATGATTTACAATAAGTGTAGACACTTGCTAATATAACTATCAATGTAGCTTTAAAATAATTTTTTATTTCAAAGTAATTACAGCGGAGTATAAAAGATATATGTAGTATACTTTAAACCTAAATTAAAGATGCACAGCATGTGTAACAAGAGATTCAGTCTAAAGCTGAGACATTGTCCTCTCAAATTTATATAAATTTTATCCACACCCTAGATCTGGGTTAACAACAGTTTACACAATTTTCCAGGCCACGCCGGGACCTCTACCACTATTCTTCATGGGAAACAAAACAGAGATCATCCCACACAAGGACCTCTTCCACAGTTGACGTGGGTAAACAAGAGTTAAGATTTTTAGAGTGAGGATTTTGATATCTTCCAGTTCAGTGCAGTAGACAGTGTGTGTGTGAGATATACAGAGTACACCACACTGCTTGAAGTTAAATAATCAAATCACTTAGAGATAATAGATAAGAGTTTAGAAAGCTCTAGTGATTAGAAATGCAGCTCTGGACTCATTGGATTTAGTAAAATTCCTTCTTAGTCCTTCTCTAGTTTTTCTGTTGAAAAACAGAGTGTCGTATTTCATCTTGTGTTCTACAGGAGTGAAACTGATCTCTTGATTCGTCGTGTGTTCTTCAGCGATGTTGGATTGCACTTATGCGAGTTCTTTGAAAGTCTTGCAATCTCCTTCTTGATCAGGATTGTTCTTTTTGTTCATCATAGTACTATCAGGCGTATGTATGTTCTTCTTGTTGTATCGTCACACTTTTCTCGCTTCACCACCTTTTTTGTGTGCTGCATCTTAATCTTCCTTATATTCCATGAGTTCTTGTAGTAGGAATGATTTACTTTTCATTGGTACGTGATACAGTTTCCTGACATTCCAACAACTATCATTAAATAACATTAATTTTATTAAAAACATCAAATATGACCATTAGTAATATTTAAATAATATCGACAAAAAGTTAAGAAACGGTGTCATAGTGATTATGTAAATGGTGTCTTCTTCACGGTAGATGGTTCACAGTGTGAGGTTCATGGTATGAGCATCATGGCATTAGTTTCACGGTATGTCTATGTCATGGTGTCTAGATCACGGTGCCTCGGTCACGGTGAGTCATTCACGGTGTTTGGGTCACGGTGTCTGGGTCACGGTTTGTCCTTCATGGTGTTTGGTTCACGGTGTCTGGGTCACGGTGTCTAGGTCATGGTGTCTGGGTCATGGTGTCTCCATACCTAGACAAATACCTGTATTTAGACTTAGACAGTAATATGAAGAATATGGATTAAGCTTAAGCATTATAGAGTAAAAGACCTTGAATCATAAATATAAAGGCTTGCTAATATATGTGAGATTTGTAATCATGCATAAGACATGTAAATAATAAAGAGAGTAATTAACATCCATAATATTTTTTTATCATTAAAACATGATGCTTAGTTATTATTGTGATTTAAAGGCATTAGCAAGATGTGAAAAGAAGATTGAGATTAATCAGTAATAGGATTTTTGATCATTAAAACTTGATTAACACATGAGTAGTCCAACACAAGAAAATATAATAATATAAGTATATTAAATACAGTTATATTTTATTAGGTTTATGTTCAAATTCATTTTCATCTCATTTTAAACAAAATTGAAAATGAAAACACCACTCAAGCGTACATGTGGACTACCATCTCTATGAAGTGATGTGTTTTATTTGACATCACCACCTCACAAGTATTGTAATTATGGTATTTTTACGGAATATACATGTTATTAGTGACATAATTATTATTATTTATAAAAAATATATTAAAAACCTTCTTACCAAACCATCCTTTGAAAAATTATTGTGTCACTTATGGGTATATGTGGACTACCACCTTAATGAAGTGATTTGATTTGTTTTTGATGTATAAATATCTTGAATGGTACTAAAATAATATTTTAATAATAAAAAATATAATTATTTCATGATTAATATTTTTTATATTTTTTAACAATGACCACTTTGTCCATGATTTACCTGAAGTTTTTTTGGGTCTATGAACTATACATCCTCCAAACATATGACATGAACATAACTGATTTAGTTACTATATAAGACAAGGTAATAAATGAAATAAAAGATATAATAATGTGGGAAATAATTTAACAATATTATTTATCAGTAAAATAGTTAATATAGTTTTATTATACATGATTTCAAGTTTTTATGTGGTAATTCGGACTTAAGGTAAGTGATTTTTATTTAAAACATTGTATTAAAATGTTTACTCTCTTTTTCCCCTATGTCCACGTTATCTGAAATATATTCATGGATTATCTTATTTATTCTTAAAATATTTCTAAAGTCACATTCAACTACATTTTTACCTTCTTTACAATGGTTTAAATTGATTGTTTTAATATTTTCCATGAATTCAATTCTTCACTCATTTTAACAAAGTGGGAAGAACGTTTTTAACATATAAAACATAAGTAGAATGTCCTTACATCATGGACGATATTATTTAATAAGATTAATTTAATATTTTACTTATTTTTTTAGATGAATATCATATTTACCATACATATGGGAATTTTTTCTTAATAATTTTTTTAATGGAAAAGAATATTCATCATTATTTTTATTTATATCATAAAAGTGATTCTATATATGTCTTAAAAAGAATAATTTAAGATATTTTATAATAGAAATGAAAATGTGTACTTTTTTATATTAGTAATCATCCTTGTACATTGTTCATGATTATAAATGAACCTAATATTGTTCTTAATTCATTGGGTAATGATTTTCTTCAACAAGGAATATATCTTAGAATTTATAAAGCCTATTATTCTATTTCTAATAGTTCTTATAATAGTGATTATAATAGAGATATTAAGTTTTTGAACCAATTTACCTGCATGAATATTTTTGGATTTCAAATGAGTATCAAGGATTTATTTTGACTTCATAAGGTAAGATACTGATCTTGAGTTAGGAGGAAAGTATATACCTCCTTTTATAGGTAAAAAATATATTTCTCAGGAAAATTGTTTCAGCAGTAGCCAAATTTTAAAATAATCCCCCATGATTATGATTTTTACTTGAAAATTTCTCATGATATATTTTATAAAAATATTATTGAAATGAATCTTATTTCAAGAGTATTAAAACAAGTATTTGAGATCAATGTTTATTATGTAAAAAGGGTAAAATTTTATTTGAGATTTTATGATTTTTAAAATGTACTAATGAGTTTCTTTATTTCTTAATACATTACTTTTTTTTCTCATACCATGTTTCAAAAAACATTTATACGTCTTAATTATGAGTATAAAATATATCAACTTCAATTATCTAGATTTGGTAAATCATCATAAAAAAAAAGAAAAAATGTTCTAAATAAAAATTATGAATTATATTTTTTTGAAAAAAATTATTATTGGGTGAAAGTTCACACTTTTTATTTTATGAGTTAGATATATAATATATTTTTTTAATTATATAAACAACTAAATCAAAGAGATCATTATAAATTAATATAATTCAATCCTATCTATTAAACTAATATTTATGGGTTTTTAATTGAACATTTCATTATATGGGGGACCAGGTGAGGAGATCCCATATAAGGGTATCCCTTACATTAGGGGATTACCACATATGAGGCTCCTATAAAAGGGTATGAATTCTTGGGGATCCCATGTAATGATATCCATTTTCAGGGATCCTATATCAGGGGACCCCAGATGAGGGTATCCCATGAATGAGGATATCACATAAGGGGATCCCACATCAGGGTTTCCCACAAAATGATATCCCTGATAACTTCTTCTAGTACTACACTTTGCCAATATTTTGACAAATTCCAGCCATATATTGGTTTATCAAACCCCATACCCAACACTTTTATCTCATCTCTTACTATTTTACAAACCTCTTTTTAGCTTTCTAAATCTTGAAAAATAGTTTCCAACTCACCCTTTGAGCATGAATAACACTGAAAATCAACCCATATCTATCTCAGCATAACCAATACATTTATCAAACCCATGTACATAAAGAAAACCCGATTATAACCCAAAATAAGTACTTCTTTCCCATAAATTCATGGAATCCCATGAAACCTTAGAAAATAGCATTTACAACTAGAATTTTAGATTTAATAAAAAGACAAAAATAAACATAGTGTTTTAAAAAAAAGTAATTAGGCTCACTCTGAGACTAAATTCGGTCTATATATCAGTAAAGGAAGGGTGCTACAACAGATATTTGCTGACATATAATGTAATCTAACAAATTCGTATTTCCCTAAAAAATAAACATTATTATTATACAAATTCAAATGTGTATATAGAGGATCACCTCTTTCATAGAGGAGAATGTTCCCAATAAATATTGAAATTCCTCAACTGCCACATAGATATTAATGTTGAATTAGTGTATTTTGATTTATTTCTCTCATCTTAGTTCTACAATGTGGTCTTCTCTCCACATAAAGTCCATGTTAAAAGAGTGTAATTTTTAGTATGTTGTTTGATCTTTTGGGATCTTTATAAATGTGGTATACACCATGAAACATATATCAATCCTAACAAAATTCAATGAAATACTCTATATTTTATTAGTGAGGTCACCTAGGCGATGGAGGTACTGGTATCCTCTCCCTCCCTGAGGAACCTTTGATTATATCATCGCTCATCTTTGAGAATAAATGGAAACAAGATGTGTAGTCATTGGATATCCTTAAAAACACCAATTAATGTATTTAAGATGAATATTTATGGCTCCTATACATTATGGATATTTCATGGTTAGGGGATCATGTGTGGTAATTTGGGTTCAATGATAATAGCTTTCAGTGTAAATTATAGTGATGGAAATTCAATCATTGTAGAGACATGAAATACCTTTAGTGGCCTCACCTTATATAAGGAATATAAAATCACTATAGAGACTGTGGAAATTAATTCAACATTGGTAGTAAACATTATAAATATTTTAACCCTTACACATTGGTCTATTTTTAATTCCCTATGTAATTGTAGGAGGATGATAGACCAGAACACAATTATCCAACATACATGGTGTGAATGGAAAATAGTGTAAGAAGACCAACCCTAGTACCCTATTGTTGATGGTAATTTTATTAAAATTTTAATATATATTTAGATAACAAAACATGAGATATAATAATTTAGTATTATCAGGGGAAATAGATACCTAAATTCACATTACATCACATTGAAAATTAAAATATATCATCTGATTATAAAAAAATCATTATTATTTCTCATTAAAAGTGTTTATATCTCACATATAAGTATTCATGGTTTCAATGGGAAATAAGAAACAATATAAAGGTTTTATCTAAAATATTTGGTAAGGGCTATCATATAGTGGAAGTAAAAATGACATAAGCATTGAATAATTAATACGAAACGAATAAAAATGACAATAATTCCATAACAAATGAATCTATAAGAAACATATACCCATTGATAACATAATAATAAATAAACACATGAATAAGAGAAAATTATATCATACTGATCGTATGAAAAAATTTAGAAATCATAAACATACCGTTCTGTCCATGTTCCAAGACCTTATACATAAGTAGGTAAGGATTTTACCAAATACCCAACTAGTTTTCCCTATGAGATCTACCAATACAAGTAGTGTTTATATAATTTTGATCCCCATCCATCATATAATAAATATAATTCATCCATCATATGAGGATAATGGATAAAAATACATATCATAATGTTCCCTAAGGAACCTCTTCATAATCTTGGCTATGTGGTAACCAATTTTTTAAATAGAAATATATATATATATATGTATATAATATCAATATTTCCCCATTCAATGGAATAATATGGATGTCTAAGTAAATATTTCATAATTAACTTATAAGTAATAGGATATTTAAAATTTAGTAGAAAATACCCATGTAAAAATAATGATAACAAGGTAATGGTGAATAGTACTTTCATGCTGTAGTGATATCAATAAGAAATAATCCTCCATTGATGTTTGTAAAGCACTTGTGAATCATAAAAATATATCCATTGGGAGTTTCAAAACAAGTTTGTAGATAGGACCATTAGTTATGAACTGATTTAATATCAATTTAATACCCAACCAACCATTTTTCGTGTTATTACCCCTAGGATCTTCTAATCTAGAGTTTTCATCGACTTATTTGTATCCAAACAAAGATTTCTTTCATAGGAAAACACACACACTATACCAGTCTATTAGGATGTTTTATGGATAGATTAGTGTTTGAGTATTATAAAATATTATTAATGTAGTATTATTGGGTTTCCTTGGGGATATTTAATTGTTAATAAAATCATAATTAGAAGAAACCACAAAAATTGGATCACCATAGAGGGAATTTGAACCCATTAGAATTACTATAAATTAAGAACTAACACTCTATTCAATGATGTATCACCTGTAATATTTTTTTCACAATTTTATTAGTTTGATGATGATAAAGAAGTGTTGGAAAAAATAATCCATCGGGCCTAATTAATCTATTGAAATTTGAGTGGGATCCCATATTCCTACATGGCCAACGACAACCTCAGTTATAAAGTAGAAAGATGGACTGTGTCAGTTATAAATGAGTCTTATTATAGCTACATGTGAACTAACAAACCACATCCTTCATTGTATAGTGATTTATATAGGTTTAGGACACTCCTTGGTAAAGAATTCATTAACTCAATCATTACAATTCCTATCTTAAATATTTGGACAATTCATTCATCACATCCATGAATCAAACTCCATCAAACATTTCATCTTATGAACTAGTCTATTTAATGATAGTTTATATGGAAGAACTCATCCTACCAATCAATAAAAACAAAATCCATTCACTAAATACTATTGGTTTCTTATATAAATGGATTCACTTGAACCAACATGTTATGAATGTTTCCATTTTATTCTATGACTTCACATACACCACCACAACGTGGCAGTGCATGTTTTAGTGAAAATCCTTTAATATCCCACTTATATTAAATCATTACTAGATTTGTTCTATTTCACATTATATTTTGAAATATAAAATAACATATGGAACCATATCAAAAACTCGATTTTAAATATTTTCCAATTTTTTTTGGAAATCTATCATTAACATTAACTTATATCACATAATTTGAAATATATTATGAATACCCATCTGAAACACTGTTGGTTTAACTCTGAAAATGTTTTAGATTAGCTATCTGAGTAAACATCAAACTCCATTATGTAAACAAAATGGTTTTACACAATAGACCATTATATAGTTTATGAAAAATTCAAATCACTTAGTATATAAGTTTAGTTAAATAGTAACAAGTACAAATGAATCAATGATAATAATTTTACAAATAGATATGACATGATCATCATAAAAAAATGTATCTCCATACATGTGTCCACCATTCTACATAATATAAAAATGTTCATTATCTTATTTTCCATTAGGTTATTATATCTAGTGTCCATAAGAAATGAACTTTGTAAATCCTATATAGTTTACTCATATATTCTTTATTCGTTAATTATAAACTAGTTTCGTTGATGAATACATCACATATCATTCATCTGCATGGATGAGAACACCCCATATCACTCATCCAAAAATATAAGCACATCATATATATAATTTCTATTATAAATTGCACACACCATATTATATGTTATTAATGATCCCTGATGTCATACTCATCATACTAGAGGACAAATCCCATATTGATTAATCTCCAAATGATGAAACATTTAGCACCATATCCAATAACCCCTTGATAAGTTATGTCAATATATGGACTTATGTAGGTATTTTATTATAGTATGAAGGTTCACATGCTAGGTACCTCACCAAAATTAGGTGTTGGGAACACTAATATGATCTAAGAACCCCTAAAATACCAAAAACAAAATTGTGACACTCCATGTGGTATACCTAATGGGTTATTCAACATATACAAGGAATCTCATTCTTTGTTTTGTGCTTCAAAATCATATTATTTAACTCTATAAAATAATAATAATAATTTTAACCTTAATATTTCTTCATAACCTATAATACTCTTTGCAAAAACATTTGTTGGAGATAACTCAAATTTATAATTTTAGATGAAAATTATCATTACAATACATGAAATGTATGTCTATATATACATGTATACAACCAAAGTGTAATTATGATATAAGTGGAGATATCCATTTAAATATTATGATCCATTTAATATTCTTAAAAATAATTAATATTATTTAAAAAACCTAATATAGGAACTAGTTTATGATATCATATATAATAAAGTATATATTAGTCATATGTATGTTTCACTTTAAGTGGTATTATTAACTCATTACAACATTTTTAATATCTATCACATCTCTATATAACCATCTGATAAAATCGTCCCACTAACTCTTTAGTAACTAACAGCTACTGAGTAATCTAGTTTGAAGAATTTTGAGATTTAGAAATCATATTCCTTATTTTTAACTCTTTTAAAATTTTAAAACTTATTAGCTTCTTAATTTCACATTCTATGAACACTTTCTAAATCCACCATCATCATCCTTGGAACTCTTTCAGATAAAATGTTTCCCTAAATATTTTAAAATAATGCATCTTTTACATTATTATATTACCATAAAATCCTAAAACCTTTTAGGATAAAGATACATTTACTTTGTTATGGTAACTAATACAAAACTTTATATATATTTTTTACTAATATACCCTAAACTCATTTCGGATATCAAGGGTAATTAAATTTGTAGTTTGACTAGTTTTATTGTATTTTTATGTCCACTTAATCATGATAAATAAATCAAAATATTTACATTTTTCTTTATTATAACATTTATCAAACTCCTTATGACCTTAAGTGAAAAATTCTTTAAGATCATACTAGTTTAAACCTTTATTTAATTACTTTTAACATAACTAAGACTAAATATGCTACCAATATCCTCTCAGATACTATTTTATTTTAGAATATATTATTTAAAAAACATTTATTTCCACTTAGTTAAAAAATTTAACTATTTAATTATTGTATATGTATCATATATAATATACTAGGTTTTCATGGAATTATTCTTGAAAAGAAGATAATTCTTTAAAATATATCACTAATGTGTCGTATAATCACATTATTTTATATTCTAAAAAATAGTTTATAATTTTTTTACATATCTCTTCTCTTAAAGTATGATATAGAATATAATGAATCTCAATACTTTTATACATACAATCATCCCATTTTTTAAAAATGAATATTTATTATTGGAATATTAATCTAATAATATAAAAATAAAATAATAAAATACATCCTTGAATTAGTTTAATCTAAGAAACCTAAAAGTAAACTTCAAGATTAATCAATTATTATTTGATTGTAAACTCTAGTTTATTTACAATACTTGTAAAATATACATTCGGTATCAAATACCCTCAAAAATTTTAAAATTTATTTTTATAACAAATATCAAAGAAATTGAAATTACATATATTTTCCTAAAATCCTTCAAGTATCTTTGATAATCCATTATATGGAATTAATAATCATTTTCTATAAAAACATTATATTTCAATGACCATTACTTTATTCTTGGTGAAACATTTTCAAACTTTTGAACTAAATTTTCTTCTTCTAGTTTTAACTTATTTCTACTTTTCTAATGGAACATTAGTAATAAGATATCATATACACAATTCACATATTCCAAAACATTGATAATATTGGGGAAACGTTTCATGAATTCAATCATATTGTTGGAAAATTTCCATAATTGACAATATAATGAATTTTACAACCATAATATTACATTTTCGTATAATTTAAATATCTTTATAGAATAATAAATTTTATATACTAAATATTCTTCTCATTTTATAACATTACTATTATTTTCATAATATATTCAAGAGAAAAATGAGAAATACAAAACTTACGACAATTCCATCAATCCTTGAGTAATATAGGTTATAAATTTACCAACTCCTTTACTTCATAACATCAATGTATACTTAAATATTACAATATCAATTAAATGTCACATTATAACCTCTTATGTATTTATAACATTTTTAAGTCATATAGTTCATATCATATGTCTATCATAATTATAGAATTGGATTATCTATCATTTATACCTCATTTGGACTCTCCATTAGGATTCTGAGAACCATTTAGTAAATTTGGATAATTTCTTATCCAAATGGACAACTTTTACACATTGAAAACATTGTATTTATATCATATTATATAGATTAGTTATTGGTGTGGACTATCCAGTACTTCATTTTATACACTTATAGCTAAAACCCTTTCCTTTATCTTTTTTACCATCAACATGGTACATAAGCCTAGACAACCCATGTACTTCCCTTTTATCCTTATTCTATTGAGGAGATATGAAATAGGTTTACTAAATTTTTTGACATTTTAATTCAAAATAAACTACTAGAACCATTTCAATAGTGATTATATATTGATATCAGAGGACAAATCAAGACTAAGTTGTGATGCAGGTCTCTCCATTTCAGTGACGTACCAAAGCATATTGGGAATCTTAGTGATGACGAAGTCTTCTTTTTTCATCATGCATAAAAATATATTTATAAACATCATACAATTCATATTTATCATTATCTTAGAAGAACCTTATAATGTTATCTATAATTTGATAGGCATCCAAGGTCTCTTGTTTCCATAGTAACAAACAAGAGTGTGGAGACATTATATTAGTTTTTATATTTGTATCAAATTAATCAAAATAATTTTTTTTACATATTCACCAATTTATTTCATATGAAGTGTTTGTTCCAACACATAGAACATTCCTTCTTTTTTGTGAACTATTCTCAAATTTTGGTACAAGTTATGAAAATTGATACCCTTTAACTTCTCCTTATCAAGGGTTTATCTCAATTCCAAGTCTAAGGATGATCTTGTTTATCTATAGAATACTATTTAATCATATTATTATAAATTTTATATCTAATTAATCAGGAGTTTTATTAATTGGATTCTAATAAATTAATTAACAATTTTGAAAACATTATATCTATCTGGAGTCCAACATCTATATTTGTTCATTACATACATCGATTTGATCACATAAATAAGACATGATTATATAGGTATGGAATCATCATAATCACAATAGTTTTGAATCTTTGATACCATATAAGATAACTCTTCATCCAATCCATCAAATGGATAAACTCAACACCATTCAATAGGTATGATGACAGTTAGGTTTTTCTATATAGTGTAACATAAAGAAAAATCCAAGAATAAGCTAACAAAAAATAATCAAGGGGTACTCATTCTAATATCTATAATACCCAATATGATAATCCAAATTTTATTATAAATATTTTTGCCTTGAATAAGATAATATAGGGGTACTTGTTATTTTCTTAGCAGTATATAGTTAGATGATCATTGTCTTGATTAGTTCCTCTTTATAAGGAATCTAACAGTTTATATTTTAAAGGGTGTTTAATCTAACCATATTATCTCATGTTATTCAATTTATGTATGCTTTATTCTAGACATTTAGTTTGAAATCATATTACCTCTATAAAACGAATATGTTCAAATCATATCGATTTGTAACCCTTTACACAACTCACATGTTTGTCTTACACACCCAAAATATTTATTAATGTATATTCATACATATCTAAATGCTTCACAAGAATAAGGTACATGAACTTTTCATATAAATTCATTGAGTTAGATGATGTTAAAAATCCCTACATGAGTAATCCCATAGCAATAGATATCCAAATCCATTCACCTTTCTAGACAAGGCATATTCTTCCAAGCCAATATGTTGTATAACCCTAAGTCCCTCTATGTATTGAGAATTTACTCAATATAAAATTAAATTCTTCCTAAATCTTGAAACTAATATGAAAAAACTATAATCAATAATTAAATTCAATATCATAACATCAATTACAAACCAAAATCAAGGCAGATGAAAAAATAAATTCATTATGGAGTAATTTCTAACATGCAATGAAAGGATCAATATCATAGAAGTTAAGCATTTAAAAGACAGAATTCTAAATTCATAATATAAATAATTTATAATTATAATCCAAAGTTAGAATAAACAAAAATTAATAAACACTTAGAACACCTAAACATGTGATAACCATTTATAATCATTTAATGAGTTAAATATAATTATGAAAAACATTATAAATTATTCCTTATTCATTATAGATAGTCCATAATTATGAGTAAAACCCTTCAAATTCATTTTAATTTGAAATTTTAATATTTATCATTGTATGGAATTTTTACATAAGGTATTATTAATTTTTAATAATTAAAAACAATTATGAGAAGTTCATAATTGAAAATATTAAAAAAACTTATACACTGTACTTTTTTAAGTAATTTATAAAAAATTTAAAAATTACAACATATATGATTATAAAATAAAAACATTTATTTATAATCCATAAAACATGCCATAGAAATTTAATGATATCTAAATGTTAAATTTTTATATTTAAGAAGTATTTAATAATAAATGATTCATAAAAATTTATTAATGAATTAAAAATATTTAATAGTTAATTAATTATGTAACCCAATATTAATTAATAAATATTTATAAAATACCGTTTATTATAATTCATATATATTTTATAACTTATGAATTTTAATTAAAAATTTAATAATTGGAAAAATAATTTCCCCCCAGCACCACGTCTGGCACTAGACCATTGTGGGGATCATGGTAAATTTCTCCAACAAGACATAAAATATTTCATGGTTTTCATTCTAAAGCCATTTGGAAGTCCCCACGACTTGTAATTTGAAATGGTGTCCTTTCATAAGCTATATTGAAGAATTACATATCCTATACAAAATGGCATCTAAAACACACCTTTGTGGATATTCGATGGCTGTTTTTTATTTATTAACACATAAAATTAGAAAACAAAAATGGTTTCCCCACCACACTATCATGATAAGCTGCTAGTCATTTTTCATGATTTAACACTTAACAAATGAACAAAAATGGATGACTCTACCACAAGGTAACAGAATGGATGAGCCACAATGGTATCCAACACAATGATCAATTCTTTAGTATTCTCACTTTCATATATGATTTTTCATAAACTAATAATATGAATACCTTTGATAACACTATTATTTTTACATCGGGATTATTAAAACATAATCAAAGCAATTAATTAAAAATAGACCACAAAAATAGTATTTTAATGGAAGTAATATAAAACCGCATGAAACTATTGAAATAAAGATACAAAGAACAATTCATTAAAGTTGAATTTGAGACCTTATTTATCTTTTTTTATTTTAATTATGGTAAAAGGGGTATAAAAATTCATCATATCTTTGAGGTGTATCCAGAGGCCAAATGAATTTCTCAACATTCGACCATGATCAAATCTTCCTCTGCAGCCTGTTAGAGCCTTAGGTATAGATGAAGATAAAGAGGGAATCATGTGTGGAGGAATATTATACTAGATTATTGTGTACATCCACAAAACATCTATCACATGGTAGTGGATTATATATGTTGAGGAATCTTTTTAGTAAATAACGCATTTACTCATGTGTTATAGTGCTTGAGTTAAATCTTTATCTAATTCATACATCACGTAAATGAATGAAACTCCACAAAATGTTTCTTATTGTGAAACTATCACTTTAATGATGGTTACATGGAATAAATTTTCAAAACAAAAAATCAAATACTATTACATTCAATGTATGTATCCTTTTTCTTTAGACCATGGCATCACATGCACAACCACACTGTGGTGGTTCCCGTTTTAGTGCATGACTTCCCATGAACCCCTACGATGTGGTAGTTCCTATTTTAGTGCATATAGAACTTGTATAATGATATGGAATGATTATATATCATTTATAATATTATAAAAAAATTAATAATGAACCATAATAACATTTCTTATTTAAAATTAAAATAAATGGATAGATATTCTAAAAAATGACATAGAATATCTTAAGAACACTTACCCTGAAAAGTGGATTCCTAAAGATTGTGAGGAACAACATCGAACCTTATAAGATCTTTAGAGTGTCACTTTATAGATATAAAGATAATTAATTCATGATATATATCTTTGGAGTAGTGATGAATGAGATAATTGGTGGTTGTTTATAAAAAATAAGTGGAAATGGTTTATTGATTTCAAAAAACAAGCGTTGGACATTGGGTCATAAAAAATAGCATATAATTTTCCATAAATTGTTTTATCCCATAAGATTTAACATGTAGGGTCTAATTTTATTTATTTTACTGTTTTTGAAATGAACTATTTCAGACAATATAATTTTGGATGTGTATGAGATTCTTATTCATAAATAATTGTTTTAAAATCCAAAAATTTAAATTATGTTGTTGAATATAATTTATTTGTTTCGATAATTTTATTTTATTATATTTAAATAGATTTTTTTAATTATCAAAACATTTTTTGGTTAATAAATAATTCATAATATTTATTACATCATTTTTAATTCATTATGATATCATAATACTTACTGTATACTTATAGAATATTGTTCTTTTTACCCATAATTTTGAGAGTCTCAAGAAATTATGAAAAACTCACCATTATATAATTTTGACAAGATAAACTCAATATTAACATTCTTTTATCAAAAAATTTATAAAATTGTGAAAAATAGTACTTAAATAAAATAATAATTTATTAAAAAATAACAATTTTTTACTACACAATCAAATTTCTAACACTTAGAATAAATATAGTTTATTGTAAAAAATTATTTTAGTATTTATATATGAATATATATATTTATTATATAATTTTAAGGAAATAAAAATATTTTTTTTTGAATTTATCATAAAATATATTTTTATTTAAAAGGAGAAATATATTTTCCAAAAAAAATACAATTATACTTTTGTACCAAAAATATATTTTGATATATTCACTCTCTAATCATGTGCATTTTTTTATATAAGGGAAATACATTAAAAAAATATGGTATTGAGTATCAACTATTTCATTTCTAAAAGAATATACACCTTAGGGCTACTAAAGGTCTAAATATATAACCCCTTGTCATGCTATTATAACACCTTAGGGTATGGTGTGTGTCACAACCCAACCCATGCTGGGGATCGAGCCGCAACTACCCCAAGCCTGCCTCTATATGATAGGGGAGGCGACAAACACCAAAGGCACAAAAAACTTGGGGAGGACTTTTCCTAAGAACTTATACACACACATGCAGCCAAATCAATGAAAAAGTGCACAGGTAAATGAAAAAAAGGTACAACACTACTCTATACAAATCACAAACATTCATCGAAATCTAAATAGTACAAATACAGGTTTTTTAAAGTAAACTAAAAGGAAAGGGGGGGGGGGAATACACACCCAAACAAAAATGTAAAATAGGTGAGAGAGCCTCACTAATAGATCTAAATCTATGACCATCATATACGGTCCAATAACACCATATCCCTAAGCTCCGTTGATGTCATGATCAACCAGTCTTTCATCTGCATATGGAACAATATAATCGGGAAAACCCAAATAGGGGTGAGTAAAACATACCTACTAGGATGCCCCAAAAAGGGTAAGGGGAGAAATATTAGATACAACTAATGAGGGAAGTAGTATATAGAAAATGGTACAACAAAGAGTATAGCTCAACCCAAAAAGATATTTAAAGCATGATCATCCAAACACAAGGAGCATGAAATGGTGATAAGGTGAACATCTCATTGATTCTGAGCTACCTATAGTCGGAGAGTAGACTCTGAAAACTATGAGAATCTAGATAGAGAAAGCACATGTCATACCCTACGCGTCTTCGTCTCTTCTGGAAGGAGAGTATCAAAAACCTAGGGAGTGGGCACTTAAAATAAGATATATATATATTCTCAGTCAATGAATCCTAAATGATAGAGTAAGGGGATCTCTATCTCACAGCTCATCCCAATAAAAGAGTGGAAAACAGTTACAGGAGTAACCCCCAATAATTCCCATCATCTCACACATATTACTTGAACAAACATGGTAAAGGGACTCAATCAACCCAACTTGATACTATCTGTTTTCGATGGAACTATCTCTCCCTTGTGTTTTTAGGTCATGTCACATGCATGCATCTTAGTGTGGGAAGCATCCCTATTTTTTGAGAGTCAAAAGGTATGTAAAATCATGTCTGATCACTATGCTACACAATCGAGAGGTCATGTCTCAAGGTTGAGGACCCATACCCATCCCTACTGGAGGGTGCCACTCTATTCATCAAGTATCCATGCCATAGTATATCAGGGATGATCATCCCTCAGAATTCGATGGGGACACACTACCCAACCCCAATGAAGCTTAATCCTCTATAGGGTACTCCCCAAAATGCATATTCAGTGGGACCCACTTTCCGGCCCTACCGAAGGGTAGTATGCTGGAGGGTACCCTGAACTGCCATTGGGGAACCCACTACCCAACCCAGCTGGTGGGTAATCCTGAAACATCTGTCGGGGAACCTACTACCCATCCCAGTTGTGGGTAAGCCGAGAACTATGGAGGGAACCATCACATTCTACATAGAAGAAAAACTTAGGATACGCTACTCCTATACCAAAATCTGAGTTCAGAAGAAGTAGAATGAGAGGCAGAAGATGTGTAGTGTGGTATATTATGCATGTGGGGCCCAAAAGACATGTGAACATACCTCATCATATTTATATGTACCCAGCCATTCTCATGTACTAAACTATGAACAATTACCCCTAGGTGTGTCTGTGTACTCTGAGAATATAAAGAACCTCTTACCAAAAGGATGGTGAGTGAACAATGCTCGTCGTTGCTTCGAAAGGAAAAACATAATTTTACCGGCTTTCCACCTCAAATGGACCTGTATAACCGAATGGATCACACCATTTCAATCCTTTTAGAAAAGGGTACAAGATCAAATATGCATTCCCTCGAATCATACATCTTGTGAAGAAACTACATTCTATTGTGTTGTGCACAAAACATGCCTCATGGGGCCCATGTATTGATCCCAAAACACATCATAAAGATTAAACCATTTATATATTCATGAAAAAACACATGGGATCATATTTTCAATTTTCTAAAACAAACACTGGGTGAAAATGTCACATTTCACCAAAAACTCCCAAACCGAGCCTCGTAGGGACGACGCCTCCATTTCAGTTTAACGACCAAAAATTGTTCTTTAAAAATATGCTCAATTTCATGACCATGATGCCACTAACATCGTGTCAATAATATGATGTATGCAGGAGATACGTCGAATACCATAATTCCCAATAATAATAATAATCATATTATTGTTATATATAAGTGTTTTAGGAAACTGGGTCATGTGCTCAAAATAAAGAAAATTCCAAAACTAATCTCAAAAGGTCTGACATAAAGAGAGGGTTATGTTGCTGCAGACAACACATAAAATAGATGCTCAGTTGAGAAGATATGGGGTTTAATGATGCCCCAGCCTGAAGGCCTGTTCGGCCCAACCAATTCTAGATTGTCTGGCCTACTTTGCTGACCGACAATTCTGGCCTGCTCCAACCACCTACTATCCTCTGCACCCCACACCACCTAAACGATCCATCTGTCACCTCTGGTGGATTCCTCCACTGCTGACAATCATCAATCTCCAAAGACCACCACCTGACTGTGGTCCTTCCACATACCCTCGGGACTCCACTAGTTGCCCAAAAATTCTTTGAAGACCAAATTGGGGTTCCTCGGGACAAGATTCTCACATACACATGCTTCCCTTGATGATTTATTTCTATTTCAACATGAAAAAAATGTAGTTGTCACTTCAAATCGTCGTCATGCCTCCTACAACACACAAAACATGAAACAGTCATAGATTCGAAATCCATGGATCACAACCTTAAATGATCTTTTCTTTTCTTAATTATTGGATGTTTTTTCAATGTTTCAAAATGTTTCTCAATGGAGAACATGAAAAATGGGTGATGAACATGAAGAATAAGAAATCCAAACTTAAAACAGTCGATGGGTGTGTTAGTATGGCCATCAACAAAAGCTTTCGAAGCAGTGATGATGACCATAAATCATCTTTAGTAAGATAAAAATCTATCCGGGGATGCATAATTTGAAATATGAATCCCACCTAGTTTTTTTATCCACTGTTACATTTTTTGCAATCTAATCTTCTTGGAAATGAAAACACATCATGATCCGCCAAGAGTTTTGCATCGATTCACCAATGTAATAGAGGGGAGGAGCACTATCATCATTTTTTAGGAGATTATCCAAACCCTTTCTAATTTCCTTGAATACCCATTTATATAATTTTCATCCAATGGTCACCGGATTTGAACATCATGTACCCTTTCATTTTTTATCATGCTTAGGTAAAATGCCCAATTATAAACTCAAAATTCGTCTCATATTTCCAATCTGATTCCCCATTAAAAATTTATTTTATATGAAATTTAATATAAAATAAAATAATAATTTTTTTAACAGTTACATCCTTTGTGGAATTTTCTACAGAAGGCCCACACTAAAAAAGTTTTGTCCCACCTAGAGTAAACAACATTCTTCGGACTCGAATGTGCCCTTAGATTTATAATCCAAGGTACCTTTTTAGAGCCATACCATTTTTTCTATATGAAAAGTATAAAATATTCTTAATATTTTTGTATAATTTATATTGAGCATACTGGGCCTTGGAATTGCACGTCGTCTCTGCACCTTACTCTAGAAATATATGTAGAAGTATTCCAAAGTATTCCATGGAAAAACACTGTATGTACATCATTCCTCCTTTCAATCTCTTCTTCCTTGAAAACAAAGTCGAGTGAAACATCTCAGGATACTAATCTCACACATGGATCTACCCCTCCCAGGAACTCTACTACATGTTTCTATGCCACCACAGCTTGAAAACCAAGGGGATGGTCCATCCTCGTAAGGTATACTCATGTCGATGATGTGTGTAGGATGATGCATGTATCTCCTTATCTATGAAACATTGAAAATTTTATGAAACTTCTCCAACTGGGGGGGTAGGGAAAGGTGGAAAACAACATCCCCAACCCTTTGTATGATCTCTAATGGCCCAATGAACCATAGGGGTAGATTTCATCCCTAGATAAAAATCAAGACAGACGCCATCACTATATCCTCCAACACATGGATAATACACTCGGCCTACCCATCAGTTTGAGGGTGAAAGGATATACTCAACCATATTTGGATTCTTAATTCCTCTTATAAGACTCTTTACAATCATGACATAAACCATACATCACGATTAGAGACAATCGTAGAGTGTACCCCATGAAGGTGGATGATCTCCCACTTGTAAAACTACCCCAAACACTCCATCGAACACTACTCCTTGATATAAATGATGTACGATGACTTTGTGATTCATTGTACTATTACATAGATGGTGTCATGGTCCTTCTCTATGTATGTATGTATGGTGACAAAGACCATGGATATGTCTTCCCATCTCCACTCTGGGAATTCAAGAGGCTGCAACAACCTGTCAGATGTTGGTGCTCATCCTTCACCTACTGACAGGTGAGGCATCATGAGATGAACTCATATTTTATTCATCTCATTCCAGACCACCAAAACATCCAATAAATATCCCTATACATCTTCCCCACACTGGGGTGTACAACAAAGGGATAAGTTTGGAACTCTCTCATCACTTCCTCCCACATCACAATCAGAACCACTGTTTGTCCCTTAAACAAGGTCTTGTGATTCCCTCCTTCAGAATATCCTTTTGGAGTGTCACCTACGGATATATGATTCACACAATATCTCTTAGTCAATGTTTCACAACTAGTACTCTCTCACGTGTTCTATAAGCTAAGTTATTAACACCATCGTCTCAAGAAAAAATTTACTCTCTTTCCCTACTATAGTCAACTATAGGGAATATTACTACTCTAAAGCTTCTCACATTAGGTTATCCTTGGACTCGTTTATTAAATAATTTTCTTTAATGTTTACCTTACCTGGAGTATATAATATTTTAATGTAATACTCCAGTAGAAATCCCAACATGTATCACCACCTCATGTTCAGGTCTCTCTGAGTGAATACATACCTGAAACTCTGGTGGTCAGTGCAAACCACAAAGCGCTATCCTAGAAGGTAGTTTCACCCCACTCTCAAGGAAAAATACAAATATTTTTGGAACCAGTTAGTGAGTTTCCTAGATATTTTCATGGGGTCTCTATCACCTTGACTTGTACTTGATAACAACCATATCAAGGTTGAAAGTGTGCATGCAATGGTACCAATGAATAGGGTAGGTGAGTAAACCCATCAAACCACAATAAACTAGACACTGAAAGAACAAGGAATACCCAACATGTATTCACCTCTCATGGTTGGAGAGTAACCACAAACCAGACACTCCTCCACACCCACTAGTAGAATACCCCGTGAAAGGAGGTCAAGCAGAGAAACCCCACTAAAAATTCGAGGACCTACTCCAACACTCCACTGCACAACCCATCCATGAACTCACAAGTTAGAAGGAATCATACACCAAACCTTGATACTATCCTATTTGGGTGGCATTGACTATTTTGTCACAAAAATGCATCTCAGTGGGGGAAGGACCCATCTTCCTTGTGCATTCAAAGCTATGTCGAACAACACAGACACAGGGTTACATCGATTCCTCGCATCACCCCAGTAAAACCCCAATCAAGAAATAGGGATAACATAGTACCTCATATAGTGTCTAACATGTTATAAAAAAATTAGAAGAGGCATGGAGCATAAAACATATTATCTCATGCACTGCAGGATCATAGATGTCTATAACATGAAATTTTTGGAATCCCCAAACGCCAGATCCCTGAGCCTAACATGGGTTTCCCGATTGTGGTGGAAGGACATCGTAGCTTCATGAACTACCCACAAATTCTAATTATCCTCTTCTAGAACAACCTACATGGGTATCACCTTGTCCTAACCTATGAGATCCTTGATCATAGTGATTTCTCTATCGTGGCGGTCCATCTACCATATTCCTGGAATTATCAGCACATCTAGTCAAGCAGTCTCATTCCATGTGACATCTCCCATCACAAGCATAACACTGAACCTCCATGGGCTACTTGGATGTTGTGCATTATCCCATACCAAGTGCCTGAATCTCAGCATAGGGAGGTATCTCATGTCAAGGCCCCACCCATGGACATCTACTAACTGCGGCAAATGCCTCAACTCTGTTTCTCCAACCGCCAGTTCCAACTAACTAGCATCTCATTAACATAAATATCTCTGTCACAAGTGCTCACTCTAGCACATCAGTAATGGTGGGGATTCACAATGGTACTACAATGGAAAAAATATATCTATGAAGACTATACTCAAACTTTTGGTCTTGGAAGTAATAGTGACCGACCATGTCCAAAGAGTACCGAGTCAGGTCCACAAACCTAGATGAGAACTCTTCTGTCAACATCTGTCCCTATTGAGGATCTATAAGCTTATGAATCTGAATGGATCATTAGAAATAGAGGTAATACTTATCACTATAAAACTTCTAGAAGTCATCCCAAGAGAGTATTGAGTCATCATCAATCTGAGTAACCCGACTCCACCAACACCTAGCTACGCCATGGAATAGACTAGCTGCCAAAGCCATCATTTGATCAGTTGGTGCCTGACCAAGCCTAAAATGGTATACCACCAAATATATACAATCCTCTATTGTCTAATTATATGTCTCACTGTGAAACCTCAAAGGTATCTAATACTAGAAGTGGCAGAGTGCGCTTAGCCTGCACACATACTCAGCTTACTTCACTAGGGCTATCTAGTACTCAACGGGTGGAGTTGATGATACCTTCCCACCTAGAGGACGGGTGATTATATGATGGACCATGAACTAAGGCCTCATAGTTCACAGGGTCATCATCACAAAGAAGAGATAGTATGGTGGCTGGATGTCATTGGGAAGGCATCCTGAATTCATCAAGGTGTACTGTAGTCAAAACAGAATATATATATATATATATACACAATGATGAGGAGATGAATCAAGAAGTAAAGTCAAAGACTTATTCCTATATTATGTATGTACCAATATTCCCTACAACAAACTCCTATGCATGTCGAGTCGACAAGAAGGTAATCAGGGTCCTGGTGAATGGCTATGTTGGTCATTGTGCCATCACTAGACTCGCTGGACTAGGATCCTCTCTCTAGACATGATGACAATGTTTCCTTAAATCCCAAAAATTTCCTTTTAGGGGACATTTGAACAAAATCCCAAGGAACAAATTGAGAGGACATGTTTGGGATATACCTAACACTGAGAGGGGGGTGAATCAGTTTTGTGTATTTTTTTAAAACAATTCCTACTTTTATCCTTGTACATCTTGACCTGTTAGGATCTTTATTCTCTTATTCTCTTTTCCCTGTTGCATGTAATAATAGAAAGCAGTTAAAAAATTTACATTATATTTTTACAAGGTTCACCACTCAATAAGAGTACCTACGTCTTTTCCATGCATGGATATGACCAATGCATGGATTCTACACTATGATGTAATATGATATTATAGTGGAGTGGCTATGAAAATAGTCTTCTAGCCATTGTGAGTCCCTACACTTTAGAGGAGGGTGGGAAACAATCCTCTTCCCTGGAATGGTGATATCCTAGTCCAACTTGCATCCTCTAGCTAGTTCTTTATACTGCCTATGGAGACAGTATTCTTCCTTATTCAAATGGTAGGTTTACTCCTAGTATTCTTTAGTTCTCTTCACATGATTACTTGAAATGTTGTAGGAAAGAAATTTTTCCATCTATCCTTCTCTTCTTTTCTAGTGCAATACCAACTGCACTGGACTTCTTCTTTCATCTTCTTAGCGCAACAACCAACTTCACTAAAACTTATTCACTCTTCTTGGCTATAATCACATATACCAATGTGATTATTCAGGCACTGAATATTGGTTCACTTGGAATCATTTGAATAAATTATTTTCTTCTTGATCGTGTATGCATGTTATCATGCATATGACATTAGATTGAACCTCATGTATCCTTTCTTTCATCTTCTTATTTATACATGTGCACACACTTGTTTTTTATTCTTTATTTAAGTAACTTAATGTGTGCATGTGCATGCATGAAAGCATGAATTATCCTCTTCTTATTCTTGTGTGAAAACCCTTAATGAATATGGTTCCTTAAACACCCACACAAACACTCGGCCTCTTCCTCCACTTTATTTTATTTCTTTCTCTTGCACTAGGTTTGGGTGATTCTATGTGTTTCTTCAAACCCGAATGGGTGAAACCCTTTCTTTGTGTATGTTACTACTCAAGTACTATTCCTCCTCTTTCTCTTATTTTCTTCTCTTGAACTTAGTTAGGGAGTTTCCTTAGGTTTATATGCATGAATCATCATACCTGAATGGGTATAACCTTTCCTTTGTGGAAACTCCTTCTTCAAGCCCTCAGGCTTCTTCAAACAATGCACATGGGTGAATCCAACAAGTACTGCCCTTCATTATTCACTAAAACTCAAACTCCTAAAAAACAGGGATTGTAAACATGCGTATCTCAAAGTGTTATTCTTCACCTTATGAAACCAAGGTGGAATCAGGTTGTGTTATTCATTCAAGGATACACAGTTCATCTTTGTTCATGAGGTGCACAATTTTTCTTCATCGAAAAGCATGGTGAAAGAATATCTCAAGAACTGGCTCATGATGGCATGGCTTTCATGAATCACAATGAGGGTTTTTACAAAACCTATTGCATGTTCAGGTGATGGTTCTTCCCAAATAAATTAGATGGTGCATAGAACCTATCAAAGTCTTGTGGAAACACTTCTTCGCAATGCAGAAAGATCATGGGACTTCTGATTTCTCTTCATGGAATGATGCACAGGGAGATGCTCTATTTTTTGAAATAGGATCTCTCGGGTATGTGGGAGCAGAAAATATTCTTTTCTCAGGTTCCTCCTTTTACAGATGAGGGGAGAACCTTTTCCACTTTCAAATCCGCATATCTCCCATTAAGATCATATCATTTAATTCTCGAGATCTTTACCTTAAAGATTTCAAAATTGCAAGTCAAGGATAAGCCATGACTCATGGGTGATTCTTTTTTTCTGAACGTGGGCTCCTATCATAGTTCATAATGTTAAGATCACATGCACAATTCTCATTCATGAATCTTGCACGAATCCATGTGGCCTTGGAAACTCCATTTTCCTCAGCCGAACCTTATTCCTCAAGATATTTCATGTATGAAAGATATATATTTCATGTATGGTCTCGGTTAAATCAGATGATCACCATGCAAGAGATTTCATCATCAACACTCACCGAGAGTGCGACCATGGTGGATCAGCAGTGGCGACGGTGACCAGCGGCATCGGGTTACTCTCCATGTGATCAAAGGTTGAAGACGAGGCCACATCCGTTGGATCATTTTGGATTGATTTTGCACGGCCACGATTATAATGTAGGATATGGTATGACGTGTGTGGTCAAGATCTCTCACGAGATCAGATGAGCCGCCAGGATTTCCTCCGCATTTCTAAAACTCATCCCACATCTAAACTCACTGCAGTTTTCTTGCAGGTTATCAATCAACTCCTCTTGATAGATGCTCTGAATTCTCTTATCTCCCCTTCAGTGTTTCCCCACACTGGTTCTATGCGGGCGCGCTCTTAGTGCCCACTATGCACATCTCTGCGCATGGGTTGATCACCGTGTGTGTGCTCCTGCGGGCTTATATAGGGCCCGCACACACCTCTTGCGAGCTGGCTCACCCTAGGCTTCCCCATGGGAATGATTGACCCCTTGTGGTTTTGAATGTTCCTTAGGTTGAGGTTTGGGTAGCTAGCTCCTGGGCTAGCCCCATTTTTTTATGTAATCCAAAATATTTAAGTGAAAATCATCCTCATGCATGGCCACCTTAAAGGCCAAACAACTCATTATTCAAATTTCAATCCCATGCATCCCCTTCTTCACCATTTCTTTTTGGAACATGAATTTCAAAGAGCACTTTAATCATCTTTAATAGGATGTTACTTCAATGTTTTAAACAGTTAATCACACATGATACAAGTTCTTTGATCTTAGGTACAGCAGATCAATCGACTGATTTGAATTCTCCATTTCACTTAGGAGAGTGTCTTTAAACATAATTTCCATTTATTGACCTCATTAACAACAAATACAACTCTATTACTAAAGTGGTACCAAAAATATCCCCCTTTGTATTTGTTGTCAATAACAAAGGTTTTTCTTCTAAATGACTGTGTCAATGTGAGTCATCACTTCTTTCTCTCTCAAAATTTCATTTAACTTCTCTCCACCTTATTGACATGAAATACAAAGTTTAGGGGAAGATAGGTATCAATCCTTACTCAAGCAATGTGACATCAATCATTTCACTCTACATATACTTGGGTAATTATCAGTATATAAAAAATAGGATTTTATTTACACAATAGAGTTGTCCATTATCCATTGAATCATGATACCTTATGAGATAAGAACTCGTGAGGTTTTACTTGATGGGGTTTCCACTTTCATTCCAGAAATAGGATAGTAATTGTGATATGAAATAACCAACCTGAAACTCATGAACTCACTACAACAAATGGATAAAAAACATTCATCTATAAAAGGCAGGATATGTGACCTTGGAACACTTCCATTCTTCTTTTGTCACTGAGTAATTTTAGTTATCCCCCCTTTAAAAAATAATATTTATTTTGAGTAACCAAGGATGAGAGATTGAGAAATTATATACCTTTTCCAATGACATTACCTTCAAACAATCTTTAGAGTAATTGAATTTTATACCAACTGATGTTGATACAGATTGAGATAATGACTCTGGAGGCTTTTTTATATGTCTCCCCCTCAAGGGAACACTTCTCATCACTGAATCTTAGGTTCTCCCCCTAAGATCTTGCCTCAACTTCAATTCCCTTTATAATAAGAACAAATACAAAACACAAAGATATATGGGAATAAGGTGGATCCTCCAAGCTCCATCAATGTGAACAACAAGGTTGAGATGATCTTATCAACCTAGATGCTCTATTCTTCATACATTCACAACTGATATTCAATGCTGACTATGATTGTGTGGACCTCACTATTTCTTCCATATCATTGTGTGTGAATCTTCATTATTCAAGGGATTTTAGAGAACTTGAATCTCCAGGTGAAACATTCACATTTTTTAGGAATTCTTGTTGGGATGGAGTAAATTCCAAGAATCTTCTAATAGTATGACCAACCTTGTTGCACCTCACAAACAAAACTTCTTTGTCTTCATGTATAATCTTCGTTTTTCTTTTAGCACAAGTCATAGCATGTACATCTTCCATCATTCTCAATCTTTCCAAATATTCTGGCCAAACCACCAATATATCATTAGGGACTAAGGCATCAATATGGGATCTTCAACATGGATTCTTCTGAGTTGAATACCTATTAGAAGTTAATTTGGATGAACCACCCTGTTCCTTCATGGATTTAGAGTCCAAGGACTTCTCAACATTCCTCTTCAGAGTATTCTTGGGAGTGTTTTCTTTTCCAACATTCCATTGACTTCTTCTGAATAATGATTTTTTCATTCTTATCCAGCTCATGTGATCTTATTGTATTATCAGCTTTGGGTACCTCTTGAAATGAACATCCACCATTCATATGGAAACTCCTATTGCATACATCACAGATGTTATCTAACATTCCAAATCTGTTTACAGTATAAAAATGCTTCTGGATCTATGGATGTTGCTTCTACTTCTCTGGATTTCTCCCCCTTGATATGGGATTTCTATGTGCTTTTACATTTAAGGAGTTTTACCAAAAGTTAAGTGTGCAATTCCCAAATCTATTACAGCACCAACATTGACCAACAAACCTTGAAATATTCTCATCTTCTTTATAAGTTTGCTGAATCTTCTTATTGAATTATTGTTCTTTTTGTGGGGATCTATATTCCAAAGCTTTTCCCCTATCCACCATATCCATGGTGATATGTTTCTTCTCTCTTTTCTTCATCCATACTTGTTTAGAATCTTTATTCCAACCTTCACTTTTTGTAGAAACAATTTTAGAAAAATTATGACAAGTTGGTATGGATGGTACTTTTACTTTCTCAGCTACTTGTGATAGATCAATGAGTGAATCCATGATCTTCTTGTCACATGTTGGAGGTCTTCTGAGAGTATAATCCTTTAGTGAGCATTGATTACTAGCAGAAACTATTTCCTTCTTTTTTAGAGACACAATATGTTTCTTCTCAAGATTGGTCAACTCAACGTCCAATTATAGACATCTCATATTAAGGATGACTTCATGGTCTTCAGTCATATTCATCTTCTGTTCACAATACTTATTTAGTATTTCACCTTTATCTTTATATATCTTTACTTTGTTTTGAAACAATGTTTCATGTACTTTGTTCTTCTTGGAGTCTTCATCCAAATATACCTCCTTGAATTCATTGCTTCTTTTCAACTAATTTTCAAGTGTATAAATCTTCTCTTCTAGAGTCTTGTTAACTCCCTTATTTTCATAAATAGCTTTGATCCATTTTGAGAAACTTATTCAAATCCCATCTTTGTTGCTTCAAAGGCTCTAACCTATCTTGAGATCTTTAATCATTCAAGTTTTTTTGCTTGAAACCCTTTCCACAAAACATCAGTTTCTTCTTCCAACTGAGTGATATTTTCTTGCATGGATTGAAATACTCCACAAACCAAGGATGTAATATCTTCATGAATACCTTGCAGACTCATTATTAACTAATCAACTGATATTTCATGAGATTTTGTATATTAATCATAATGAGAATAATTACCAAATGTACTAACGCATACCTCCTTATCATTTTGGGTCAGAAGGTTATCCATATTCTTGGTGGAAACATGAGCCACCATCTCATAACTTTCCAAGTCTGGTGCGTCTTCAATTTCAGCCAAATATGGATAACTAGATCCTTAATCTTCTTTAGATAAGAGGGAATTTTTCTTCAACTTTATTTTCTCAATATTTTTTCATATTCATCATGGTCTTGTAGATATAGTCTTCTACTCAAAAATAACAGAATCTTTACTAAAATTTCACTTCATTGATAACTCAGGAAACAAGCTCAGGTCTTCAAAATAGAATAAATCCACTATAGAGAATCCAACAAAGGTGTAACTATCGCTCTGATACCAATTGAGAGGACAAGTTTGGGATATAGCTAACACTGACAGGGGGTGAATCAACGTTGGGTACTTTTTAAACTAGTTCTAACTATTATCCATATATCTCTTGACCTGTAAGGATCTTGATTCTTTTATTCTTTTTTCCCTGTAGCCTGCAATTATAGAAAGCATAAAGAATATGCACACTATATTTTTACAAGGATCACCACTCAATAAGAGTAGCTACATCCTTTCCATGCTTGTATTTGACTAGTGCATGGATTCTCCACTCTGATATGATATGATATTACAGTGGAGTGTCTAAGAAAGCAATCCTCTAGCCACTGTGAGTCCATACACATTAGAGGAGGGTGGAAAACAATCCTCTTCCCTGGATTGGTGATAGCCTAGTCCAAATTGCTGCCTCTAGCTGGTTCTTTATATTTCCTATGAAGATAGTCTTTTTCCTTCTTCAAAAGGTAGGTTCTACTCCTGGACTTATTTAGTGCTCTTCACTTGAATACTTGAAAAGTAGTTGGCAAGAAATTCTTCCTTATTTCCTTCTCTTCTTTTCTACTATAACAACAACTACACTAGACTTCTTCTTTCTTATTCTTAGTTCAACAACATACTGCACTAAAACTTATTCTCTCTTATTTGCTAGAAACACATATAAAGATGTGATTATTCAGGTAGAGAAGATCGATTCACTTTGTATCATCTGAATCAATTATTTTCTTTTTGGTCATGTATGCATGTGATCATGCATATGACATTAGATTGAACCTCTTCTTCCTTTTCTTTCTTCTTATTCTTTATATATGTGAACACACTTATTTTTTACTCTTTATTTATGTAACTTCATGTGTGCATGTGCATGCATGAAAGCATGCATTCTTCTCCTCTTCTTCTTGTGTAAAAACCCTTAATTAATATGGTTCTTTAAACACACACACACAGACTCTTCCTCCTCTTTCTTTTCTTTCGTCCTCTTGCACTAGGTTAGGGCGTTTGTGTGTGTTTCTTCAAACCAAAACGGGTGAAACCCTTTCTTTATGAAAGTCACTACTCAATGCCTCTTCCTACTCTTTCTCTTATTTTCTTCTCATGAACTTAGTTAGGGTGTTTCCTTAGGTTAACATGCATGATTCATCATACCCAAATGGGTATCACTCTTCCTTTCTGAAAAATCCTTCTTCAAGGCTTCGGGTTTCTTCAAACAATTCACATGGGTGCATGCAACAAGTACTACCCTTCCATTTTCACTAACACTTGAACTCCTGAAAACAATGGAATGTAAAAATTCATACCTCAAAGAGTTATTCTTCGCCTAATGAAACTAAGGTGGCCTCAGGTAGTATTATTAATTCAAGGATACACGGTTCTTCTTTGTCCATGAGGTGCACAATTTTTCCTCTTTGAAAAGAAAAAAGAGAGGATATCTCAATCACCAGCTCATGATGGCATGGATTTTGCGAAGCACCGTGAGGGTTTTTAAAAATCCTATCGTGTGTTCGGGTGTCAGTTCTTCAAAAAGAAATTCAAGGTTGTGTAGCACCTGTCGAAGACTAGTAGAAACTCTTCTTCACAGAGAAGAATGCTCAGGGGAATTTAGATTTCTCTTCACAGCATGATGCACAGGAAGATGCTCAACTTTTTAAAATAGGAGCTCTTGGGTATGTGGGAGCAACAAATCTTCTCTTCCCGGGTTCCTACTTTTATAGGCGAGGGTATAAACTCTTCCGCATTAAAATCTGTGTTTCTCCCATTATCATAGATGATTTGAATTCTTGTGATCTCTGTCTTCAAGATTTCAAAACCGTAGGTCAAGGATAATCCATAAGTCTCGGGTGTTTCCTTTTTCTGAATGTGGTATCCTATCTTCGTGAATAGAGTTAAGATCACATCCATAATTCTCGTGCATGAATCTTGAACAAATCCACGTGGCCTCAGCAACTCCGTTTTCCTTGGCCAAACCTTCTTCCTCATGATATTGCTTTCATGCAAGACATAGATTGCATACGTGGTCTCAGTTTGATCAGACGACCACCATGTAAGAGTTTTCATCATCAACACTGACCGAGAGTGCGACCATGGTGGATCGGTAGTGGTGATGGCGAGCAGCGGTATCGGGTTACTCTCTTTGTGATCAGAGGATTAAGATGAGTCCGCAGCTGCTTGATCGGCTCAGACTGATTTCAGACGACCACAATTATAATTCAGGATGCAGAATGAGGCGTGTGGTCAAGATATCTTGTGAGATCAGATGAGCGGCCAGGATTTCCTCCAGATTTTTAAAACTCGTCCCACATCAAAATGCACCATGGTTTGTTAATTGACTCCTCTCGACAGATGATCAGAATTCTCCACTCCCCCCTCTGGTGCCGTCCTACACCAGTTATCTGTGACCGTGCTTCTGCACCCACCTATGCCTCCTGCGTGCGTGCTCTTAGCACACACTATACACATCTCTACGCATCGGTTGATCACCATGTCCATGCTCCTATAGGATTATACACGGTCTGCACACGCCTCTTGCAAGCTGGGTCATCCTAGGATTCCCCATGTGCAGGGTCGACCCCCTGTGGTCCTGCATGTGCCTCGGGTTGAGGCTGGGGTAGCTATCTCATGGGCTGGCCCCATTTTTTTAAGGAAGTCCAAAAATGTAAGTGCAAATCATCCTCATGCAGGGCCACTTTAAAGTCCAAGCCTCTCCTTCTCCAAATGCCAATCCCATGAATCTCATTCTTCACCATTCCTTTTTGGAACTTGAATTCCAAAGAGCACTTCAATAACCCTTTAGAGGATGTCACTTCAATGTTTTAAACAATGTATCACACATGATACAAGTTATTTGAACTTAGGAGCAGCACATCAATCATCAAATTTTCATTCTCCATTTTACTTATGAGAGTGACTTTATCCATAATTTACATTCATTGACCTCATTGACAACAAATACAACTCCATTAGTAAAGTGGTCCCAATAAAAACGACCTATGATACAACTTTTTTATGACCCAACCCATGTTGGGGCCTGATCCACAACTACCCCAAGCTGTCCTCCATAGGCCAGGGTTGGAGACAATAAACAAAGGAAGAACGAACATAGGGAGGTCTTCACCAAATTACCTATACACACACAGCTAACTCAATGAAAAAGTGCATAGGGAAAGGAAAACAAGGTGAAAAACTACTATATATAAACCAAAAACATGGATCGTCCTCTAAATAGTACAATTACTAGTGTTGTAAAGTAAACTAAAAGAAAATAGAGGTAAAATAGAAGCCCAAACACAAAATTAAAATAGCTGGGATATCCCAACTCCTTGATCTCATGCTATGATCACCATACGTGGTCTAAGTATCCCATATCCCTAAACTCCTATAAAGTCAAAATCAACTTATCCATCATCTGCATATTTCACGATATGATCGAGAAAATCCCTAGCAGTGGTGATTATAAACATACTCAGTAGGACACACAAAAAGGTGAAGGGGGAGAAGTAAGAGATACAACTAAAGAGGAAAGAATTAGACAGAACAAGGTATAGTAAAGAGTACAACTCAACCCAACAAGATAGTGAAAACAGGCTTATCCAAACATAAAGATCTTGAAACTATGAGAAGTGGAACTTCTCATCGATTATTCGCTACCTATAGTAGGAGAGTAGAATCATCCAACCATGAGAATCTAGACAAGGATATCATGTGGCACACCCCATGCGCCTTTTCCTCTCCTGGAATGAGAGTATCCAGATGCCTAAAAAATAGTATATATATATATATTCTCATTCAAATAATCCCATATGATAGAGTAAGGTAATCTATATCTCTCAATTCATCCCACGAAAATAGTCACAAACAGTTCTAGGAGTAACCACCAACAAGGCCTAGTATCCCACATGTTTGACCTAAACATGCAAGTCAAAGGGACTCAATCTTCACACCTTGATACTATCCGCTTTGGGCAGAACTCTATCACCCTCATGGTTTTAGGCCACGTATCATAGACAAGTCTCAGTGGGGAAATCGTCCCTCTTCCTCACGAGTCCAAAGGTACATCAAATCACATCTCATCACTATGTTATATAGTTGAGAGTTCATGTCTCAATGTTGAGGAACCATGCCCAGCTCAACTTGAGGGTTCCAATATTTTCATTGGGTATATGTTCCCTAGTACATATGGGGGGATCATCAAAAGGAAGTTTATGGGCTCCCACTGCCTAGCCCCGTTAAGGTTAATCCACTGGAGGGTATTTCTTGGGAAACGTCGATGACGATTCCAACTTCCCAACCCCACTGAATGGTAGTACACTAGACGGTACCTGGAACATACATAAGGGAATCCAATGCCAGGCCCAGTTAGAGGGTAATCCCGGAACTACCATCGGGGAACCCATTGCCTCGCCCAGTAGGTGGGTAAGAACAAAACAGCTCTAGTCATCCATGTTGGATGATACCTCTCAGAAAGCATCGAGGAACTACACTAGAAATACCTATTAGATGGTAAGTCCAGGATACTCTGAATATATTGTATGACCACTTACATCATCGAGTGTCACCTCGTATATGTATCACACCTGGATCATTTGGAATTGCATCTCGTAAGCAAATACGGAGGGAACCACCATGTTCTGCGTGGTAAAACACTTAGGATAGGCTCCTCGCAAGCCAAAATCCTAGTTCAGAAGAAGAAGATAGAAGAGGTAGAAGCTTTCTAGTGAAGTACATGGTGCCAATAGGGCCCACATGATGTATGACCCTACCTCATCACCTAATCATGTACCTAGCCATACTGAGGTACTAAATTGTCAACAAGTACCCATTGGTGTTTTACTGTACTCCCAGAGTATATGGATCCTCTATCCAAAAGGATGACGAGTGCACGATGATTATTGTTGTCCCAGAAAGAGAAACATTATTTTACTAGAATTCCACCAAAAATTGCCTGGGATAACCAAACAGATCACACTATTGTGATCCTTGCGTAAAAGTGCACAAGATCAACTATTCATTCACCTAAATCAGACATCCAGTAAAGAAACAACATTCCACCACACTATGGACAAAAAGTGCCTTATGGGGCCCATGTTTTGATCCTAAAACATACCATATAGACCATACCATTGCGATCCTCACATAAAAAACATGATTTACAATACATTTTTCTAAAACAGATACCAAAGGAAAAGGTAACATTTCTCTACAAACGCCTAAACTTGGCCTCATGGGGCCCACACCTCCATTTTAGTTTAGGTTCCAAAAATTGTACATGAAATATATACCTTAATTTCAAGGTCACGATACTGCAAATGGTGCATCAATCAGATGTCATACATGGGATATACACCAATACAAGATTTCCAAATATTAATAATTATATGACTATTATTATATATCGATGTTTCGCACAACTAAGTCACAATATTGGGATATAAAATTCCAAATATGACCTCAAAAGGTCCTCCTCAAAGATAGTACCTTGTTTTCACATATGTAAAGTAAAACAAATGCCTGGTTTAGAAGATATAGTGGTTTAATGTTCCATCGGCCCGAAGGCCTGCCTAGCCTGGCCCATTCTGGCAGGCATGACCAGCTTCCTCTTCCCACCTCACTAGCCCACACCACCAGACCAATCCACTGGCCCACCTCACCTATACACATTTTCAGCCTACTCTAGATGCCTACTAGTCTCTACACATCATGCATGGCCCAAGCACCACTTGGTCGGTCGAGCCACCTGCTCCGGTGGATTCTATGGCCACCGCCCACCGAAGACCTTCGGGGACTACCATGTGTTGGTAGTCTTTCTACATACCATTGAGACTACCACATTTTCACAAACATTGATTCGATATGAGATCTTTGTTCCTCGATATAATATCTTCGTAGGCACATGCTTCGCTAGACGATTCATCACCATTTCAACGTGACAAAAAGTAGGCATTGTTTCAGCTCACCATTGCACCTCCTCTGGTGCCTAAAACACAAAATTTTCATAGATTCATAATCCTTGGATCATGAACTTCATAGATCTTCTATTTTCTAGAATATTGTATTTATTTTTAATGTGTTAAAAATTTTATCAACAAATAACGTTATGAACGGGTAAAGAACATAAAGAACGAGAATAGAACATGATGAACGAGAAATCCAGACAAAAAATGGTTGATGGTTATGTCAGTATAGCCATTGAAAAAGGTTTTCAATACAGTAATTATGACCATAAATAAACTTTACCAACTATTTCCGATGCATTCTTTGGGGCTCACAAAGCCATCACATAGAGGATGAGGGACGTGACCTTTTTGTTTCCCCGCATTCCCACTTTCCAAAGGTGGGAGACATTCACTCCTTATTCAAGGATGTCTGCTCCTTGATTGAAATGGGATAATGGGATGTTGTTTACTCCTTCCATGGTTTCCTCCTCGAAAGTCATCCCCTTGTTCGGGTCTCCCTTATAAACTTAAGACGTTGTTCATGAAACTCTTCCTGGCACCATATCTTTATGGACACTAGTTAATTATGATGCATTTGTCAGGACATTCCAAGGGGTCCAGTTAGGGCAGTAACCTTCGGTTAGGGGAGTAGTCATGTGGGTAATCACTGGAATGTCTGGACATTGGGGGATTGGCATGTCTGTATTATGTCCCTTATTATAGGGCTTCTTGAGGGTGCAGAAGCCCGAGGAATCCCAGATCGAACACGGGGAATCATATTCCATGGGAACGTATCTGGGGTTTTCCTCATATTAACATGTTTAACATGGGTTATACCGCAAGTTTAACATCCATCAGAGATAGATCAGGATGATTGGAACACTCACTAGAGTGGATCAGATGGATGAACCCCCTGGAGGGAACACCGATATTGGGGCCAACACGTGGGTGGCTTCCTGAATGCTGTTAGTGGGAGCAGGGAATGGGGTGGCATGATCCCACCGGGATGTTGAATCCTGGGTATGAATTAGGATGGATGATGGAGGTTTGAAAGGATTGTATGGGGGGTGAGATGGAACCGTCATGAGGATGACGATGGTTTTTGGCTTCAGCCTCGAAGAGACTTCATACAAATCCCCGTGTTAGGGAATCAAAGTCCACGCAGTTCATCTGATGATGGATTGCAACCCATTGGGTCTCAACGGCCTACCACTGCATGAGGTCACAATAGATTACCACTGGATGAGGTCACAATGGCTTACCGCTGGATGATTTCACAATGGATTACCAATGGATGGAGGTCCACAACTTAATGTCATGTGGGACGGGGGTGAACCGATGTGAAGAGGGTCGAAACCGCTGGGTGTGGGGTTTCAACCTCACAAAGTCTTAATACGTACCATGCCTTGACATGGATCAAATTCTTTATAGTTTGGATGGAAAGGGGCTTACACTCTAGGCTGCCCATGGTGTTGGTGAACCAATGCGAAGGAGGATGGAATGACTGGTGGTGGGCTTGAACCTCGTGGAGGATTCCTACATTCCATGCCCTGACATGGATCAAAGTCCTTGTAGTTTGGATAGGTGGTTGTCGAACCAACGTGAAGGAGGACCTGGGGTCTAATGATGGTGGGCTTGACCCTCGTGGAGGATTCCTATGTACCCCACCTTGGCAAGAATCAAAGACCACGTAGTTTAGATATGGGGGCTTGGTGCAAAAACATGAAGATGGTCGGGACCAATGGGTGTTGGGATTGAACCTTAAGGAGGCTTCCTACGTACCCTGCCTTGGCAAGGATCAAATTCCTCATAGTTCGGATGGTGGCATTTAAGGCTTACGCTCTGAGGAGGCCCAAGGTGTTGGTGAACCGATGTAAAGATGGTCGGAACGAGTAGGTTTTGGTCTTCAACCTCATATAGGCTTCATACGTACCATGCCTTAGCAATGATCAAAAACCTCATAGTTCATGTGGTAATGGTGTGTGGGGATTTCACTCTAGGTAGCCCAAGGTGTTGATGAACTGACGTGAAGATGATCAGAGCGACCGAGTGGTGGGTTGAACCTCATGGAGGCTTCCTACGTACCATGCCTTGACATGGATCAATGTCCTCATAGTTCGGATGAATGTGGGCTGAAACCTCATTGAGGATTCATACGTACCATGCCTTTACATGGATCAAAGTCCTCATATTTCGGATGGGTGGTCGGTGAACCAATGTGAAAGAGGTCCTGGGGTCCAATGATGGTGGGATAGAACCTCATTGAGGCTTCTTACGTACCCCACCATGGCAAGGATCAAAGACCATGTAGTTTGGATATGGTTGTGGGGCTTACACTCTAGGCTGCCCAAGGTGTTTTTCATGGTTTGTGTTCACTCTAAGCCCACATCAATCATGCTCGGTGAGAGAAACAAGAGATAGCAGAGACCTGACGATCACGTCGCAGAAGGTGAATCTATGGGAAATGAAGTGGGTCTTACCTGTTGAGCGGACTAGGGAGAGAAATATTGGGACTTACTCCGAGGTGGAGGCCCGATGGTGACAAAGGGGAGTGGGAGAGGGACATGGGACTGATGAATGGAGGATCCCCATTTCCTACCATGCCCTTTTCTAGACCTAGGGATCGTAGATAAAAGGAGGGGAAGGAATGCTGCCTCCTGGAAGAAAGCGAGGGGCTTACATCGAGATGGTTTCCCTTCCCCCCAGACAAATTACCCTCCCAAAAGGAGGATATCATCCCTTGTGGAAGCTAGGGGGTGTGGAGAATGTCCAGGGTGGGGGAACCCCATGTGCGAGGCATGGGGAGAGGTCACAGTTTAATGTCATGTGCTGAGGATGATGGTTCTTGGCAATTTAACGTCCTACAGCTCAGACGAGGTGGGTTTGCTCCACACCCCTGAGCTTAAATAACGGTTTCCCTATGGTCCATGTGGAAGGGAAGGCATCAGCAATGCCGTGGAGAGGGGGTGTCAGGGAGAAAACCATCGAGGGTCCCACATTAGCATGGCTATGCAAAGAAACAATATCCATTAGCGTGCCTATGTAAAGAAGAATATGGAGAAGCAATGCAATGGGGGATATCGTCCAGGGGACATTGAAGTCACATTGTGCAAACCTGGTGGGCGGCACAGGAAAATAAATTACCAAGAAGAGGGGTCCATAGGTAGGGGTCTTGTGAAGCTCTCTTGCTCCACATGGCAGAGGGAACTTGTGAAGGGGTGTGATTCATGAAGTGGGGTGCCTTATCCTAAGCATGGGGTTGAGGTGAATATGTGAGGTTCTTCGTGAAGTGGAAAGGAATTCCTGGAGCACTGCCTCACGGAAAAAAGGTCCCTCATAATGCAAAATGTCGTGAAGCAATGAGCTTCACGAAGTACAGTGACCCTGCCTTAGCATGTGGATCATGTGTACATGAAGGGTGTTTCACGAAGCATAAACACTTCACGATGACTTGGGTCCCCTTGAGGATCCCCTTCCTTTGTGAAGGACCTCAGGCTTCAGAAAAGGAATCCCTCTTGGAAGAGGGGATCAAAATGAGACAAAGGGGAGGCACTTCGCTGAGCAGAAGTACATCACACAGTTCATGGTTCACTGATCAGAAGGATGCTTCGTGATTCGGGAGCTGGGAAGTCGAAAGGTCGGATTTTCCATCTATTGGGCTTCGGGGGATCCTGGTATTTATAGGCATGAGGCACTGTGAATTGGAGCTTACATAGCATGAAGAGGGACTTGGTGGCTTCATGGAGGGCACGTGAATGCCAATTGTGGTCACGGATTGTCCCACCTCCTAGCTTCACAGTGGGATCACGAATGACAAATGGGTTCACGCGGTGTCCCGCCTCCTTGCTTCATGGCGAGCTCACGAACATCAAATGCGGTCGGGGAGCATCCAGCCTCCTTGCTTCGCGATGATCTCATGAAAGTAAAATGTGGTCATAGAGTTCCCCTCCTCCTTGCTTCGTGGGGGGCTCGCGAACGTCAAATGTGTTCGCGGATCGTCCCACATCCTTTCTTTGTGTCGGCCGCAGTGCTGGGGGACTCCGTGAAATAGCATCGCGAGGCAGTCAACAGTTCCTTATTTTTGGTTTCTTTTTTATCCCAAATTATGGCACCAACAAATTCCCCCCTCAGACATGGATCCATGGAGAGATCAAGGATTGAAGAATGAGGTTAATCGCCAAAATAATTGGCCGTCTGTGATGTTGTCTCCTGAAGAGGGCCCGTGAGGTGGATAAGGGATGCGCAGGCCGAGCATGCCGCAAAGCTCCAAAGTACATTGCCTATAAGTAGGGGTGTTTCCATATATTTTGTCCTTTCCCTTCTCCCCGAATTTTTCCTTTCCGATCTTGATTTGTGAAGCTTCACATACTTCATGAGTTTCCTATGTGATTCGAGTCCTCACGGCGTATAGCGAGTCCTCGAATCCGTGTTTGTGCTCCATGACCTGACGTTTGAATGACTAAGTGGCACCTGGCGAATAGTCTTCACGAATATTCTTCATGAACATTCTCTATGAACGAGCTTCGCAAACCAACCTGAAAATCATCCAAGTTCCAGAACTGAATGGCCCAACAAGATGCTTCCCAGGGGGTCCATGCAGATGCCTCTTGGAGGGACGATATTGCAAACAGTCTGGGGCTAGGAGAGTCAGTCTGTAGCCACTCCAACCATAGTTAATTGTTGGAGCTGCTATTAGAGAGTCAGAAGAACTACCTATTGTGTAGGAGGTTTCCCTTGCATGGCTTCAGGATGTGGGATGAAGTATTCATCCTTGAAGCAAGTAGGGATGAGCCAACATACTGGTTTAGGAGCACGTTGTTCCTGTGGTGATGGTTCAGGGTGCCCGATGGTGATGCCCGGGAGGACTTCACGCCTGTCATTGTCGACTGCTTATATAACCATCTGAACAATGTCTATGGGAAGGAATTTCAGCTGGAGACATCACTTCCTCTGTAAAGAAATATCCTCAAGGTGGTGCTGGGGAACCTAAAGAAGGGGTGGTCTGAGAAATGGGACCTGTGTTAGGGCAGTAATTTCACAGATGATTGGGCCTGAGATTACTTGGTAAGAACCTCGTAAGATGAGTTCGGATCCGAGCTGAGAAGATTGGGCCTATATGAGACATCATGGGCTTCCCAGTTCCACATCTACCAGTCGAAGAAGCTAATGTCGGAGCTATGGATCCAGTCATCACCAGGGACCAATACCTTCCTTTTGCATCATGGGGAGGTCAACATCAGCTTATGGGACATGCATCAGATCTCTGAGGTCCTGATACTGGGGGAGATGTATGACGAATTCCTCCTTGCTATGGGTGTGTGGGATGATCTGTAACAGATGTTGTGTCTAGCGATGTAATTGACAGAGCTCGTGCCCGGGGAGTACAAGGAGGCGGTGATGGATGTCCCCTCCAAGAATTGGTTCAAAAAGTTTCTAAACTTCCCAGTAGACCTTCAGTTCCTAGAGAGACCTCGAACATGCCCAAAGGGGGCCTGGAGTAAGGAACACTCGTACTGGCGGCTGTTGGAGAATAGATAGTGGAAGACCTGAGGGTTCAATTTCAGCACTGAGAAATAGCCAATAGTCAGGTTGGCAGCCTTCATCACATATCTCATCTGTGGTTGGATCCTACTAGTGAGGGATACCAACATGGGAGTGTGACCAAGAACATTCATCATGGCATCCACATTGGAGATAGGAGGGAGGGTCAACCTAGGGATCCCAATGCTCTCCAAGTTGTTCAAAATGTTGTGGCACATCAGCGAGGGGAAGAGGCCACATAGGGTATGCAAGTAATTCCACATTCTATATGGGTTAATTAAGGTGCACATCAGGGGGATCTATGAGTATTCGAACCCCATCTCACCTCCAGGGTCAAACTTCTGCCCATCGATCCTGAATGCTGCAGGGATATTTTTAACCAAGCTGACAGCACCATCAGTTTTGAACCGGGTGTGGAGGGTGGAGGAATTCAATTTCCATCTATTTATGATGCCGAATAGGGACTTCATGAATGACGGTCGGGGAATGGAAGAGCATAGGGCCTACATCTTGGCCTTTCGAGGTGGAGTCTTGGTGGCCAGGGTGGACCGCAAGCATCTCTGTTAGCCATACACCCCACACCGGTTTGCAAGGAAATTCCAATGCCTACAGCGACTCACCCTACAGGTCTATTTGGAGGTGTGTCATGACGAGCACCCATGTGTGATGAGGAAAATGTGGCTCATGTTCACACGGTAATATGGGAAGATGCGTAATGAACTACCTCCACCAACCACCATCCTTAGGCTGATAAAGGAATGTGCCCAGAGCTAGGAGGTAGCCTACCCGGGGGAGATGTTGAAGCGGCCAACCACTCTAGTCGGTGATGGTGAGCCTTCCCAACCTCGGGGCTATGGCAGGATGGCGTCAAGGTCATGCCATATTGGCGGGGTTCATGTAGTGGCATCAACCTCACCATTTTAGGGGGAAGTAGTGGTAGCAGATCCGGAAGTAGCTGCGGACCCGGTGGTCCCAAGAAAATAGAGTCATCTGGAGGGGCGACCACTAAGAGGATTCCGTAAGATTTCTACTCAAGCCTCGGGGAAACGACTGTGCCTTATTGACATGCCTGATAATTTTGTCTTCCTGGAGGACTAGGACATCTGGGAAGTCAACTGTCAATTCCTCAGACCATCCGAGTTATGGCAGCACCTTAACTGCCTTGGGATGGGCTTTCCAGGGATTGGCCCTGTTAGAGCAGTTTTTGAAGTATCCCAGGTGGAGGCGGAGTAATACATGGCCGAATTAGAAGAGATTATCCACTTCTGGGGTGCCTTGCTCTCGATGAATGACCGGTTCAGGGTGTTGTTGGATCATAGAGTCCCCCTGGAACTGTCATCTGCTAACTTGAGAGAGTGCTTCCCTCTTCTGGAAAAATTGAATGAGTCCTCCTCGGGAGACGAGGCCGATAGAGGGAGTCCCATGGAGGTGGGTGAAGTTGGGGATCAGTCCTCGGATCTCGAATATTTTTTGGAGGCCCTCAAGGTAAAATCCTCGTTTCCTTCATCAAGTACTGCTCTTAGGTTACTCTAGATTCTTTATTGGACTCTATACTGTGTTGGAGGACCTTGTGCATAGACCTCGTTCTCACCCCTCAGTGGGTGAAGACACGGGACCTTCGGGATCCACACCTGTGGCCGCATCAAATTCCATATCTAGCGGGGCTAATACACTTGAGGCAGGTCCCCCAGAGTCTCCAGATCTACCAAACATATACAGGGGGGAATCTTGGGGTCTTGATGATGTCGGCCCAAGAGAGAGACTAGGGATTTGACCTCTGTAAGTCTTCTCTACCGAATTTACGACTGCCATCCCCTGACCAAGTTAACTGACATTCATGTCCCCCTTTTTTTGCATGTACAGTCCTTCAATTGGCCTGGGCCACTACGGTGAATTTGTTCAGGACTTCTGGTAGCACTTTTCCCAGAGGCCTTCCAATTGTCGTGGAGGTGGACATCTAGCCTAACTGAACTGCAACACTCCCAATCGCTGGTGGAGATGATAGTGGGACAACGCCTAAGGTTATTGAGCTGGGATCTGATGATGAGGATCAACCAGACAGTTCAGGACCCACCACGCCTGATCCAATGCTAGATGTGGACCTGACTAAGGAGTTACTGGGGGCATTCCCTGCATACAAGCCTGCCAACCATGCCGAATGGGATGAGACGGCCTCTGACGAAGAGGACATCAAGATAGTCTGTCGCTGATCATGGAAGTTGATCATGCGCTTCATCAATGACACCCCCAAGCACTATGGTTGGATGAGATGGACATAATTCACTATCGACTATGCGAACTATGTGCTGGGGGAGTGGATGCCCAGCATCCTCACATGCTCACCCAAAATCTTATAGAGGAAAATATTTAGGATTACGATCGTGGCCTTAGTGTAGGATAATTGTGGAGGAAGGCTGTAAATATCAAGATGTTTCAGGAGGCTAAATATGATGTCCTACGACTGCAGAATTGGGTGGACAAGCACTAGACCTCCCTCAACGTGAAATCTGAGTTAATATTGAGATTGAAGGCCCAGCTGGAAGAAGCCGAAGAGGGCCTACGTCGAGCCTCTGAAGAGATGACCGCCATACGGGCCGATGTGGAGTAGGCCCAGATTATGGCAAATTAATTGTTCCCTCTCGTTGTCGAGGAGGAGCTGAAGCTGAACAGGCAGCAGTAACTCTTGGATGCCACCTGCCGGAGGGTGGCGGAGCTTCAACGCTCTTTTGACATGGTCAACCTGTCCATGGGGGGAATCAACCCTTAGGTAGTGTAATGATTACAAGACCTCGAACATACTTTCAGGATTTAATTGTTTAGTTCCATAGAAATCATGAGTTATGTTGTTTTACATTGGTTTATTGCATCCTCGTGATGTTCGCAGGGCGTCCAGCGATCATTCCCTAAGCTCATGTGGGTCAGGACCAATGTGAGAAAAAAGGGATGACCACATTATCATCCAAACGTAGGAGTGAAAACCAAGATTCGAGCATCTGAGGTTCGAACAACCGGTCCAGATTTCCAGGAGGAAAGAGGAGAGACCAGACTAAAGAATGAAGCTCCCGGAACAGCTGAATTACTGTTTTCCCAGTGTGCTCTTGTGCACGAATGGGGTAATGCCAAGGGTTCTAGAATCAATCCAAATAGATGGGAATGAGAGGTGTGAATCACGATACCTAGGATTCGGAACATTGTGTGGGTGGCATGAAAATAAAGAATAATTTTTGACCACATTCAAAACACAGTGTCCTTATGGTATTAGCCTGGAGTGGAGATATCAAACGAGGGCCGACCAATGACCATGTTCGATACACATGGCCTGACTCAAAATGCCATCTGTTTGTCTTCTAGAACGTTGTCCCAGGACAATAGGCGGTCCATAGGCCGAGCATCCATACTCTTAGGGGGTTTCTCTAGACGTGAAATAGGATTAGGGTCCGAATAAGGGGAACAAAAAGTGTGGAATGTGGAGTGATGGTTTGTTCGAATATAATCCAACACTCTCAAAATTACTCCAACGTGGTGGAAAAATATTAGATGGGCGCATCGGTTTGATCATGGATCATTCGTTCTCTTTTAGACCGGACCTCTCTGGCGAGGGTGCTTCCACTTCCCAATATCATCTTGGGGAATCCCTAACTTGTTCAGGAAAAAATTGCAGTTACATGGATCATCAAAAGGGGTCAGGCTAAGGGTCGGAAATGCGGAGGAACATGATTTATGATTCCTAGGGCTGGACAAGAGGTGAAATGCCTAGGTGTCCCAATGTATCCCATGAGGCTGGGAATCTAGCTATAAGTAGTTCTGGAAGCACCTTTTATTGTCATGCGGGATGATGAAAAGCCTGGCTATGCTGGTGTTCATCCTACCAAAACTACTAAGCCCACGTGATTCATGCTCGATGTGGGAAAAAAGAAGTATTAGTGGGAATTTACTAACATAAGAAGGAACAGGTTAGGGTGAAGGTACACTCGATGAATGACGGCCCAATGATGCTAAAACTTCCAAGTAGCGCACCTAGATGCGCGAATAAGTAGAGCCGAATATGTTGGGATTCCACTTGAACATGAGGAAGTGGAGATGCGTGAATTATGATGCTCAAAATCTGGATCACAATGACAGTGGCATGACAATGAGGGATAAATGTTCACTGTGTTCAAAACACTGTATCCATATTGTGTTATCCTAGAATGGGGATAGACAAATGAGGGTCGACTGTTGACCGTGTCTGAAACACAGGACCTGTCGCAAATGTCATCTGAGATTCTTGGGGATGTTGGACCCAAATGGTAAGAAAGCCCTTAGTCCTAGAATCCATGCCATATGGGGTTCATTTTGGATGTGGAAGAGGATGAGGATCCAAAGAGAGAGATCACGAAGCTTAGAAATTGGATGAGGGGAATGTCCCCATGATAATTCCAAACATAGGGCTCCATGTTGAAACACATATGAATAGGACAATGATACATATTTGATAGAGGGAGTTGAGTCTCTTCCCATAGGGAGATCTTAGTTTAGGGTTGTATAATTCAAACCATGGTTGGCAGGAAACATGAGAGACACATAGTGAGTTAATTAAAAAACCCGATGTGGATGTGAACCTGGGGTTCTGACCACCACGTGTTCCCTAGGACGGTTTTAGGTTAGAGGACTGAAAACGAAAGTTATGCTAGGCCCAAGGCAAGATACACAGACTTTCCTACATACCACATGAGGATGGGGATCAAGATTCACATAGTTCTAAGGGTGGCAAGTCCAAGAATCGCCACCAGAATTAAGCCATATGTAGTCTTTGAAAAATGGCATGGTGTGTGACCAATAGCAAACATGGTGTCTCCTTGAGTAAGGACATCACGATGTAGTGTCGTTTTTCTCCGTGCGGCCCAGACGATAATTCCATAGTTTAGGGTCATGTTATGGGACCAAAGGGGCAACGTGCGTGGTAAAATAAAACATACCTGACATGAACGAGGACCCGAAGTCCATATTACGACACCGTATGCAATTTCGAGAAAGGAACGTCCAGCCAAGGGGCCCAAATAGGGGTAAGAGGGTAAGGGGCAGGAGAAACTAGCTCCCAATTGAGCTAGACCTGAAAATGAGACATCTGGGTGATCCTACATATCCCATAAGGATGGTAATAAAGATATACATAGTTTTGTAAAGGGGAAATATGAAACGATCTTATTTTAGGGTCCTGGAACTCGGACCATAGGGAAGAAGAACTATCCCAAGTAAAGGCATAATTTAATGAAATCCCTAAGGCTAAGTGAGTTGAAATCAGTGTAAGAAATAATGGAAGATACAGTATTCGAAATACACGAGCTGAAAGGAAAGGGGAACCCACGAATCCCTGACCGATCACCTTATCGCGGATATTCCTTCCCAACGTGCGGATGCGCACTGAGGAATAGAACTAAGAGTTTTGAAGTTCTACATTGACATGATGAGGTGGAGAAGCATGTGAATCATGTAACTGACATTTTGAGATTAAAGGGGTAGGCATGATGATGGAGGATGAGTGTTGACCATTTTTGAAACACAACATCCATATCACATTAGCTTATAATGGGAACAATTGATGAGCATCGACCACTGACCATATTCGCAATGTGGGATTTGTATCGGCTTGTTGCTCAACATCCTCGAGGGAATTGGCCCAATGTGGTAGGAGAGACCTCAAGCCTAGAATCCATGTCATTAGAGGGCCCTTCTGGATGGAAAAGGTGATGGAAGCCCTAATGAAGGGGAACAAAAAGCCTAAGGAACAGATGAAAGCATGTTCAAGTTGAGTCTGACATTCCTGGCATTAAACCAAAGTACCATTGGGCACATTGGTGAATCACTGAAGAGGATCGGGGGTCTCATCTTGAGAGTGGCCGATTTGAACTGAAAAGGATAGCACCATGGGATAGAGAACCCTCACGAGGAAGAGGTACATGGTGTGTTTGTTACAAATCTAACTTGAACGAGGACATAATTCTGTGCCACACCATATATCCCTTTCAGGGAAGAATACAGTCCAAGGAGCCAAGATGGGGCTAGACATGAAGCAGAGATGCTCAGGTGGTCTTACGCATCCCATAAGGACGGAAATCAAGCCATACGTAGTTCTAGAACTCCACATAGGGGTAGGATACCCTAATGAGGGGGTGTCCAGAATGGCTGGTAACCCAACGTGAATGAGTACATAATCCCATACCACACTGTACAATCTCATAAGAGAACCTGGGCTAGGGGGCCTGAAAAGGCCAAGGGGCTTGAGGCGGGGCCTCGGTCTGGAAGGCAATACCATTTTGCAGTTTATCGTCTTGAAGTGAGGATGAATAGGGGAGTAGATGTCCCACGCAAGGGAGGTATACGACACGGCCAATAGCCCAATGTGAATGAGGACATAATCCCATACCACACCGTACACTCCCGGTAAGGGATTGGGCCGGGGCCTGAGATGGCCAAGGGGCCTGAGGCTGAGTCTCGTTCAAGAAGGCCTAACCAGTTTGTAGTTTAACGTCTTGTAGTGAGGAAAAAAATTATCTCATCCGGGGATTTGTATGTCATGAAGAGTAACCCGATGTGAATGAGGACATAATCTCATACCACACCGTACAATCCCATAAGAGAGAACCTGGGCTGGGTGCCCAAAAAAGCCAATGGCCCTAAGTCTAGGCCTTGGATGGAAAATCCATACACCCTATTGTATGATTACTGCCTCATCACAGCTCCTAGGCCCACGTGGGCTGTGCTAAGTGTGGGAATCAAGGAGTCGGTCTTAGCTCCCCCTCTCATACGGGGCCTGATAGCTGGCATTTCCTGAAGGGAGTTCCTCGCATGGAGATACAATGAGGCAGAATGAACCACTACACTCAATGTTTGGGACATCATAGGGTGGTCCTAATGATCCAGGACAGCTGTTGCATATGTTCGAAACACAGCGTCCCTATTGTGACCTGAAATGGGAGCAAAAAATGAGGATCCACTACTGACCATATTCAAACTGCAGGAATTGTATCGGCTTGTTGCACAACATCCTTGAGGGTGTTGGCACGAAGTGGTAGGAGAACCCTTAGGCCTTGTATCCATGCCATCTGGGGGCCCATCTGGATGGGGAAGATGATGGAGTCCCAGTTAAAGGAGTGGGTGAAGCATATTTGTACCCATCTATGAAAGAGGATAACGTCTCTTGGGACCGGGAAAAATGGCCGGATCGAGGTTATCTTGAGATGAATTAGGGAAAAAGTATGCACCCCACCATATGTCTTGACCTGAGGGGAAGACTCTGGATTTTGGGATGGTCCAACAAATGAAAGTTCTGGGCGTTCCTACATATCCCATAAGGATGGAAATCAAGCCATACATAGTTTTTGAAGGCCATACAGTTTAACGTCATGTGGTGAGGATGTGGGAGAATAGAAGAACGAGGGAGAACATGGTGCAATCGTCACACCTCCCACATGAACGAGGCCATGGAGGCCTGCACTACCCCACATGAGGACCCTCTTAGAGGGTTATACCAAAGGGGGTAGTTGAAAAAGAGTGTTTTAAGATGGGGCTCAATATGGGGCATTTGAGAATTCTTATATATCCATTAAGAGTGGGAATCAAGACATACGTAGTTCTCAAAATGTAGTTTAATGTCATGTAGGGTGATACACAGTTTAAAGTCATGTAGGACTAGACAGTTTAAGGTCATGCGGGACCATGCAGTTTAAGGTCATGCGAGACCATTAGGCTTAGTCAAAGTATTGATTGAGGAATATGTCATTAGTGGGTGGAGTTAAACGCTCGCCATCCATGGTTACCAGGGAGTATGCTCCATTGGGGTAATCCCCATTGACTATGTAAGGTCCTTCCCAATTGGGCTCCAACTTTGGTAGTTTCCTTCCAGGGATCATTGGCGCTCAGATGGACAATACCAGGTTGCCTTGCAGAAAAGAGCGGACGCAAACCTTTTTGTTGAAGGCTCTATCTATCTTATTTTGATTCCTTTCCATATTGTGTAGGTCATAGAGCCTATTCTCGTCAAGTACATCCAACAAAGCCAGACGAATTTTTCCCACCATATCTGGCGCCTGTTAGTCATAGACTTCGGTGCGTAAAAACGGCACCTGGATCTCGATGGGCAGGACGGCCTCAGCTCCGCACACCAGGGAATATGGGGTCACCTGGGTGGAATTGCGAGTCGTCATCCGATAGGCCCAGAGGACATTGGGGAGCTTGTCCGGCCAACTCTTCTTGTTCTGACCAACCATTTTTTGCAAAATGTTATAGAGGGTTTTGTTGAATGCCTCGACCTTCCGATCTTCCTGCACGTGATAGCAGGAGGTATGGTTCAAACGGATGTTGTACTTTTCATACAATTTCTTCAGCTCTTCTGTTCATAAGTTGGTGTTGTTATCGGTGAGGACAGCGTGAGGGACTCCAAAACGGTGGATGTTGTTGGATCTCACGAAGTCAATGATAAAGTAGGTCTTGACCTCCTTGAGCGGAACTGCCTCTGGCCACTTGGAAATTAAATCTTTGGCGGTCAGGAAGAACCTGCATTGGTGAGTTGTCACCGGTAGATATGGTCCCATGACATCAAGTCCACAGACTAATAAGGTCCAAGAGTACTTGGTGGTGTGGAGAGGCTTCAGTGGCTGGTGCACAAAGTTAGCATGAACATGGCATGCATGGAACCTCCTTGAAAACTTGATACAATCATGAACCATAGAGGGCTAGAAGTACCCCAGTCTCCGAATCTGATGGGACAGCTTCGGCCCAGACTGGTGGGCACTGCAGGAGCCGGCATGAACCTTCAACATGACTTGAGAAATCTCGACTCCTTAGATGCAATGGAGGAGAACAACATTGAACTCGCACATGTAGATGATCTTCTCATGACTGGGACCACTTTGGATAGTAAACTGTAGCGCGTGGCATCGGATTTTCTCATGCCCAGCCCAATCAGATGAGAGGCACCCATTTTGGAGATTCTCAACAAAATGGGCTCTCCAGTCGGGTGCCGCTTCAACAGCTGTATCTGAAGAATCTAGGGTTCTTAAAGTGTAGGATCCGGTGGTAAGATGGCTTACTCACAGGCCGTCATCATCCTCTAGGGTGACATGGGATATGACTCTCTGGTGTTCCATGTGTATAATCTGATCATCCTACTCGGGTTTTGTATGTGATGCAGCCAGACCGGCCAGGGAATCGGCTCGATCATTCTGAGATCGAGGGACATTAGTATCTTCCGGCCGAGATGGAAACAGGGCCATTATCTTGAGGGTGCGCTCTGACAATGGTACAAGATCTGTATTTCTGACAACGTAGTAACCATTTATCTACTTGATTACTAGCTCGGAATCACCTTTCACATGCAAATGGGGTACATCGATCTCGAGGGCCAGCTCGAGGCTAATGATAAGAGCCTGATACTCTGCCTCATTGTTGGTGCAGCCTTCTGACAATAGGAATGAGTATGGAAGAACAACTTGTAACACCCCAGGTAAATAAAGAATATGACATTTTCATATTTATCCATATTTGTGAATAAAATATTGATATGACTTTAAAGGGGACGCTATGCTCGATGGAGTACCCAACACGCAGGAACGAGTTTCTTGGGAATCTTACGTTGCACTCTAATAATAAAATAATATTATTTTAAATGGCAGTTAACATGTAGCCGTTGTATTGGCGGGAATGGATAGAAATTACTAAAATATGATTATATATGTTTTTAAATGTGTTTACATTTATCCAATAAAAGATAAAGGCTTAAAATATGGAAAGAATTCAATTTTAGGCGTATATGCCCTAGTTTTCACTAAAGGTTCACTTATCGCCTTTTGATGGAGAACCGTCATTAAATATAGTTTTGTTCACTCTTATACATTCTATTGGACCAAATAAAACTCTTCTTTAGAATTGGGACATCAAAATTTACTTTGTGTAAATTTTTGGTATCTTTCCGATAAAGTTCAATTTTTCAATGAATAGTGTAAAATGTTGTATTTTAATTCCAAACCTCTTTTTAATCTAATTTATTTATATGATTAGATTATCTTTTGAATTGGTTTTAAAGTGAAATTAGAATATATTTTTACCATTAAATCCAATATTGGTCATTGGAATTAATTTCACTTTGAAATCCGACTTAAACTAGTATCAATCTTTTGATACTTATTGTTTCATAAAAACACGCTATTTGCTCTGACAGCGGGAATTAATTATTAAATTAATTAATGTGACTTATATGTTTTGAATTATGTAAAATAGACTTCATTTCTGAATTTGGAATATCAAATATATCTTAGGGTAAATTTTTGGTAATTTTCTGAAAAACTTCAATTTTTGATGAATAGTGAAACCACTAAGTTGTACTTATAAAGACTGATTTTCCGTTTAAATGAAATTTTTCCATCATTGTGTTTTGAATTTCAAAAATCCGACATACATGGTTGTCATTAAGAAGTAAAATGTGGTTCAATGGGATAAAAATAATTTTTTTGGTGAATAGTAACTTATTAAGTTCTTAATCGCGATTAGTGGTAATTCGGGTAGTTTAAGGTATAAATAATGCTTTAATAATATGAAATGACCTAGACACATGTCCCAACCTTATTGGTTGTGTCATGGCCGACCAAGACAATCCATGGGTCAACTTGGGGACCCCATGAAGACACTTTGTTTGGGAAATGACATAAATTACTTTTTATTTAATGTAAAAGTAAAAATGACACAAACATAATATGTTTTACGAAAACAATTTTTACATGGGGTTATAAAGATCATATTTTTTGATTATAAATATTAATTGGAAAGATAAAAAGATTTCCGACATCATAGTATTTTTTTTATAATTTTTAGACATTAAATAAATTAAATTATATATGACATAATAATGATGCAGCGATGACATTATTATTTGACGATTTAAATAAAATGGAAAGATAATGTAAAATCTATGAACTAAACATTTCAAAAACCAATTGGATGAGTGTATTTCGAACCCTTATCACCTTATCCACGAATTCTATCAATGTGGGACCTTTTAAAACCGAAACACATTTTCAAATAAAGTAATATTTCTTTACTTTCCAAAAGTACCCCTCCTCTCCTCTTATAAAAGGCCCCCACCTCTACCTCATTTCACACACTCCTCAAGCCTTTGGCTCGGCCAACCCCTGACCATTTACTCTCTCCACATCCCTCTCCTCATCCTATAGGATTCCCTTTGGGAAGAATCCTTTCAAAGAAAGCCTTTAGGCTCAAATCAAAATGAGTTACACTTTTAAAGGTAATTCATTCTCTCATGTTCATTTGTTTTATTTTGCTTCTCCAACCCCCTAAACTCTTTTTATTTACATATTTTGTAACAAAAACAGTATCTTCAATATACTAGGATGTGGTTATAATATTTATTCGAGCTACACTCTCACACAACTACATAAAATGGTTAAAGAACATACGGTTTCCGTGGATAGCGAAATTCTGCCTCCCGAAACGATGATTGTTCAATACTCATTTAACACCTTCAAAGGTGGCCATTATGATGTCACTATTTTTATATATGATATATAATATGTTTATGTTTTACTTATGCTTCTGTATTTTTCATTTTTGTCTTACCTTTATGGCTTCCATTATGGGTATACGCGATATCTTCATTTTAGGAAGTGCGGACTACCGCCCCCTCAAAGTGATGTGAATCGTTAATGCCATACGTGGGGCGTATAAAGGATAGATTTAATGTTATTATATATGATGTTATACTGGAACTATTATATACCTCTATATCATTATTATTTCTTTCCATTAATGTATGAGATAGAAATGAAAGTAGCGTTCATGCGTACGTACGGTTTACCGTCTCCATGAACGGTGCATTTCATTTCTTATCCCCAAATGTAATGTACTATTATAAGTACATGTATATAATGGATATATATGATGAATGATACATCTAAATGATGAATATAATTCTGTAATTAAAATATAAATACCTCTCATTTAGTTTTAATTCCATTAATATGACAAATAAATGAAAGTAGCGTTCATGCGTACGTACGGCTTACCGTCTCCATGAACGGTGCATTTCATTTCTTACCTCTAAATGATTATGTGATATTATAAATACATGTATATTCGGGATATATATGATATATATGATATCCAAATCAGGAATTTCATTCTGGATATAAAGAACCTTTGACCACATGAACAACATGTAATTGTAAGAAGTCCACTTTCGACTTAAGAACCAAATACCGACAAAATGAATATTATTAACTTAAATGATTACATGATGTTTATAACATGGTGTAAAAGGAATAATGAACTTGAAAAAGGTTCTTAAGCAAGTATAGATTAACTCAAGTTTATTATTCAGGAAGTTAAAGAATGATCGAGTCAAGTCGGACCCGAGGTAAGGGATCCTACTCCTCTCTTTCTTTTTAAGTACACACTTTTATGTCATTCCTTTTAAAGCTCATCTTTCTTGTTATTGGGATGATCTTTTATATTAAACTTACTGTAATTTTTATGTTCATGTGATGAGAGACCCTATTCTCTCTCATCAATCCATTTTGGAGGTTTTGAGTGCCGCCGTTAGGCTGCCGAACATTCGTAAGAGATCTAACCTCTCTCTTTCTTTTTAAGTACTCTCCTTTATGTCACTTCTTTTAGGATCCTCTTTGTAATGTTGGGGGATGTTATTTTATATTTCTCTTGCTGTAAATTTTATTGTAATGTGATGAGATACCCTATTTTATCTCATCAATCCATATTCGGATGTTTTATGTGGCGCCGTTAGGCTGCCGAGTTTTCGTAAGGGATTTTTCATCTCACTTTTATTCCCGTGAGATTTATGCTACATTTGCCAAAAATTACATTGAGTGTTGTATGTACTGCCCATTATTCTACACTTTGTGTAATATACTTTCGTTTATGAGTATTTACATCAATGATCTATTGTCCTTCTTTCATGGGGTGTATGTTTTGAAAGATACCCAAGTCGGGAAGGGAACCTTTCACCCACCTCTTTTTTAAAAGACTTCTTTTGTTGGGTGTTTTAATTTACATATTGTTATGTTGGGATATGTTCTCATATATCCTTATTGATGTAAATTTTATGTCCAAGTGATGAGATACACTTTTTATCTCTCATCAACTCATTTTGATGTGATGCCGTTAGGCTGTCAAGGGAACTTTTTAACCCAATTTCGATTTCTTTGGGTTCAACATGTGGTCATTGAATATGTCATCCATTGAATATGTGTGAATGACCTTTTATTGTTTTACACTTAATATCCACTTATATTGGGTGTATTTATATTTTTCACACCTATTTTTGAGATTTATTTGTCCTTAATTTAAGGATACCTTCTTTATAAGGGATTTCATCACATTTGACATTTCTATTGAGGGTTCATTATTGTTATCCACCAATTCACTCTTATATGGTGTATATACTATCCTTTGTAGTATTATATCATGAATACATTTATTCTCATGATATTATAATGTTCTGACTAAATGTTATTCCTCAATTATTGTATTCAAGTGTCTCTAATTTTGGTAAAACCCCTTTAAGCAAAATGTCATTTTAAATGTTTTAATTATTTGTTATTATTAATATCCATGTTTTCAAAATGGTTTTAAGGATTTATTTATATGGATATTAATGGTTTAAAATTTTAAGCTTCAAGGTGGTATGTGACACTTTGATTCAAAAAGCTCTTTATTAAATGTTGTAAATGGTTTTGAAAATGGTTTTGATAAAGGATTCTATTATGATATATTGTGATCATTCCTTTATATTGGTTTTATGTTTTATGATTTTATATTGGTACTTGGACATTTTAACGGGTGGTTACGTTATAAACCATATGACGGGTGGTGCCGTGAATACCAGGATGGGTGGTTACGTTATAACCTCCAATGCATTGGGTATGGAAGTCGGCCGTATGGCTATTCCATTAAGTATGAATGGAAATTAGCCGTATGGATATTCCATTTAATTGATATGTGTGGAAGTCGACCGTATGGTTATTCCACTTAAGTATTTTTATGTCCCAAGTTACCTTTATATATGTTATGTGTTCTTTATATGGGTTTTATGGTAATCCTTTGGTTACAAAAAGGTAAGTAATGATACTTTATTCAGTGAAGAGTTTTCACAACTTCATGAAGGTGAAGGTATTACTTTGATAGAGTATACATGGTTTACTTGATGTTTGAAAAACTAACAGTTTATATTCTTTGTGTATCCCTTACTGAGCTTTTTATGCTCACCCCAAGTTTTTTTGAAATTTTTTTCACAGGACTTAATGTGGAATAAGGTCAAGGATGGGATCAAGGGAATGTCATGCTATATAAAACATGGAACTAGACATGTTTCTTTTAAGAGTTTTTTTTATTATGGAAACTTAGTTGAATTGACTACTTTGTAATCTTTTGAGATGTAATAGTTATGTTCTAATTCTCTAAAACTCTAAACCTGAAAAGATCCTCAAAGTGAATTATTCATTTAATTCAATATTAAGTAAGGTTTAAGGCTGGGGCCTTATAGTTGGTATCAGAGGTCGGTTTAGATAACTTTAGAGGTTAGTGTATTCTTTAAGCATAAGTGACATTACCATAATGGTTAGGAATTTAGAAAGAGTCCTAGTTTTAGATAAAGTGAATGAGTAAGTGTATCTTAGTGTTTACCTTCCTCATTAGTACATGATGGTTTTGTTGATATACTCACACTGACATTTCTATTTTTAGTGAATGGATGGATCTAGCAGGCACCACAGAGACAACAGGTTTGAAGGAAACTGTGGTGGTTCTCTGATTAAGATACTAGATAAAATGGAGGATTCAATGAGGAAACTTGTGGTTGTTCTAAACCAAATATCAAGGAGTCATGATCAACCACTTGAACCTTGGTATGATCTTTAATGCGTCATGTACGAGATGACCAATCCATGTGGATGTTCAGGTAATAATTATAAAGGTAACCATTAGAGTTTATATGATCCTTACTTTTGAAGTAATTATGGGTTATTATATGATATGATGGAAAATGAAAGGCATGAGATAAACTTGAGGTTAAAATATGTTATGTTTATTTTTGAAGATTTTATCTCGTTTTGGGAATTGTTTTGAGAATTATATAGTTTTGCAAAAAGGACAACACGCAGACCGTGTGACAACCCATCGCGTCGGACAAAGCTGTGGGAATCGAACCCACAACCAAAGTGCGACAGGTATTTATCGCCTACCACTAGACTACGTGATGTCCCTGGTTAGTTTGACTGATTCTTTTTAGTTATATGATTTTATGAATTAAGAGTAAGTTGATTTTGGGTTATTTATGAAAATGATTAACCTATCATAGAGGATATGTGATTAGGTTAATTACTTTTCAATATGAGACTTTAGGAGCAACTGATGTTGTTTGGAGATAAATGTTACGATTTAACTTGGAAGACTATGTGACTAAATCCTTCAACTATTTGGGTTTCAATCTTAGATGGGTTTACTTTGAATAATTTTATGGACAAATTGTTTATCGAATGATCCTTGTTGAACTTTGGGTTTTGTTTGGCAAATTTTGGAGATTAAGAATAGATTTTCTTTTTATAAAGGGTTATCCTTTTCTGGTTATCTGATCTTGTACTAGTTTTTTTTTGTTTTGGTTTTGGTTAAAGTCTAAAGACATGGGAAATATATAGTTCTCTTTTGTGGATTAGGTGACTCTCTAGAAGTTGATCATAGTACTCTTAATGCGAACAAGTCTTCCAAAATACTCGTCGTTTGGGGAAAATATGAGTTTGTGTAAGGAATCTAATAAAAGTTGAAAGTCAACATGATGAGTGATTATGTTTCCTTATGAATAAATTCCTCAATAAAAAGTAACTTAAAACAAAAATGTTGTCTATTAACTTTTCCTACTGGGGAATCGAATATCGTTTAACCCATCACAAGTTTGTGATTTTCTCATGGTTAACTTTCTCCTAAACATGTTTTCTATCACTCTCCATCAGAACATGACCCTTTGTTTTTTCCTCCATGTCCATATTTTCATACTTGGAATCCTAGTATGGGTTAACTCGGGTGACATTTGTACTTCTCTCCCATTCTTTTAAAGTGATTGTTTTACTGACTCTTATTCCGATGTGGGACTTTCAAGGATGGTTCCAAGCACAATTTTTTAAAATTGCGAGGATGCAATTCCCAAAAGGGGGAAGGATGTAACACCCCAGGTAAATAAAGAATATGAAATTTTCATATTTATCAATATTTGTGAATAAAATATTGATATGACTTTCAAGGGGACGCTATGATCGATGGCGTACCCAACACGCAAGAACGAGTTTCTTGGGAATCTTACGTTGCACTCTAATAATAAAATAATATTATTTTAAATGGCAGTTAACATGTAGCCGTTGTATTGGCGGGAATGGATAGAAATAACTAAAATATGATTATATATGTTTTTAAATGTTTTTACATTTATCCAATAAAAGATAAAGGCTTAAAATATTGAAAGAATTCAATTTTAGGCGTATATGCCCTAGTTTTCACTAAAGGTTCACTTATCGCCTTTTGATGGAGAACCGTCATTAAATATAGTTTTTTCACTCTTATACATTATATTGGACCAAATAAAACTCTTCTTTAGAATTGGGACATCAAAATTTACTTTGTGTAAATTTTTGGTATCTTTCCGATAAAGTTCATTTTTTCAATGAATAGTGTAAAATGTTGTATTTTAATTCAAAACCTCTTTTTAATCTAATTTATTTATATGATTAGATTATCTTTTGAATTGGTTTTAAAGTGAAATTAGAATATATTTTTACCATTAAATCCAATAGTGGTCGTTGGAATTAATTTCACTTTGAAATCCGACTTAAACTAGTATCAATCTTTTGATACTTATTGTTTCATAAAAACACGCTATTTGCTCTGACAGCGGGAATTAATTATTAAATTAATTAATGTGACTTATATGTTTTTAATTTTTTAAAATAGACTTCATTTCTGAATTAGGAATATCAAATATATCTTAGGGTGAATTTTTTGTAATTTTCTGAAAAACTTCAATTTTTGATGAATAGTGAAACCACTAAGTGGTACTTACAAAGACTGATTTTCCGTTTAAATGAAATTTTTCCATCATTGTGTTTTGAATTTCAAAAATCCGACATACATGGTTGTCATTAAGAAGTAAAATGTGGTTCAATGGGATAAAAATATTTTTTTTGGTGAATAGTAACTTATTAAGTTCTTAATCGCAATTAGTTGTAATTAGGGTAGTTTAAGGTATAAATAATGCTTTAATAGTATGAAATGACCTAGAAACATGTCCCAACCTTATTGGTTGTGTCATGGACGACCAAGACAATCCATGGGTCAACTTGGGGACCCCATGGAGACACTTTGGTTGGGAAATGACGTAAATTACTTTTTATTTAATGTAAAAGTAAAAATGACACAAACATAATATGTTTTACAAAAACAATTTTTACATGGGGTTATAAAGATCAGATTTTTGATTATAAATATTGATTGGAAATCTAAAAAGATTTCCTACATCATAGTATTTTTTTTTAATTTTTAGACATTAAATAAATTAAATTATTTATGACATAATAATGATGCAGCGATGACATCATTATTCGACGATTTAAATAAAATGGAAAGATAATGTAAAATCTATGAACTACACATGTCCAAAACCAATTGGATGAGTGGATTTCAAACCCTTATCACATTATCCACGAATTCTATCAATGTGGGACCTTTTAAAACCGAAACACATTTTCAAATAAAGTAATATTTCTTTACTTTCCAAAAGTACCCCTCCTCTCCTCTTATAAAAGGCCCCCACCTCTACCTCATTTCACACACTCCTCAAGCATTTGGCTCGGACAACCACTGACCATTTACTCTCTCCACATACCTCTCCTCATCCTAGAGGATTCACTTTGGGAAGAATCTTTTCAAAGAAAGCCTTTATCCTCAAATCAAAAGGAGTTACACTTTTAAAGGTAATTCATTCTCTCATGTTCATTTGTTTTATTTTGCTTCTCCAACCCCCTAAACTCTTTTTATTTACTTATTTTGTAACAACACCAGTATCTTAAATATACTAGGACGTGGTTATAATATTTATTCGAGCGACACTCTCACACAACTATATAAAATGGTTAAAGAACATACGGTTTCTGTGGATAGCAAAATTCTGCCTCCCGAAACGATGATTGTTCAATACTCATTTAACACCTTCAAAGGTGGCCATTATGATGTCACTATTTTTATATATGATATATAATATGTTTATGTTTTACTTATGCTTCTGTATTTTTCATTTTTGTCTTACCTTTATGGCTTCCATTATGGGTATACGCGATATCTTCATTTTAGGAAGTGCGGACTACCGCCCCCTCAAAGTGATGTGATTCGTTAATGCCATACGTGGGACGTATAAAGGATAGATTTAATGTTATTATATATGATGTTATACTGTAACTATTATATACCTCTATATCATTATTATTTCTTTCCATTAAAGTATGAGATAGAAATGAAAGTAGTGTTCATGCGTACGTACGGCTTACCGTCTCCATGAACGGTGCATTTCATTTCTTATCCCCAAATGTAATGTACTATTATAAGTACATGTATATAATGGATATATATGATGAATGATACATATAAAAGATGAATATAATTCTGTAATTAAAATATACATACCTTTCATTTAGTTTTAATTCCATTAATATGACAAAGAAATGAAAGTAGCGTTCATGCGTACGTACGGCTTACCGTCTCCATGAACGGTGCATTTCATTTCTTACCTCTAAATGATTATGTAATATTATAAATACATGTATATGCTGGATATATATGATATATATGATATCCAAATCAGGAATTTCATTCTGGATATAATGAACCTTTGACCACATGAACAACATGTAATTGTAAGAAGTCCACTTTCGACTTAAGAACCAAATACCGACAAAATGAACATTATTAACTTAAATGATTACATGATGTTTATAACATGGTGTAAAAGGAATAATGAACTTGAAAAAGGTTCTTAAGAAAGTATAGATTAACTAAATTTTATTATTCATGAAGTTAAAGAACGATCGAGTCACGTCAGACCCGAGGTAAGGGATCCTACTCCTCTCTTTCTTTTTAAGTACACACTTTTATGTCATTCCTTTTAAAGCTCATATTTCTTGTTATTGGGATGATATTTTATATTAAAATTACTGTAATTTTTTTGTTCATGTGATGAGAGACCCTATTCTCTCTCATCAATCCATTTTGGAGGTTTTGAGTGACGCCGTTAGGCTGCCGAACTTTCGTAAGAGATCTAACCTCTCTCTTTCTTTTTAAGTACTCTCCTTTATGTCACTTCTTTTAGGATCCTCTTTGTAATGTTGGGAGATGTTATTTTATATTCCTCTTGCTGTACATTTTATTGTAATGTGATGAGATACCCTATTTTATCTCATCAATCCATATTCGGATGTTTTATGTGGCGCCGTTAGGATGCCGAGTTTTCGTAAGGGATTTTTCATCTCACTTTTATTCCCGTGAGATTTATGCTACATTTGCCACAAATTCCATTTAGTGGTGTATGTACTGCCCATTATTATACACTTTGTGTAATATAATTTCTTTTATGAGTATTTACATCAATGATCTATTGTCCTTCTTTCATGGGGTGTATGTTTTGAAAGATACCCAAGTCGGGAAGGGAACCTTTCACCCTCCTCTTTTTTAAAAGACTTATTTTGTTGGGTATTTTAATTTACATATTGTTATGTTGGGATATGTTCTCATATATCCTTATTGATGTAAATTTTATGTCCAAGTGATGAGATACACTTTTTATCTCTCATCAACTCATTTTTATGTGATGCCGTTAGGCTGTCAAGGGAACTTTTTAACCCAATTTCGATTTCTTTGGGTTCAACATGTGGTCATTGAATATGTCATCCATTGAATATGTGTGAATGACATTTTATTGTTTTACACTTAATATCCACTTATATTGGGTGTATTTATATTTTCCACACATATTTTTGAGATTGATTTGTCCTTAATTTAAGGATACCTTCTTTATAAGGGATTTCATCACATTTGACATTTCTATTGAGGGTTCATTATTGTTATGCACCAATTCACTCTTATATGGTGTATATACTATCCTTTGTATTATTATATCATGAATACATTTATTCTCATGATATTATAATGTTCTGACTAAATGTTATTCCTCAATTATTGTATTCAAGTGTCTCTAATTTTGGTAAAACCCCTTTAAGCAAAATGTCATTTTAAATGTTTTAATTATTTGTTATTATTAATATCCATGTTTTCAAAATGGTTTTAGGGATTTATTTATATGGATAATAATGGTTTAAAATTTTAAGCTTCAAGGTGGTATGGGACACTTTGATTCAAAAATCTCTTTATTAAATGTTGTAAATGGTTTTGAAAATGGTTTTGATAAATGATTCTATTATGATATATTGGGATCATTACTTTATATTGGTTTTATGTTTTATGATTTTATATTGGTACTTGGACATTTTAACGGGTGGTTACGTTATAAACCATATGACGGGTGGTGTCGTGAATACCAGGACGGGTGGTTACGTTATAACCTCCAATGCATTGGGTATGGAAGTCGGCCGTATGGCTATTCCATTAAGTATGAATGGAAATTGGCCATATGGCTATTCCATTTAAGTGATATGTGTGGAAGTCGACCGTATGGTTATTCCACTTAAGTATGTTTATGTCCCAAGTTACCTTTATATATGTTATCTGTTCTTTATATGGGTTTTATGGTAATCCTTTGGTTACAAAAAGGTAAGTAATGATACTTTATTCAGTGAAGAGTTTTTACAACTTCATGAAGGTGAAGGAATTACATTGATAGAGTATACATGGTTTACTTGATGTTTGAAAAACTAACAGTTTATATTCTTTGTGTATCCCTTACTGAGCTTTTTATGCTCACCCCAAGTTTTTTTGAAATGTTTTTCACAGGACTTAATGTGGAATAAGGTCAAGGATGGGATCAAGGGAATGTCATGCTATATAAAACATGGAACTAGACATGTTTCTTTTAAGAGTTTTTTTATTATGGAAACTTAGTTGAATTGACTACTTTGTAATCTTTTGAGATGTAATAGTTATGTTCTAATTCTCTAAAACTCTAAACCTGAAAAGATCCTCAAAGTGAATTATTCATTTAATTCAATATTAAGTAAGGTTTAAGGCTGGGGCCTTATACAACTTGTGGCGGGGTAATGAAGATGATACCCAAGACCACTCGGTTGAGTCTAGGATCATTGAGTCTCCTGCCGGTAGGGCTCTGGGAGGCATCATTGAAGTGCATCTACCAACACGGGACGCCATTATCTACTGAGAGGATTGCCTCATTGGAAAAAACCAGTTCTAGGGACTGGTCCGCGGAGGTTGGATGGGCAGCTAGAAATTCTTCCAAATCCTGTACCTTGATAGCCTTATGAAGGACAAACCTGATGTCAAACTGCTGGAGAATTACTTCCCACCATGTTTGATGGCTGGTCAACATTGGGTGATTCAGAATGTACTTCATAGGGTCTACCCAATAGACCAGTTGTACCTCATGGTGCTATAGGTAATGTCGCAACTTCTACGCAGTAAATACGAGTGTAAGGAAAATCTTTTTGATGAGGGGGTATCTAGTTTCCGTATCAAGGAGAATGCGGCTGAGGTAGTAGAGACTATTTTCCGTCCCCTCATTGTTTTTCTGGGAGAGAAGAGCACTGAGAGATTGTTCCAGGGAAGTCATGTATAGAATTAGTAGCATTATAGAGAGGGGTGGCATTAATACTGGAGGCTAGAGCAGATACTGCATGATTTCCTTGAACACAGTCTGGCACTCTTCATCCCATTTGTAGGTAGAGCCTTTGATCATTAGCCGATAAAAGTCCTTACACTTGCCAGCCAAATTTGGAAAGAATATGCATATGTAGGATAAGTGGCATTGGAAACCTCAATGCTCCCAAATATTGCTCGGGGGAGACATCTGGATTATTGCCTTGATCTTATCTGGGTCTATCTTGATGCCCCGGTACCTGAAAAAAAAAATCCAAGAAACATCCCAGAAGTGACCCTTAAGGCACACTTCCATGGGTTCATCTTCAAGTGGAAGGAGTGGAGGAAGCCGAACACTTTCTCAAGTTCCTTGATATGGTCCAGGTTCTGGTGATATTTGACCACCAGATCATCCACATAGAATTCCACCAGTGTCCCAACGATTGGCGTGAATATGCGGTCCATGGCCTGTTGATAGGTGGCACCAGCATTCCTCAGGCCGAAGGGAATAACCTGGAAATAGAAAGTACCTTGGGGATCGCTAAAAGCTGGGGACTCTTCATCCTCAGGGGCCATCTCGATCTGATTATATCTAGAGTAAACATCCATGATAGAGAGGGCTTGGAACCTATCCATAGCATCGATCAACAATTTTGTCATGGTAAAGGGAAAATCATCCTTCAGATAGTGATGGTTGAGATCCCGGAAGTTGATGCAGACTCAGATATTTCCATTCTTCCTCCTGACTGGTATGATGTTGGCTAGCCACATGGGGTACTGGACCTCCTTGATGAATTTGGATTTGATGAGCTTGTCAACCTCAGCCTCGACCATGGAACCATGAGAAGGGTGCATCCTTCTGGGAGGCTGCTTGAACTCGCGAGGATTTTTCGGGAGGCCGAGGTGGTAGACGGCTACCTGAGGATCCAATCCTGGCATCTTGTCATATCTCGAGGAGAATACATCATGGTTTTTCTTTAGGATATCCACATACCGATGCTGCTCCTCAAGGGACATGGTATCACTGATCAATGTGGTTCTTGGATCTGCCTCGCTACCAAGGTTCACCTGTACCAGTTCATTTACTATGGCGGAGATGCCTTCTTCAAAGGCAGGGGAGCATCCTCAAGATCTTCTACTTCTCTTTTGGATGAGATATTCTCAGCGAGTGAGGCTTCCCCTAGGTCGGAAGAACCTGACGAGATGCTATTACTAGCCTAGACAGTAGTGGACAACATATCAGAAGATTCACGTGCTGCTGAGACCATAACGATGAAGGCAATCGATCTGATACCATCTGGTCTTCATAACAAGGGGCCATGCTTGATGATATCAAAGTAATAGTGGCATGTCGACTTCAGCCGGTTAATTCCAGCCTAACAGAACAGACATGTATGACATACTGTCATTTCCATGGGGTGGACGTCCTGATACCGTATGAGGGTAGGAGGCTCCGAGATCACCTGATCCTGGTTTGGGTGGGGGTACGAGGTGATTTTCCTCCGTCACTTAGACATGTAAATATTCCTTACTCTTGTATGAGAGACAAAAAATCATTTCCCCATGTCAGGGGTCTTGGCCTCTAATTGATGGACTGGAAAGACGTAGGCATCAACCAGACCTGTGCATGGGTCATTTGTGACTGGGGCGGGAACCTCACCAGCCATAATATGCTTATCCTTGCTCTTGTAATAGTCAGCATCAAGATAACGGGCATTACAAGAGGCGAAAAAAGATGCATCACCTAGGAGTATGCCAACTCAACCATTAAGGGAGTACTTGAGGCATTGGTGATACAATGAGGGGACCGCCACATGTAGGTGGAGCCATGGTCTGCCCATAAATGCATTGTATGTGGTGTCCTGAGAGACAACCATAAACTCGGTACTAGCAACTAGGCCACCGAACTGGGTCATCAGATGGATCTTTCCGATTGAGGTCTGTTCTGTCCTGTCATATCATTGGATCCTTAAATCGGAGGGAGCCAGGTCATCTTTGAATGACCACAGCTTCTACAGTGTGTGTGTTGGGATAAGGTTGATTATGGAGCCGGTGTGAACGAGACAGTGACGAACCTCCACACCATTAAATTGGTTGGTGATGTACAATGGAAAATGTAACCATGTATGGGAGATCATTCATGTTCTCTAGAGAATTAAATGATGCATTGGAATTTGGCATTCCCGACTACATCAACATGAAAGGCTTATGAAGCTGCTACCTCTATCTCAAATTGGAGGGGGCTTCGTAAAGCCTTAGTGAGGGCCTTGCGCATATCTGATGATAGGAGAAGGGATTCAAGGATGGAAAGACTCACTGGGATGCCGGTGAGGTTCTTGATAACATCTTACTTCCATGAAAAACATGAACTTCTGGTTACAGGAGGCCGCTCTGGGATTGGAGGCATGGCGGGCTCTGCCGGTTGGACCGCCAACTGGAAGGTGGTAGGCATGTCCCGTTTTACAATAGTTGAAGCCTAAACAGTAGATTTGGGGTGAGGATCGGATGAACGAGATTTTCCTGTAGTCGGGCGAGGCTGGTCGTGGTCTAGACGAGGTAGCTCTGCCTGATTCAGTAGTACAAACGGTGCTGGAGGTGGTCCTGAGGACATCGGACGAAGAGGATGTAAGTGCTAAGCTCTGTGCTGGGCCAGCTGCCTTGTCTCAGTGGCATGCACGGCCTAGCTGGAGGTGCCAAATTATGTACCTCGATGAACCATATGGCTAAGGCTCCACAGATGTTGGCATCAGCTGGGGGCATTGGGGAGGTTTTCCTAGCGCTCCCCCTCGTCAGGAGTCATAGATATGTTTTACCAACTCAACGGTGTTAACCGAAGCATACCATTGACTATCACTTGACAAATCATCCACTAACGGGTGGATTCTGGGAGGGATCCCCGTCTTAGGGGAATGAACTCACTAAGAGTACGGGATGACGGCGAAATTGGCGGGGAACGTTGCTTCTTCTTGTGCCGTCGATTCTTGCACTTCTGGGAATATGCCAGATGATTTGATGATGCAGAAGTGGTGGTTGCAGCTTCTGAAGGCTCTGCCTAATTTAAGTGTGCCCGAATGATGCCATGGCCTTCAAAAACCATCTTACGAGCCATCTAGTCATTGTACTTCTAGGATCTGCGGCTGGAAACATGTTACCACTATCCTTCACTGTCGCTACTGTTGTCTTACCATACAAAGAAACCCTCCACCTGTGCCAGGGCCAGGACAAGCCTTAATATGTTGTTATCTACCTGGTCTTCAAGCCAGTCTTTTAACACATAGCACTACTTGAGAGTGTGCCCCAAAATCTTATGGTAGGGGCAGTAGTTGGGGAGATCAGTGAGATTTGCCTCTTCCATCCTTCTGCACCCAGGAAAGTGTACAATCCCCTGCTCTACGATGCTATGGAAGAATCCAGGGACATGATTGTCGATGAACGAGTAAGCCGAGTTACTTATTTCTAGAAAGGGGGCCCTTGGTGCCTGTCCCTGACGAGGAGCCGGAGGGGATTGTCGAGGAGGTGGACCCTGATTGTCCTACTTGGGCGGTGGCGGCACATTATGTGGAGGCGCTTGCCGATTCTAAGGATGCTACTGAGCCAGAAGATGTTCCTGAGGAGGAGGGCCTCTACGATTCTGTGGGGCCGGTGCAACTGGTAGAAACTCTAGCTGCCTGGGGGATTCTATTTGGGTCACCGCAGCAGGCTCAGCTCTAGAAGCTCTCCTTTTTGGGATTACAGGGGGCAACCGTTGTGCCTAGATGGCCTGTTGTAGGGATTCCTCAAGGCACTGGGCCTTGTCAGAGAATTCTCGGAATCCTCTAGCGTAGTTTTGAGTGATCAGAGAAGTGACCGGTTCCGTCTTTACATTTCCCATGCACATTTTTAATAATTACTCAGAGTCAGTGGCATGTCAAGGGAGTATGTGAGGCACTTCCATTGGGCGATAAAGTTCCTGAATCACTCATCAGGCCTTTTATTGCACTTGAAGAGGTCTACGATGCTGGTCTTCTGAGTGGTAGAGCTGAACTGGTAGATGAATTTCCTAATAAGGTCCTCCCCGCAGGTCACAGATCTGACAAGGAGCAAGCTATACCAGATGAATTTTGGCCCCTCCAACATCTGAACAAAACTGCAGAGCTTGGCAGCCTCATGCTGGGCTGGAGTCCCCAACATGTGCCAAAACCTTGAGTTGAAGTGGATCAGATGCTGCGGCGGGTCCCCCATCCCATTAAAGGGGGAGAACGTGGGATTCCCGAAGCACGGAGGGGCTGGAATATAATCCACCCATGCCGGATATGGCTTTCTATTAGGTGGGATGGCCACCTTTCGGGTCTCCAATGCCTCTTGGCGGGCAATGAGTGCTGCCATTGGATCATCCGGACGGGGTTCCCTGTCTTAACAGGGATCCCTAACCATGAGTTCGTTTTCAGGTTCTTCAACATGGTAGACAGGCTCAGTGGCACGTGGAGCGGCTGGTGGAACGACTTTCGAGGTAGCTGGGGGAACCTGGGCCGGATTCCGTAGATTTTTGCACTGTTTCAGAGGTTTTGGTTTGACATATTACACCCTCTTTCCATGAGTTCTGGCTTCATCCCTATCTGTAGGAGCAGCATGATCATGGTTTCCTGGGGGAAGCTCGCCGAGGGAAAGTTGTTCCTGCCCCTGGTGCCCCGACCTTGGATCACCGTAGTCAGGTCGTCGCTCTGCAGCGTGTTCAGACAGACGTTCATCGACCAAATCCCTCTGCTCAGCATGTTGTTGGCGCAATATGGCCTTCTCGGGGTCCTCTCCCATTTTCTTCACTGAAGCTGACGGGTCAGAGTGCTTGATAGCTCTAACGTGATCTTTTCCCTTACCATGACTTTGGTTGAGTACCAATGCCTCAGTGGGTGTAGGGAGACCTAAAAGTTTCATCTACTGATGAGTAATTGTAGAGACCCGAAGCCTGACGTACATTGACATTACATTACATTTGCGGAATACTTAGTGCATAACAAAAACACACACACAAGGATCATAATAGTTTAGTGTCTTTGGAAACTCGGAATATAATCTTCTAATCCTGGTGAAAGATCTTCAACATCTCCCATAAAGATCTTCCTTTTTTTATACCTAAAACCTTTCTTTATATCCTGGGGAAAAGAAAACATAAAACGGTGAGCTCAAATGCTCAGCAAGGGCAAATAAAGGAAATAAAAATCATATCATATCTTTTTGAAAATCATAACCTGCAAAAGAGATCATAATATCTAAACATGGAACAAATCATAGAAGTGAAAATGAGATCCCCATAATCATAACATGAAACTTGAACCTTTGTGGCATGCACACATAATCATGGAAAATAATTTCTTGTTAGTCATGACTCATTTCCAAGACTATCTTAGTGGACAAAGTCCCTTTCTGAACCGAGTCACCCTCGTTCCAGTCTTGTTTCACTGAACCGGTATAACCTACCGTTCCAGCCATGTCTATCTCATGAGATATAAAATCTTTACCCAATTCATTGGAGGAAGATATAGGTCCCACCCATCTTATAATGAATCCTTTCTTATGTGTTCCACATAATCATAAACCATACATCATAGCGTAACCCATGTAATAAAAATGGTATTCTTAAACAACGTGACATCATAAAACAATTCATATAAGATAAAGGAAAAAATTATTTCCATCACAACATAATCAAATCCATGTAATAATAGGGATAAAAACAGAACCCTTTTATTATCTTAGATGGATAATAATTTTGATAAAATACTTGAACTCCATTCTTGAGGAAAATATCCTTTCTACTTCAAAAACACTTTTCCTTTCTTAACTTGTCATTCAATTTTAAACTAAAATAAGTTGATTAAAAATAATATTGAATACTTGTAAAGTAAACTTCTTGGAAATAATGTTTTAGAAATCCATTCATGCCGTATAAGTTAAAAAAACATCCTTCTCGTACTTTTGTCGGAAAAGTCAAAAAGTACCTCGTACGAAAAACGACAAAAGATTCCTTTCATTTCTTTTACTAAAAACTCACCGAAGGGTAAAAATGGATTTAAACAATTGTAGGTGGATGGAAATAATATTACATATTTATGAAACATGGATGTGGATGATAAAATACACCCCAGTAAATACTTACGAATAAACAATCTCGGATAAAAATGAGATTGTGATATTTCCATTATCTTAGGTCTGATTTGCTTTGTACGTGTCTGAAGCTCCTCTTTTTTGAAACGCCTCTTTGAATCCTCCACTTAGGGAACTAAGATTGGTCTTTGAAGAAGACCAGGACCTCTAGGATTATTCTAGGGAAGTGGAGAAGGGATTTTGTCAGGGGTTGGCCGAGCTTGATTGCTCAAATTGGTGTGAGGAGGAGGAGGAGGAGGTGCCCTTTTATAAGGGAGGAGAGGGGCACCTTAGGAATATCTCAAAATATTATTTTATATTAAAGTCAAAATAGGTTTATAATGGTTCCAAAGGGTCTTATTTCGAAGCTAAGGTGGGGATGGGTCGAAATCATATCAACCAATAGGATTTAGACAAGTTTAGTGTATTATTTTAACCTTATCAATTAGATTTAACTCTAAGTTAAATAATTTAACCTTTACCGTGTCTTTTTGTTTTCTTTCACTATATGGTTAATAAACTTACTATAACAGGCCAAACGAACCCCAAATTGTTTATTATTAATATATATATCCTTATCTAAGTCATTTGGCCGAACCTTAGATTTTTAGGAATAAAATAAAAATTAATAATATAATATTTGATTTAAAAACTATTTTGTGTCAATTTTGACACTATTTGATATATGATTTTTGTGAAAGTCATAACAGAATTATATGTTCTAACCAAGTTGATTACATCAACACTAATATATCATAGTAACCTAGAAAATTAGTGGAAATCATAAAAAGTCTCAAATTACATTTATATGGGCATTTATAACATCAATTATGTTAACATTTCCTTAAAAGGGTAATTACTGCATCATCGTTGTGTCATTAATAAATTAATTTATTTAAAGTCTAAAAATTATAAATAAAATATCATTATGTAGGAAATCGTTTTAGATTTCTAATGAATATTTATAATCGAATTTATCTTATTTATAAACCGATATTAAAAATGTTTTAGTTATTAAACTTTGATTTTAACTATTTTAACTATTCATTAAATAAAATAATATTAAATGTCATAATCTAATCCAAGTGGACCTAAATGGTCATATTATATTCATAAGGTTGTTTTTGGTTGAATTACACTTATCCAATAGAATTAGGACATGTGTTAGGGTAATAGTAAAATCATATTTACCCTTAGTTACCCTATTTACTATTAACCGCGGTAAAAAAAAATAAAAAGTTACTATTTACGAAAAAAATTATTTTTATCTCATTGAACCACTTTTTACTTACTGATATCAACTGTTTCTGTCGGATTTTCGAAATTCTATTCACAGAAGCGGTAAAATTATGTTTTATGCAAAATTCAGTTTTTAACCTACCACTTAGTGGTTTCACTATTCATCAAAAATTGAAAGTTTTCAGAAAAATACCAAAAATTAGGCCTAAGCTATATTTGATATTATGAACTCAAAAATGATTTCTATTTTACCAAATTCAAAACATATCAGTTTCATTAATTAATTTAAAAATTAATTCCCGTCGTCAAAACAAATAGCGTGTTCTTAAGAGATAATAACTATCAAAAGATTGACAGTTGTTTATGTTTGGTTTAAATGTGAAATTACATCCAATGACCAACATTGTATTAAATTGTAAAAATATATTCTAAATATACTTTAAAACCAATCAAACTAATAATTTATCACTATTAGTTATTTCGATTGAAAAAGTTGTTTTTAATTAAAATTTATTACTTTTCACTATTCATCAAAATATGAAAGTTATCCGAAAATCACCAAAATATTACCCTAAGATAATTTCGATATTACGAGTACAAAAAGGAATTCCATTTTGAAAAATAAAATTTACAAAATTTCAAAAAGTGGTTATTACTATTCATAACATCTAGTTTTAATAATATTTTAATAGCATGTTTTTGTTTAGTGAAACTCGTTATTGCGTACTACACACGCTATCGAGGAAGGTCGCGATTGCGTGTAATGAAGGGAAAGTCAAGGATTCGTGTTGTGAAAGCTCATTTTGGTGTAGCGTACGACACAAGTCATTAGTGAAATTAAAATAATATTTTTCATAAAATCTTGGGTTGTTACATTCTACCCCCCTTAAAATGAATTTCGCCCTCGAAATTCGTCGGGGTTATAAATGGTTTACAATTCGAAAGTTTTTTTTAATAGAAACCTACATCGTAAAAAGGAATACCAAAACCAATCTTTAAAAACTAAAGTATGAAACGTAACGGTTACCCAAATAAACTAATCACTGGGTTTCCACATAGGTGAAAATATAGATATGGATGAAAAATATAACCATCATGTTCTGATGGAGAGTGGTAGAGAACATGGCTATGGAAAAGCCAAAAATCACAAATCCATATATTTGTGACGATCTAAGGTACCTTCTGATTAATTACATATAAGAGCACTAGGACAACATTTTTGTTTTCAAGATCGTTTCCCTAAAGTTGAAGAATTTTAATTAGAATAAATACTTACTTTATTTTGGTACAATCTCACTGTTGTTCGTGCCTTGAACAATTTCCACTTCATCTCTTAAATAAATGAAGTTGAATTTGTTATTCGTGAAGTGTTAGCAGATCATGTGATAAAATGACGCGTCATTCCATCTGTCTCAAACAAAAGGTTAGCAAAAGTTATTAAATATACATAAGTCATTCTATAGTGAGATTAATAATATATGGTTCCTAAAATGGACTTATACATCATATATCATACTGCTTAATATAATAAAACTAGCTTCTACTAAACTGGGACTTCTTGTAGGCCAGTGGTAGGCGATAAAGGCCAGCCGCACTTCAGTTGTGGGTTCGATTCCCACAGCCTTGTCCGACGCGATGGGATGTCGCCCGTCCTCCAAGTTGTCCTTTTTCTAAAGCTATATTACTATAACATCCCATCAATAATATCGAAAAAACTTCTATCCTTAAACAATACTAACTTATGTCCAACATAATCTATTCCAATCTTTAGGCTTATCCATAATACTGCAGTCCACTCTCATAACATAGTGAAAACGATTACCAGAGATTTAATACCATCGTTGATCCCCATATATCATAAGACATGTTTTGTTGGTCACATTCCAAACGTTCAAAGTCCTTAATCATGTATTCTCTTGAATACCCATTGAACCATAGTGAAAACATGAATGCAGTTAAAAGTTAACACCTTCCACGTACCAAAATACTCAAAATTCTATATACTCAAACCATGATATCACTTAGACCTTATATCAATCATGAGCTCATGAATACTGTTAAACATTTCATTTTCTCGTTTCCCTTCATTATGCACATATCATCTTATTTCCAAAAATATCTCAATCACTTTGAATACCACATTATAACAATACATAAATATTCCAATACTCTATGATACAACATTATTTTGGAATCCCATTACATAAACACTTAATCATTCCACCACATCATTGTCATATTCAACATCGCTAATAGTGATCGCATGTGACTTCCCTTTGTCCTTTGCCTTAAGTGGTTGCTCATGTTGATCATCACTAACCCTTGGATTAGGGCATTTATTATCATAATGCCCCATTTCCTTGCACTTGAAGCATTGAAGTGTTGGTGGTGCATTCTCTGTAGCGTTTTCTTTATTCACATCATTAGAAACCCTTTTTCCATTACCTTGACACTCAGCTGCTCGATGACCTTCTTTTCCACACTTAAAACATTTTCTAGTCCCTTTAAGAAAATATCCACCATGCTTCTTTCCACACTTTGAGAATAAGGAAACATTTATCTTCTTTTCACCATTATTCTGAGATTTCTTCTTGAACTCCATCTTTCGTTTCTTGTCAAAACCATGAGATGGATATGTAACACCAACTTCCATTTCTACCTTGATAGCACAACGCACAATTTCTTCATAGCTACTGAAGTCTCTTATAGCTAATGCCCTTCGAAGACTTGGTTTTAAGCCACTGAAAAATCGATAAACTTTACTTTCAGGTTGGATGATAATGCCAGATGCATACCTTGCAAGTCTTGTAAAATTCGCTTCGTATATACCAACAGATTCATCATCCTTTTGCTTTAGTTCAAGAAACTCCTTCTCCATCTTTTTTCGAAGAATACGAGGGAAGTACTTATTGAAAAATAAGTTCTTGAACTCATCCCATTCCATGGACTCAATTTCATCTCTTGGCCTCATATTCTTGATAAGATTCCACCATTGTTCAGCTTCACCTTCCAAACGATATACGGCTAAGATGACTTTATCATGTTAAAAACATTGAAGAACTGAAAATATCTTTTCAGTAGTACTGATCCATTGTTCAGCAAAAAGTGGATCAGAAGACCCACTGAAAGAAGGTGGACGTTGCCTCATGAAGGACTCAATAGAATATTGTTCCCTTCTCTGCACATTTGGAAGTCCAGAATGATTCATAGCTTGTGTAAGTATAGCAATAAGATTTTTCACTCCATCTCCCAGAACATTTGTTTGTTCAGGAGGACAATCATTGCATTGTCCATTGCATTGATCAACATGGTTCCTTCGGGTTCCAGCCATCGTCTAAAACCCAAAAAGAATAGTGTGAGAGGCAAAAATCATGCTAGGGAAAACAACATTATAAAGGGGGAGTAACTTCAATATCTAACATCTTAGGTTTAATTCTATGATCGTTAGCGTAATTCTAGTACTATAACCTATATGTATACTTAACCTTAGGGACATCCCTAGACATACCATAGAAATATCTCTCGGGATCTCACTAACGTTTTCGCATCCTAGTTTCCAAAGGTTGACTAAACCTTTCCTCTGATACCAACTGTAGAGACCCGAATCCTGACGTACATTGACATTACATTACATTTGCGGAATACTTAGTTCATAACAAAAACACACACACAAGGATCGTAATAGTTTAGTGTCTTTGGAAACTCGGAATATAATATTCTAATCCTGGTGAAAGATCTTCAACATCTCCCATAAAGATCTTCATTTTTTTATACCTAAAAACTTTTTTTATATCCTGGGGAAAAGAAAACATAAAAGGGTGAGCTCAAATGCTCAGCAAGGGCAAATAAAGGAAATAAAAATCATATCATATCTTTTTGAAAATCATAACCTGCAAAAGAGATCATAATATCTTAACATGGAACAAATCATAGAAGAGAAAATGAGATCCCCATAATCATAACATGAAACTTGAAACTTTGTGGCATGCACACATAATCATGGAAAATCATTTCTTGTTAGTAATGACTCATTGGCAAGACTATCTTAGTGGACAAAGTCCCTTTCTGAACCGAGTCACACTCGTTCCAGTCTTGTTTCACTGAACCGGTATAACCTACCGTTCCTGCCATGTCTATCTCATGAGATATAAAATCTTTACCCAATGCATTGGAGGGAGATATAGGTCCCACCCATCTTATAATGAATCCTTTCTTATGTGTGCCACATAATCATAAACCATACATCATAGCGTAACCCATGTAATAAAAATGGGATTCTTAAACAACATGACATCATAAAACAATTCATATAAGATAAAGAAAAAAAATATTTCCATCACAACATAATCAAATCCATGTAATAATAGGGATAAAAACAGAACCCTTTTATTATCTTAGATGGAAAATAATTTTGATAAAATACTTGAACTCCATTCTTGAGGAAAATATCCTTTCTACTTCAAAAACACTTTTCCTTTCTTAACATGTCATACAATTTTAAACTAAAAGAAGTTGATTAAAAATAAACATGAATACTTGTAAAGTAAACTTCTTGGAAATAATGTTTTAGAAATCCATTCATGCCGTATAATTTTAAAAAAACATTCTTCTCGTAGTTTTGTCGGAAAAGTCAAAAAGTACCTCATACGAAAAATGACAAAAGATTCCTTTCATTTCTTTTACTAAAAACTCACCGAAAGGTAAAAATGGATTTAAAAAATTGTAGGTGGATGGAAATAATATTACATATTTATGAAACATGGATGTGGATGATAAAATACACCCCAGTAAATACTTATGAATAATCAATCTCGGATAAAAATGAGATTGTGATATTTCCCTTACCTTAGGTCCGATTTTCTTTGTATGTGTCCGAAGCTCCTCTTTTTTGAAACGCCTCTTTGAATCCTCCACTTAGGGAACTAAGATTGGCCTTTGAATAATACCAGGACCTCGAGGATTATTCTAGGGAAGTGGAGAAGGGATTTTGGCAGGGGTTGGCCAAGCTTGAGTGCTCAAATTGGTGTGAGGAGGAGGTGGAGGAGGTGTCCTTTTATGAGGGAGGAGAGGGGCACCTTAGGAATATCTCAAAATATTATTTTATATTAAAGTCAAAATCAGTTTGTAATGGTTCCAAAGGGTCTTATTTAGAATCTAAGGTGGGGATGGGTTGAAATCCTATCAACCAATAGGATTTAGACAAGTTTAGGTTATTATTTTAACCTTATCAATTAGATTTAACTCTAAGTTAAATAATTTAACCTTTACCGTGTCTTTTTGTTTTCTTTCACTATATGGTTAATACACTTACTATAACATGCCAAACGAACCCCAAATTGTTTATTATTAATATATATATCCTTATCTATGTCATTTTTCCGAACCTTATATTTTTAGGAATAAAATAACAATTAATAATATAATATTTGATTTAAAAACTATTTTGTGTCAATTTTGACACTATTTGATATATGATTTTTTTGAAAGTCATAACAGAATTATATGTTCGAACCAAGTTGATGAAAGCAACACTAATATATCATAGTAACCTAGAAAATTAGTGGAAATCATAAAAAGTCTCAAATTACATTTATATGGGCATTTATAACATCAATTATGTTAACATTTCCTTAAAAGGGTAATTACTGCATCATCGTTGTGTCATAAATAAACTAATTTTTTTAAAGTCTAAAAATTATAAATAAAATATCATTATGTAGGAAATATTTTTAGCTTTATAATGAATATTTATAATCGAATTTATCTTATTTATAAACCCATATTAAAAATTTTTTAGTTATTAATCTTTGATTTTAACTATTTTAACTATTCATTAAATAAAATAATATTAAATGTCATAATCTAATCCAAGTGGACCTAAATGGTCATATTATATTCATAAGGTTGTTTTTTGGTCGAATTAGATTTATCCAATAGAATTAGGACATGTGTTAGGGTAATAGTAATATCATATTTACCCTTAGTTACCCTATTTACTATTAACCGCGGTAAAAAAAGTAAAAAGTTACTATTCACCAAAAAATTATTTTTATCTCATTGAACCACTTTTTACTTACTGATATCAACCGTGTCTATCGGAGTTTCGAAATTCTATTCACAGAAGCGGTAAAATTAAGTTTTATGCAAAATTCAGTTTTTAACCTACCACTTAGTGGTTTCACTATTCATCAAAAATTGAAAGTTTTCAGAAAAATACCAAAAATTAGGCCTAAGCTATATTTGATATTATGAACTCAAAAATGATTTCTATTTTACCAAATTCAATACATATTAGTTTCATTAATTAATTTAAAAATTAATTCCCGTCGTCAAAACAAATAGCGTGTTTTTAAGAGATAATAACTATCAAAAGATTGACACTTGTTTATGTTTGGTTAAAATGTGAAATTACATCCAATGACCAACATTGTATTAAATTGTAAAAATATATTCTAAATATACTTTCAAACCACTCAAACTAATAATTTATCACTATTAATTATTTTGATTGAAAAAGTTGTTTTTAATTAAAATTTATTAATTTCACTATTCATGAAAATATGAATGTTATCCAAAAATCACCAAAATTTCACCCTAAGCTAATTTCGATATTACGAATCCAAAAAGGAATTCCATTTTGAAAAATAAAATTTAAAAAATTTCAAAAAGTGGTTATCACTCTTCATAACGGCTAGTTTTAATAATATTTTAATAGCATATTGTTGTTTAGTGAAACTCGTTATTGCGTACTACACATGCTATCGAGGAAGGTTGCGATTGCGTGTAATGCAAGGCAAGTCAAGGATGCGTGTTGTGCAAGCTCCTTTTGGTGTAGCGTACAACACAAGACATTAGTGAAATTAAAAGAATATTTTTCATAAAATCTTGGGTTGTTACGGTAATCCTCCCTGATGGGTCCAAAAGTTGTGGCACACCCTCATGGGGTAAGAATCCATCGAGAAGCTCCAGCTCATCTTCCTTGTCCACTATGTCATCAATGTTGACGGTGACCCTTCCTGGGGGCATGTCCTCAATATCACATAGAGAGTTAGGCTTCCACCTGATAGGGATGAAGAAGATGGCATCATATTGCCCCCAGCCACAGATTTTCACATGGGGGGTAGCCTCCCTAATAATTCTATGGAGTACCTTGATACTCTGAACGCATTGCTACTAGAGGGCCTCACGACGACCTGGTGACTCGGGGCGCGGAGCCATAGGGAGTGTGACTAGATCGACTAGACAACACTGCTCACTAATTTCTTCAAAATGTGTTTGAATCCTTGGATAAACCATGTACTGATGATGGAGTCTAAAATGTGTCTCCCAGAGGGTGTATAAGAAATACTCAACTTCTTCTGGGGTGAGAGTTTCTGGTGTGCAGAAATCCTACGCTACCACATGCCAGAACTTCTCGGGGAAGTGGTCCACTGCAAGGATGATCTAGAAGCTCCTCACCTCGAAGTCAAGTTCTGGCCTTTGATTTCCCCACTCACCAAATGGGGGTGGTTGAGGAGCTGGGAGTGGTACTGTGGCAGACCGATGGGATGACAGGTTGGCCAGTGGAGAATATAGTGAATAGGCAGACTGGCCGCTAATTCTCAGGATGTCCTATAAAGAGTATAGCGACCTAGCCACTATGTTGTGGTAGGATGGGCGGATGGCTACCATTCCTGGAATAGGGGCTAGGGATACTAGTGATAGGTCGTGATGCTGCTCACCTACCATCGGTCCCCATAATTTCTCTATGTGATCTCTTATAGAGGTATAAAGCACTTCTGGAAATGATGGTGGTGATTACATGACCGTAACCTGTAGGTTTGACAGATTTTTATCCTCTTGGATAAACCAGCAGAGGGAAGCGGTAATCATGTTGACCTCAGATTCTGGGAGCACCAGGCTGATGGGCCTCATCCCTGCCCCGACCTTTGACTTGGATGAGCGAGGGGAGGGTTCTTGAGCTGAGTCGTACTCCAATTCAGAGTCTGAGAAGTGGACATGCTTGATATCCATCCAGGCCAACCAAGGATTTTTCTTGTGGTGGTGACGACCTACCTTCCTACCCCTAGGTTCTTCCTCAGCACAGGACTGATTTCCGATATGGGGTCCTCCTACCACACTGGTGCTATGGCAGAGAAGTTTTCCACCCGAGAAAGCTGGGGTGTGAGGAGAAACGAGACAAATGTTGATAGGTACATGGGGAGGACCTCCCTGGAAAACACTAGAGAGGTAAAAACCTCCACTGGGACCAGCAGGAGCATGGGGAGGGCCACCATTCTTGGTGCGGGTGGAGTGAGGCCATCCTTCACCCCATTGGTTGTCTAAGAGAGGATGACCTTCACTGGTTGTGGAGATGACGTAGGGGGATCCCCACGTTGGAGAGATACCGAATGGGAAATGTCCCCACATCGACAGTCGGGGGCAAGAGGAAGGACTCCATACCCAGTGTAATAGGCACAAGATAGGCTTTCATACCAAGTATCACTGTCGTGGGGTAGACCATCATTCAAATTGGAGGTGAAATGGGGTGGAACTCCAGGATGAGCCTCAAATTGGGGAAAGACCACACTCTCTATGGAATTGGTACGGGGAGGACCTCCGTATGGAGCGGCCTCACTGCGGGTTGGTCCGCAACAACCACTACTCATGCATGTGACCAAGAAAGCCGACCCAGCCTGCATGTGGGGCAGTTGCGACCTTAATCCCGGCTGGGAATATAAGCACCCCTTCTCATCATGTGTAGGGACTTGATGGAATGCGTCGGTGGTTTCTCGGGCCATAGTAGCCGTCAACGTTGATTCCCCTTGGCAGGCTTCCTCCTCAGCTCGTGCCCAACACTGGAATTGGGTCAGACGAGCCAGGGCCGGTGGTGTAGGTGCATAGCTTACCTGCTCATCTGAAAAGACTGGGTAGCAGCGCTGATGTGGATGGGTGAGAGCCCTTTCTGGGAGCCCCGGTATTGGGACTTTGACCGGGCTGGGCCGGACAACACCCACCTCATCAGCATAATGCAAGGAGTCGTCAAGGAGCTCCGGTGATAGGCTCCCGAAGCAGTTATATGTCTGGGTGGGGAGAAATGGCTCCCAGCACGACCCTCGGGGGCAGCGTTGACGGTGAGGCGTGGATGCCTCCAGATCCAGGCCGGCTATATTCTGGGTTGGGATTATGACCTCATCCTCGTAACAATGTACGAGGTCGTTAATTACCCATCATTGGATAACATCTGATGAATAGATGGGGTGTTGGTTCCCCACGGTCGTGGACACAGATTCCATCATAGAAGTGGTGAAGCCACGCGAAGCGGCAATGCTGGCGTTTTTCCTGCCCCTATGCAGTCAGTCAGACAGTGATCACATTCCTGCGGCATCAACCAGATTCTTGAGAAGTAGAGAGATGAAATCATCAGTGCAAAAAGAAAAAGGAATCGACGACCAATGCCCCAACACCCCCCATCTTGTGTGATCGGTAAGATGGGTCCACGCTTAAAATGTCGTTGAATAGGATTTCCAACGTTCTACTGCCCCAACATCTGGTGAGTTTCATGCCAGACCTGCTATTTGTTTGGTGGGACCCGGTGACGGATAACTGGATCCGGTGACACATCAATCTATTGATTCCCCAATCACTACAAATCTACATATTGAGGAGAAGACCTTCACGTTAGGTTCACCATTTTTGTTTTTGACACTTTCACCGGGGCGCGTGCATCCGTCACGTAGAGGATGAGGGACGTGGCTTTTTTTTGCCCCGCATTCCCACTTTCCAAAGGCGGACGACATTTTCTCCTTATTCAGGGGCGACTGATCCATGATCTGAATAAGATGATGGGATGTCAGTTAATCATTCCGTGGATTCCTCCTTGTAACTCATCACCTAGTCCGGGTCTCCCTCGTAGACTTAAGACATTTTTCGTGAAACTCTTCTTGGTGACATATCTTCATGAACACCAGTTAATTATGCTTCTTCTGTCTGGACATTCCATGGGGTCCCGTCTGGGCAACAACCTTCGGTTAAAGGAGTATTCATGTGGGGCATCACTGGTGTGTCTAGATGCTGGGGGAATGGCATGTTTGTCTTCTGTCCCTTATTATAGGGCTTCTCGAGGGCTCGAAATCTTGAGGCATCCTACATCAAATGCGGGGAATCATATTCCATGGGCACGTAGCTAAGGTTTTCTTCAACTTCCCATGTTTAACACGGGGTATGTCACAGGAATAACATCCCGTGGAGATGGATCAGGATGATTAGAACACTGACTAGAGTGGATCAGATGGAGGAACCCCTGGAGGGAACGTCAATATTGGGTCCAACATGTGGGTGACATCCCGAATGCTGTTAGTGGGAGAAGGGAATGGGGTAGCATGATCCCATCAGGATGTGGCGGCTTGCGTAAAAATCAGGATGGATGATGGAGGGTGGAATGGAGTAGAGGTGGGATGAGATGGAACCTTCATGAGGATGATGATGGTTTTGGGATTCAGCCTCGAAGAAACTTCCTATGTATCTTTGTGGTAGGGAATCAAAGTCCACATAGTTCATATGATGACTTATTGCCTCCGATTGGGTCACAACGGCTTACCGCTGCATGGGGTCACAACGGCTTAACACTGGATGAGGTCGCAACAGCTTACCACTGGATGAGGTCCCAATAGCTTACCACTGGATAGAGGTCCAAAGTTTAATGTCATGTGGGATGGGGGTGAACCGATGTGAAGAGGGTTGGAGCTGCTGGGTGTTGGTCTTGATCCTCGTGAGGGCTTCCTACGTACCATGCCTTGATTTGGATCAAAGTTCTCATAGTTTGGATGGAAATGGGATTACACTCTATGCTTCCCAAGGAGTTAGTGAACCAATGCAAAGGAGGTCGGAATGACTGGTGGTGGGATTGAACCTCGTGGAGGCTTCCTACGTACCATGACTTGAAATGTATCAAAGTACTCATAGTTCGGATGGGTGGTCGGCGAACTGACTTGAAAGAGGACCTGAGGTCCAATAATGGTGGGATTGAACCTCGTGGAGGCTTCCTACGTACCCTGCCTTGGCAAGGATCAAAGATGACATAGATTAGATATGGGGGATTGGTGCACTGACATGAAGATGGTTGGGACCAATGGGTGCTGGGCTAGAACCTCAGGGAGGCTTCCTATGTACCCTGCCTCGACAAGAATCAAAGTCCTCATAGTTTGGGAGGTGGCATTTGGGGCTTACGCTCTGAGGCAGCCAAAGCTGTTAGTGAACCGACGTGAAGATGGTCGGGACGACCAGGTGGTGGGCTTCAACCTCGTAGAGGCTTCCTACATACCATTCATTAGAAAAGATCAAAGACCTCGTTGTTCATGTGGTAAAGGTGTGTGGGGCTTACACTCTAGGCTGCCCAAGGAGTTGGTGAACCGATGTGAAGATTTTCAGAACGACTAGGTGGTGGGCTTGAACCTCATGGAGGCCTAATACGTACCATGCCTCGACCTGGATCAAATTCCTCATAGTTCGGATGAATGGTGGGATTTAATCTCGTGGAGGATTCTTACATACCGACGTGAAGGAGGACCCGAGGTCCAATGATGGTGGGATTGAACCTCATGGAGGCTTCCTACGTACCCCACTGTGGAAAGGATCAAAGACCACAAAGATCAGATATGGTTTTGGGGATACACTCTAGGCTTCCCAAGGTGTTTTTCATGGTAGATGCTCACTCTAAGCCCACGTGAGTCATGCTGGGTGTGAGAAACAAGAGATAGAAGAGACCTGAAGATCACGTCCCGGATGGTGCGTCCGTGGAAAATGAAGTGGGGATTACGTGTTGAGTGGCCCAAAGAGAGAAAGAGTGGGACTTACTCCAGGGTGGAGGTCCGATGGTGACAAAGCGCAACAAGAGAGGGACTTGGGGATGAAGAAAAGAGAATCCATGTTTCCCACCATGCCCTTCACTGGTCCTGGGGACCGAAGATGAAAGGATGAGCAGTGATGCTTCCTCTTGCAAGAAAGATCAGGGATTACGCTGAGATGGTTTACCTTCCCCCGCAGACAAACGCCACTCCTATAAGGAGGATATCATCCCCTGTGGAAGTTAGGGGTGTGTGTAGAATGTCCAAGGTGGGGGCACCACTCGTGTGAGGCACGGGTCGAGGTCACAGTTTAATGTCATGTGCTGAGGACAATGGTGCTTGACAGTTTAAAATGATTCAGCTCGGACGAGGTGGGTTTACTGTGCACCCCTAGGGCTTACATAACTGTTACCCTTTTCCCCTTGTGGAGGGGAAGGAATTGGAAATGCCGTGGTGAGGTGGTGTCATGAAGAGAACTATCGAGGGGCCCACATTAGTGTGGCTATGTGAAGAAGAAATATCCATTAGCGTGCCTGTGCGAAGAATCATAAGGCGAAGCAACACAATGGGTGATATCGTCTGGGGGAATTTGAAGTCACATCATGCAAACCAGGAGGGTCTCATGGGAAAAGGAATTTCCAAGAAGATGGGTCCATAGGCAGGGGTATTGTGAAGCTCTGTTGCTCCGCATAGCGAAGGGCACTTGCGAAGGGGTGTGATTTGCAAAGTCGGGTTCCTTATCCTAAGCATGGGGTAGAGGTGCATATGGGAGGTTCTTTGTGAAGTGGAAAGGAATTCACAAAGCACTACCTTGTAGAGAAAAGGTGCCTCGCGAAGAAAAGTGTCGTGAAGCAATGTGATTCGTGAAGTACGTTGACCCTACCTTATCATGTCGATCATGTGTACATGAAGGGTGTTTCGTGAAGCATAAATGCTTCATGATGAATCGGGTCCCCTTGAAGATCCCCTTCCTTTGAGAAGGTCCTTAGGCTTCGTGAAAGTCATCCCTCTCAGAAGAGGGGATCAAAACAAGACAAAGGGGAGGCACTTCGTGGAGCAGAAGTACCTCGCACAGCTCATGGTTCATAGAGTAGAAGGATGCTTTGCGATTCATAAGATGGGAAGTCGAAAGGTCAAATTGTCCATCTGTTGGGTTTAGGGGGAGCTTGGTTTTTATTGGCACAAGGTGATACGAAGCGGAGCTTACGTAGCTCGAAGAGGGACTTGGTGGCTTCGCGGTGGGCTCACAAACGTCAATTGCGGTCATGGAGCATCCCGCCTCCTTACTTCACGGTGGGCTCGTGAACTTCAAATGGGTTCACGGAGCGTCCCACCTCCCTGCTTCGTGGTAGGCTCGCGAACATCAAATACGGTCATGGAGCGTCCCCCCTCCTTGCTTCACGGAGGTCTCGCTAACATCAAGTGCGACCGCGGAGCGTCCCACCTCCTTGCTTCGTGGCGGCCGCAGTGCTGGGGGACTCCGCAAAATAGCTTTGCAAGGCAGTCAACGATGCCTTATTTTTGGCTTCTTCTCTATCCTGAATTTTAGCATCAACACCAAGAAAAACATCAATCAGGGGATATAGAATCTAAAAGAAGAACCGTACCTAAATTTTTGATCTGTCTTTGTGTTCGCTGTGCTCTGATCTACTCAGATCTACAATGTCATCGTGATCCTCCAAAATTTTGGTGTTGATTTTCTAATAAAATCGAGAGGATGAGCTCTGATAGAATTTGGGGGAAATGATACAAATCCTTACTAATTTCTTTAAACACCTATTTATATAATGTCTTTCCAATAGTAGCTAGTTCCAAACATCCCGTTCCATATCACTTTATGTCTTGCCTAGGTAAAAAACCTCATTACAAACTCAATAGCGATGTTGGATTTACAATATGAGTCTCCATTACAAATTTATTTGATATGATGTCTATGATAAAATAAAATAAAATAATTATTATTTTTACAGTTACATCCTCCATGGAATTTTTTACATAAGGCATGCGAAAAAAAAGTTAAGTCTTGTCTAGGGTAAACCCCATGCTCCAGACTCAACTGTGCCTTCAGATTTCTGATCTAAGATTTTATTTGAGAGAGATCCCATTTCCTCTATCTGAATTTTATAAAATATACTTATTATTTTGTATAATTTATTCCAGGCACACCAGGCCTCGAAATTGAACATCATCTCAATGCCTATATATGGAACTATATATAAAAATATTCCAAAGTCTTACCAGAAAAAATTGGGTCTCTATAGTGTGTGATGATGGAACATTCATGGGGTGGTGTTGTAAACATTGATATCACATTGATATCTATTAGACTGAACTTCTCCTTCAAACAAATTTTCTCAATTCAAAATTATTGAATCTCAACTTTTTCATAGTCAAGGGAAAAACCCAGTGATTATACATACCTCTTGAGATCTGATTAATGAACTTCACAAGGGAGGCTACTACTAGTTGAGGCCGTAGTTTATCCCAATAACTATAATGTTAAGTGGTCATATTATCCGATGGTTATATTTTTCGATGGTCAAAATTGTTTTATTTACTTACTATAATTTCATTCAAACCAATCTCCTAAATAATAATTTTCATTTTTATCTCTTTCAATATGGTGATTCCATGCATTATATTATTTCACCTTAGTATAATTCTAATAATAAATATGGTATTTATTGGATAATATGATCATAGATACAAAAACATTGTACTTGTTTTAATTTTTTTATGTTCATTATTAATTTTAGTAGTTCTAATAAATTTGTTCCTTTGACTTTTAATTCATTACTTTGTAATAAGATATGTTTATTCCATGCTAAAATTTCGTCAGTTGTTATATTCTTCCCACATAAAAAATCCTTGAAATTTGGGGTGTACATCAATACATAAACAAATTTGGGTAATTATTTTTCATTATTTCCTTAGGTTACCATGTGTTTTCTTCCAACCTGTGATTATTATAAATAAATTTCACTAGATTGGATTTGTAATTCCAAAATACCTTCTCTATAGTGTCAATAATCTAGATATGATATTCATTAAATAAAATTTCATGATCCAACTCTATTTCATCAGTTGTGAGTAAATGTTTGGGGTTTAAAATCTAATTTCTCAACATATAATCATATAAGAAACCATATACAATGGATTGGTTTGTTGGAACTTTCAAATGATAAACCATAGATTGAATTCTATCAAAAATATAAGAAGTACCATTATACTTTAGAAATACCTCCCCCTTCTTTCCAAATTATAGGACTCCATTCCATGGTGATACCTTAAATAACACATGATCTCCTACATGTAATTCTAATTATGTCCTCTTGTTATTAACATATATTTTATTCTTATGTGATCTGTATTGATATCATTTTGAATAGGTCACACATTTTTATTTGTATCATTAATTACTTCTTGGCCAACTAGCCTCATTCCCCAAAATTCATTACAATAGGTTAGAGTGTGACATAATGTTTTCCATATTAGTCCTAATACTGTGCCATTTATATTCTCAAATTGAATCTACAATTTTATGAAGATTCCATTAGAATAATCTATCAGCCCCATGTTACTTGTAATTTAAGAGAGAATGTCCTCAACATGCACTCTAGGGTTTGGAAAGACTTTTCAAACTACCCATCTGTTCAAAGATTATAGATGGTGCTCAAATGTACCTAAATGTTTGAATCCTTTTAAAGACAAATCCAAAATCTTGATGTGAAATGAAAATTATGATCATATAAAATTGATAAAGGTTCAAAAATAAGTCTCACAACATCATTAGTATATATTTTATCATTACATTCTTGGGGAATGTCCTCCTTTAATTCTAGGAAGTATATAGACTTATAAAGGTTTCCATAATGTCCCATACAACATCATTACTCATAGATGACTTTTGTACATTATTTTATATGTCTATTTTGAGTTTTTCTCACTTACACATTGGTATAGGGAGGGGTTTCATCACACCTTTTGTGAGTTTTCTCTTGGCCTTTACTTGTTCTTGTATTACACATCTAGACATATACTTAGTTATTTCTCACTTTATGTTTTCCCACCATCAGTTATATTTTAGGTCCTTATGCATCTTGGTACTACTATGGGGTACATAGAAGTTTGAGAAAAGAGAATAATCCTATATTTCCCTCTTTATCTCATGTATTTAAGGTACACATAGTCTCCTTTAAAACATCAACACAGCATCTTTCTAGATGAAAAATTCTAATATTCAATATTCCCTGGATTTAATATTCTTTATTAAACCCTTTTCATCCTATTGAGACCACATTATATTCTCAAGTAAATATGGCTAGGAAATTACATAGAAAAGTAATGGTGTTTCAAATTCTATAATAACATATATGTCCAAATTTTATAAATCCATTAATATCATATCGTTTTTGATACTCATCATAGATAGAAATCTATAATCCTTAATACTAAAAACATTCATTACCTTGATTTCCTTATAAAGGTGGTAGTGTATTTCATAGTAATAATCCATATATACTTTCATCCTTCTCATATATCTCATGTTGAGATCAATTAGTGAGAATATATTATTTAAACTTTTTTGATATATATATATATGTCACACCTTTCACCATAAAGATAGTGTCTCAATATCATTAATGTAATGATTGTTTCTTCCAACTCAAGTTCATGAGATGGATATTTTTTCTCATGGTTCTTCAACTATGATGATTAATAAGATTCGAATCTATCATTATATATAAGGATATACCATATTCCTTTCCTTGATGAATTATTATATATAATAGATCCTACTTTTCTAGATAGTGAGTTCAAAAAAGATGGATTGATAATTCTTTTCTCCAGTTCCTCAAATATTTCTTCATACTACTTAGACCATGTGAATTTAACCAAATTACATGTTAATTTGGTTAACATGTTATCAAATCAGGGAATATTTTCAAAAAATTTCTGATTGTAACAAGGTAATATATGGAAACTAGATATCTAAGCTATATTAATTGGTGTCTGTAATTTTTTAACAACCCATACCATTCTGGGATCAACTGATATTTTTTCCACGGTGATGAAATGGATAAGAAAATAAACTTTTTGAAGCCAAAAATTCACACTTACTAAATATCCCATATAGTTTTTTCTCCCTTAGAGTCTCAAGGAAAATATGTAAATGGTATTCATTCTCTTCATATGACATAAATTTTAGCAAGATATAATCAATAAAAAATATAAAACTTTTATCAAGATATTCCTTGAATTATATATTAATCACATCCATGAACACTGGGGGTGAAATTTTTATCCCAATGGGAATTTTTGTGAACTCATATTTCCTATATCTTTTATGAAATTTTTTTCTTTGGTATATCAACCTTTGTGACTTTTAATTTCTAATTACAAGAATGGAGATAAATCTTTGTTAATTACTATTCTCTTTAGGGTTTATTAAATATATCATCAATGCGAGGAAAATGGTATTTTTTATTCATAGTAACAATATTTATTTTCCTATAATCAATTCAAAACCATGTAACGTCATTATTTACTAATAAGATAGGTTCCCTAATGGGTGAAACACTAGGGTTTTTACATCCTTTATCATACAACTATTATAGTTATTTCATTAGTTACACCAATTATAATGGATTTTTTCTGTAGGTAGGATTAGATATGTGTTTTCTTTTAGGTATAAGGTCAATATATATCTTAACTTTATAGTAAGGTGGATATACTAGTAGTTCCTTAAGAAATAAATCAATATAATCTCTCAAAATAGATACACCCTATTTTATAAGGATATAATTTTAATTTATTTATTCATATTTTATAAAAATTTACTTGATATGATCCACTATAGGTGGTCCCAAATATGAATTAGGAAATAAATTATCTCCTCTACAAAAGAGGGATTTTTTCATATCCATGGATATTGTAATCTCATTCTGAAAACAATAAATTATTTCATTATTCATTGAGATCCAATATATACCAAGTATTATTTAAAATTAAACCATTAGAATTTCCACCAAGTTTGAAAATAAAGAACATAAAAACATTTTAATAGAGTTCGAGCAATACAGTATCATTACTACAAGATTTACAAAATGAGTTTTAACTCGAAACTCCTTCTTTATTGTATTAGGGGATGATTCGATGTTCTTATAAAATATTCAATGTATTAATGAGTTTTTATATAGAAAAATATACTAATGAATTAGTTAACATTGATTTTATGCCCAAATTACCTTATATGATATCATTTGTGACCTCAATTTCATATGTAGTGACATAATATGATAATAAATTCTCCCTTAGCCTCTTATAGGGTAGATTCCCTCAACATTTGGGACATTTATTTGAACAGTATCTCATATCCATATAATTGAATAATTGGAAATTAGTTACTTCTCCCTTTACCTTTCATTTATGATCTTGATGGAATTTTTCTATATCCAAGAAGAAAACTCCAAATACTTCCATGAAATCCCCACATTGTTTCACCTCGTAGTTATTGCGTGTTAGGAATTCTACCCTTTATTTTCCATTATCAAATTTATTTCATCAAAATTCATAGACACCTTCTTCTTATCTTCATTTAATTTGAGTGTAAAATAATTAGATAAATACATCTCAGTCTTTATTGTTCTAGTCATTATCTCCTCATATAATGATAATTTTTAAGAGATTAATTACCACCAAAGGCTTGGCTTTAATCCATCAAATAATTTATCAACCTTTATTTAAGGTTATCATATATAATTTGAAGTGTGACTCTCTGACCTTGTAAAATTATCATCATATTTAGCCACAAATTCTAACAGAATTTTTTATTAAATTCAGTAATTTCCTTTCCATGTCATATCTTTTCCTATGAGGAAAATATTTCTCTTTTAGTATTAATTTAAAAGCCTTCCAATCCCTGCTTTCAATATCTTTATTCTTCTTAGTGTTTTGAATCAAAGACCATCATTGATCAAAATCTCCCCTTAGATGATATAAAACCATTATAACCTTTTCCCTTTCTCTAAATCCCAAATTGAAGAATATATTCTCTAAAGACATAATTTATTTCTAAAATACCTAGGGATTATTGGTTTTGTTAAAGGAAAGAGGTTTGTGCCTCATGAACCAGTCTATCATTTTTGAACCATGATTTTGGAAAATATATTGTTCCATAAAAGTGAGATTATTGGTCATAATGTAAGTCAACTATCCAAATATAATTATAACTTTCTCTTCTAAAACCCAATCCTCATTGGTCATTTTTGGATGGAAGTATCTACATTCAATATGAGGTTTGACATGGTATTCATTCCATCCATTAGGTACCATTTATGAACAATAGAATACTCCAAATTAGTCCATAAATAACACTAAGATTATAAATAATTTTATATAATTCATATGAGTTTAATATATGTCATGTAATATTTAAATATTTCTATAATATCCTAAGGGTTTGGAATACTCTTATGCTCTTTAACTACATTTTTCTAAATCTAGTTGTAATAGTTTTTACTAAAAATTCACTAACACCAATTCTAGAAACATCTACTCTATTATGCTATAGTCAGGGGTTATTTTATTAAGTTGTTATAGAATACATAGATAATAGTACAAATGATCTAGTAGTTTAGTAGTATCATGAAACCAAGAGACATAAATAGAAATTACATAACATTGAAACAAAAAATACAACATCTAATTACAATAAATCATTACAGTTTCATAGGGAAATGGGAAATAACATAAAGGGTTAAGCTCAGATACATAGAAAGCGGTAGTTCACATAAAAAACTATAATAACATATGCAAATAATTAAAAATATATAAGGAATAAATTAATAGAATAACTCTATATAAAATGAAACTATGCATAAAATATATCTACCGATATCATTAAAATAAATAGAAACATTAATAAGAATAACTAGCCTCATAGTGATAAAATGAAAAACATTGAACATCAAAAAAAATTATAAAGAATAATTCCAAGAAATCATACATAAAAAGGTATGTTTAATACCAAATACCCACCTAGTTTGTCCCATGAGACCCACTAATGCATCAAGGGGCGATTTAATTTTCTATCCCACCCATCACATAATAAGTTCAATGCATCCATCACATGATGAGAATGGGTAAAAATACATGTCATTATGTTCTATAAGGTACCTCATACATAATGGATAATGAGTCAAAAAAATCCTTGTAGTAATATTGATATATTGAATTTCAATATTTCCCCATTCAATGGAAGAATACAATTTTTTGGGTTAACATCACACAATCAACTTAGAAACAATTGGATATTCACAATGTATTCTAAAATAACCTTATCAAATGAGTGGTACGAGGGAAATAATGAAGATTATTTTATTAGTTTTGGGATATCAATATAAATTAATCCTTTATTATATTTCATAAAGTGACCATCTATTAACAAAATCATATTCCCCAAGAGTGTGAAACTAGGTGTACAATTAGGCCCTGCATCAAGTGAATAAATATTTAATACCCAATCATGTTTTTTCATGGTTATTAACCATATGTTGATCTATTACAGATCCCATATCAGCTGTTTTTATCCAGACATGGATATCATTGTTAGTAAACAACATAGTCTTTACTTTTCAAAAATTTTAGAATCTTTCATTGATATTAGAGTGTTTGAGCATTATAATGGCTTATTTATGGGGTATAATTGGATGGAATGATGATCTATCATTTATAATTACTTAATAAATTTATTAAAATGATTCATAACAACATTTATCATTTAAATGAAAATGAAATGGAATAATGGTTAAAATAATGATAGAGAAGAGGTTAAAAACCATTACCATTTAAAGTGGCTTATTAAATCATTATAGGAACACTTTATAGAAAAATAGATCCTACAAAAGACTATTGAGAGATATAATGAGATTTAATTCATTATAAATGGATTTGGAGTGGTGAGGAATTAGATAATGGGTTGGTATTTTTAGAAATCAATGGGTAATTGTTTATGAATTTCAAACCATGGGCCTTGGACTCCAGGTTATAAAAATAGCAAAGAACTGGTATTCCAATGGTTTTAGCTAATGTTATTTGACATGTTGGACATTTTTAGTATTTAAATTTATAAGTACCAAAATCATTTAAAAAATTATTTTTGATGTGGAAGATATTATTATTTATAAATAATTCTTTTTAAAATCATAAAATATTATTTAATTTTTGAATTTTTTTTATATGTTTGGAAATATTAATTTCATTAATTTAAAACAAGTTATTTTAATTATAAAACCCATTTTTTTGATAAAAACTTTATAATATTTATTACATTATTTTTAATTCATTATGTTGTCATGATTCATATAGTATATTCATATCGTATTATAGTTTGTAACCAACAATTTGACCACCTTAGAATATTATAAAAAAATAACAATTTTAAAATTTCGATGTGATGATGTCAAAGATGAAATCCACTTTAAGAAATTATTTTTTATAATTTAAGATATTTAATATTTGAGAAAAATAATTATTTATCAAAAAAATAGCTTTTTATAACCCAATCAGATTCTTAACAATTATAAAAACAATATAATATTTAACAATATTATTTTCTTATCAATAAATTAATAAAAAATATATTTAAAATAATTTTTTTGAAAATGAAATTAATTTCAAATTCAAAAATTTATCATAAAAATTTTAATTTAATAGAAATTATACATATATGATATGAAATAAATATAGTTATAATTTTTTTTTCTAAAAATCTATTTTATCATATCCATCCCCTATTCATGTAAATTTTATTTTTTATATAAGGGTGACACATTAAATAAAAAATATGGGATTGGTGTAACCACTATTTTGTTTCTTGAATAATTTACACCATAATACTACATATGGTCTAGATATATAAACACTCATCACACCGACATAGATACTAAGGGTAAGGTGTGTGATCAAAGAAAATTCACAAGGTGGTTTGAGTAACATTGATCTCATAGTTATCACAACTATATTTAGTTTCTCCCTAAAACAATTATACTATTCTTAGTTGTTGATTCTCGGCTTAGTATTAGTCAAGTGAAAACCCTAGTGATGTCACCTCCCTCCCATGATCTGATAAATGAAATTTATTAGGGTTATTCATACTGGTTGAATCCATAGTTTCTCAATTATATATCAATTATCACTCATTATTACCCATTATATGAAATAATTCCAATGGTAACATTAATACCAATGGTTAGAACACCCAATGTTCATTATTACCAAAGGTCATATTTTCTTCCTATACATTCATTAAAACAAAACAATTAACTAATACGTTTCATTTTTAGATCATTAAATATTTTAATTATGTGTCTTATATTATTCTTTATTTTTACCATTTTAATAAAAAAAATTATGTTTATAGGATAACATGACTTAGGAGACATATACAATGTACTTGAATTATTTATTTATTTTTTATCCACTATTATTTAAAGTGGTAACAATGAATTTTGTTCCTTTGATTTGTAATACATTACTTTGTAATAAGATATGTTAATTCCATACAAGAAATTTCATAGTTGTTACACATAGAGATGGGATATCTGGATTCCAATGAAGATATTATTTGCTAACTTAATGTTTTATTATCCTAGGACCCATCCTACCATATTTAATGAATATTATTCATGGTGAAACTATTTCTTGGCACTACTCCATACCCCAATGATGAACTTACAAAATTCATTTTTCTCCTTTTCAATAAAAAATATGATTGATGGATAAATATCATATAAATGTATATAAAAATCCATTATATAAATGAATTTAAATTTATTATATAAACATACTTAAATATAATATATAAATATATTTGCAAAAAAAATGCATTATATAAATCAGTTTATAAAAACATTTTATAAACGTATGGATAATAACATTATTTATAAATACATATGTAAATATATAAATAAATAAATATATATTACTTCAATTAAATACATTTTGTGTGTGTAAATATATTATTGTGTGTGAGCGCTAAAGCACCCAAATATATAAAAATATATAAAAATATAATATAAATATATATTTACAAACAGGTGTAAATATAAAATGTTGCAGCAAGATAAGATCCTAAGAACTGTGGTATGAGTATGCCTTCATAAAGAAGGTGTAAGAGGGTTAAAGAACACTGAATTCGAATAGAATATATATTTTGTTTCCATAAATCATTCATGGGGAAGTGTCATAGGGTAGGTGATGTGGGAATTTGAGTTTCTATAAAGTATGGCAATACAACACATGGGTAGCATTGTAAGGGAAATCATTATTTAAAAAAAATGGTTTTATAAGAAATGAAAATATTTTCCAAAAATATATCATTCTATAAAAGACTAGCTAGTAATATTTTTAGAAATAATTTTTATAAAATAAAAAATAATGATGGTGGTGTAATAAAGAAAATCATGAATTTTTTTTAAAAGGTAAAATGGTTTTATAGTCATCAAAAATATTTTTTAAAAATATATTTTTTCAATATATTAGTTAGTGGTAATTATAAAACCCAAAAAATTTATTAATATACTAATGTTTATTTAAAACCATCACTAATTAAATGAGGTGGTCATGTCAGTGGTTTCCTTCTATAACCCTGGATAAAGTATTTTGTAGGGATTATAATCATCACTAACTAAAAAATTCCACATTTAATAATTGAATTTTTTATATTGATAGTTTTCCACATTTATTATCAAAATATCAAAATAGTTTCCTATGTTCTATAACATAATGTTTTGATTCATTAGTAGAAAGAAGAACAACATTAAGAAAAATCAACTATAAAATATCCCATCAGTATCATAGGACATGAGAATCTATGATTTGATAAGTTATGAAGTATGTTAGATATAAAAATAAAACTTCAATTGTGAGAGAATCATGGGTGAGGTGGAAAATTGTTTCTTAAACTGTTTCTCATCATATTCTTTTTCAAATAATATTTTGTTATCTGTTAATGATAAATGGGATATTCTAATGAAAAAGGAATCGGGGGTGTTGACCAATGGATAGAGAAATTTCCACCCCTATCTTATGCCTTTAAATGTAAAATTTATTTTAAAAAATATGTCTTATAAATTAAAAAGAACCCTTTTTAAATTATTATAAGTATGTGTGTAGAATATTCATTGAATAAAACTTTTTATTCCAAAGTATGAATCGACAATTGGGGTTTACTCTAGAATTTATTATATTTGAATGTTTACAATTTTATAGAAAATTTGTGTTCTAAGGAGTTAATGGATTTCATGTACCACTGTATGAGAAAGGAAATCCATTCTATCCTGGAAAGAAATTTCTCATATTGTCAAATATTATAGATATAGGACATTTTTCTTAAGGGAAAATATGAATTTTTTGGAATCTCCCAAACCCTAAAGGCTTAATATTTTTTATAATGATCCACAATATTTTTAATTGGTTTTAGAGATAACCCTTACATTAAATAATGTCATAGGGTCATAAAGGCTTGGAACGATATATAGACAAATTGCCCAAAGGAACAAAATCCTTAAAAAGTAACCAAAATTTCCAACACCAGAACAAACCATCTCCACATTTCTATCATCTGATGTTATCATATCTCTTTGAAGTCACATACATGTCTCTCCATTTCCATACCACATTGGGACATTAATCTTTGTTTGAGCTCAACCTCTTCAAATATCACTATTCAACACCCAAAATCCTTATCTTTGACCACCTTGCATCATCTCACACTCTATTGAACTTATAGCTACCCTCATATAAATGAAGAGGTACAACATAAATGGTATAGTGGCCTAGTGGTTGGAAGACAAAGATACATGACTTGAAATCAAAATTAAAATAAATAGTATCACTTCTATAGTACCCCAATATAGTTCTTCCTATAATATCAACACTTTTATAGTGCTACAGTACCACAAACAATTCGGATTAGAACCCAGGTCTTGATGCAGTACTATAGGAGACCATACAACTTTGATTTATTTATTTATATCATTTTCTATTTCATTTTTATTTGTCTCCTGACGGGATTATTATGTAGATTTATTTTAAATTAATTAACTAATATCTATCTTATAATATATAAAAAATACTAAACAAGACTAATGAGAAATATAATTTTTTTTATTTCATACAATTATTGGTCAAAACTATGTCTACTATATATATACATACGCAAAAGACCCAACAATATTTCATATATAGATTGATCACAACGTCCTATATAGTATTTTATAATCAATAAAGAACCCTACTACACTTTGTGTTTATATTGGTCATTATATATTTAACTACAATTTTTTACCAAGGATTCTATCCGCAAAATGCTTATATCCACTACCCTTTTACAAAGATAGAGGTTAAAGACATTTCACATGATAATTAGACTATAAAAGACTTTCCCCCCTGAACAAGCCTCGATAAGTTTGAAAAATAATGATATTTTTTACCACCAAACACAATCAAGTTCCCTATAACTTGATGATATTGAATTTTATCATCAAATATTATTCTATTCCCTTATTATCTAGGTATAGAGTTTTCTTATGCTCTAAAGAAATGTTTTCATGTATAAGTTATACATTCAAAAAACTTGTCTAATTCTACAAATTAATTTTTAATATAATGCAAGGATGTAAATTATTCTATAAACCTATAAAAATCCTACAAAACAAAGTGAAAACTATTTTAGGGAATAAATACAATAACTAAGTATGGGTTGAATCCGTGGAAATTAGAATCAAATATGTCATCCGAGTAGTTTTGGTTAAATGGAAACCATTAAATAAATATACAACTCATATATTTTTGTCTTAGTTAATTATATCCCAATAATAGATAATGAAATCCACTATATCTACTAAGGCTGGGTACCGCCATGCTTACGTGTCGCCCGAACAGCCTCCCACGTCACCACTTCCATACCTCCAATTACCAATACACCATCCATGTTCCTCCAAAATCCCGGCCGTGCCCTACCCGATATCACGGGCTTCGGCTCCCACCCAAACCTGTTACCTCTTTCGCTTCGCCTCCTCCCGCGTCTCTTCCATTAGGTTACCCTATGCCGGCTAATCACTCCTGCAACTCCCCGCGTACAGCAACCTTCTCCGACGACGACCGTCATCTCCCACGGCCAGTAGGATCTTCCTCCCTGTTCCTTCCTCCCGGTTCTTACGATTTCGATTATTTGTAGCCCGCTACGCGCGAACCAGCTCCAACCGCGGACATCCGCTCTGGGGCTTCCCTGTTCCGACCAGTGCTACAATTCCAACTAAGTCCGGTAGGATATTTGAACCTGCTACCTCCTCCCGCTGCTCCCGATTTCAACCTTCTTGGACCCGCAGCGAGCGTACCATCTTCCTCCATTAATTTCTCTCCCGTAGCAAATTCTTTCGCCCCGCAACGCGCCAGCGAAGACGGCCATATCACCACCCGACTTGCGCCGTGCGGTTTCCGTGTTCCGGAGACTACTACAGCTTGCACTGGAACAACCGACAACCCTATTTTCACTGAGGTAACAGTCTTCTTAAAGTAGACTAAATCATGCAACCTACATCATTCAACTGACTATGAATCCTGTATTACCCAGTAACCTGACAACGATTTCCTCCTGACAACGATCCGTCTTCTGCTGCTGCTTATTTTCACAATGTGAGTATACCTTACACATTATACGGGCCTCGTACTTCTATCCATTTGGATTTATTTTCCAATAATTTCAACCGGTACCTTCCACAAAATCATACAGGCATGTTTTGTTTATAAATTTCTGACAGTTACATATAGTTGCACACATATATCTTTAGCAAATTCTGAGTCTTCAATCACAATTTGAACTACAATTTATTTAATGCTCTCCTTCCATACAATGGTGTTTGTACACTCCATTACATTAATATATATAGATATAGAACCAAACAATTCACTCCTCGACAACCTCTACGAATGATGTGTTGCAGAGAAGAGTGCTAACAATGGAACAACAGAACTGTGAGTTTACTGTCCACTTAGTTTTATACATGTTTCTTTCATATCTTTATTCCATCATATGGACAACCTAATTTTGTCACGCTTGCAGTGTCAACAACTTCAAGTCCATCAATGACATCTACAAATCTCTCTCCTGCACTAACAAGTGAACCACATTCTATAAATGGCGGTGCATATGGAGTCATACGGACGCCCCTAACACCATTGTCTGTCAATGGTCTGTTATATTTACATTATATTATCTATATCCATACTTTCTTTATTAGTCTTCATAATAACTGGGGACATGCATTCTACAAATGGGAGTGCAGGTGGAGTCCCACTAACGCCACTAACAGCAGCGTCTATACCGGGTCTGTTCTGTTTACATTGCACTGCAGAAATCACTCACTTACTAAATACTTTGCATATTAATTGAATATATCACTCTCTAACTACTTTTTCAGTAGTTCAACAACAGTCCGATACAGGGAGAACATCTATCGCAAATGCAATGAAGCGGAAGAAAACATCATATGCCTTCAAACAGTCTCCAATCCCTTTCTCTAAGTATAATGACCATTATCTGCAATTTTCATACTGCACACCGCATGAAAACCAAGACATGGTCTAACTATTCCATTCACACTTTCGATAGCGCTCATAACGAACGAAAACCTCTACTGCCCGTCGACCTCTAGAAATGCAAGGTTCCAAAGACGATTTCACATGAGGGAACGACACAATTGTGAGTTCACTAATACCTTCACCCGATACTTCTTTCAATTATGTAATAATACAATAATTATTATAACGAACTGATGACACAGTGCCAATGTCATCATCTACCGGAAGTTCTTCATTGACATCTACACATGGCGGTGAAAATGGAGTCACACGCACGCCATTACAACCACTATCTATCAATGGTTACTTCTGTTCAAATTTTAGTATGTAAGTACATAAATTTCAAATCCACTATATCTACTAACATAAGCTATTTGTCTTCAATTACTTCGTCTACAGTGCAACATCAGTCATCAGGTACGACATCATCCGTCGTGGGAGCGAACAATCGAAGGCAAAGAACAAATTCCCTCATACACACTCCTATTCCATATTGTAAGTCTGGTGACACATATCTGCTAAAACCATTCGGTACACCACAATACTGGGCTATTATTCATCTAACTATTTCCTTCACACTTTCGGTAGCGATCGGGACTGATGATACCAATCTGTCAAATTCAACGCCGGGATCGTTGACAATGTAAGCACATAATTCAGCATTTAAATATTACTATAATTATTACGGAATCTTCAAAAAGTAACAATTTACTTTCCCATTTGTTGCAGGTTGAGTCGACCAAATAACACGGAATATAGTAATATATCATCTACAGGTTCAACGTCGTATTCAACACAAATATAAAGCATCACACGCACCCACACTTCAATTAGCTTACATTTTTTTTCTTATACTGTTTTATAAAAAAAATAACAGACCATCGTACAGTGCTGTTTCGTCCACAAGCAGCAGTTTCTAACAGTTCAAAAACAAATTACGACATCAATGGTGGAATACAACGTACAGTAAGCACTACAGGTATTTAACGAATAAAAATAGATACTAACAACAGTAATATCTTATTTATACTAAGTGATTTCCGTATTAAACGGGTTACTGTTGCAGGCTTCTCTGTAAAACAGGTGATTTCAGATAACACAGGTCAGCGTACTAATTTTTTCAACATTAATAGTAACAAAATACTGGAGGCAAATACCGCGCACGTTATCTACTTTTTAAGTACTGACGGCTACTATATATTTTTATTCAACCAGGATATTTAGACATTGGTCACCCATCTTACGTCTGTCAGTACTGTCATGCTTTAATGTGGTTCGATGAAAGAAATAGAAAATGTAGCAACCGATAAAGCCAACGTTTCTCTGCATGTTGTGCTATGGGAAAGATTTCTTTGAGCTTTATACCAGCGTCTCCACCGTATCTAGAAATGTTTCCCTTCAATACAACATCCACAGTAGCAAGATCATTCCAGGAAAACTTACATATTTACAACTCCATGTTTTCTTTCACTTCTATGGGTGGTAAGATTGATAGTTCTATCAACAAGGGTGGAGCTCCATGTATATTCAGATTTAATGGACAAAACTACCATCGTATTGGAAGTTTATGTCCACTAGATGGTCACCGACCGAGATTTGCACAACTATACGTGTATGACACAACACATGAATGTCAGAATAGGGTTCGCGAGTTTAGGTATCGCTACATTTATCTGTTGTCGACATATTTCTCATTGTGTCTTATTTCTGTATTTACATACCTATTGTCTACAGCTCAGAAAATCAGAATGTCCAATCTCGTATTGACAACGACATAGTCGAAAACCTGCAACAAATGCTTCATGACAACAATGGTTTAGCTAGACACTTCAGAAGTGCAAGGGATGTTCTTCAACATCAGGATGTGAAGAATTTGAAACTACGTCTGCTGAAGAGAAGAGAAACTAATCCCAGTACATATAACATACCAAATAATTCTGAGATTGCAATGCTTATCGTCGGTGATGTTGAAGATCTCAACAAAGAGCGTGATATAATTATTCATACCAAAACTGGTGATTTTCAACGAATTGATGAGCAGCACCCACTATATCTTCCATTTCAATATCCCTTGATATTCACAGATGGTAGTGATGGATATGTCGACAACATTCTACATCGCCCAACTTCTTTCACAACAAGTACAAAATTTAAGAAGGTTACCATGAGAGAGTACTTCTCTTTCCACCTTCAATTCTGTGAGAATCAATCTTCAACACTACTACATTCAAGAAGACTTTTGCAGCAGTTCGTTGTTGATGCTTATACGATGATAGAGTCTCAGAGACTATCATTCATTCTCTTTAATAAAAAGAAATTGAGGGTAGATCTATACAACGGCTTGAAAGATGCATTTCTACGAGGTGACATAGAAGGTTCTTCATGCGGAAAATGGATCATTTTGCCTTCATCCTTCACAGGTGGTCCAAGGTATATGATCCAAAATTACCAAGATGCAATATCTATTTGTAATTGGGAAGGGTATCCGGATTTGTTTCTAACATTTACATGTAACCCAATGTGGTCTGAGATCACTCGGTATCTAAGATACAATAACCATCGACCAGTAGACTCACCTAAAATTCTATCTCGAGTTTTCAATATGAAGCTTGAATATCTAATGAGAGATTTACGAGAAGGATGTTTCTTTTGAAATTCAAGGGCAGGTAACCATCTACTTGCATATATCAAATAATATTTTCTATGCAATTTCCAATTTTATCATCACTTACTGACTATGGCACTTTTGTTTCCATTTAGTAGTTCGAACTGTAGAATTTCAGAAACGCGGCTTGCCTCACGTTCACATCTTATTATTCCTCTGCCGTGAAAATAAAGTGAACACTCCGTTGGCTATAAACAAATACATCAGTGCTGAAATCCCGGATAAAGATGCCTGCCCAAACCTACATGAAGTTGTCAAAAGCCTTATGCTCCATGGCCCCTGCGGTGCTGCCAACAGATCATCACCTTGCATGAAACATGATAAATGTGCTAAATTTTTTCCAAAAAAATTTGCTGAAAATACGAAGGTAGATGAGGATGGCTGTGTCGTTTATCGGAGAAGGGATGACAAAAGAACTATTCTGAAAAATAAAATTCCTCTGGATAATCGCTATGTAGTCCCATACAATCCAGTGTTGCTATTAAAGTACCTTGCACATCTCAACATTGAAGTTTGTAATCAGCCTTCTTCAATCAAATACCTGTTTAAGTATATTAGCAAAGGAAATGACCGGGTAACGGCAGCACTCTATGACGGAAACAAAGAACAGTCCACACATAATACGGTAGATGAGATAAAAATGTATTATGACTGTCATTACATATCTCCTTGTGAGGAATGTTGGAGGATTTTTTCATATGATATCCATTACAGATATCCACCAGTTGAGAGGTTGCATTTCCATTTGCCACAACAGAATTGTGTCACCTTCTTGGACTCTGATATCATTGAAGATGTATTGAATCATAGAAACAGCTCTCAGTCAATGTTAACCTCTTGGTTCGAAGCAAATATTAACTACCTGGAAGGAAGAGGGTTAACTTTTGCAGAGTATCCAACTAGATTTTTTTTCCACTCTCAAGATAGAAAATGGCATCCCCGGAAACAAGGATTCTGTATTGGAAGACTGTACTATGTGCCTCAAACCACAGGTGAAATCTACTACTTGAGAATACATCTAACAAAAATCAAAGGTGAAAATTCTTTTGAGTATATCAGGACTGTAAACAGCAGCACGCATGGTACATTTAGAGAGGCTTGCTCTGCTATGGGACTACTGACAGATGACAGAGAGTTTTTTGAAGCAATAAAAGAAGTGTCTGCTTGGGGAATGGGACAACATGTACGCAGACTATTCGCCAACATGTTAATATGCAATAACATATCTCGCCCAGATATGGTCTGGGATGCAACCAAAGACATACTATCAGAAGACATTTTATATATACAGAGAAGGACCCAAGAAATTCCAGGTGCACATTTAGTCATGTTCCTACTTCATAGTTTTCTTTTTATGTCTTCCCAATGTCTAATTATTTATGCCCTCTAATCAGAATTCTTATATTTCAATTGACTTTATTTATTCTGCTCTGTAAACACTCAAAAAAAATTCAGTGCACAGATTCACATAAGTATATTGTCCACAGTTTGTGACAACAAATATTACAGCCTTTCTTTTCAAATACAATTACAGTAATTCTTGCATACTTAAAATCTGTACGATCCTGTATAGATATTTGGGACTTTAATGTATAATTTAGTAACATTAAATAGCCTTCTATACTGAAATTCTTGAATCCGTATAAATAATCTGCATCATCAAACATTAAAAAAACATGTAATACTTTGTAGTAAATTGAATATGCATTCATTGTAAATTAATCACTTCTATAAATTTGTTTATATTCAATATAATCCAGTACTTCAATGTTTACAGCCCTGCTGTTCAGATATATTTTCAATATATTTTAAACTGTTCAAATCCGTACACATAATGCGCATATACTTATATCGTTTCTTCACATTACATTTCCTTATGTACGACAATATTGGATTCCGTACAGTAATTCTGCATTTTTTTAAAATCAATAAACATATATGTTTTATTCAGTATAATCCAGTACATCAGAATTTACAGCCTTGGTGTTCAAATATAATATGAATATATATTAAACTGTACAATTCTGTACACATAATCCACATATTCATATATCATTTGTTCAGATGACAGTTCCATTTGTACTACAATATAAGAATCTGTACAAATATTCTGCAATTTAATAAATTCAAATAACCTATGTGTTTTATTCACATTACATTGCCATCCGTACTGATGTTTTCTATCAACGTTTTTCAGCTTCAACTATTTTTCTTATATTCAATTAAATGTAAGATGTTGTAATGACTTCGTTAGCGGTTACTCGTACTACTGTTTAACATTATTCCTCAACATTGTAGATTTGACACTCACAGATCACCAGATACAAATGTATGCTTTGAGAGAGATAGACGGAATTTTACAGAGCAATGGAAGAGCACTTCATTTATTTCCTCCTATGCCACTTCCAGATTCAGATTCTGATGCCACTGCAAATCGTTTAATTTCAGAAGAATTGAATTACAATAGAGCAACACTTCTAGAAGAGGGAAACCGTTTACAAAATATGCTTACAGATGAACAGAAAGATGTTATGTCTACCATCCTCTCTTCACTGAATACCAACTCAGGGGGGTTCTTCTTCTTGCATGGTTATGGAGGCATAGGTAAAACGTTCATCTGGAGAGTATTAATATCATATTTGCGAGCACAGGGATCAATTGTACTTGCAATTGCATCGAGTGGAATAGCTTCACTACTGTAGCCTGGTGGACGAACAGTGCATTCCAAGTTCTGTATTCCAATCTCCATTACTGAACAATCAGTTTGTAATATTCAGCAGGGGAGTGACGTAGCAGAACTTCTGCAATTGACTAAGCTCATCATTTGGGATGAGGCATCTATGATTCATAAATTCTGTTTTGAGGCTCTAGACTGTACTCTTAGGGACATTTTGACTGTCAGGAATGATAATGCTCAGAATTTTCCATTCGGTGGATTAACAGTTGTCCTCGGAGGAGATTTTAGGCAAATACTGCCAGTTATACCGGGAGGAAACAGATGTGACATTGTCTACGCAAGTGTGAAGTCAATGTTTCTTTGGCAACACTGTCAGGTGTTGTCTCTTACAAAAAACATGAGATTGCATAGTACTACTAGCACTCCTGATGCGGCTGTGTTACATGATTTTGCAAAATGGACCTTAGATATTGGTGAAGGTCGAATTGGAGAACCAAATGATGGTGAAGCACTCATTCCAATTCCGTCAATGTTTCTTCTTACAGACAGTGTTAATGCCATGGCTGCAATCGTCAACCATACATACCCGGGTTTCCCTGGCAGACATGGAGACAGATCATATCTACAAGACCGTGCAATTTTAGCTCCAACCCGTGATGTCGTACAAGAAGTAAATGAATATATGTTGAGCCTCACTGGCCGTGAAAACAAATATTACTTCAGCTCAGACTCTGTTTTCAATGCATGTTTTGATACAGACAAACCAGAAAATATTTACACATCTGACATGTTGAATTGTATAAACGTCTCTGGGTTACCAGCGCACAAAATTACACTTCAACTTGGTGTTCCTATTATGTTACTCCGAAATGTGGACCAATCTTTTGGTTTGTGTAATGGAACTCGAATGATAGTAACACACTTGGGTGAACATGTTGTTGGCGCTGAAGTATTAAATGGGTGCCATTCGGGAAATTCAGAATTCATTCCAAGATTAACTATGACTCACTCTGATAGTAAATGGCCATTAAAACTACAAAGAAGACAATATCCTTTGACAGTTTCTTATGCGATGACTATTAATAAAAGTCAGGGTCAATCACTGTCTTCAGTTGGGCTTTATCTTCGGAAACCAGTGTTTTCTCATGGTCAATTATATGTTGCAGTGTCTAGAGTCACATCGGCTACTGGGTTAAAAATTGTAGTTGAAGGTACCAGTCCTGAGTCCAACAGTTACACAGAAAATATTGTCTATAAGGAAATCTTTCAGAATTTGTCTTAGGTGTCATTTCAAATTATTTCTATGTGATTTATTCTACGCTGGAAATTATTTTGTTTACTGCCACGGCGTTTTTACATGCTTAATATGTATTATTTGAACACTTACTGATTATGTACAGTAAGAAATATGTCACACTTAATAACCATGCTGAATGAGATCTGCCCAGACGACGATGAAACACTATGAATACAAGTTCGTGTCCTCAACATGTGGTTCAATTCGTCTTCCAAATATTCCAATGAAGTTGTTGTTGTTGATCTTGTACTCTGCAACATCCAAGTTAGTTTTCCTTACAACAAGACATTACTATTTATTTTCACTGTCTGTCACCTACGATGAGAACATTTATATATATATATATATATAAATAATGTTATCGTTCCTTGAAATTTGTAATGATTCCTCATTAACCAACAGTGAAACATACTATATGCAAGGAACCAAGATTCAATGTACCATTATGGATCGTCAACTTATCTCTAAGTACAAACAACTGTTGGTTGAGGGACTATGATATATTGTACAGAACTTCCAAATAGCTTCCAATCTAGGAAGTTACCTCGCAACAAGACACCCGTGTCAAATCATGTTCACATCGACGACGTTTGTTCTTCCGTGTGAAGTACAAGTACCTCTTTTTAGTTTTCATTTTACTTCGTTTGATGACATAATTCAGGACAAAGTCCCTGAGGAACATCTAATAGGTACATGTGGTTAATACCACCAATTTACACTACCTTTGACCAAGTTTTGTTAAATTAACATGCAGAATGTATTTCCCTTCAGCCAAATGTTTTTCACAAAAACATTGTTTCTATGTACTGTGATTTAGAAATAATTGGAGTCCTACGTTACACAAATCCAATGCAATCAATGGGCACATCGAACCACAGAATGCAGATTGTTTTAGAAGATGACCGGTAATTTTTTTTTGGACTGATTTCATTTCACAACTGTATCAGAAAAAAACTACTAATTTACTCACTTTGTTTTATTTGTAGACGCTTGCGAATTACCTGCAGCTTATGGGGAAATTTTGCATTTGAAATGTCACGGTACATGGAAAACAACTCATACCCCACCACCATATTGATATTACAGCTTGTCCGGGTTAAGAAATTGACGAGTATGGTTTCTGTCTATAGTTCATAATCTCAATCTATCTACTTGGTGTTTTCAAAATTGTGGTTTTAATGTACAAAAATATAATCCTGACTTCATACGGCTTTTAGCCTATGTTCTTGTCACAACAACTGCTAATGCAACCAGGATTCTCTACAACCAAAACCTTCCACCAGTTGAGGACTTCAAAAACAGGTAACTGTGTATCTTACTTTTCTTTCCAAGTACAATATTTTATTTTTCTCATCGTCAAAACTGTACTACCGACATTCTTTTAGTGTTTACTTACATTATTCTTGATCGTCTTTTTTCAGGCTTGATGTTATAATAGCATCACCAGCACATACCACATCACCAACAACTCCCAACCAAACAATGGAAATACCGTATTGGAATAACAAGACAACCATTTTTGATGTGAAAACCTATCTACAGGTTAGAAATATTCAATTCTTTTCCATTTTTTGATTATGAAATATTATTATGTGCTAACTATTGTCCTGTACAAAATACTATATTAACATGTAATTAATCTACTGCAGAGTACTAGGTGCTTAATTGCAGTTACAGTTCAGAAAATTCAATGAACCCACAACTGGTTCTATGAATCATGCCAGTTGTGCATGAAGAAAGTGCAGATTATAGATGGAAGCATTTGCTGCATGCCCTGCAAGTCCTCACCTACAAGCATTATTCCAAGGTTTTCATGTATTCAATGCTGTAAAAATAGCTTTTTATCATTATGCTACTTCATTAAGCAGCACATTCCAAATGATACTGAAACTGTAGTCATAATAACAATTGCAACAGGTTTAGAGTTCAACTAATGGTTACAGACAAGACAGACTCTTTTTCTGTGGTGTTGTTTGAAAAACATGTCATGCAATACATACAAAAAGCAGCAGCGCAACTGAGAGCTAATTTGTTACAGGTAAATCCATATCCTTATGTCTTCTCTTTTAAAATTATTTGAAATATTTAAAATTACACTGACAATGGGTTTTTTTATTAGGACGATGACGAGTTTGGTTTCCCTCAGGAATTGAACTTCTTCAAAAGCAGAAATTTTCTGTTGGGAATTGACCCGACAGATTATAATATTAAGAATCGTCATCGCCCATCTGAGCAAAACTGTTACAAAGTCATTTATATGAATGATAATGAGAAGTAGATCAACCTCTTCAATGACGTCTTAGAACATAAACACGTCAGTCTGTATTTAATTCACATTATCTATAAACCCAACAAGTCAGAATACCTTACAATTTTCGTCAATAATATGCAGGCTTATCAAAGCAGTTCTTCTTCTACAGTAAGTAGTGTAGATCATTATATGCAGGTAACTGTTTTTAAATTTCAATACTATGTGTTTCTAACAATGGATTTAAGATTATTGATATATTCCTTTTACATTTCCTCGTAGGCTCATCAAACAGTGGGGTCTTCTCCTGGCACTTTAAACACTGATACAGGATTACATGCTTCACCCTTCAACCCGTGTTCTACTAGGGTATACATATGTTATCTTCTATTACTCCTAAATTATTTCTACTACTATAACAACACAATGCATTACTGTTGTGCAATCTGATTTTTAAATATTTATAAATCATAGATGTACGTAGTTATTACATCTATGTGCTGATAAAAAACAGTATACATATTCAGGTTGCGCAACTCTTAATTTCACTGCTTTTAATTTCTCTACTTTATAGTTTCAAGTTATTCTAACATGAAACCTCTCTGTAGAAAAATCTGTCGCGTTCTTTTGATATTGATAATCGTGTGGAAGATACTGTCCATACATTTCCAGACACCGTGCCTACAACATGTCCATCTACTGATTTGCAGAGCATGATGAAGGGATATATAAACAAGAGAACCAAAAAAACAGACTGAAAACTCATCCTGGAAATAGAAGGTAAACATACATCTACACTGATGAAATACTTCCCATTAATGTGATCATAATGCTTGAAGTTTCTGCTACTAGAAGTTAATGCTGTAGGTTTCTAATGCTGCACTGTTTCTTATGTTTTATACAGATTGCTTAGGTTGGTGATTTAATGCTGGACATTACTTCAATCTGGTCATTTTGTTGTATTCTGCATTTCCCAATATGTTGGACGGTTTTCTTCACTTCTTGATTACTAATTTATCGGATTTTCATGGACTCAATAGATTTTGGTACAACATAAGTTTACTGTCATTTTATGGTGTGCATGATCATTATATTTTATTTGAGTTTTTAGTTACATTTAGTTATACTAAATGTGACTTTACATTAATTATACCAGTGGAATGTTTTTTTTAGTAGTGGATCTTACATTTTCTTAGTAGTAGATTGGAGCTTGTATTTTACTTCAGTAGTGGAACATGTTTTCCCTGTAAGCAGTGTAACATTCAGTTTTTTGGGTACTGGATCATGATTTTTCCAGTAGATCATTTTTTATAGTAGTGGATCGTGTATTTTAGAGCAGGGGATCATGTAATGTATAAATTGGACATGCTAATCTCTTCAGATGGCCTACAATCCAAACATCGGGGCATAACGACTTCCAGTTTCCCTTTAGGGGCGACCATTGCTGATTTGAAGGTGATGTTTCTGTTGCATATTCTTCATGTAATTCCCACCTCTAGGGTATTATTCATCAAAATTTCAATTTTTTTGTATAAAATGTTTGATCATATTCTTTTAAGTTTTTTTTCTATGATTACTTATAGGTGGGAACCTATGGGTCATCCTTTTGATGCGCCTAACATTGGAAAACTGCAGCAACTAGGTGAGGGTTTGAAAATTTGCCCACTAACTGCCTCTGCCCTCCCCAGCCCCTCCCCTCCCATCCCCTCCAGCACAACCAGCCCCTGCCCCTCCCCTCCCCCCCAGCCCAGCAACTGCCTCTACCCTCCCCTCCCCCCCTGGGCAACCGTTTCACCCTACCATCACCCTCCCCTCCGCGCCCCTCCAGCTTCTCCATCCCCTGCCCCTCCCCTCCCCTCCTGCCCAACCTTTCCCCCCAGCAACCCCCTACCCCCTGCCATCACCCTCTCCTCCCCTCCCCTGCCTCCAACCTGCCCAGCCCCTCTCTCCCTCTCCCCTCCCCTCCAGCCTGCCCCAACTGAGAACATAACTTATTTCATTCTTCATGTTCAAGAATTATTCAAATTTCTAACAATCAGATTGTTTAATGACAGGGTCATTGACACAAAATTGAGGAGAAGACACCATCATGGAAGACTGCAGCAAGGGTATATTTTCAAGAATTAGGTATTTTTTTCAATTATTAGTTTATTTTACTTATATTAAATGTGAGATGTCATTCATTTTTTACACTGCATGTACTCTCATTAAAGTAGTGGATGTTTTTGACATTAAACCTAGGGCTGAACCTGTTGTTTTATCCATTGAGGCATGTCGTTTTTTTAGGGAAGTGGGGCCTGGTGGGGGAATCGGTTGGGCAGGGGGGAAGTGGTGGGCGAAGGGGATGGGCAGGGGGGTTGTTGGAAGATAGGGCTGGAAGGGGGGGGGGGTCTGCTGGAGGGGCGGAGGAGCTGGGGGGGCTGGAGGGGGGGGGAGCTGGGGGCTGGGGGATGGGGGCTGGGGGCTGGAGGGGGGGGAGCTGGGGGGACTGCTGGACGAGGGGGGGGGGATGCGGATGGGGATGGAAGGGGGGAGGGTCTGGGGATGGGTCTGGAAAGGGGGAGGAGCTGGGGATGGATCTGGAGGGGGGGTGGCTGGAGGGGAGAGGAAGTGGCTGGAGGGGGGGAGTCCGTGGGGGGATGGATCTGGAGGGGGAGGAGTGCTGGCTGTTAAGGAGTCCACTGTAACAATGAAATTGGATTTCTTACAACTACTAATATTTCATCTATTCATAATTTTTTTGTATTTTCATCACTGTCTTTTATATTCATTATATCATTGGAGTATAAATGAATATTTTTTCAGTTTTATTTACAATGTTTATCTTATTAAAACACATTTCATTTGTTGCTATAATATGAAAATAGGTAAACATCAGAATTCTGAAGTATTTTTCTTTTTTAATCAGTATATACTTTACACTGAACCAAATTCTCTGCTTTGTTTTTCTCAGATATTATTAATTGTTGTAGGGATTGACATCACTATCAGCCAACATCCAGAAGTGTTGGTCCAGTGCAGCAAAACCACACAACATTCGTGCTAGGCTATTATTGTGACAACTCATATTTCTGAATTACACACCATACCATGGGAAGATATAACCAGGAAAACTAAAAAAATAGACTGATATATGCAGCTTCAAACACAAGGTAACTATATATATTCACATGGTAACCTTATATATTCACTGTTTCTGTTATTTTATTTATTGTTTTCAGAATTACAATTGTAGTGCAAAACATATTACATTATATAGATTACAGAAAATTCATTTAAAATGTATTCTACCGCTCATTTTGTATTTTGATTTTATTATTATATCCTCTTTCATGTAAAATACCACTGTACCCGAAATTTTTCCGGTTTTCAAGCTATAAAATATTATTTTTCTAACTATTAGAGGGGGGGGACTGCTGGAGGGGGGGGAGCTGGGGATGGGGCTGCAGGGGGGGCTGGGGGGACTGCTGGAAGGGGGGGGATAGTGCTTCTATTATGCATTGGTTATAACCCACCAGCAGTTGGGTTTTCTGATTTATGAAACCAAATGAATGATGTAATTGCATGGTATGTGATAATCAAGCATTAATCAGTTATTTTCAACATTGTTTCTTAATTTTTCTTTCCTCTATTGTCTATACTGGTAATAGATTATGTAGATATTCTTAACATGTTTTATTCGCAGTTTTTTTGAAACTGTTTTTTTCATTCAATGAATTATATCTACTTTAATTAGGTTACTAATGACCATACATTGTACAGTTAACAACTTTTCCAGTTTCTTTTATTATTCCAAAATATTTTATTGCCTCTATAAAAGTAGTGAACCATATCGTCTGGAGAACACATGAACTAATAATTCTGTTATATCACCGTGCAAGTGCACGGGCGAGTACTAGTTAATAGTAAACCTGGCAACTCTTGGGGAATTATATATTAAACATTGTCACCTTAAACTCTGTTCGATATGATAGAAATAGAGGTATGAAAATTTAAATAGAAATAGAACATAGAGTTTTTTATGTTTAGTATGGTAAGAAAATGATCCAAGGGAATCATTAACTTCTTGTATTATGGAATTGTTCATATTTTTAAATTTGTTAAAAATATGATTATGGACTGAAAAATGAAATTTCTAGGAAATAAATTCCATCGATTTAATTATTCTTACTATTATTATTATTAGTAGTATTAATATTATAAATATATAATTACTATTATTAGAATAATTTCTATAAATATATATATATATATATTTATTATTATTATTGTTATAAATTCTATAATTGAATTTATTATTATTTTTATTGTTTTTATCATTATTATTATGAATTTGGGTGTTTTCTAAGTGGTAAAGTCACCCTATAATTTGAAATATGACCAGGGTTCAAATTTTGGAAGCCTCCCTGTGGGTGTTCTAGGGAATTTATGGATTTTGACCCATGTGATGATGTAGGAAATGGTTAGACGTATGTAAATTTTGGCACATCACATGATGTAGATAGGGGGAATTTGGGATTGGATGAAGGGGCCTTCAGGCCTTTAATAGCGGGCCTTCAATATTTGTAATTATGATGGTCTAGATATGGAGTTTGTCATCCCTCATAGGGGTTGTCATTTACATTTTATTTCCTATGGTGTGTTTATGTTTTTTTAATTTTTATAACATTCATGAAAATAATAAATTATTATTATTAATATTTTAAACATATAATGATTATTATTTACATTATTATTACCAATAAAAATGCTAATAATGATAGTAATAATATTATAATTATAAATAATATATAATAATAAGAATTAGCATTATAATTTTTGTTGTTGTTATAAGGTAAGTATATATTTTTCTTTCCAAAATTTAAACTTATATTCCATAAATAAAATTCATTCATATCAATTATGATTTTAATCATCATTTTCATTCTATTTTTTATTTCATTGAAAATTTAGCTTCTCATTAATTTCCCCTAAAATTTCATTCATCATAACAGACATGGAATGAAAACACTTTTCTCTCAGAGGATAACATGCAACAAAGAGTTGTACTAGGGATTAGAAATTCAAAGAGATAAAGAATCCCCATGCTTATTTGAAACTATTTCACTTTCAATAATCACATTTCATCCTGCATAATGATCAATTATTGCGGTGGTATTGAAATAATATTTTCAGAAATTTAGAATATATATAGACAAAAAAATGGTCATCATTTTATGAGTAAATAAATTTCCCATATATGTAAAAAAATTTAAATGATAAAGTAATAAATTTGACACAGGATATTATTTCTTGAAGTGTTCTTAATGAAAGGTTGAAACTTTTTATTTCAAATGGATTAATGCCTCACATAGGGATTTTTTGAATGTGAAATTAAGATTTATTTGGTATATTTAAATATTTTTTAGATCAATGTGGTGTGGAGGTAAAAATACATTGAAGATTTATTCTCAAAATAGTGATATTTTTCCCACATCATTGAATGTAGGGTATAATTCCTAAACCATGTAAAAACCTCTATAAATTTGGTTTAAATTTTTTAATAAATTAAAATTTTTATTTTATTTTATTGTTACCATATGTTATTCTACATTTTAATTTATTTTATGTTTTTTTATTTAAAATTTTGGTTTTATTTTATTATAAAATATGTAATTTGTGGGGAGATATAATTTTTTAAGGGGGATTTATTAATTTAGAATGTTTTATATTATTAAAAATTCATGTGGGATTCTCTAGTTGGTATTTCTTAGAATGTTACATGTTTTCCCTTTGGTTTGTCCCTACTTTTTGTCTAGTTAGAGTGATGTAACTTATTATCCCATATGTGATATCCATAATTGATTAGATTCATCCTAATACTACATAAATTCTAACCTATGTTTCTTTGTATTCTAATTCACTCATCAATTTTACTTCATTTATTTCCTATATTTGGGAATTAATCATGGTGTGATGTGTATCCAAGGCATTCATTCAAAAAAATTTATGATGTTTTATTAACAAAATTTGGGCTACCCCTGATCATGGTACCTGAGCTGGCATCCAACATACTTGATGTGAGTTACTAATCATCACAGGTAGAAAAATAGTGTCTAGGAATCAATATAATATAATAATGATTATATTTTTAAATATAAAATTTCCACATGCATCCTAATTTTACTATAAGTCTCACATGGTGCATTCATACATTAAACATCCACGTATACATATAATAAGTAGTTTAAAATAGATAAAACTATAAATTTAATATATCTTAAAATATGAAAATGTTATTTGATAGAGTAAAGGACTCAGAACTCTATATTTAGCTTATGGTACATGAAACACTCTGTTTAGATTTCGTTACAAGCAACCCGGTCATTTTTTATGTCTGTAGGCATATTCAACACAGAACACCAAACATAAAAAAACCCTGATATATATTACAATTATAACCTATACATTGGAGTGGTTTGTATGAATAGGATTATCTGAATTATTAAAATATGTTTTATGTATATTATTTTTTTTACAAATTAATTATAAATTAAAAGAAAATATTTTTTAAAAGAAAAGGAAATCTCTTAAAAAAAACTATTATAGTGTGCACAACTGTGTTTTATATAAATAAATTCAACAAATAACACTTATTGGATTATATTAAATAAATTTTTATATTATATATTAAATATAACATTAAAATTCTACCGTATTTGTTTTCAAGAAATGAGATAAAAAAATAAATCCCATTTTACAGCTAAAACTATATTTTTTTCAAAAAAAAGTTTTGTCACTTATTTATTGTGCACATATCTTAAAATTTTTTTTTGAAACCTCTATAAAATTAATTTTATAAAATTAAATTAATTTTCTTATCCTCAATATCAAATTTTACTTTTGGTGAAATTTTGTTAGTTTTGAAAAATATTCATTTTCAGCCAGTAGTGAAACAATCCCATTTTTTTAAAAAGTCATTTATTTTAAAGAAATTATGTAATTTAAAAGTATTAATATGTTTTAAAAATATTTTAAATTAACATTAGTATTATTTATTTATATTTATTCCACTTAATAACTTTTTAAAAAACATTATTTTTTTAGAATAAGTTTGTATTTGGGTTAAAAAAAGTGTTTATAAAACCTATTTTAAAAAGAATAATGTTTAACCTTATTAATTATTCTAAATAATACCTAATGGATAATGTTTTAAATTAAAGTCCTAACTTATATATCAGTAAATATTAATTTTGTTTCATACAATTATTATTATTCATCATAGTGTTAATATAGATTCATATTTCTCTAAAAAAATACTATTCTTAAATACCCATTGTCTTTTTGCGTCTGTATCATTAATATTAAATTAAATTATACTAGATATGTCAATTGAATTTGGAAAAAAATATTTCATATTTTGAATAATAAAAATTTATAAGTCTAATAATTTGATATTAATTTATTCAAAACTAATTAGTGAAAATAATTAAAATTAATTACAGTGATTAAGGTAAAAAAGAGTTTAATTAATGGTTAAACATTAAACATAAGTTGAAAAATGACATAATATTTTACAAAAAAACATGTATGGATATATTTTAACCATAACACTTATATTATCTAGTTTTGTTTCATTATTAGGGTCCATTTACATGAAAAAACAAGTATGGAATTCAATCTTTCAAAAAATTGCAAGTGTTCAAGTCACCTCACTTATAAAAGGCCACCACCTCTCCTACCCTCTTTACACCCCTAAAAACATTTTTCTTGGACAATACATACCAAAATAACATCCCAACTAGCCTCCCCTCATCCAAAAATCCTTACTTTGGTCAGAATGAAAACAAAGGAAGTCCTTTGGTCCCTACCAAAGGGAGATACCCAAAGAAGTGGTATCAATTATAAATGATCATTTTTTATTTTTTTCTCCATGAAACCATTAAATTATTATTATACCATGATTATATAATAGCCTCAATTTTTTCCATGTAATGTTATTTTTTTTGTAAATTTTATGATCTCAAACCACACACACTTCCATCAGAAAGTTTATGAAATCATATTTCATGTGTACGATGGACTACCACATTATGAAACAATGTCAGTCGTTTCCTATTACCACCATTAATGGGTGGGTATGATGATGTATCTAAAATTTATATACAATATTTAAAAAATAAATATACTTATTTAGTAATTATATCATATATTCCATTTTTATATTCCATTATGTAAGGGTTACGATAACGTCGCTCCTATATATGGTGGACTACAGCCTCGCGAAGCGATGTGGTTCGTATTCACTAATACATGATGTTGAAGGTAATAAGTGTAAATATAATAAATATAAGTGAAATAAATGAAATATTTATTATATTTATGACATATTAATCATTCTATAAATATAATATATCATTTTACTTTTACCTTTTCACTCATGGGAAAAAATGATAACATCCTTCATGGATGTTTGGACTACTGCCTCCTCGAAATGATGTGATTAATTTTTTCATAACCAAGTCATATGAATGGTTTATATATGTATATATAATAAAATAATATGTTATTTATGATATTATTGTCATTTTATAAAGATGATTTTTACATACCTTCTTTCCCTAATGATCATCAAAAAATTGAAATGTTACTAATGCGTACATATGGGCTACCCTCTCCATGATTGTAACATAGTACATTTTTCATAACCATATTTTATGATTGGTTTTAAATTTAAAATTTGTGTTTTAATATGAAAAATATTTAATAATAATTATTATTGATATTTTTAAATAATGGCCTCTTTGACCATATTTTACAAACCTAAGTCATTTTCAACACATAAGCTAAATATGGCCAAACAATATGAGGTAAATTTAATAGATTATGTAATTGTATATGACATGATAAAAATATAAATAATAGTAACAATAAATTTTAAAAACGTTCTTAGTCTATTAAATAATTAACATAAGTTTCTTATTTTGGAAGATAAAGACACATGGGATAAGTTGGGCTCGAAGTAATGGTTTTTCTTATCTCACATTTATTTTGGTGAGATATATTCCATATCCAGCACTTATTTTTATTATGTGGTGTATAAATTCTCATGCATGTATTGTAAAAACTAGAATTCACACTTCAGTAATGATTTTAATTTTATTTTTATCTTATAATTTTATCTTGATTTAAATTTTTTTGTTGAGGTATGGGTCGGGCATGACATGAGTTTTTTTGCATTCACTAATAAATGAGTATTTTGGATTTCTAATGTCCAACATGCAGGTAGGTCTCGTATGAATCCATATGGCTATACTAGATCAACATATGGCCTGCTTGGTGAACATTTAGTTAATTAACCAATTGAGAAAGCAAAGCAAGCACAATATTAAATAATAAAAAATGATTAAATAATTTAAGAGTTGTTTTAATAACAATAATAATAATGGGATTATTATTATTGTTATTATTATTTTATTTAATATTTTAATTAGGTAGATAATATTAAATTATTTTAATGGTTATAAACTTATCAACTTGTTATCATTAACAATTTTACTATTATTATTAATTTCATTATGATTTTAGTTATTTTATATTATTATTAAGTTACTGTTATAAAATTTTTAACATCATATTATTTACCACTAATATAACTATTAATATTAATAATATTATTTTTATTCTAAGTTAGTTTAGAGTTTTTTATGTTTTATTTTATCTTTATTTTTTTGTCTTTTTTTCTTTTTATTTTCTTTTTTTATCTCTCTTATTCTTCATCCTCTATTTCATTCATCTCGCAGCAACTCCCCCTTGCCTCCGAGTTCACATCATACACCACCCACAGAACCATAGTCAGTGCTCTTTCCCTCTTGAAAGACAACTATCTGGCTTCCTCTTCTCTCAAGTAAGTTTTGGCACACCTCCCCATCAGCCTCACACCAAACTGCATCACCCTTTCAACACCCCACCACAAAGACCCCCACAACCTCACCCTTTAGACAAGATTTTCAGGTGTGATGCAACCCCAACAGCCTCCCCTTACTCTGTCATCTTCTCTCACCTTCTCCACAGGTTTGATTCTATCCAAGTGGTTAATTTCCTCCATTATTAGATTTTCGATTAGGGTTTTTAGGGTGTTTGGATTGTTATTGATGAAAATGTTTTGATACCTTGTTTTAGGGTCAATTTGTGTCATTAGTGGTGAGATTTTCTTGAGGTGGGAGTTTCACACCAAATTTTTCAAGTTGTTCCAACACCGAGGTAGGTGGTTCCACATATAATAATGGTTTTTTGAATTAGTATGTGAGTTTGATTAATTTAACATGATTATTCATTGGTTTTTAGCAATATATTTGGTTTTTATTGAGGTTTAATACCCATTTGATTGGTCAGTAGAACGTTTATACTATATGTGTGCAATTTACTATGAAAACCTTGGTTGAGATGATTCTTAGTGTTTTAAGAGCTATGTGGTTAATTTTTTAGAATGTACAAATGGTTTGGTTTGTGTTTTGGTGTAGTGTTTACATGTGTTTTGTTAAAAAAAAGAGATGATTAAAGGGATTCTTTGGCCATTAAATCCATGCATAATTTTTTCGAAATTGTATAATAAATACTTTTAGTGGTTTGTTTAATCATTTAAGTGTTTTCATTGACTGTTCAGTTATTTAAAATGAAGTGTGGGTGATGCATATTGGGTTTTGAAAGGTTATTGGTGAGTATAATTTTTTTTCAAAATGGAATATGTGTGTGCAATTGTGGTATTGGGTGTAGGTTGTGCCACATTTGTTTGGTTTATTTTAACATAACATGTGACATTAATATTGAACCTCTTGAGCACAAATGGGATGCTTGGGTACTAGGTGGTGATACTAGGACTATTGTGCTAGTGACACAGAAGTGACATCGGCCTGGTTTCACTTAGTTGTTCAGACAACTACAACATTAACTAAACTTTTGGATGATGTTTTGAGACCACTAGGTTATGGACTTGTTCCCTACTAGTGTCTCGTGCATAGGAATTCATGATGTTGTGGTTACCACGCCACTTTTCACTGAGACACTATGTTCTAGGGTCCCAATTCGTTCTACTATCAATACTGAATTCCCCATATTGTGTGCCCTTTGTCTACATTATTCTCACCATCAGCACATGGGGTGACATTGAGGTTATGATAAATGTAAGTGTGTGTGGGTTTTAACATATTTTGTTTCCATTAAAAAATTTATCTTTAAAACCATTTTCATTAATATTATTTAATTATTTATTTATTTTCATCTATTAGACTTGCAACTATATTTTTCATTTAATATTTATGCATGGAATATTTTCTTACTGGGATCTTGTTTGTAATTAACTTACACCCTAATTACACCCTTGGGTGTAAGTAGATTTGGTTATGTCAGATGCAAGTAAAGATAAGGCTTTTGGGAGTGGTGGTTATGGTTGTTAGTTGACATCATGGTGTGCTGTTGTGGAGATGGCTTGAGGTTGGTGTCCTCTTGCTGGGTGGTGGTTTTTGAGTTGGCTTTTGGTTACCATACCTAGTTGTAGTTGTTGTTTGGTTTTTTTGTTTACATATGTAACTCACTTTCTATTTTGGTTAAAGTCTTGTTTGTTTGCGACTTCTAGTTTGGTTTTGGTGATTCTTTTGGTTGTTTTGTATTTATTTTTTTGGGTAAATCATTCCCAAATTTTATTTTTGTTACCTGGAAACTTGTGCCAGCCCATGTGGATCAGGAACACCCTTCAGGAATTTCCTTGGACCGGGTTGGGCGTCAGTTGGTTGGAAACCTTATTTGGTTCATGAAAAGATGGTATCAGAGGTAGGTTTTTCTCTTGGGGTTATTTTATTGGGGAAGAGTCTAGTTATATAATATTTAGGTTTTTTGGGAATCAGGGCTCAAGATGCGAGTAGGGTTTTTGGTCATAACACCTCATGACATACCTCAAGTCACCATGGGATGTCCGGATACTTATTTGAATTCTCCTCTACGTGGGACATGCTGGTTGCAGACTGTACATGGACATCAAGCGGGGGGTAATTTGTTTTGTGTTGGTGTCTCTTTTTCATGTTTGGTTTACTGATGATTTTTTTCCTTACTAAAATTTTATTTTTCATCATACATGATATATTAATGATGTTCATTTGGTTAATTTTTCTTCTTGGAGTATCGTGCCTCCCTAGAGAGCTCACTCGCACCCACTAGAGGAAGCCGAAGAGATTTCTCCCTCAGCACTTGATCCGAGGTTGGTGGAAGCTGCAATCTAGTCTATTTAGGATCTAGGACAAGGATAGACTCATGTGCCAACTCCTAATCTAGTTATAGAAGATGAATTTGGTCCGAAAAAATAGAAAAATACCATGAATTTATCAGGAACAGACCCCCTTAATTATGAGGTATCGTGGATCCTTGGGAAGAGGAATAATGGCTTGAGAAGATAGAATGTACGTTCAAATTTCTAGACACTCTTGAAGAGGTGAGAGTGAAATGTGCTTCTTTTCTACTAGAAGGTGCTAGTCGAAGGTGGTGGGACTCGGTGGTCCAAGATGAGAAGCATGACTAGATGAGTTGGAAGGACTTCAAGATGGTCTTCAAATGCCAATAAAACCCAAATGTTTCAGTGTATTCTAGATCCCATAAATTCATGAATCTTGTTTAGGGGGACCAATCAGTAATGGAGTATGCCAACAGATTCGCCAATCTATTCCAGTATGCACATGAAATAGTCTCTAAAGAATAGACGAAGTCTTAAGGGTTTAAAAATGGTTTGAGACTGGAGATCTACTCTCGGGTATTCCTATTAAAGATGAAGACATATTTTTAGGTGGTTGACCGAGCATGTATGGTAGAGATTGTACGCAACGGTAGGTCTGATTAATTTAGGTACATGTCAGTGTTTGGAAGTGGTAGTTCAATAGATAAAATGAGGAAGTATGATGAGAAAGGGAAGAAGAGTGGTGGTAGCTCAGACCATCCTTCCAGACAAAATTTATTTGGGGCTTATAGTGTAGGGTCTGTGTTATTCTATCAGTGTGGGAAGGTAGGACACGTCTGACCTACATGTACCACCCCTCCCAGTCTTTGTTATCGATGTGGAGTTATGGGACACATGTAGCACTTTTGTAGGTTGTAACACCCTTACTGTAGTGGGATAGGTGTTTTTGGATTCCAGGGGAGTGTTAGTGTAATTGGAGAAGACTAGGATGATGGGATCTTAGTTTGGTTGTTGTGGAAGCAAGACTGGATCATATTTTGGGTAGATCCAGAACAAGGAAAATCCATAGGCGAGCAGTCATTCTCGGGTAGGGACCAAGAATATGTATGTTGTGGATCAAGCACTAGGAAGATCTGATGCAAGGCCTTTGACTGTTTGAGGTACCATTCTGATTCTATCTTCTATAGCTGTGGTGTTATTTGATACTAGTGCTTTTGATTAATTTATAGTCACCCTTCTTGTGAATATTCTTAATCTACCAACTGAACTATTATCTTTTTCAATGGAGATGGTAACACCGCTAGGGAAGAAGAAGAAGTAAGGCCTTATTTGTCAGTTGTGTGTTCTTTTCAAGTTTGTAGTTGAGATGGAGTGGTATTTTCTGGTCCTGGATATGGACCTTTTTGAAGTGATCCTAGGAATGGAATGGCTGGTGTGCTTCCAAGCACATATTGATTGTTATTAGTGGTGAGTTAGTTTAATAACACCTGCTGGGAGTCCTAAGGTATTTATTGGGGAATGGGATCCTCAGTCGGGGCATGCGGGACCTCCGCTTATAGAGTTGGGAAATCATGATTGTCATTTATCATCACTCGTGCAGGAGGATGATGGTGGAACTTCTCAGGGTGGACTACCTCCAATAGTGGATGAGTTTCTAGAGTTATTTCCAAATGATTTTTCAGGAATACCCCTACAGTGAGATGTGGAGTTCTCAATTAATTTGGCATCGGCAACACAACCTATATCTCTTCCCTCATATCTCATGGGCCCCATCGAGTTGATATAATTTAAGATATAGATGGATTATTTGGGATCCAAAGGGTTCATTCACCTGAATTTCTCTCCTTGGGATGCCCCATTCATATTCACAATGAGGGTCGGAAGATCTCTCCTGTTGTGCATTTACTATTTGAATTGGAATAAGGTAACCATCAAAAATAAATACCATTTCCCCAGATTGATGATTTGTTTGAAAAGTTGGTGGGGAAAAGTGGTTCCCCAAAATAGACATGGGTTTGGGTTACCACCAACTCAGTGTTAGAGAAGCATAAATTCTGAAAATGTAATTCTGAAGCAGGTATGGCCCCTTTGAGTATTTGGTCATGCATTTCGGATTGACGAATGCTCTAGTGGTACTTATGGAACTCATAAAATGGATGGTCCATTAGTATCTCAACTTCGTTTTCATGTTATTTTTGGATGACATCTTGGTTTATTCTAGATCTATGGAGGAACATGAGCATTACCTATGTAGCAGTTTGGGAACTCTGTGCGATCAATGCCTATTTCAGAACCTTTAAAAGTGCACATTCTAGATCTGGGAAGTGAAGATTCTAGGGTATTCCATTTCAGAAAATGTTGTTTCAAAAGGAGTTGATGAGATTAGTACATTCATGTCATGGGAACAGCCAAATAATGTGTTTGAGATAAGGAGTTTTCTTTTCCTGGTAGGATATTATAGGCGTTTTTTTTAATTTATCACATCTTTCTACCTCTATGACCGCACTCACCAGGTAAGGGGTCATGTTTTAATGGAGCCCACAATGTCAGGAATCCATTGAGGTGTTGAAGTGGCGGTCGAATACTGCACTTGTGTTGATATTTCCAGAGTCTTGGATGGGCTAGTGGTTTTTAGTGATGCTTTAGGTGTGGTCCATCGGTGTGTACTCATTAAGGATAATGATGTAGTGGATTACGGTTTTAGCCAGCTATGACTGCATGAGAAAATTATCTGACTCATGAATTGGAGTTGGTAGCAGTGAAGAATGCCCAGAAGACAGGGCGTCACTACCTCTTTGGTGAGAAATTTTTTTTCTATTCTGACCATATCTTCCTTGCCTACATTTTCTCGTAGAAGGATCTTAATATGAGGCAGTGTCGTTGGATCGAGTATCTTTAGGGTATTGGTTTCAACATCATCTATACCCGGGTAAGGGTAATATGGTGGCTCACACCTTGAGCAAGAATATACCAGTGTAGGATTTGAGGAAGTCTAGCAATGAGTGGACTTTGATGGGGATCTTTTCCCAAATTCACTTTGAGACCAAGGAGAACAATGAAGGTACATTCTTTGAAAGTATTTAGTCAAATCCTTATCTTTTGGAGTTAATTAGTGGGAGCATCCCATTGATGAACTACTTCATTAGCCTGTGAAGTTTCTTCATGGTGGGGAGACTTCTTTTGATTGTTCTTTGTCTCCCAAGGGGATATTGTGCATCAAGGGCCATGCATTGGTGTCGTTGTCTCTGTGGAAGGTGGTGATGAAGCATAGCCATTAGTCTTACTGGACCATCCATCATGGTACTACCAAGATGTATTATGATGTTTGTCACCAGTTTTGGTGGTCAGGTATGATATAGGACATAACTGACTTTTTATCGAGATGTTATACTTATCAACAGGTGAAGGTAGATCATCAAAGACTATATGGTTTTCTTCAACCATTACCCATTCCTACCTAGAAGTGGGGCAAGGTTGTCATGAACTTCATTATTGTCTTGCCTCTTAAACCAAGAAGAAGGAATGCTATTTGTGTAGCGATTGATCATATAACCAAATCATTTCATTCTATTCCAATCATATACCCAACTAAAGTGGATGAGATTGGGTGATTGTGTATTCAAGAGGTGGTCATACTTTATGGTGTTCCATCATTAATTGTTTCGGATGGAGATACCCTCTTCAAATCTCAGTTTTGGGAAGGTCTACCAAGGGATTTAAGAGAACATATCAAAATGTGCATGACATACCATCCCAAAACGAATGTCCAAACAGAGTGGGAAAATCAAATTCAATAGGACATGATTCGCACAAGTTTATTGTACTTCAGGGTATCGTGGTATAGACATTTGGGATTGGTATATATCACTTATAATAATATTTAACAATCCTCTATTTAAATATAACCCTTTGAGGTGCTCTATGGTCGTCCATGTTAATCTCTCTTATGTTGGGTTGAGGTAGGCGAGACCTCACTTTTGAGACCAAACCTTGTGAAAGTGATGCCTGAGGAGTCCAAGTTGATCCGGCAGCAGTTATTGATAGCTCAGAGTCACCAAAAATCTTATGTTGATCAAAGACATTAGGATCCTGAGTTTTTAGTGTGTGATTGGGTGTTCTTGAAGGTGGCCCCTTTCTTGGGTCATCACTGCTTGTGAAAGCAGGGAATGCTGATGTTGAGGTATGTTGGGCCTTTTGAAATTACTAATAGGATTGGAATGGTAGAATACTGGATAGAATTACCTTCGTTTGTGACATAGATTCACAACATATTTCATGTCAACCAATTGAGAATGTATAATCCAGACCCACTGCATGTGCCGAACTCAGAAGAGTTGGAAATAGTTACAAATTTATTAGTGTTTGAGTGGCCAATATAGATAGTGGATTCCCAATAGAAGGTGATTCATGGAAATTCCATTCCATTGGTTAGCATCGTTTGGTACCATGGGAATGATTCACATGAGACTTTGGAGTGTAATTCATGGGTTTAACATGATTACTCGTTCTTATTTTCTGACCAGGCTTTGAGTTAACTTTCTAAGAGAGAAAAGTTTTCATGGTGGGGAGAATTTTCATACCCAAATATTGAACATTGGTAATGATTTTAATTTTTTTTATCCTATAATTTTATCTAGATTTTAATTTATTTTTTTGAGATGCGGTTTGAGCCTGACATGTGTTTTTTCACTTTTGCAGATAAATGTGCATTTTGGATTTCTAATGACCAGCATAAGGGCAGGGCTCGGACAAAGCCATGTGGCTATGATTGATCAACGTGTGGCATGCCGTGTGCACGGTTATTTAATTAAACAATTGAGAAAGATAAGAAATCATAAAATAAAATAAGAGTAAATGATTAAATAATTTAATAGTTTTAATAATAATAATAATATTATTATTATTAGGATTATTATTATTATTACAATTTACATTAATATTTTAATTTTGAATATAATATTAAATTATTTTAATGGTTTTAAATTATCAACATGTTATAATTAACATTATTATTATTCTAATTAATTTTATTAATATTTTAATTATTTGATATTACTGTTAAGTTGTTGTTATAAAACTTTTTACATCATATTTTTTACCACTAATATTATTATTATTATTATTATTCTATGTATGTTTAGTGTTTTTTTAGTTTTTATTTTATCTTTATTTTTATGTCTTTTTATTTCTTTTACATTTCTTGTTTTTCTCTCTTCTTCCTCCACCTCCCTTTCTTTAATCGCATAGGAACTCCTCCCTTTCCCCTGGTTCATGTCACACGTCACCCATGGAACTGTATTCGGTGCTACTTCTTCCCTCCAACCAGACAATCGGTTGGTTCCCTCTTCTCCCTAGTGAGGCACGACGCCCCTCCCCGTCTGCCATGCACTGAACCATATCACCCCCACTACCTCGCATAACTCAGAACTTTGCCTCCCCTCCCTTCTGACAATATTTTCTAGCATAACAAAACCCTAGTAGCCCCCCTTGCTCTATTAACTTCTTATTTCTTAACTATAAGTTCAATTCTCTATGAATGGTTAATTTCTTCCATTGGGAGATTTTCTGATAGGGTTTCCTAGGGATCTTGGTTTGTTTTTGATGCAATTATTTTGATATCCTGTTTTTACGCTCAATTTGTGTCATTGACGGTGTTATTGTTGTGTGTCGGGTGTTTCACGCCAAATTTTCAAAGATGTTGTAACACCCCGAGCTTCGATGATACTCTTCTCATTCAATAATGCAATAGCTTGCATTGTACGCAACTTTGAGTTCTAACACACCGCGACCAATAAAAATAGCCATTATGAATAGTAATACCCACTTGTTAAAATAATATATATTTTATATTTCAAAATGGACTTCATTTTTGTATTCGTAATATCGAAATTACCCTAAGTTGAATTTTTTGTAATTTTCTGAGAACTTCTAATTTTTTATGAATAGTGAAAAATACTTAAAAACAACTTTTTTAATCAAAATTAATTATAGTGATAAATTATACTCTTGAGAGGTTTTAAATGATAATTAGAATATATTTTTACCATTTTATCCAATGGTGGTCATTAGAATTAATTTAACTTTGAAATTGGACATAAACAACTGTCAATCTTTTGATATATATTATTTCTTAAAAACACGCTATTTGTTGTAACAGTGGGAATTAATTATGAAATTAATTAATGCAACTTATATGTTTGGAATTTTTTAAAATAGACATCATTTTTGAATTCGGAATATCAATTATAGATTAGGGTGAAATTCTGGAATTGTTCTGAAAAACATCAATTTTTGATGAATAGTGAAACCACTAAGTGGTAGTTAAAAAACTGCGTTTTCCATTTAAATGAAACATTACCACTTCTGTGATTTGATTTTCAAAAATCCGACATACATGGTTGTCATTAAGAAGTAAAATGTTGTTCAATGGGATTAAAATAATTTTTTGTTGAATAGTAACTTTTATATTTAATTAATCGCGATTAAAGGTAATTAGTGTAATTTAAGGTAAAGATAATGTTATAATAATATGAAATGAGATTTACACTTGTCCTACCCCTATTGAATGAGTCATGGCCGACCATTACAATCCATGGGTCAACTTGGGAACCCCATGGAGCCACTTTGGTAGGAAAATGACATAAATAACTTTTATTTAAAGTTAAAATAAAAATGTCACAAACAAAAGTTTTTTTACTAAAACAATTTTTAAATGGAGTTATACAAATCATATTTTTGACTATAAATATTCATTAGAAAGCTAAAAAGATTTCCTACATCATGATATTTTTTTATGACTCCATGATGATGCAGCGATTACCTCACTAATTAACGATTTAAATAAAATGAAAAGATAATGTAAAATCCAAGGCTTACACTTTTCAAAAACCTATTGGATGAGTAGATTTCAAAACCTTATCACCTTAGCCTCGAATTATATAAGTGTGGGACCTTTAGAATCCGAAAAGCATTGTATAATAAAGTAACATTTCATTACTATCCAATAGTGCCCCTCCACTCCACTTATAAAAGGCCCCCACCACTACCACCTTACTCACATGTTCAAAGCCTTTTGGCTCGGCCAACCTCTTCCCAAATACTCTCCCAACTTCCCTCCCTTACTCCTAGATGCCTCACTTTGGGCATAATTCTTCCCAAGGAAGCCTTTGTCTCAAATCAAAAGAGTTACCCGATTTTAAGGCAATGTATTCTCTTATGTTATTTTGTTTTATTTTGCTTATCCAACCCCCTAAGCTCTTTTTATTAATTACATTTTTAACAACACCAGTATCCTCAATATACTAGGATTTTTTTATAATAATTATTCTAGTTACACTTACACACACCTACATCTAATGGTTAAAGAACATACCATTTCTGTAGATGGCGAATTTCTCCCTCACGAAACAATGATTGTTCAAAACTCATATAACACCTCTAATGGTGGCCATTTTGATGAAACTATTTTCATATATGATATATATATTATGTTTATGTTTTCCTTATGCTTCTTTATTTCTCATTTGTGGAATACTTTATGATTTCCATTATGGGTAAACACGATAATTTCATTTTAGGAAGTGTGGACTGCCGCCCCCTCAAAGTGATTTGAATCGTTAATTCCATACGTGGGATGTATAAAGGATGGAGTAAATGGAATTATACATTATATTATACTGGAATTATATTATACCTTTATATAATTATAACTTCATTCCATTAAATATGAAATATAAATTAAAGTAGCGTTCATGCGTACGTACGGCTTACCGTCTCCATGAACGGTGCATTTCGTTTCTTACCTCTAAATGTTATGGAATATTATAAATGCATGTATATACTGGATATATATTATATATATGATATCTAAATCATGAATATAATTCGGGATATAATGGATATTTCACCACATGACCAACTTGTAATTATAAGAAGTTTATTTTTGACTCAAGTATCTAAGATCGACAAAATGACCGTTATTAACATAAATAATTACATAATGTTCATAACATAGTAATAATTGATATAAAAGGAATAATTAACATGAAAAAGGTTATTATGTAAATAGAAATTAACTCTAGTTTATTATTCCTGAGGTTAAAGAACGATCGAGTCAATTCGGACACGAGGTAAGGGAATTTCTTAACCCAATTTCCATTCTTTGGGTTAATCTCCTACTTTCAAATTATGTCATGATATTATTATTTACTATCTTGTATTTGTACTTTATTTATGTGTACTTATAGTGAATACACATAATAAATCTATTTTATTTAAAAAATGATATTTGTAAGGGGCTTCATGCCAATCTCCATTCATTGAGGCATATTTTCTTTTATACACAAATTTCTTCTATACAGTGTATAAACCCTTTTGACTTTTACATTTATTCAAAAGGAATGTTTTTGTCGTACGTATGTGGTGAAAACGACTTCTCTTCCTCCATGACCATTATTTGAGTTTCTGATTCCTCTACAAGCCACACCTTTTTTAAAAGAAAAATAAATACCATGTTTTAATTTTCTTTTATTTTGGTATTGAAAATGGTTTTGAAAGTGTTTTTATTATATCAATGTGTTGTATTGATATCTTGTGATTGGAATGTGGAAATGTTATGTTTCATTTATTCATGTTTTATGTGATATGATTATGTTATGGTTTATGATATGTTTAAACATGTTCATATGAGGAATGCATTGGACTTAATAAGTGACGGGTAGAGCCCGCTATAGATCCTCAATGTATCGATAGGTCTCATGAGACAAACTAGTGTCTTGGCACAAGGCCTAGACAAATTCTTATTTGTGGTCTTGGCACAAGGCCTTGACTACGTGGTTATGATAGTCTTGTATTATGCATTCCATCATTATGAAAGTGGTTATTGATATTTCATGTGATTATTAGACCAGTAGAATATCCATGTGAATATGTAAATGGAATTATCTCATTCTACTTTTGCAATATTATGTTGAAGTTCATGTTTAAAAGGCTATTGTTTTAGTTATACATTGCCTTAAATGTTAATGTTTATTTATGAAAGCTTCCGCAATATTGTTATCCTTACTTAGCATCTGAGCTCACCCCTTTCAATGTTTTAATATTTTCTAGGATGTGAAGAAGTATTTTATGAATGACCTGTAGGGATAGTCAAAAGAGGATATGAGTGTGGACTATGGATACTTTGTATTTGTAGATTTTCACATTATGATGTAATGTAACATTTGTGAATGTATCTAGTGTTTCCAAGGCTACTAAACTAATCGGTATTTCGAGACATGATCTTTTGTGATCATGCCAATGTTACGAAGTAATGCACCGACTCTGGGTAGCTGGGGTCGGGGCATTACAGTTGGTATCAGAGGAAGTTTAGTAATAACCTTGGAAGCTAGATTTAGATAAACTCTGATTAGATCACATAGCCCAAAGATAGACATTGGGGATTAGTATAGAAGAATTTCCTAGAATTTTGGTATTGTAGAGATGTTGTGAGTTTTCCGAGCAATACATCCCTCTCTGGATACGAGCAGGTAGAGGAAACTCTGGCACAGATGTACCTAGGGGTAAAACCCGAAAACACCGCTTTGAGCTAGACTCGAACGGGAACTAGTGCACGACAACGGGCCTTGCTGCACTCTTGGTTACGACACTCCCAGGGGATATGCTTAGGATAATTCTCATTTTCTTTACAAACCATTATGAAGGGTTTATGAGTATATACTTCCTCAAAGAAAACATTTTTATGATTATGGATTATATCCATAAATAGTTCAATTTATGTTAAGTATTTTATAAGTATGGAATTATGTATTTTGATTCATAAACTAATCTATTTTATGCCATTGTTTAGAAATGGCGCATAGTGGAATGAATGGAAACTGTATCAATTCACGCACTCCGTGTAGGGATTTCCCTCCTGCTCAAGATAATTATTATGGAGCTGGAGATACAACTTGTGCTGATCAACTTATTACCATACTGGGACAACTCACTCAGGTTATGAATAATAACCTTACTCATATGGAGCACCCTGATCCGCAACGTGGAGGATCAATGTTAGACCGCTTCATGAGGCAACAACCACCAAAATTCAATGGAATTACATATCCCATAGTAGTTGAACAATGGATAAATTCCTTAGAAAAAATATCCCATGCCTTGAGAAGTAGCGAAAGGGAAAAGGTTATCATGGCAGTTTACAGCCTCACTGGAGATGCTGATCAATGGTGGTCATTGATTCAAAATACAAAGGAAGATGAAGAAGTATCAAGTATGGAATTTAGAGAGTTCAAAGATCTTTTCATAGAAAAATACTTTCCTCATGACCATAGAGCATATATGGAAAGGAAATTTCTGAGTCTGAGACAAAAGAAGGATGAGAATGTCGCAAAGTATGAGGCTAACTTTACAAGGTTATCAAGACATGCTGCAGATTATATACGTAACCCAAGAGGTAAGATTGATCGTTTCTTTTATGGGTTAAAACCATTTCTCCATCGAGCTTTAGTATCACAATATTTCTCAACGTACGAAGATATAGTCTCGTGTTCTATCAAGACAGAAAAGGAATTCTCTAAGTCTTATGACAACAAAGTAAAGCAAGAGAAGAAGAGAATGGTGGAACAAGAGACAGATAAAGGGAAAAAGGGAAAGAAGTATTTTCTATTATGTGATAATTGTGGGAAGATTCACCCTGGTACTTGCCTAAAGGGAATGGGAGTTTGTTACAAATGTGGAGAAAAAGGTCACCAGGCTCGTGATTGTAAGGGAAAGAAATAAGTTATCAATGTTGAATGCTACAATTGTAGGGAAATGGGGCATTATGAAAATGAATGTCCTAAGCGTCAGGGAAACTTACCTCAGAAAAGGCCAAGGGATCAAGGCCAAGCTTATGCTGTTTCTACAGATGAAGTTGAATAATTATTGTATTTGTGTTTTTAAACTCAAGAACTAGATTATGGTTATAAGAATAATGTGATATATATAAGGATTGTACTTCAGTACATGTTGATTTCAATTAAGGTTTTAATATGATGAAGGTAATCATATTTTTGTATGTGACAATAAGAGAAACTTTACTTTGTTTAGGGAATCTAATGTTACAATTGATTTTGGAATTTAGAGACCTTTTAGAGAAAGTCTGGATGGAGGTATTTTGGATAACTATAAAGGTTGTAATGGATTATGTTTAAATTTGGATAGTATTTTTTAAGGTTAAAACATTTATGAAGATTATTTTTGGAATATTATAATACTATAGTTTTAGGAAAAGGACAACCTGCAGGGTGGGGCATAACCCGTCGCGTCGGACAAAGCTGCAGGAATCGAACCCACAACCGTAGTGTGACATGCCTTTATTACCTACCACTATCCTACAAGAAGTCCCTGGTTATTACAAAATAGTTTTCCTAATCTAAATGGTATGTGGTAATATTTAGAACCTTATACAATTAGAATAAATAGAATATTTTTGAGTTCTGTTACCATTTGTAGTAAAAGATGGGTTTGTGGTAAAAAAATTTAAATAATGAATGTATACATTACAAGTATGTATATTCCCTTACATTCTTAGTAAATCTCCTAAATAAATTCCTTAACTTTATAAAAGGTAACTTAAAACAAAAACGTTGCCGGTTAATTTTTCCAACTGGGGATTCAATGACCGTTTAACCAATCACATGTTTGTGATTTTCTTATGGTTAACTTTCTTCTAATCCTATTTTCTTCAACTCTCCATCAAACCTTGATGTTTTGTTTTTCTTCCATATCCATATTTTCATAGAATCCTAGTATGGGCTATCTCGGGTGACCATTGAACTTATCTTTCTATCTTTTAATGTTATATTCTTATTAACCCTATTTCCGATGTAGGTTTTCCACAAAGGTATTTTCTATTTTCAACCTTTTATTTTCGAAGAACATTTCAAATTGCAAGGATGCAATTTATTGAAGGAGGGGAGAATGTAACACCCCGATCTTCCATGATACACTTCTCATTCAATAATGCAATAGCTTGCGTTGTACGCAACTTCGAGTTCTAACACACCGCGACCAATCAAAATAGCCATTATGAATAGTAATACCCACTTTTTGAAATTATATATATTTTATATTTCAAAATGGACTTAATTTTTGTATTCGTAATATCGAAATTACCCTAAGTTGAATTTTTTGTAATTTTTTGAGAACTTCCAATTTTTTATGAATAGTGAAAAATACTTATAAACAACTTTTTTAATCAAAATAATTTATAGTGATAAATTATAATATTGAGTGGTTTTAAATTATAATTAGAATATATTTTTACCATTTTATCCAATGGTGGTCATTATAATTAATTTCACTTTGAAATTGGACATAAACAATTGTCAATCTTTTGATATATATTGTGTCTTAAAAACACTCTATTTGTTGTGACAGCGGGAATTAATTATGAAATTAATTAATGCAACTTATATGTTTTGAATTTTTTAAAATATATATCATTTTTGAATTCCAAATATCAATTATAGCTTAGGGTAAAATTCTGGCATTGTTCCGAAAAACTTCAATTTTTGATGAATAGTGAAACCACTAAGTTGTAGTTAAAAAACTGATTTTTTCCGTTTAAATGAAACATTACCACTTCTGTGATTTTTTTTAAAAAATCTGATATACACGGTTGTCATTAAGAAGTAAAATGTGGTTTAATGGGAATAAAATAATTTTTTGTTGAATAGTAGATTTTAAGTTTAATTAATCGCGATTAATGGTAATTAGTGTAATTTAAGGTAAAGATAATGTTATAATAACATGAAATGAGATTTACACTTGTCCTACCCCTATTGGATGAGTCATGGCCGACCAAGAAAACCATGGGTCAACTTGGGGACCCCATGGAACCACTTTGGTAGGAAAATGTCATAAATAACTTTTATTTAAAGTTAAAATAAAAATGCCACAAACATAAGTTGTTTTACTAAATCAATTTTTAAATGGGGTTATACAAGTCATATTTTTTACTATAAATATTCATTACAAAGATATAAAGATTTCCTACATCATGATATTTTTTTATGACACCATGATGATGCAGCAATTACCTCATTAATTAACGATTTAAATAAAATGAAAAGATAATGTAAAATCCAAGGCTTACACATGTCAAGAACATATTGGATGAGTGGATTTCGAACCCTTATCACCTTAGCCTAGAATTATATAAGTGTGGGACCTTTATAATCCAAAAATCATTGTATAATAAATTAACATTTCATTACTTTCCAAGAGTGCCCCTCCTCTCCACTTATAAAAGGCCCCCACCACTACCACCTTACTCACACTTTAAAAGCCTTTTGGCTTGGCCAAACTCTGCCCAAATACTCTCCCAACTTCCCTCCCTTACTCCTAGAAGCCTTACTTTGGGCAGAAGTCTTCCCAAGGAAGCCTTTGGCTCAAATCAAAAGAGTTGCCCGATTTTAAGGTAATGTCTTATCTTATGTTATTTTGTTTTATTTTGCTTATCCAACCCCCTAAACACTATTTATTCATTTCATTTGTAACAAAACCAGTATCCTCAATATACTAGAGTGTTGTTATAAGAATTATTCGTGCTAAACTTACACACACCTACATCTAATGGTTAAAGAACATTCTGTTTCTGTGGAGGGTGAATTTCTGCCTCACGAAACGATGATTGTTCAACACTCATATAACACCTCAAATGGTGGCCATTTTGATCACACTATTTTCATATATGATATATATATTATTTTTATGTTTTCCTTATTCTTCTTTATTTCTCATTTGTATCATACTTTATGATTTCCATTATGGGTAAACACGATAATTTCATTTTAGGAAGTGCGGACTACCGCCCCCTCAAAGTGATTTGAATCGTTAATGCCATACATGGGATGTATAAAGGATGGAGTAAATGGTATTATACATTATATTATACTGGAATTATATTATAACTTTATATAATTATAACTTCATTCCATTAAATATGAAATAGAAATGAAAGTAGCGTTCATGCGTACGTACGACTTACCGTTTCCATGAACGGTGCATTTCGTTTCTTACCTCTAAATGTTATGGAATATTATAAATGAATATATATACTGGATATATATGATATATATGATATCTAAATCATGAATATAATTCGGGATATAATGGATATTTCACCACATGACCAACTTGTAATTATAAGAAGTTTATTTTTGACTCAAGTACCTAAGATCGAAAAAATGACTGTTATTAACTTAAATAATTACATAATGTTCATAACATAGTAATAAGTGATATAAAAGGAATAATGAAAATTAAAAAGGTTCTTAAGTAAATAGAGATTAACTCTAGTTTATTATTCAGGAGGTTAAAGAACGATCGAGTCAAGTCGGACACGAGGTAAGGGAATTTCTTAACCCAATTTCCATTCATTGGGTTAATCTCTTACTTTCAAATTATGTCATGATATTATTATGTCCTATCTTGTATTTGTACTTTCGTTATGTGTACTTATAGTGAATACACATAATAAATCTATTTTATTTAAAAAAAATGGTATTTGTAAGGGACTTCGTCTCAATCTCCATTCATTGAGGCATATTTTGTTTTATACACAAATTTCTTCTATTTGAATTTTACATTTATTAAAAAGGAATATTTTTTAAACAAAGCATTTACTAAACGACAAAAGGGAATGTTTTTGTCGTACATATGCAGCGACAACGACTTCTCCACCGCTATGACCATTATTTGAGTTTCGGCTTCATCTACAAGCCATACCTTTTTTAAAAGAAAAATAAATACCATGTTTTAATTTTCTTTTATTTTGGTATTGAAAATGGTTTTGAAAGTGTTTTCATTATATCAATGTGTTGTATTGATATCTTGCAATTGGAATGTGGAAATGTTATGTTTCCTTTATGCATGTTTTATGTGATACGATTATGTTATGGTATATGATATGTTTAAACCTGTTCATATGAGGAATGCATTGGACTTAATAAGTGATGGGTGGAGCCCACTATAGCTCCTCGATGCATCGGTAGGTCTCATGAGACAAACTAGTGTCTTGGCACGAGGCCTTGAAAAAATCTTATTTGTGGTCCTGGCACGAGGCCATGACTACGTGGTTATGATAGTCTGGCATTATGCATTCCGTCATTATGAAAGTGGTTATTGATATTGTATGTGATTATTCGACCAGTAGAATATCCAGGTGAATAAGTAAATGGCATTATCTCATTATACTTTTCCCATATTATGTTGAAGTTCATGTTTAAAAGGATTATGTTTTAGTTATACATTGCCTTAAATGTTAATGTTTATTTATGAAAGCTTCCGCAATATTGTTATCTGTACTGTGCATCTGAGCTCACCCCTTTCAATGTTTTAATATTTTCCAAGATGTGAAGAAGTATTTTATGAATGACCTACAGGGATAGTCAAAAGAGGATATGAGTGTGAACTATGGAGACTTTGTATTTTTAGATTTTTAGTTTATGATGTAATGTAACATTTATGAATATATCTAGTGTTTCCAAGTCTACTAAACTAATCGGTCTTTTGAGACTTAATATTTTGTGATCATGCCAATGTTACGAAGTAATGCACCGACTCTGGGTAGCTGGGGCAGGGGCGTTACATATGTTCCTACACTGAGGTAGGTGATTCAGCGTATAATTATTGTTTGTTGAATTAATTTGAGAGTTTGATTAATTTAGAATGTTTATTTATTAGTTTGTGTGTAGAATATTTGGTTTTGTTTGAGGTTTAATAACCATTTGATTCATCAGTAGAATTGTTATACTATATGTGTGAAATTTACTGTGAAAACATTTTTTGAGATGTTAATTAGTGTTTTAAGAGTTGTGTAGTTAATTTTATAGAATGTTAAAAGGCGTGGTTTGTGTTTTGGTGTAGCTTTTATATGAATTTTGTAAAAAAATGAGAATTTTATAGGGAGTATTTGGTTTATAAAGTCATGCTGTATTTTTTCAAAAATTTGTTAAGAAATTATATTAGTGGTTTCATTAATAATGGATGTGTTTTATTTGACTATTTAGTTGTTTTAATTAGTCTGTGGGTGATGAATAATGGGTTTTGAAAATTTATTGGTGTGCATAATTTTTTTTTCAAAAATGAATTTGTGTATGTAAGTTAGGTATTGGGTATATTGTTGCCTTATCTTTTTTGTTTATTTGAACATAACATGTAACATAAACATTGAACCTCTTGAGCACAAATGGGAAACATGCGTACTAGTTTGGAAAACTAGGACTAGTGCACTAGTAACACAGAAGTGGCATCGGTAGAGTTTCACATAGATGTATTGACGACAACAGCATTAACAAAACTTTTAGATGATGTTTGCAGATCACTAGGTTAGGGGTGTGGTTCCTACAAGTGGATTGTTCATGAAAACGCATGTTTTTGTAGTTCCCACACAACTTTTTATCGAGACACGATGTTCTAGGGTCCCACTTTTTGTTAGTATTATTAGGGTCTTCCACATATTTGTTTCTCCTTATTTACATCATGCTCACCATAAACACATGGGGTGACATTGATGTTATCTTAAATGTAAGTGTTTTTTTAACATGAATTGTTTCCTTTAAAATTGTTTTCCTTAAAACAATTTTCATTAACATTGTTTAAGAATTTATTTATTTTCATCTCTTAAACATGAAACTGTATTTTTCATTTCATATTTACCCATGGAATATTATATTGGTGGTATCTTATTGGGAGTTAAATCACACCCTAGTTACACCCTTAGGTGTAATTAGATTATTTTATATCTAGTGCATGTAAAGGTAAGGATTTTGGGAGTGGTGGTTCAGGTTGTTTGCTGGATTCATGGAGTGGCCTTGTAGAGATGGCTTGAGGGTGGTGTAATCTCATCAGGTGATGGTGTTTTAGTTGGTTTTTGGTCAAAGTAACTAGTGGTAGTTTCTATTTGGGTTTTTAGTTTATATATGTATCTCACTTTCTAGTTTCTTTAATATCTTGTTTGGTTGCAGCTTCTAGTTTGTGGTTTGGTTTACTTTTTTGGTTGTTTTATATTTAATTATTCGTGTAAATTATTCCCGAGTTTTATTTCTGAAACCAGGCCACTTGTGATAGCCTGTGGGGATCAGGAACACCCTTTGGGGCTTATCATAGACTGGGTCAGGCGTTGGTTGGATGGTGACCCGATTTAGTTCGTGACATGTATTGAATGATTATTATATTTAAATTTATAGAGATTTAAATATACATTTGAGAATCTATCATTCATGGGATTTTTTCTTTCAAAGTTACCAAATAGGTAAGGTATTTCTCTCTCAATTGTCCTTTGAAACTTTTGTTATATTATACACCTATATTATTTTATGATGTGTACATATTACCATTTTGAAATTTTATATAATGAATCTCTTTATTTTCAAGATATTCTAAGTTAAATTTAAATTTATTCCTTTATGGGGATTATAATTCAATGTTACCAAAGTGGCGTGAATCAATTATTATAATTCAATCATTTATCAGGTTTTTGTATGATGAAGTCTCTGATGATGAAATATTATAATTCACATTAATTATCATATACTCTGGTAATTATTGATATTTCTATTTAATAGTATCATTTTTCACTCTTTGATACATAGAAAAATTGAGAAAATGGTTTTAATAGAATCTAACTTTGTTTCCCTCTTCGGTTGGAAATATTTTTTTTCAAACCATGTTTTCTAGAAATGTTTTCAAAAATGATTTTGACATTATAAAAATGATTTATTAAAGACATTTTTCCAAATTTTTCTTTTTTTTAATTTTTTTTGAGAGGAATATTCTTTTCACATTCCAATCAAGGCATTTTTCAAACCCTTTTACCATTCCAAATGAATGTTCTTTATTGCATGTACAGAATTTCCTATCGACATGATCGTCATTTCTTTGAAGCATCCTTTGAATGCTTACAAGGTTATATTTATAGAATTCATTTTTTTAAAATTATAGAAAATTTTGGTTTTTTAAAATGATTTTTAAAGAAAAGTATTTTTAATATATTTACGGTTTTAAAAATTGATTATCAAAATGAAAAGGATATTTGCCTCAATAATGTTTATAATGATATTTTTATTGTATTATATTAATCGAAATAAAAAACCATTGTCATTACTTATCCTCTACTAAAGATATTTTGTGATGATACTATCCTCATGATTTTCTGAACAGATTATGATTATTTCAAATAGATTGTTATGAAACTCATTTGTTTTCAATGGGTTAATCATGTATTTATGAGATTGTTAAGGAACCCTTTATTTTCCACAGGTTATTCATGTTTCAAAGAGATTGAAATGAAACCAAATTCTTTTCCATGGGTTAATTAGGTTATAAAAGATTAATGATTATTTCTATGTGTTTTATGATGAAATGTCTATGTAATTTATTCATGTTGTGGTTCTTGGACATCTTATATGATGTGGCATCCTAGATATCATAGGATGTGCCTTCTATAGATTATATGATGGGGAGACCAAGATAGTGTCTGGTGAGCCCATTACATCTTATATGATGGGGTGGATGATAGAGTGTTAGGTGATCGCTTTACAACTTATATTATGGGGCATCCTATATAGCGTTGGGTAAGCCCGTTATAACTTATATAATGGGTGATCCTAGATAGTTCTCCAATTCATTGGTAATGAATATAGTGGAAGTCGTTCGTATGGGTATTCCAATTAAAAGGGGTTTGAAAGAGTTTTATATATATGATGATCCAAGTTACTGAAATGGGTTTTAATTACTTGTGATTAGTTTATAATCACTACTACAAAATTGAACTTTAACAGTGGTGACCTTTATCAATGATAGAAAAAATAATTGATAAAGATTACCTTTATCAGTGCTTTATTTTTATCGAAGATAAAGTGTATCCTTTAATAGTGCTTTATTTTTAGTGCTGATATAGGGCACCCTTAATCAATTTTTTAGCACTAATAAACTTCCAGAATAAAATGAAATAAAAAAACAAATAAAAAATTGTGTAAATTAAATAAAATATTTGAGATTTTATTAATTGAATGATTATTGATAAAAAAGGAATAAATTAATATACATATATATATATATATATTATAAATATTAATAAATAATAGATATTAAATATATTGATATATAAAATGAATAAAATGAAATAATTATACAAATAAAAATTAAAAAAGAGAAAATTAAGAAAAAATTGTTAAACATCTTATTAATTAAATAATTATTGATAAAAATGAATAAATTAAATATAAATATTTATATATTATAAATATTAAAAAATAGTATATATTAAATATATATATATTTATAATGAATAAATTTTAATAACTAAAAAATTTAAAATGAATATAATGTAATAATTAAACAAAAAATTTAAAAATGAATAAATTAAAAAAATATCAAATGTTGGGTTCCCCTTATTAGAATTATCTATAACATTCACCTTTAATAATGAATAAATTGTGTGTATTTATTTATTTATTATACAAAATTATTATTTTTGGATCCTAATAGGCTGGATATGAATAAAAAATGGATTCATTCTAATTGTTTGGAAAAAGAGTATGAATATGGAGTTAAATAGTTCATCAGCTTCACGATAGAGCATGCATACGACCTATCACACTCCGACCTTTAAAATTATTTTATTTTATTATATCTTGGAATTGGATATTATCATCATGGTTTGGGTTGAGTTTTGGTTTAATATTTAGGAATTTTGATAATTTTGGTGGGTTTCAGGCTAGTGCATAGGCACCGCATGGTAAGTGGTAACCATACGGTCGGTCCAGTTGACCATGCTATTTCTCAATATTTAAAATAAATAAAATTTTATATAAATAAAATTTTAATAATAATAATACAACTATTATTATTATTATTATCATTAAGTTTCTTTTATTATTATTATATTCATTAAGTTATTATTATTATTATTTTCTAATTAATATTTTTTAAACGTAATTTTTGCAATCTCCCCATCCCCTCTCATATGTAGCACAACCCCCAACCTTCTCATATACTATGTAGAACTACCTAAACCATTCCCTCATTCTTGGCGCACCCTCCTCCTCTAGACTCCCTCCATCATCGGCACCGTCCCTTCGGATGTGCTCCCTCCCTCAGGCTGGCAGCCCAACTCATGAGACCTCGCCCAGTGCGACCTCTCCCTTTTAGCTAGAACCCATCTAGTGACCTCATTTTCAGCACATGAACAGTCAGAGACAGTTCCATATCTCCAACACAACACCCTCCGACTACACCTACCTCTAATGCAAACCCCCTTTAGTGCCCTCTTCCTCTTCCGTGAGTCATTCCTACCCTCCAGTGAGCTTCCTCAGCTTTTAATTTTACATATTTCTTCCCATAGTTGAACCCTAATTCCTAGGGTTATTCTTGGTGTGTTTTTTCAATTTATAGGGTGCTCGGAAGGTTCTTCGGTACGCACTCTTCCCCCTCCTAGGGGTTTGACATGTTCGCACTCCATTGGTCTTGGAAAATACGTGTTTTTCCTTTCCGACACATTATGTAGACACTTTCATTATTTTAATTAATTTTTATAATTAATTTGTATACCTGTAGTGTATTTGATTAGATTTTTGTAGTTTTTTATAGTGGTAGAATTTATTAAAAAAAATTATGTGATTCAATAATTTTTCCTAATCCTGGTACACTAGAGGGGTTTTGATAAAATTCCATATTTTGTTCTAATAATTTTTTGAATATGATTCGCACCTTGGGGACACATAGGGTTAATTTTTTGGGGTGTTTTTGCTTTGATTGAATTTTTTAAAAATAAATTTTATTTTGTGATTCTATAGCTAACATTGTATGATAAATTTTTATGTTTTCTTGTGTGATTTGTCATGATTTATGAAATACATGTGTGGTGAAAAAGTAGTTTTCAAAATGTATGGTTATGGAATTTATTTTAGAATGGATTTTTTATGTGAAATATGGGTATGTTTTGGGTGTAAAACCATATCTGACCCTTTGAAATTGTTTTGTAATTTTTTAATGATTTATTGTATTATGAATGTGATTCAAACCTTGTTTGAAAAATGTTTTAGTTCACGTTTTATTTTAAAGAGAGGAATTTGAGTGTGTGTTGGTGTAGATCCTTGTCGTGCTTCTTTGAAATTAGTTATAATGTTTTTAAATGGTGTTGGTTTTCTTGTAAGAATTCAAAAAAAAATGAAATCTATAAAGGTATTCCCAATTTAATCTTGGATTATGTTTGGGTAAACATTTGGCATAAGGGTCCCTTTGGCATGTTTTGTAAGATTGTGTATTTTTCCCATGATTGGAAAGGATTTTATGGAAATGTATTGGTTTTTAAATTAAAAATCATGGTTGGAGCCTCCGAGTTTGTTGTGTGTGTTTATATCTTAATTTTTTTAATGTTTTATTTTGGTAAATGCCCACTTGGAAGAAAATTTTTTAAAGTGGGTATTTTTATTAATTTTGACAAATGGTGGAAGATATTTTGAAAGTGTATGTAGGATAGACAATAATGAAATATTTGAACATTGTGACATTGGGATGAAATGTAGTTTGAAAAATTTGAATTTATAATTTCAAAATTATTGTATTTTAGGAAGTGGTTTTAATGTTTATTTTAAATGAAGTCCCGGTTGGCAACGTGCATGTTTTTAAAAAAAGTGTTAAATTCTTAAGTGATGTAACATCCTAATCGGAACCTTCAAAAATATAATGTGATGTATATATGTATATCTATATAATCGGCACCCCTATTTAGGATTTACATTTATGGGTTATCGTATAAGGGATGAATATGTTTGGATAGGAAAGTGTGGTGGCGGTAAATAATGTGATTTGCGCATGCGAGGGCCTCCAACATACAATATTTACTATTATAATGGGTTCCTGGGAAACTTTTAGGGGATCAAGTGATAGTTTCTGACCAACACCGATTAGACTAGTTGGTACCCTTGGATCACAGATAGGCTAGGTGGGATGTGTCACTATATTGGTCCATTTAGGTAGGCCAATGGTTATTGAATTAGGGGCTTCCACATATGCTGACAGGTGGCTCTAAATCGTGTACATCCATGGGTATTCTAGGGATGTTTAGGATCACCCATAGTTACCTTATATATTTTCATGTTTACTTTCTGTTGCATTTAGTTTTAGAATACACTATTTACTTACATATTTACTTATTTATTTTAGAAAAAAACTTATGTTTTTTTTATTGGGTGTTTGGTTTAATTTTTGGTTTCAAAAGGATGGTCTTTTTTGAAAATAAAATGTTGTGTGTGTAGGATTTTGAAATGGGAATCTATGTTTGTTTATAAAATTTGTAAAATTATTTTTATAAATTTATTTCAAACTAGTGTTAATGAATTTTTTTTGGAATGGAAAATACATGGATTCTATAGTTTATATTGGTAATTCCCACTGATCATTCCAGTGCTCAGGCGTATTTTATCTTTTCAGTTTTAGGTTATAGTTTTGGATCGCTCTTACAACAGACATGGTTCTGGGTCAGGTGGTGACCCACAATGTCACTTGAAGGTACGTTTAGCTATGTGACATTACCTTATTTCTATTGTTATTGTTTATCTATTTTTTTATTTTATTTTTATTTTTTTATATAATTTATGGGTAAAAATCATTCACAGCCTTTTGACTTTGGTTCCCGACATTAGTTTCCAACACATGGAGTTCAGGAATGCCCTTCAGGCCATGCTGCGGATCAACTCGGGTGACTGGTTCAGGGTCGACCCAAGATGGTTCATGAAAAAGTGGTATCAGAGAAGGTTTTTGTTATTTGAGGTGTCCGATAGATGGATATTATAACTATCACGACTTAGGAGATAGGTATCAGAAGGGTGTCATGAACTGTTTCTCATTTTGAGCCTCAAGATGCCAATGGTAGTTTGTTATTTGTGTCTTTTGTCTTTGTTTTGGATTGAGGGATGACAACAGAGGTGATCCAGGGTCACATTGTGATCCCTCATAGAGTAATGACCCATTTTGATTCCAATTTCATGGTTCAAGTCCCTTTTTGTATTATGACCTATTTGGGCATGACCCACTACCATGTTACTGAGTTAGGCATAGATTCTAGCCCCTCCTTCTGGTAGTTTGGTGTAAGATATTCATTTTATTGGTTTTGGTTGTTGTAAGTGTTATTTGGAAGATGAAAATGGTTTTGAAATGAAATTTTTTTCCTTTAAAATGATTTAAATTGATAAAGTGGGTTTTGAAGTTGAAAGAGTTTTGGTGTGAAATTTTGGTTCTTGTTTGGAATTGGTAAGTAAATGTCTTGGTGCAACCCATGGTGTTATTTATGAACATTTTCACTTGTGTGGGTATGTGTGAGGAAAGTGACTGCTAGCACATGTGGAAAGAAATGGATGGACACACATGTAATGCTTCATAGGACTCTATTGGTGAGTTATGGAAATTTAATTATTTTAGAAAATTATTTTCTCTTTCAGGAGTGGATCTTTCTGTTAAAATAGGATTCAAGTTTTGAAAATAGCCTTGAAATAAAGTGATTTTGAAATGGGAAATTATTTTTTAAATTGAAATTTGGTTTAAAAAGTTGTTTTTGGAATTTGGAAAAGTGGCCTTAGAAGAATTTTTTTTGAAATTTCAACGAAAATGGTTGTCATTGAAAAAAAATGTTTTTGGTTGTGTTTGAATTTATTTGGTTTTTAAGGAAATAATTTTCCTTAGGATGTTACTTTTCATTGTGCATTAATTTTATGTCAGTTTTGGTTTGGGTTTTCTATTCTATTAAAAAAATGGTGCCCAGGAAGGTTTTCAAGATTTATAATGAGTCACACCATGTTTTGGATTCTTCTCAAATGTTTCCTATCCTTTGTGGTGATTGATGTATTTTATAGGTGGAAGAGTGGTTTCAAGAGGTTGAGTGTGCCTCAGGGTGTTAGGAACTCTTAAATCTGTTAGAGTGTGTGTTTTTTATGTATTTCTGAAGGTTCGACTTTGGATGAATGCGAGCTATTCACTCCACCATCATTACAGGCCAGGATGACATGGGATTTTTTTAAGAATGCATTCATACGATGGTACATACATGAGGAGTTGAAGATGAAAAAAAGGTAATATCATGTGGGTATTCAACAAAGTCATCATTTGGTGAAGGCCTACATTGACCAATTTAAGGACCTTGTTTCCTTTTCTCTATAAATAGCATCATAATATTTAATGAATACTTCTATTTTCATTTGGGGTCTTCATCCAGAGATCAAGGAGCGCTTCCTCTCTTATAAGGACCATCATTTTGAGAAGTTGGTAGATGAGGCATTCCAATCTGAGTTGGTCTTTGAATCATAGGTAGTTGGAAAGCTGGTGTCTCTTTTCGCTCGTGAAGGTTCCCCATATGGGAAAAAGTATATGTTATAGGAACCTACTTCTAAGGAGTCTATTTCAGTGGTTCTGGATTCCAGTTCGTCTAATCATCCTCATGTGTGCCACCAATGTGGCCGGATTGAGAACTTGAAGCTCTCATGTCGCATCCCTCTAAAGATGTTCCATTTTTGCAGCTATCTGGGTCATCTAGGGAAGTTTTGAAAAAAGAAAAACCTAAAGAAGTTGTTGTCTCTAGAGGATTTTATAACCTAACTGTGAGGTAGGAGATTCTTCAACCATCAAATTCCCAATCACATGTCTTGGGGTGAAGCTCAGACACAGTCAAGAGTTATCGGGGGTGTGAATCCTCGACCGATGTTTTTTGTTCCATGTTGGGATTGGAAAATTTAAATACTTTTCATTACTATTTTTTCTGTTGTGTTTTTGTTGTTGTTATAAGTAAATTTTTTTCATAAGAGATTATGATTAACTTGTTCTATTTTAATCAAAATATTTATATTTTTCTAAATGTTTCATAAAGAACCATTCATTTTTTTAAAGTGTATTTGGCCCTTGTGTGGGTTGTTCTGGGTTTTATTAGTGATGATTTGGAGGTGTGACGGCTTGGGGAGATCAATTTTTGTAATTGTGTTTGAGTTCATTATTGGGTTGAGTTATTCTTTTGGCATTGGTCAAGAATTCAGGTTTCCACAGAGGTGTTGTCTTGCTCGTGCTAAGGAAGTTGGATGTGTCTGATTTGGGATTTTTAAATTAGTAAGGGATATTCATAGTTCTAGTGGTATTGTTATAGATATTTTCTTTATCCTAGAGCCCTGGTATGTCGGGTTTCCTTGTAATGGGATTTCCATTTAAGTCTAGAGGTGTGGTTTAGTTGTGTGGGGATGTTTTTTGGAGTTAATGTTTGGTGTTTCTCTAGTTCCCAGTTGTGGTAATGATGTTTTTTAGTTAGTGTGGAAAGGTAGCGTTAACCCCTAGGGTTCTGGATGTCGAGTCTCTCTATATTGGGTTTCCTATTTATGTTTTGGTGGTGTTTTTTTCTTTTAATTTCCATTATACTAGAATAATTATAAATGGGAAACCCTATCAGGCTCCCCACTTGTTTTGGGGTTTTGATTCATCTAGATTGGTAGAGTGTGACATGGGAAGTAAATAGTCACCATCAACTTCCTTATTTCTTCTGGGTTTTTTTTGGTCTGGACTCGATTTTTATTAGATTATGACTTCGTGACTTTTTGGGGGGAAAGGTTTTTTTGGTGGGGAGAATTATCACACCCTGACCTTTAAAATTATTTTATTTTATTATTTATTTTCTTTGGATATTCTCATTGATGTTCGGATTGAGTTATGGTTTAAAATTTTTGAATTTTATTAATTTGGGAGGGTATTTGGCAGGTGTCTAGGAACTTCACAGTTAGTGAAAACCGTGTAGTCAGTCTAGGTGACCATGTAGTTGTCCAATATTTTAAATAAATAATGTTTAAGGAAAATAAAATTTAAATAATTTTTTATTAATATCAAAAAAATAATAATAACAATAATGATATTATTATTACTATTATTATTATTATTATCATTAAGTTATTATTATTATTATTATTATTAATGATTTTCCTCTAATTTCCCTAATCACCTCCTCCCCTCTCATGTGTTGCATGACCACTACCCTTCCCCTCTCATGCATAGCGCGAACCCCTCCCCTTCCCACCTTCCCAGCGCCCCCTCCTCCTCTTTCCTCCCGCCACCGTTGGTGTCCTCCCTTCAGCTGCACTCCCCCTCTAGTTAGTAGCCCTCCTCTCGTGACCCCATCAAGCACGACCTCTCTCTTCTGGCTAGAACCCGTCCAGAAACCTCCTTTCTAGTGCACAAACCAGCTAGCCCTAGTCTCCTATCTCCAGAGTTACACCCTTCGGCCACCCATACCTCTGGTGAAAACACCCATTAGAACCCTCTTCCTCTATGACAAGCCATTCCTCCCCTCTGGTAAGCTTCCTTGGCCTTTTATTTTTAGTGTTTTCTTCCCATAGCTAAACCCTAATTCCTAGGGTTATTCTTGGTGTTTTTTATTAATGTATAGGGTGTGAGGAAAGTTATTCCATGTGTACTCCTGCACCTCTGAGGGTTTTTTCACGTTCTCATGCCATTTAGGTAGGTGACTCCGTATTTGTTTCTTTTCGATGCATTCCATAGGCACTTTCATTCTTTTAACTTATTTTTAAAATGGATTTTCATGCTTGGAGTGCATTTGATTAGCTTTTTGTAGTGTTTCTATAGTGGTTTAATTTATTAAAAATATCTTTTAATGTGATTTGATAAATTTTCTTAATCCTTGTGCACAAGGGGTGTTTGATAAAATTCCAAAAAAATGAAAACATTTTCAGTAGGATTCACACCTTGGGGTGAATATGGTTAGTTTCTTGTCATGTTTTCATATTGATAGAATCTATTAAAAATTGTTTTTCTTTAGTGATTCCATACAGAAACATTGTTTTATAAATTTTTCTGCTTTTTTATGTTCTTTTTCTTGATTTATGACATATATATGTTTGGAAAAAGTAGTTTTAAAAATGATTAGTATTGTAATTGGTTTTAAAATATATTTTTATGTGATATTTTGGTATTTCCAAGGTGTAAATACTTATTGGACTTTTGGAAATTTTTTGTTAAATTTTTTTACTGATTTATTGAATTGTGAATGTGATGTGAACCATATTTGGAAAACGTTTTAGTGTGTTTTTGATTTTAAATAGAAGAATTTGAGTGTGTTTCTGAATAAATCCTTATGGTGCCTCCTAGAAATGATTTATAATGTTTTTAAATGATGCTGGTTTCCTTGTTCCAATTCAAAAAAATGGTTTAAAATGAAACCTATAAAGGAATGCTCGATTGAAACATAGAGTATGTTTGGGTAAACTTTGATCATAAGGGTATGTTTGGCATGTTTTGTAAGATTGTATATTTTTTCAAATATTGGAAAGGATTTTATGGAAATGTATTAGTTTTGATTCATAAAATACTCTTTGAAAACACTTAGTGTGTTGTGTATTTTTACATATTGGTTTTGTGATAATGTTGGATTTCGGAAAGGCCTATTTGACATCATGTTTTGAAAGTGATATTGGTATTGAATTTGAGAATGTTTGGAAGATATTTTGAAAGTGTATGTGGGATAGACTATAAGTCCTGGTGGGAACTTTGTGATATTGGGATGAAATGTGGTTTGAAAAATGTGAGTGCCCAATTGGAAATGTAATGTATTTTATGAAGTGGTTCTGTTGTTTATGTTAAATGGTAGCTCAGTTGGAAACATTCATATTTTTAAATAAAGTGATGAATGATTAAGTGATGTGACAACCTGATTGGAACCTTCAACGATATGAAGTGATGTGTATATATATATAGTGGGAACCCCTAATATAAGATTTAATTTTATGGTTTATCATATAGAAAATGCCTATTTTTGGGGTAGGCAAGTGTGGTGCAGATAGATAAGGTGAGTCATGCGTGCAAGGGGATCCCACTTACATAATTTACTATTACCATGGGTTCTTGGGTGTCTTCTAGGGGATCAAGTGATAGTTGCTGACCAACCGCGATTAGATGGGTCGGTACCCCTCGGATCGTAGATAAGTCAAGTGTGACATGCCACTAGATTTCATTGTTTAGGGTGTTCATTGGTTATTGTCTTAGGGACTTCACCATGTGCCATCAAGTTGTTCCGAACCAAGTACGTCTAGGGGTCTTCTAGAGACTTTTATGATCACCAATGGTTACTTTATGTATTTTTTTTAATTTATGTTCCCTTTTGTGTCATCATGAACTTTTTAATTACTTATTTACTTATTTTGTTTCATCACAACCATGTTTTGTTTTCATTTGGTGTTTGTTTTAAATTTTGGTATAAAAAAGATGGTCTGTTTTGAAAATGAAAGGTGGCGTGTGTTGTATTTTGAAATGGGAATCTATGTTTGTTTAATAAAATGTGAATAACATATTTTTATAAATTTATTTCAAACTTGTGTTAATGGAATGTTTTTGGGAACGGAAAATAAATTTATTCTATGGTTTATCTTTGGCATTTTTGTTGATCATTTAGATACTCCTGACTACATTATCTTTTAAGTTTCAGGTTTTGGTTTTGGATCACTCTTACAACAAGTGTGGTTCTATTTATGGTGGTGACCAATGAGGACACTTGGAGGTACGTTTGGATATGTGAATATATCTTATTTTTGTTGTTATTTTTTATCTATTTTGTTTAGTTTTTTTATTTTTCTTTTCATTATGTTCCAAAATTGTTCCCAACTTTTTATATTTGTTTCCCATCAATAGTTTCCAACCTATGGGGATCGGGAATGCCCTTTGGGCTATGTCATTGACCGAATCATATGACCAGTTCAGGGTTGAACCAGACTAGTTTATGACATGACACTTATCAATCCCTTTTTCTGTTTTTATGATGTTTTTATTCTAGAAACATTATACTAGAAGAGTCAATAGAATATTTAATTTGTCCCACAATAGATCATAGACATAAATATAGGACTAAACATGGGAAAAATTGAATGTGCACATCAATTGAGATGATATTGTGGTTTATGGATCATTTTCTAGGAATGCAAGAATAAATGACGATAGATATCACATCGAACAAATGAAAATGTAAATTGAAGACGGACTTCATGATTGTCTAATGTTTTTTGAGAAGTTAAATAGTTATGTTATGTGACCATTATAAATGAGTTATACTAATTACACAACATTTTAAGTTGAATTGAAGTTATATAATTTGAAATCTGGTATCATATAAAGAATCTCTAGCATTACAGAACTACATAGTCTCCTAAATGATATTCCAGCAGAAGAAAATGAACTTCTATGTCAAACATATGATGTAAAATAATCCTACGATCGATGGGAATGATCTCTAACAAAGTAAATTCTATTAAAAATGAATGATATTTGTTATCAAGTACCATGAATCATTCAGAAAATTATTTAACTATGGTGTTGATCAATACAAGAAAAATGAATCATGTTATTAAAAATTAGTATGATACGTTCCAATCATTCCATGGTTTAGAAGATTATATGGATGTTAGGATACCATGAGAAAATTAATATGGAGAAAAAATAATAGAATTAAATATGGGAACCTTCATCATCGAGTATATTCTCCTCAGTGGAAGAAAATTTATTACGAGTGTCCTAAATTTGGAAATGTGCCATGAAACATTAATATTGCATTATATAAATATGGAATAAATCCTTTTGGTTTATATAGTAGTACTCATATTACATGGACAACCATGTTGGTAAATTATAACATTATGCCATCGTTATATAAAAAGTGAAAATGTGTTATGTTATCTCTAATTATATCTAGGCCAAATAAACCCTATAATGATATTGATATCTATTTGGATCCATTGATTAAAGATCTTAAATTGATGTGGGATACATGTGTTACAATGTTTGATTCTCAAAGAAGTGAATCATCCACATTGATTCTCGTGTTGTATGATAGGATAAATGAATCTACTAGTTGTTAATTTTTTTAGGATATATCATTAAAGGAATGTTGTGGTGTACCATTTGTGAAGAATTCACTCACTCAGTTTAGTTGAAACATTCCTCAAAGACTATGTTTTTTGGATATCAGAATCTTTTACCACAGTGATATAAATACCAATCCTAGATGAAAACATTTTATGGGAATAACAAACAAGGTGAAACAGCACATCCATTAATAGGTGATCATCTATTTAGTAATGTAAAATATATTGACACAGATTTCAATATACAATTTTTCACAAAACATATGAAATCGTTTGGAAGAATTTATCAATTTTCATAGAATTATCATATTGGAATTTTTTTCATGTCATAAATTTTATTTATGTCAACCATGTAGAAAAAATGAAATTGATAGTGTTATTGGAGTGTTATAAAATGTTTCTGAAAAAACAAAACATGGGATCAAGGCTAGGCAAGACCTTATTCACATGGAGATAAGGGAAGAGTTAGCATCGGTGAAGGGTAAAGGGTGGACTTTTCTTCCTTCAGAATCATACACTCTCTCTGGATAGGAAAAATTACAAATTTTAGTTTTCCATAATGATGTAAAAGTTCCAGTGTTGTATTCATCAAATATCAATAATGTTGTGTCAATGAATAATTTGATATTACTGTGGACTAAAATCACACAATTTTCAAGTTTTGATGCAAGATTTGATGTCTGTTTCTTTCTATTAAATTCTTCATAAAAATATACATCATACATTTAATAGATTTTTAATATTTTTCAAAGACATATGAAGTAAATTTATAGACCTTATGAATCTTCCAATAATGAAAAAATGCTGTTGTTATCATATTAAGTGAATTAGAGATATTCCTCCCACCATCATTGTTTGATATAATGTTCCACCTAATGGTTCACTTGGTTAGAGAGGTTCAACTATGTAGCCATTTCCATTAAAAATTAATGTACCCCATTTAATGTTATATGAATATTTTGAAATTTTATATCATGAAATAAAGTCCTTGATGACATTTTATTGTAGAATGATATATTGTGGAATAATATATTGAATCTTGTACTGATTACCTATCTTTTTTTAAATCATAAGTCTCCCAAAGTCTCATCATAGGAATCACCTTATGGGTGAATGGATTTTTTGAAGAGATGTTGTTACAATTACCATAACAATGATGAAGAAAGAAAAATTTACATTTTAAATAATATCTAAGATCTTGATCCATATGTTGAATCCCACAAATAAATTCATAAAGACATCAATCCATAAAGGGGTGAAGGCTGGATATAATATAAACATAATTAGTAGTTTATATGATGGTTCCGAGATCAAATCTATAAGGATTTATTTGAAAATTAAAATTCAACTGTTGAATAAATTCGATGGCTAGCCTAGGGATTTGATGAAAATGTTATATCTTACAATGGTTTTCTAGTAAATGTTAATATATTTTAAATAAAATAAAAATATGACTATATTATGATGCAAAATAGTGGAGTTACACTTGTGTTAGAAGAGATTTAAATATCTGGTTCCAAAGATAGAAATCCAATTTATGAAAATATTTTATATTTTATCATTTTATAATAGATATATGATTTGGATTATAAAAAGTTTCAATTTTTGATTTTCTCTTTCAAATAGGTCGATAATATGAGTGTAGGGAATGTTGATGAAGTGGGCTTCATAAAGGTGAAATTTAGTGTGGAAGGGAAAAAGATGAGATTTTAATAATGGAATCACAAGTAGTGAAAGTATTTTATGTCTCAGAACCAGTAATCAAGAATTTGTTAATTTACTTACTAACAACTAAAACAACTATAGGTCCAGATAAAAATTCAGTCAAGGATGACCCCTTAACTGGTATATCACAATCATTTCATGTCGGTCCCAATGTAAAAGATGTCTTATATGTTTGAGGGGACCACATGGAGGGAATTTGGTTTCATGATAGAGGATCCAAATCCCTAAAACCTTTAAAAAATAAATATTGTTCAATGATAAGGGTAAAGTATTTATTAATATACAATGTTTGTACTCATAAAATTATGTGTTCTATACTTCATTAATATAATATAATTTAATTAGTTTGAATAATCATGCAGACAATGACTTATGCACTTGATGATGTTACAAATCATAGGAAAGAATAGACCATTGATGTCAAAACTACAAAATTATTATAGGATCAACAATATGTTGATGAAAAAAACAAAAACAACACATCATCATAGTTTTGAATAAAATAATAAAGGAAATAAAAGAGGGTATAATATTAGTGGTTATTTAGAATGAACATAGCAAACCAGTTGACCCCAAAAAGTCACCATTCATTAGTTGTGTTGGGATTACAATGAGGATGAATGTGATGATTGATATTAATTCATGGCACTGTATCTAGCCTCTAATGAGAGAAACCCTTTGGGAAGATGTAAAGGTAATGTTATGATATAATTTCTCTATTTAACTATAAAATTATATAATTAAACATTGATTTAATTTTCATTATTCTGTGTAGATTTTGTTTATTGTGGAATATTATCATAATAAATTTGTCTTAATAGCTTCTAGAAAATACCATTGAGGATTCTAGACTCTTCATACCAAGTTACAACTTAGGGATGCTAATGGGAAAGTAAATCCTAACTAAATATTTAGTCATGCACACCTTATAAAGTTGAAAACATGTAATTCTTAAATTACTCATCGCGATGAAAAATTTTATTAGGTGAATTATATTTGATAATATATTATATGTCCTTATTTATTTGATTCAATTTGATTCACAATTTATGATTTATAAAATAGTAAAAGTTTGATAAAAATAAATAAAATGCATCAAAACCAACAAATATCTATCGCAAATCATGGATGGGGTACGCTTCCCTAGAGAAGAATTTGTATGTATTTTAACAAAATAATAAAATAATAATAATATATGAAATAACATATGTCATGTTTTTATATGAAGATTGATGAATAATAATATGAAGCCACTTCCACCACATTTTATGTGCTAGGGAAGGATGTTCACATATATAAGATGGGTAAACTATTAGATTAAAAAATAAGAGTATTATGAGAAACACAAGTAAGTATGACCAAATAGTAATTCATTATGATTTATAACAATATTATATAAAAATATATTTTTATATTAATATTTTCTTATATTTTCTAGAAATAAGTATTGGCAGTAACCATACCAAGATAAAAACTATAGTCAGTATCATTGATGTGGTTAAAACAATATGGTTATGTTAAATAAGTAGGTTTTAGAGTGAATCCTTGAACATATTTTGAGTACATAAAACCACATGGAGATATTTATAATATGATGAAAGGATTGCAGGAAAAAATATAATATTTTCAAGATGATATTGTCATGTCTTTTTTGGAAGACCACTGTATGAGAAAGAGTTAAATCCAACCAGTGTTCAGCAAATATCTGTGCATGAAGAACCAAATGACACCTCTTTTATCGAGGCCAGTAATTCCCCTCAAAAACATATTTAACCCTAGGTAATAAATTATCTCATTACTCTTTCTATGAAATATAAATCAAACAAATTATGATAACTTTATATTACTAAAATTCTGAAAGGTATATTTTTATGTTATTTTTATCTTTCAACACCCATATGCCACTTGGCTGTGAGGGGTATAGTGTATAATATCCTCCTATAAAAGATACACAATAAAGAACTACAAAATGATAATATGATAGTGGGTAGAGTTAGCACATGAGATCACTACTGGGATTCATGTCTTTCTTGAGGATTGAAATATTACAATGGTCAATGATGTTATTGGAACTTTTATAGAATGGTAGTATAATTTTATAAAGATACATAAGGTATTTTTTTACATGTTTTTTAATATGAAAAAACGGTAATAGTTTATGACAAATGGTTTGACGTAAGGTATGATATTATAAATGGATAAAGTGATATGGAATCAGAATGTTTTATCAACACGATCTACTAAAACTACCAAGTAATCAAAATATCCTTCCAGGATTACATTCTCCGAAATAGTTCCAGAGAAACATTTATTACCATTATATCTTCTTACTGTGAAAATATTTAGATATGAAATTTTTTCTTATACTCCATATGAATAAGAAATATATAAAACTTTTATAACAGAAATAGTTGGTCTTAAGAGTATAAATGAGATTCTAAAGTATGAATGGTTGGGAGCCTTAGTTGTGAATACATAAACAACGTACATTTTCATAATAAGTCTGTCTAAATAATGATCAAATATGTTCATTAAATTTAATAAATATTCATATTTTATAATACAATTTATATTACACTTATATAGATGGAAAACCATTTAAAGCATGATTTTTATTCATTAATACTTGTATAATTTCTAAAGAAAAATTACTTTGGAGAATGTATAAATTGAGAAGAAAAAATTTGATCTATTCATTACTTTTGAGAAAAATAAAACTAAACACAAACCCTTTTTGATTCCAACACTTCAATGGAAAAACTCTACAATCCAATAACATAAAATATATTTTTATTTTTTTCATTATTTAGTCATTTTATTCATTTTATGGTGCACTGGATGCTGGTCTCAATCAATCTGGGAACCCAATATATATATTTTTTGGATCCAATGCATGGATATCCAACAAACTAACCACACATGATGTGTACTGTGAATTTGTAAGACACTACAATCAATATTTTATATATAAACTTTGAATAATATGTTACAATATGTGTTTTAAACAGAGTTTTAATATGATAGGGAAGTCACCAAATATATGATAATTCATGGAATGAAGTCAGTGATTGAACATAAAAAAAGCTTATGGATTACTTCAAATGGAAACATATTAATGTATCTATAGAATTATTTAATTATGAGTACATATTTCAAAATAATTTACATATTTTGATCAATGTTTTTGTAGTGTATAACGAAAGATAATTGTACTGATTATGGATATTATGTTTTCAAGTTTATAAAAGAGATCATAAACAATATGAATGCTAACATACCCAAAGAGTTATGTTTCGATGTTAATTAAAATTTCATTAAAAATATTTCATAACAATTTGTTCATATATATTTTCTTAGTACTACCAAGATTTTTTACAACCATCATGCTCAAAATAAAAGGTAAATTGGTTTATAGATGAGTGGGTATCATAAATGGTGTAAAAATATTTTCAAACAACAAATTTAGATCATTACATGCTATATTTGTTTATCTAGTACGCGCTAAGACCTTTGAAATATATTTAGGGTTTGAAACTTTAGTATCAGAATGATTATTTATTATTTTTGATCTATTTATCAAAGAAAATTATAATGGAGTAAATAATTTTTTTTAGAAGCATTGGCCTTCAAATAATAAAATTTTTCGGAAACTGAGGAGGAAGAGGTGGAGTCAGATATAGAGATAGATGTGGTAGTGGAGATAAGGGTGTAGACTAATTAAAATAAGAAGATGAAGTGTTGGAAAATGAAGAATAAAATTGGTGGGAAATGGGTTATAATGGGGATAATACCAAGGTTATACTTGATAACAATCATCAAAAATTGTGGAAAAAACTTATCACTCAAGATGAGATCCATTGTGCATGTTTTTCAGGTTACTTATTGAAATAAATCACTACTTGTTTAACTTATTTTGTAATGGAATTTAAGTGGATAGATTTTTCTGAAACAAAACATACACCACATGTTTTCTAAAACTAATTATCATAGGATACATGTTCTATTATAACATTCCATAAAATATCAAATATTATTAGAGTGTGAAATAAACCCCTCCCTAAGAACAAACTGAACAACAACAAAAAGCAGATGCAGTTTCCTTCCCTTAGATTATCAACGATAAAATGAAAGGGACTTAGTAGCATATCTAATAGTCACATTAAAGTCATAATTCACCAATATACTAATATAATAGGTATATAATCTAGATCAAATGTTTGAATACATATGTGTGTAATCGACCACTAAACCCAAAAAGTGTATGAGAGAGCTATTGGAGGACAATCGGCATTGAGAGATTATGGTCATTGAGGAGGGGTGGTGTTAAAGGATATATAGAATCGAATGAAACAAAACCACTTTATGAAGAAATGCCTGAAAATAAAAAAAAACCCACCACAAGTTTAATCATGATGAAAAAATCCAAATGAATACCTCTTTGAAAACAAAGCTAGTAGGTTGATCCAAAACATTTAAAAAGTAAAGTACATAATTTCATTGAGTGAATCATGAATTTCTAGTAAAGAATAATATAGTGTTTTTACTTTGGTGGATGGTGTAATTATTTGGGATATTCAATCATTAATTAAATTCATGATATAGTATCAAAATTGTATTTGAAATTCATACATTTAACATTCATTATTCATGTTAACATTCTTTATGTTAAATTATCCATGTTCATAAGGTCATTAATAAAGCACCCATCATCATTATTTATAAAAAAACATGAGAATAGGGATATTCGTATATAAATGAAAAAAATAATGATGATTTTATGTTAGAGTTTATCATCAAATTGAATATTGAAAAGGATATTATAATCTATGGAAAACCCCTTGAAGACTTTATGGATGTGCTAGATTTTCATTTAATTTTGATTCTATAAAGGGTTATATTAATGTTTAATAGAGCCAAAAGGGGTAAAACATTTATGATAGAGTTTGGTGTCTTTTTAAAATACATAATGGGTCATAGAAAATTTTTTTCTATCAAAAAAAGGTAAATGGGTTATCATAGAGTTTTTACTCTCTAGGATGGTGAAAGGGGAAAATATATTTTATTTTGATCCATAAAAAACTCTTATGTAAATATTTGTTTAGTTCAATAAATAAACTATAATAGGTTTAAAGTAATGGTTAATGTAACATCCCAAGTAAGTAATGGATAATAGATATTTTTATCTATGTCTATTAATGAATTAGATAGTTTTTTAGATGCTTAAAATTAAAATAAATCCAATCTTAAGCATGGAATACACTAATATTTTTAAAAGATTGTTTTACTGCCATTGATGGAAAAACATTTTTGAATCTTTCATTTGAAAATTTTATAAACTATGTTTGTCAAATAAACTTATTCTTTATGATTGGGACATCAAAATTTACTTTTTGTGAATTTTTGTTATTTTTCTGACAATGTTCATTTTTTTAATGAATAGTGAAAAATACTGCATTTTACATCAAAACTGATTTTTAATCTAATTTATTTATATGATTAGATTATGTTTTGAATTGGTTTTGAAGTGAAATTATAATATATTTTTACCATTTAATCCAATGGTGGTTATTGTAATCAATTTCACTTTGAAATTGGACTTAAACTGGTGTCAATCTTTTGATACTTATTGTTTCATAAAAACACGCTATTTGTCATGACAGCGGGAATTAATTATTAAATTAATTAATATGACTTATATGTTTTTAATTTTGTAAAATATACTTCATTTTTGAATTCAGAATATCAAATATATCTTAGGGTGAATTCTTGGTATTTTTCTGAAAACTTCAATTTTTGATGAATAGTGAAACCACTAAGTGGTACTTATAAAAACTGATTTTTCGTTTAAATGAAAATTTGCCATCTTGCTGTTTTGAATTTCAAAAAATCCAACATACATGGTTTTCATTAATAAGTGAAATGTGGTTCAATGAGATTAAAATAATTTTTTGGTGAATAGTAACTTATTAAGTTTTTAATCGCGATTAGTGTTAATTAGGGTAGTTTAAGGTAAAAATAATGCTTTAATAGTATGAAATGACCTAGAAACATGTCCTAAACATATTGGTTGTGTCATGGCCGACCAAGAAAAGCCATGGGTCAACTTGGGGACCCCATGGATCCACTTTGGTTGGGTAATGACATAAATAACTTTTTGTTTAATGTAAAAGTAAAAATGACAAAAACATAATATGTTTTACGAAAACAATTTTTACATGGGGGTATAAAGATCCGATTTTTGATTATAAATAGTCATTGGAAAGATAAAAAGATTTCCTACATCATAGTATTTTTTTTTATAATTATTATACTTTAAATAGATTAAATTAATTATGACATCATGATGATGCAGCTATGACCTAATTATTTAACGATTTAAATAAAATGGAAAGATAATGAAAAATCTAAAACCTACACATGGCCAAAAACAATAGGATGAGTGTATTTAGAACCCTTATCACCTTATCCACGAATTATATCAATGTGAGACCTTTTAAAACCGAAACACATTTTCAAATAAAGTAATATTTCTTTACTTTCCAAAAGTGCCCCTCCTCTCCTCTTATAAAAGCCCCCCACCTCTACCTCATTTCACATACTCCTCAAGCCATTGGCTCGGACAACCCCTGACCATTTACTCTCTACACTTCCCTCTCCTCATCCTAGAGGATTCCATTTGGGAAGAATCTTTTCAAATGAAGCCTTTAGGCTCAAATCAAAAGGAGTTACACTTTTAAAGGTAATTCATTCTCTCATGTTCATTTGTTTTATTTTTCTTCTCCAACCCCCTAAACATATTTTATTTACTTATTTTGTAACAAAACCAGTATCTTAGATATACTATTATGTTTTTATAAGATTTATTTGAGTTACACTCTCACAAAACTACATCAAATGGTTAAAGAACATACGGTTTCCGTGGATGGTGAAATTATGCCTCCCGAAACGATGATTGTTCAATACTCATTTAACACCTTCAAAGGTGGCCATTATGATGTCACTATTTTTATATATGATATATAATATGCTTATTCTTTCCTTAAGATTCTGTTTTTTTCATTTTGGGAATACCCTTATGGTTTCCATTATGGGTAAACACGATATCTTCATTTTAGGAAGTGCGGACTACCGCCCCCTGAAAGTGATTTGATTCGTTAATACCATATGTGGGATGTGTAAAGGATAAAGTTAATGATATTAGATATGTTATTATACTGGAATTATAATATACTCTTATATCATTATGATCCCATTCCAGAAAATATGAAATAGAAATGGAAGTAGCGTTCATGCGTACGTACGGCTTACCGTCTCCATGAACGGTGCATTTTATTTCTTACCTCTAAATGTGATGTAATATTATAAATACATGTATATGATGAATATATATGATATATATGTTATCAAAATCATTAATATCATTCTGGATATAACGAACCTTTGACCAAATTAACAACATGTAAGAGTAAGAAGTCTATTTTTTATTTAAGAACCAAATACCGACAAAATGAACATTATTAACTTAAATGATTACATGATGTTCATAACATGGTATAAAAGGAATAATGAACTTGAAAAAGGTCCATAAGAAAGTAGAGATTAACTCAAGTTTATTATTCAGGAGATTAAAGAACGGTTGGGTCAAGTCAGATATGAGGTATGGGACTTCGTCTCAATCTCCTTTCATTGAGGCATATTTTATTTTATACACAACTTTCTTTTATACGGTGTATAAAACCCTTTGACTTTTACGTTTATTCAAAAGGAATCTTTTTTATATGAAGTGTTTACTAAACGAAAAAAGGGAATGTTTTTGTCGTACGTATGCGGCGACAACGACTTCTCCGCCGTCGTGGCTGTTATTTGAGTTTCGGCTTCCTCTACAAGCCATACCTTCTTTTTAAAAGAAAAAAAATACCATGTTTTACTTTTCTTTTATTTTGGTTTTGAAAATGGTTTTCACAATGTTTTGTTTTGTGTTGTATTGATATCTTGTGATTGAAATGTAGAAATGTTATGTTTCCTTTATGCATGTTTTATGTGATACGATTATTTTATGGTTCTTGGGCATTATTATGAAGAAGGGTGGTTCTGTGATAAACTAAGGGCGGGTGAGCCCGATATAGCTCTCCAATGCATTGGGTAACGCGAAGGAGGGAAACGTTAAGGTTTCTACGAAGAGATTTAGGGAATATACTGTGATGGGTATTCTAAACGTAACCAATAGGGTTACTCCCTACGTAAGAATGTTATGAATGCCTCAAGTTACCTTTATGTCTTATGATTTCTATGATTTATTCATGATTTTATGAGGTATGTTAAAGTGCCTATGTTTTATGGGTAAAGTATGATTTCATTATTATGTATATATGAACTCATGTTTCCTTTCCATGTTTTTATAACCCATACTGAGCTTTTATGCTCATCCCATGTTTTTTTTAAATGATTTTCACAGGTCAAGAGAAAGGTACATGATATGATGATAGTGTCAAGGAAGTGTCAAGAAAGAATCCATGTTTTATCTTAATTATATTTCCATTTATGGGAATGAAGAATACTATCTTTATGTAACCACTTTGTTTATATGTGGAATGTAATGCATGTTTTATGATCTAATTCTCTAAAATTCTAAACCCGAAAAGATCCTCAATGTGTAATCTTGTAATAACTCGAGATTAAGTAAGGTTTAAGGCTGGGGCCTTATAGTTGGTATCAGAGGTCGGTTTAGATAACTTTAGGAGTTAGAATTCTATTAAATGATTATCCAAATTTTTTTTTTGAAATGATATAGCATTTGAAGATAACCATGTTGCTTCTCCTAAGATATTTCTGTGTTAAGAATGGTTTTTCATAGAGGAAACAGAACAGTTTTTTTTGGGAAGGCATACTGCGGGAAATGACCTTTCACATCAGCATACTGAGATGGTCAGAATCAGAATTGAGCAGTTTACTATAGTGACGGCTCAGTTGACTCAGGTGAAAAATGTTGGTTGTGTTTATTGATGATATTTTGGTGTTTTATAAAAGTAAAGAGGAGAATGAAAGACATTTAAGGGTTATCTTGCAAACCATAAAAGAAAAGAAACTATATGGAAAATTCAGCAAGTGTGAGTTTTGGTTGCAAGAAATTTCTTTCCTTGGTCACATTGTTTCTAAAGATGGGATAACTGTTGATCCTGCAAAAACAAAAGTTGTTGAAGACTGGCCAAGACCCACAAATGTAACCGGGATTCGTAGTTTCCTTGGTTGGGCAGGCTATTACCGAAGGTTTGTTAGAATTTTTTCACGGTTATCTAGTCCAATGACAAAGCTAACTCGGAAGGGTGTTAAGTTTATCTGGATAAAAGAATGTGATGATTGTTTTCAAGAATTGAAAAGAAGATTGGTGAAAGCTCCAGTTTTGGCACTACCTTCTAGGAATGGTGAGTTTGTTATATACAGTGATTCTTCATTGAAAGGACTTGGTTGCGTCCTAATGCAGAATGATCAGGTAATTGTTTATGCTTCACGACAGTTGAAAACTCATGAGGTAAATTACCCTACACATGATTTGGAATTAGATGATGTTTTTTTTGCTTTAAAAATTTTGAGGCATCATTTGTATAGAGTAAAGTGTGAAATATATACCAATCACAAAATTTTAAAGTATATATTCACTCAGAAAGAGTTAAACATGAGACAGAGGAGATGTCTAGAATTAATCAAGGATTATGATTGTACAATTCATTACCATCCAGGAAAAGAAAATAAAGTTGCTGATGCTTTGAGTCGAAAAAGTAATGCTTCATTAGAAATGTTGCGTTTCGAACGTGATCCTTTGGTTAAGGATTTGATAAGCTTTGGCATAGAAGTTGTTGGTGAAGGAAGTCCTTCTGTTTTGTTTCAGGTATTAGTGAGATCTTCTCTATCAGACAGAATCAAGAAAGCACAGAAGCAAGATAGTGAGTTGAAGAAAAAGGCAGAGCTGGTTCAGAAAGGTAAGTTTCCTGAATTCAACATTGATAATGATTGCGTTTTGAGATTTGGGAAGAGATTGTGTGTGCCTTGTGATTAACAGTTGAAGAGAGAGTTGTTATGTGAAGCTCATAGTTCTCCGTTTTCAGTTCATCCAGGCAGTACTAAGATGTATAGAGATCTGCGGGAGTATTAATGGTGGGATGGAATGAAAAGAGATATTGCTGATTTTACTGTGAAGTGTTTGACATGTCAACAAGTTAAAGCAGAGTGGCAGTTACCGAAAGGGATGCTTCAGCCTTTACCAGTGCCAGAGTGGAAATGGGGGAATATATCCATGGACTTTGTTGTGGGATTACTGAAGACATCTCGAGGTAATAATGCAATCTGGGTTATTGTTGATCGCTTGACCAAATCTTCTCATTTCCTTGCTATACGAGATACTTTCTCTCTTGATCAACTTTCCCATTTGTATCTTAAAGTGATAGTCAGGTTACATGGAGTTCCTCTCTCCATTGTATCTGACCGTGATCCTAGGTTCACTTCTAACTTTTGGAAAGGCCTTCATAATTCGTTGGGTACTGAATTAAATTTTAGTACAGCTTTTCATCCTTAATCAGATGGGCAGTCAGAACGCACAATTCAGACCTTGGAGGATATGCTACGAGCTTGTTCTATGGATTATCAGGGAAGTTGGGACCAATATCTTTCTTTGGTTGAATTTTCATATAATAACAGTTTTCATTCCAGTATACAGATGGCACCATTTCAGGCATTATATGGGAAGCGGTGTCGAACTCCAGCATTCTGGGATGAAGTGGGTGAAAGGAAGTTGATGGGACCAGAATTGGTAGAAGAGATGGCAGAAAAAGTTCATTTGATTCAGAAACACATGAGAACAGCTCCGAGCAGGCAGAAGAGTTATGCAGATAACCAGAGTAAGGATCTATCTTTCGAGGTAGGTGATCATGTTTTTCTCAAGGTTTCTCCTTGGAAAAGTGTGATGAGATTTGGTAAGAAAGGAAAGTTGAGTCCAAGGTTCATTGGACCATACGAAATTCTGGAGAGAGTTGGATCAATTGCTTACCGAGTGGCTTTACCGGCGAGTTTATCTCAGGTACATAATGTTTTTCAGGTTTCGGTGTTGAGAAAGTATATGCCAGATCCATGTCATGTTTTGAGTCCATAGGTAGTTCAGATGAAAGAGAACCTATCTTATGAGGAACAACAGGTCCAGATTCTTGACCACAGGGAGAAAGTGTTACGGAATAAGGTGATTCACCAGGTAAAGGTTTTGTGGAAAAACCACATGATTGAAGAGGTAACATGAGAATCTGAAAATGCAATGAGGGATAAGTACCCTCATTTATTCGATAAGTAAATAAATTGCGGGGACGCAATTTTCTAAAGGGGGGAAGGATGTAACATCCCATGTAAGTAATAAATAATAGATATTTTTATCTATGTCTATTAATGAATTAGATAATTTTTTAGATGCTTAAAATTAATATAAATCCAATCTTAAACATGGAATACACTAATATTTTTAAAAGATTGTTTTACTGCTTTTGATGGCAAACCATTTTTGAATCTATATTTTGAAAATTTTATAAAATATGTTTTTCAAAATAAACTTATTCTTTATTATTGGGACATCAAAATTTACTTTGTGTGAATTTTTGGTATTTTTCTGACAATGTTCATTTTTTAATGAATAGTGAAAAATACGGCATTTTACATCAAAACTGCTTTTTAATCTAGTATATTTATATGATTAGATTATGTTTTGAATTGGTTTTGAAGTGAAATTAGAATATATTTTTACCATTTAATCCAATGGTGGTCATTGGAATCAATTTCACATTGAAATTGGACTTAAACTGGTGTCAATCTTTTAATACTTATTGTTTCATAAAAACACGCTATTTGTCATGACAGCGGGAATTAATTATTAAATTAATTAATGTGACTTATATGTTTTGAATTTTGTAAAATAAACTTCATTTTTGAATTCATAATATCAAATATAGCTTAGGGTGAATTTTTGGTATTTTTCTGAAAAACATCAATTTTTGATGAATAGTGAAACCACTAAGTGGTACTTATAAAAACTGATTTTTCGTTTAAATGAAATTTTTCCATATTTCTGTTTTGAATTTCAAAAAATATGACATACATGGTTGTCATTAAGAAGTAAAATGTGGTTCAATGAGATTAAAATAATTTTTTGGTGAATAGTAACTTATTAAGTTTTTAATCGCGATTAGTGGTAATTAGGGTTGTTTAAGGTAAAAATAATGATTTAATAATATGAAATGACCTAGAAACATGTCCTAACCTTATTGGTTGTGTCATGGCCGACCCAAAAAATCCATGGGTCAACTTGGGGACCCCATGGATCCACTTTGGTTGGGAAAAGACATAAATAACTTTTTATTTAATGTAAAAGTAAAAATGACACAAACATAATATGTTTTACGAAAACAATTTTTACGTGGGGTTATAAAGATCAGATTTTTGATTATAAATATTCATTGGAAAGATAAAAATATTTCCTACATCATAGTAGTTTTTTATAATTTTTATACTTTAACTAAATTAAATTAATTATGACATAATGATGATGCAGCGATGACCTCATTATTTAACGATTTAAATAAAATGGAAAGATAATGAAAAATCTAAAACCTACACATGGACAAAACCAATTGGATGACTGGATTTCGAACCCTTATCACCTTATCCACTAATTATATCAATGTGGGACCTTCTAAAACCGAAACACATTTTCAAATAAAGTAATATTTCTTTACTTTCCAAAAGTGCCCCTCCTCTCCTCTTATAAAAGGCCCCCACCTCTACCTCATTTCACACACTCCTCTAGCCTTTGGATCGGCCAAACCCTTCCCATTTACTCTCTCCACATTTCTCTCCTCATCCTAGTGGATTCCCTTTGGGCAGAATCATTTCAAAGGAAGCCTTTAGGCTCAAATCAAAAGGAGTTACACTTTTAAAGGTAATTCATTCTCTAATGTTCATTTGTTTTATTTTTCTTCTCCAACCCCCTAAACTCTTTTTATTTACTTCTTTTGTAAAAAAAAGTATATTAAATATAATAGGATGTTGTTATAAGATTTATTTGAGCTACAAGCTCACACAACTACATCAAATGGTTAAAGAACATACGGTTTCCGTGGATGGAGAAATTCTGCCTCCCGAAATGATGATTGTTCAATACTCATTTAACACCTTCAAAGGTGGCCATTATGATGTCACTATTTTTATATATGATATATAATATTCTTATTCTTTCCTTAAGCTTCTTTTTTTTCATTTTGGGCATACCTTTATGGTTTCTATTATGGGTAAACACGATATCTTCATTTTAGGAAGTGCGGACTACCGCCCCCTGAAAGTGATTTGATTCGTTAATACCATTTGTGGGATGTGTAAAGGATAAAGTTAATGATATTATATATGATATTATACTGGAATTATAATATACTCTTATATCATTATGATCCCATTCCAGAAAATACGAAATAGAAATGGAAGTAGCGTTCATGCGTACGTACGGCTTACCATCTCCAAGAACGGTGCATTTCATTTCTTACCTCTAAATGTGATGTAATATTATAAATACATGTATATTATGAATATATATGATATATATGTTATCCAAATCATTAATATCATTCTGGATATAATGAACCTTCGACCAAATTAACAACATGTAAGTGTAAGAAGTCTATTTTTGACTTAAGAACCAAATACCGACAAAATGAACATTATTAACTTAAATGAATAAATGATGTTCATAACATGGTATAAAAGGAATAATGAACTTGAAAAAGGTCTATAAGCAAGTAGAGATTAACTCAAGTTTATTATTCAGGAGATTAAAGAAAGGTCGGGTCAAGTCGGATACGAGGTATGGGACTTCGTCTCAATCTCCATTCATTGAGGCATATTTTATTTTATACACAACTTTCTTTTATACGATGTATAAACCCCTTTGACTTTTACGTTTATTGAAAAGGAATATTTTTTATATGAAGCGTTTACTAAACGACAAAATGGAATGTTTTTGTCGTACATATGCGGCGACAATGACTTCTCCGCCGTCGTGACCGTTATTTGAGTTTTGGCTTCCTCTACAAGCCATACCTTCTTTTTAAAAGAAAAATAAATACCATGTTTTACTTTTCTTTAATTTTGGTATTGAAAATGGTTTTCACAATGTTTTTTTGTGTTGTATTGATATCTTGTTATTGAAATGTGGAAATGTTTTGTTTCCTTTATGCATGTTTTATGTGATACGATTATGTTATGGTTCTTGGGCATTATTATGAAGACGGGTGGTTCCGTGATAAACTAAGGGCGGGTGAGCCCGATATAGCTCTCCAATGCATTGGGTAACGCGAAGGAGTGAAACGTTAAGGTTTTTCTGAAGAGATTTAGGAAATATACTGTGATGGGTATTCCAAACGTAACCAAGAGGGTTACTCCCTACGTAACAATGTTATGAATGCCTCAAGTTACCTTTATGTCTTATGATTTCTATGATTTATTCATGATTTTATGAGGTATGTTAAAGTGCCTATGTTTTATGGGTAAATTATGATTTCATTATTATGTATATATGAACTCATGTTTCCTTTCTATGTTTTTATAACCCATACTGAGCTTTTTATGCTCATCCCAAGTTTTTTTTAAATGATTTTCACAGGTCAAGAGAAAGGTACATGATATGATGATAGTGTCAAGGAAGTGTCAAGAAAGAATCTATGTTTTATCTTAAATATGTTTCCATTTATGGGAATGAAGAATACTATCTTTATGTAACCACTTTGTTTATATGTGGAATGTAATGCAAGTTTTATGATCTAATTCTCTAAAACTCTAAACCCGAAAAGATCCTCAATGTGTGATCGAGTAATAACTCAAGATTAAGTAAGGTTTAAGGCCGGGGCCTTATAGTTAATATTTTATAGGAACAAAAAATGGGATTCAGTAATATTTAGTATAATATAAGAATATAAAATGTTTTATGATTGTTTTTTTAAAGAAAATAAGAAATAAAATGTTTATATATGACTTTTACACCAACTGATAAGGATAATAGTTTTTATCAGATTTTTATGTAATATGTGAGTGTTATGTTATTGTAATGTAGTTAAATATATCATGTTGTAGGGATTTAGTTTCTAAGATATTTTATTTTTGGTTCATAAATGATTAACTAAATTCCTATTATTCTAGTTTTACATAATAAATATTAATTATATTGTATTTTAATGATATATTACTAGAAAAAATAGATTTTAGTTGATTTTATCATTATTTTATCTACATTTTTAGTTAATTTCCTCAAAAAATTAACTCATAATTATTTTTTTAATTTTCACAAAGATCATGAAGAAATTACATTGTCAACAAGGATGAGTCCCTCCTTTACTATGATCATAAAAAGGTAAATTCCTACAAATTATTTACTTACTTTTGTCACAATTTTATCTAATATTTTATGTTAAGTCTCATATCATTTTTTCTTAATAATTTTTAAAAAAATTACTAATCTATTAGGAAGTAGTATTTTTTTCTTCAACTATATTCATAATGATAGAAGAGAGAGAGCATGTGGCTTTTGGATGAGGAATTTTAGGCATCATGGTGTTTCCCCTTCCATACAAATAGAACATTTCTTTATTTTATGGAATAGTGTAGATTGTTGAAATAAAAAATATATATCACATAATCAATCATATTTATCTAAACCTGAAACACAAAGTACTCAGTATAACTCAAACTATATGTTTTTATTTTATAATTTACATTTTAGTTCAAAACACACATCATATACAGAAAACTAAGAAAATACATTCCCCATGATCTAAACTAAATTAACCAATATTTTAATTTTATCAAATAAATTTATTGAGCTAATGTACAAATTGGTTGGTTTGTCCTTTATGAATATTTTAAAAACTACTTCTATTGCATAGGCTAGAAAATATTGATGTTTTATAATAAAATTATTTTCCATAAAAGTATTGTATTGTGTCATTTTTATGTTTAATTTATTCTTTTTCAATATTATTCAAATAATAATGGTTTTCTTATATATTTGGATTCTTTTGTTTGATTTGGGGTGGTTTGATTTAAGGTAATCTTTCTCATGAGAAATTGGACTCAAAAGGTACAACAAAGATAATGAAAATAAGGAAATGGGTCAAGAATGTATACAACCATAATGAAAAGTTTAATTTATGCTACTTATTTAATTTATTTTTTCATTATTTATCTACTTTTTTTAATTTAATTTCCTTATCATTTTTATTAAAATACTTATTTTGTTTTTTTCATATCTCTTTTGGAAAGTCGTATTTTTCTTTCAACTATCTTAACAAACCATAAAAGGGGGAACATGTTCCTTTATTATGAAAAATGAAACGCCATGCTGCCTAAAATGTGAAGTGTTTTAGGGAGCATGGATAATCTAATCCATAGAAATGGAAAATTCTTTATCTTCTTTGGATTCTTATAGATTGTTTCAATCAAAACACATATCGCATACTCAATCATCTATACCTAAATATGATACACAACGTTCTTGGTATGACTAAAATTGTATGTTTTTTGCTTATAATTTATAATTTAGATCAAAACACATATCATATAATCAAAAACAAGAAAATTAATTAATAATGTTTTGATAATTTTGATGAAAAATTCATATTTCATTTTTTATGTGTTGGAATCATCTGCACCTCAATATGATGCACGATGTTTCTGATATGACTCCAACTGTGTCTTTTTATTTAAAATTGAAATTAATTTTAGTAAAAAGGAAAATTAAAATATTAAAAACCGATAAAGATCTCTCATATTATCTTTATAATTTAGTATAATTATTTATATGTCAATTTAGTCATGTAGGAATCAATATCACATCATACTGACACATTAGGTGACAGGTATGACTCAAAGTGTATGTTTCCATTTTAAAATGAAGTTTTAGTAAAAAACAAAGTTACATAATTGAAACTAATAAAAAAGAACACATATTGTATTGATTATTTAATAAAATGATTCATAAAACATTTTGAACTTATATGAATCATCCGCACATTAATCCGACTCATGGTGTGACTAGTATGACTCAAAGTGCATATTATTATTTAAAACTGATATTAATTATTTTGAAAAGAAAACGGACATAAAAAAACTGGGAAAACTCATTAATAGCGTCTTTATACATTAGGAAAGTTCTCCATTGTAATTTTTTATGTGTAGGAATCTTTTTCACCTCAATCCAATACATGATGTTCCTAATATGCCTCAAAGTATTCATTATCAGTTTAAAATTGACATTTTAGTTCAAAATGTGTCAGTCATTGAAAACCAAAAAAACAAAATCATATTGTCTTAATAATTTATTAAAATTATTAATAAGTTGTTTTTGATTTATAATATTCAGTATCATGTCAAACCGACATATGATGTGACTGGTATGACTCAAAGTGTGTGTTTCCAATTTAAAATGAAATTTTAGTAAAACAAATTGACGTACTCAAAACTATGAAAAAATAGGATTGGTTTGAAAATTTATTAAAATAATATATCAAACATTTTGTATGTGAAGAAATCATCATCATCTCAATTTAACACAAAGTTTGACCGGTATTACTCAAGGTGTGGACTTTTATTTAAATATTGCATTAATTTTGGTTAAAAATAAAGCTGAAATACTCCAAACTGAGAAATTTCATTAATATTTTTTTATAATTTATGAAACTAATCCATAATTAATTATATATTAATAGAAATTGACATAAAATCATTATTATATATGATATTCCCAGTCTGACACAAAGTGGTCTATATCTTTTTAAAATTGACATTTTAGTTCAAAAAATTTCACTCTGTGAAAACTAATAAAACATACTTAAATTTTCTTAATAATTTAAGAAAACTAATCATAAAAAATTATATATGTTTAGGAATTAGATTCAAATAAAACAAACACACTATGTGGTTTCTATAATTCAAAGTGTGTTTTTAGTTTTAAATGTAATTTTATTAAAGAACACAAGTTACATAGTCTGAACCAAGAAAACACATCCATATAGTTTTAATACATTCAAAAAGCGATACATAACTCATTTTCAACATATAGTAATCATCCACAATTCAATATGACACATGGTGTGATGGGTATGACTCAAAGTACATCTTTTTATTTAAATGACATTACTTTTAGTAAAAAGGGAAAATTACAAACTCAAAATTGAGTAGACACATTTGGATTGTTATAATACATTAGGGAAATTATCCATTATTGATTTGTTATGTTTAGGAATCATCCTCACTGCAATTGGATATATAATTTTCCCAGTATGACCCAAAGTGTTCATTATCACTTTAAAAATGACATTTTAGTAAAACAATGTGTCACTCTATTGTAAGTAATCAAACATTTTTGGATTGCATTTATAATTTCGGAAAATTATTCATAAGTAATTTCATATGTTTAAGAATTAATATCAAATTAAAAAGACATGTGATCTAACCAATATGACTCAAAGTGCGAGTTTCTTGTTCAAAATGTCATTTTATTAAAAAACACAAGTGTAATACTCAAAATTGAGAAAGCACATTTAGATTGTTTGGATAATTTATAAAAAAATATTTATAATTCATTTGCAACATGTAAGAATCATCCACACCTAAATATGGCACATGATCTGATTGGCATGACTCCAAGTATGTCTTTTATTAAAAATTGACATTAACTTTAGTAAAAAAGAAAACTAACATACCAAAAAATGAGATAATACATATTATTGTTTTGATACTTTAGGAATGTGATACATGATTCATTTTTGATTTTTAGGAATTAGTTGTTCCTCAATATGATACATGATGTGCCTCGTATGACTCAAAGGTTTTGTAATCAGTTAAAAATTAAAATTTCAGTTCAACAAGTTTCACTCACTAAAAACCAAGAAAACACACTTGGAATGTCATTATAATTTATTAAAATGATTTATAAGTTATTTTTGACATGTAGGTATAAATATCATTTCAATCTTACAAATTATGTGACTGGTATGACTCATGGTGTGTGTTTTCAGTTTAAAATTACATTTTATTAATGAACACAAGTGATGTACTCAAAAACATAGAAAATTCATTTGAATTGTTTAGATAATTTATGAAAATGATTTATATGTTAATTGGTATGTGTATGAATCATCTATACCTCAATATGATTCATGGTGTGACTTGTATGACTCCAAGTGCATATTGTTTTTAAAAAGTGAACATTAAATTTAGTAAAAGACACTACAGTCTTACTTAAAACTAATCAAATGAATTAAAATTGTTTTAATAGTTAAGTAAAATGATCCATAATTCATTTTTGAGATGTAGGAATCTGTCACACCTTAATATGACACATGATGTTCCCTTTATGACTCAAAGTGTCTGTTATCTGTTTAAAATTGACATTTTTGTTAAAAAGTGACACTCAATGAAAATCAAGAAAACACGCTTATATTATCATTATAATATAGTAATGTGATTCATAAGTCATTTTGTATGTGTGGAAATTAGAAATATTGTTACGCAAAATAAAATGGTTTTGAGTTTTTTTATTAATATGGTGCTCTATGTTATAGAAAAGTGTTTTAATTACATTCTACGGGTTTATAATATATATTATGATCAATACTGATATCACATGGCTCATGATTATTGATTCTTATGAATATTTGTTTTTTCATGATTTGGTATGTGATGTTTCATGTATTTACGGGCATCATTTATTTTATGATTTGCTCATGCACTATGATTTTTTCATCATTCCCTTATAGACTTGTTATGCTCATTGATGACATTCATTTTTTAACCCTTATGGTTACCCTTAATAAGGATTTGAGCTCAACCTTGTTATGTTTTCCACTTCATTTGGATATAAATAATGATTTTCTATAAATTATGTATACCATTGATTTCATATGGACAATGTTGATGGCCTAATGTGAGAAAAGAAAATATTGGCACAAGCGGATATGTTTTCATCTTTATGAACTATTGTTTATGAATCTATGTTGATATGGGTTGACCCAATTCTATAAAAATATAAACCTAAAAGTTATGTGGGTATGTATGTGATCCAATATTTATTCCCGGGGTTGTATGTTTTTATTGGTGAAAATTGGTCACCTTTATCAGTATCAAAGCCAAAATTGTAATTTTTGTGAATTTAGCACCAGATTCAGAATTGTGGGTTATGGGTTGTCATTAAAACCCAAAGGATCATGTAAAACAAATTAACATCATATTGAAATAAATATAAAAAAATAGAACAACAAAAAACTAGGATTTCCAAATTTGATAATACATCCATAAGAAAATGAAAATAAGAAATAATCAACATAATCTCCATGTGACTACAAGTCACTATCCATCCATAATAAGTATGCTCCATGAGGGATCAAAAAGAAGAATCAGAACCTACTAAAAATCAACTCATTCTATAAAAACTAAGTGGTGTAAGTTGGGTGTGAGATAATAACCCAGTGGGATTTCCCTAAAGATTCCTTGTATCTCATTTTTAAAATCAATAAAAAAACATGGGTTTGAAATATAGTATCGTAAAATAGGGTTTTTTACTTTTAAGAAAGAGAATCCATATCTATTTCTCCAATCTTTATTAAAATTAATAACATCTCTGAAACTATATAAACCCCTTTTAAACATTTTATTGAAAAGATACCATTAAAATACCCTTTTTTAATACCATTAATTTCAAACTACTCAAGAAGTAACCAACATAATAAAAAAGGAACATTTTACGAAGTGAAAAAATTAGAATGATAAATATAGAAGCAAACCATTAGAAAAATTCAAAGAAAAAGAAAATAAAACAATTGAATCACAACCAAAATACATAATAACACATGTATAATAGAGTCATTGAATATTTTTGGAATAGAATTGAAACTACCATATAATAAATAGAAATAACAAATAGTATATATAATCATGGGAAAATACTAAACATCCTCTAAGAAGATTCTAGGAATAATAGGGTGTAATCATATCTTGGACTGTTAATGCATCCCTAGTCTATAACAAACTAACTCGTTTAGGTTAGCCTCACTACTGGAAATCCCCTAATACTTAGTCACATTGTAATCCAAGGGGATCTATATAGTCTATTTGTAACTACACTGTAATAATATCCCAATCTCTCACTATGACATGGATCCCTGAGATATTGATAATAGAGGGTGAGGAAGGATTTCTTCTATGTTAGGAACACATGAGTAAAAGAATATATGGAAAATAATTCCCATGTCAAGCCTTAACCCGCCGCACTAAAACATCCCTATAAATCCTTCCCATTCCAACTCATATAAATAAAAACTATCAAATTAATAACAAAACTCATTCCATCAAAAATCCATCGGGATTTACTTATGAGTGTAGTTATTTTGGGAAAATATATTTATATAATTTCCTAATTGGGTCTTTAATTTCAAAACTAATATTATGTTTTCAAAATATTTTATGAGAATCCATTTCCAAACCAAAATAATATTTTTAATTCCCTTTCCAAGGGCCAAATGTTCCATTTATATCCAAAAAAAAGTTAAATATACATATGTAGATAAATATTCAAATATACATACCTATATAATTATATATATCATGAATATATATATTAATATATTCAGAAACTTATTTATGAGATTAATAAAATTAAATGTATATTGTAAAACCACAGATGAGACCCCTTTTCAAAAACAAAAAATATCATTAAAATCATAAAAAAATAGATAAAATCCTCATATAACTATTTCAAAAATAGTATAATAAAAAAAATAAGAATTTAAATAATCAAACTTATATAACATGATAAATTCTATAGAAAATAAATTCCCTAGAAATAACCCCTTAATATTTTGAAATTTTTCCAACAAAACTAATTTAGTGTTAATGGCATCCTTTCAAACACCCATCACCTTTGGAAAAAAATTGAAGTATTTAGATAACCACATAGAATACATAATATCAATGAAAAAGTTTATGAAAAAATAAATCATTTCATGAAATTTAAGGAAATAGGGAACACATGGAAATACCCACTTAGAACAAGATCAGATGGAACAAATTATTTAAGAACAGAGAGTTTAAGATATAAGATGAAGACTGCACAACTTATAAACTATATAGAAAAGCATTTAGAATAAAAAAATTCCTATGTTTTATCCAAAACCTACCCATATCTGAAGTAATAAAAGAACTAGGAAGGAGGGTTATGAAATATAGAAAGAGGGAAACACTAAGATTAACTTAGAAACAACTGAAGGAGGAAAAATTTATGAGGAGGTAAATTAGATGTTTCTTAGGGATCATATAGAATTCCATGAGAGAGAGAGAGAGGAGAATAATTGAGAGTTTGTGGGTTAAATTTGGGGAAGGGAATGTAGGTTATTTCTCATTTAGAATTCTAGTATGTCTGTAAAACTAACCAAACCATGTCTCAAACATGATCCCCTTACTAGAAACATTTAGGCATTATACACAGTTTGTTCACATGGCTACACAAACCATGTGAAAACCACGAAAAACAGGTTTGATAAAAAATATTATTGACTTTTTACTATCATCACAAAATTATTACTATCCATGAACTAAACCATGCACAATTTTTTTTAAACTCTAAGAAACTGAAAATGAGTGGAATTTATACCTAAAAATTAAGTACTAGCCTAATTTTCAGTAAATAGATAAAATATTATTGAAATTGGAGGTCAGTTTTTGATAATTATTCCAACCATAACACATTATTCCTCTATAAATATACTAAACTCAATGAAAAAATCTCAAATAAATTCCATCTAAAAATAAAAAAACAACTATGTGTTTATATTTGAACCACACTATAATCCAAATTTAATCCACCACACACAAATCCATCTCCCAAAAATAACTATCCCCATATAAATTATTGAATATAATCAAGAAACAGAGAACCAATATGGGACTCCACACTATTTAATAATTCCTCAAACATGGTGTATCTTAAAAATAAGGTCCCTAAACAATAACCTAAGAACAACCCAAACCACCAACTAAAAGGCCCTATGATAAAATATCCAACTGAAGTACATCCACAATCCCACAGAAATAAGTACTCATTCACTAAATATGCATAAGACTAGATGTCCCAATCATGACACCAGATATATTTTTAATAACATAAGGGATAAGAAGGTTAAAAAGGGAAAGGCACATCAAAACACTTTTAAACTATGCTAGAAATAAGATAATAATCACTTAATTCCTAGATTAAGGGAAATGGGACATGAAGAAATTCCATACACAAGTTCTTTAGACCATAGACTCTCGCAAGGCTGTGAATTATCACCAGTACCAAAGGAGGAAAACTTCATCACTCTTCTAGGTGTCAGGTTAGAGTTGGTAACATAAAGAGAAACACTCTAACTCCAAGTATTATTCACCAAAATAAATAATTCAAAATAGAAAATCACTATCGTTCCTCAGGATTTTTCATATACGAATATTGAAAATAAGTAAAACCACCACAATATTATATAAAAAACCCCAAAACTAGAAGAAAATTAGTCAAAAGTATCCCTAATACAGAAGAAAAACCAAAATATAAAATTTAAAAGAATAACTCAACAAAATAGTAAACCAATCAAAATTCAAAGGTTCACTTTTCAAAACCCATTTAAACATGAAAATTTTAGTTTTAAAATTTCAAAATGTCACTTGAAAATAATTTTAAAACACTATTTTTTAATGCTTGAAAATATTTAATAATTCTAAAGCAATGAATATATTCTATTACCCCTTAGAAAACAATATCTACACCATTTTAAATACCGCATTCATGTTTTGAAAAATATTTTTTCCATTGAAAATAATTTTCAAAATATATAATTTATTCATTAAAATATGCATTGATCCTTGTCCATAATTTTCATCAATTTCATTTTAAAAAATTACTTTAAAATTTTCAAATCTAACTCCCACCTACTATAAACCACATTTTAATCAAAAATATCATTATAACCAATCTAAAAACCCCTAATATTCCCTTGAAGCCTATTTAAAATCATTCAAAATCACATCTACCCACACCCATAAAAATTTATATCCAAGGAAACTTTGGAAAAAAAATTGAAAGGGGGTTTTGGATATGTTTGATTTTGCCAGATGTTTTGACAGAAAGTGGGACAATTATGAAACCTCCATTGAGATTTTCTCAAAACCATTCCCATAGGAACCACATGGTTTGTTATACCATGTGAACTAAATATGGCCCTCTAATTCCACTATAATTTTCTGAAAAAGAAATGTAATGAATCTAAAACTACCCATGAAACACCAATATCACTCTCAATATCATCATGTTAAATAAAAATACACTAGAAAAAAATCTCAAAATTCTTGACTCAAAACCTGACTTCCAAATGTAACTTGAGGATCAAGAAAAGTATGTTCTAGATAATCCCTCCATGCACCTACGTATCATGTTCTGATAGTAAAATCTCAAATCCACCAAACATACTCAAATAAGAATATGTTATCCAAGAACCAAGGCCCTATAACCTAGTATTTGATAATATCATTAACAAACTCTTGGCCACACCTAATAAAGGAAATCAAGCAAGACCATGATATATTCAAGGTGAGTTATCAATCACCTTGATATGGAAACATGTTTCTTGGAATCAATACATACTTGTTGGAATCATGTCTCTTATGTTAAATATGTTCAACATGAAATTCAATTCTACAAATAATTAAATATAGTTTATTTATAGATTAGAAGTCTATGTATGAAAAAAAAATTAGTAGTTTTTGATAGAGAAAAATGAAACAAAGAATCTCAAATAAACAAACATCAACATGAAATAAATATAAATTCAACCACTTCTAAAAAAATCAGGACGACCAAATTGGTTGGTATATCGATAAAAAATTGGACACTTGAAATACCCAATATAATCGCAATGTGAATCCAAGTCAACATCCATCTAGAACTTTCCTTCTCTATGTTGAATGTAAAACCATAACCTAAACCTACAACAATTCTACTCAATTTACAGACACTGAGTGGAGTAAGTCAGGTGTGAGATAGTAGCATAGTGGGACTTCACCAAATATTCTGTGTGTTCCCTTTTCAAAAACATTCCAAAATCACAAATTTAAAAAACCATAGTTTAAATTATTATTTTATTTATTTTAAAAAGGATAACTTAAAACCATTTCTCAAATATTCCTTAAAATTCAAAAAACATTGAATCTATAGAACCCATTTTCCAATAATACACTAAAAGCATGCCGTTAAAATAACAGTTTTAATAAAATAGCATGAAACTACTCAAGAAGGAAATTAAATGATAATAAGAAATATATTAAAGAATATAAAAAAACTATAATGAAAAATATAGGAGAAAACTAATAGAACACATAAAATTACAATATAATAAAATAATAGAGGGAAAATTGAATGATGTAATAACACAAGTATAGAAAATTCATAATATATTGTCAAAAAAGAAGTCAACATATATTGTAAAAAATAAAAAAAAAATTACATATAATCATGTGTAACTCCTAAACAAATAGTGATATGATATAATATTTAATTTAGTGGAACTATCTATCAATATATTAATGCATACCTAGTTTATAACCAACTTAATTTTCTTGGATTTCCTTACTAGTTGACCCCCCATGGATAGGCCCATTTCATACCAAGGTGGATCTCTCCAATCTAATCTTGACTGGATAGTTATATCTCTAAATCACCCACTATGATTCTTAGGATCCCCATGATATTAGTAATAGAGAAATATAAATGATGTGTTTCTTATTAGGAACACAATAGTAATATAATATTAGGATAACCATGCTCATGTCAATCATCAACCCCCACACACTTCCCACTAACCATCCCCCCATTTTAAATCATATAAATAATAACAACAGTCACCTTAAATTAAAAACCACATTCCAATATAAATATATGGGGAATTATTTATGGGAGTATATTTTTTCAATAAAATCCATTCATATATAGTTCCAATCAGGCCTTCAATTTTGAAACTATAATTATGTTTTTGAAATATCCATTGAGAATCCATTTCCAAATAATAAACATATTTGAAATTATATTTCCCAGTTCCAAATGGTCCAAAATATTCCAAACTAATCTTTAAAATTATATATATATATATATATATCATGTATATATGTAACTTTTTTTAAAACCTATTTTTGAGATAAAGATACCATTAAACACACATTTTAAAACCGCATAGAAAACCCCTTATTAAAAATAAAATATATCATTAAAATTATATATTAATTGAGCATATCTTCATAGAAAAATATAAAAAAACCATAAAAATGAAGTCATTATAAATTTCCATAATGAACAATAATCACATGATAAATCCTGTTGAAATAAATTTTAATGTAATAATCCCCATAACGTAAAAAAATTCCAAGAAAAACTAATTTATTGTTAAACCCATCCATCATAACAATCATCCCCTTTAAGAAAACCTTTTAAGTATTTGGATCCCCACATGGAATATATAATTTCAATGAAAAGAGTTTTGGAAAAACTCATGAAATGCAAGGATTTTAAGGAAGTGAGAACATTGAAACTCCTACTTGTAACAAGAACAGATGGAAAAAATCCTTCATGAATAGAAAGCGGTAGGTCTGAGACAAAGTTCACTGCCCAAAGAAGAAAATCAATAAGAATTTAAAACCAAAACCCACCTAGGGTCTGGAAAAAACCAACCCACGTCAAAATGAAAATAAATAAACTAATAAAGAGAAAGGAAGTAAGAGATAAAGAGGTCCAAATCAATATAAACTTACCAAAAAATAAGTACTGCCAAACACAATTCCAAGGAGGTGGGGAAGGTCACCTAGGGCTCCCCTTATCAGGGTTTTAATGTCTCTTCAAGAATCTATTATTTCATTTATTATAAGTATGTGAATTGTATTACTGAAATAAGATGTTGTTAAGAATAAGAAGGTGGGGCAGTTCTCCTAAAGATCACATGATCAGTTTTTTTGTTCAATGGATGTTAAAATAGTCTATTATTAATTAATATTAGCATATAAATGCACAAGAAAGTAGTAATGAATGGAATTAGTAATCAATTAATGGTGATAGGTGATAAAACTAATGAATTTTAGAATGGATAGGTAGATGTGTAGTGCAACATATGGATTAATGTGATTATAGAAACTCGATGTGACAGGTTGTCTGGGTGATACTCTTTATATAATGTATATTGGACAACTATTATATGTAGTATTGAATCATTTATAAATCTTTTTATTCTTTGATCCATGTGGTTTAAAAGTAACATGTTTTAACCATTTATCTGTTAGAATAATATTATCTTTTATAGTTCTCCCATGTATGTAGGATGAAAAATTGAACCATATAAAATTTTTTTTCTTTATTTTGTCATGTTTTTTAATTTTATTATATGATTTTGAGTGAAATTTGGATTCATTATGCTGATTTAGGATTGAAATGATTCTAGGTTCTTGTGCATTTAACCAGCAAAGTACCCATACTAGTGATCTTCTTTAAACATTGTGATCTACTATTTTATGAACATATTGTGATTGTTGTTCTGGATGGATTCAAAACAAGTGTTATCAAATCATTTTTCAAAATAAGGTAAAAACTCATGATACATGGGTATATTTTTTTACCAATCTTTGATTATTTTATGGGTAGGATTTATTGTGTCTGGGTTATGTCATTAGAGAAATGAAAGTTGGGGGTAGATAGGTTTGATGGAATGAAGTTTAGTTTTTGGAATATGTAGATGGAATATAATATAATATAATATAAAAGTATATTTAATTTCCATTGACTATAACTAAACCATATAATATGTAAAAGGGTGAACATTTGTGAATTAAAAAAATATCATGGTTTGAGTCAGATGGAAATGGTAGGGAATGTTGGTTTCAACATCCAATAGAATAAATCAATGTAAGATCTAATAGATGAACTAACAGAAATGTATGAGAAGCCTATTTCACTGAAAAATGTGTTTTTGATTCTATAACTATTCAGTGTAAGACTATCCTAATTGATATTAATATAAAATCATGTGAATGATTTTTAGATGATCTAAAACCATCTATAAATAGTAATGGTACATTGTGATGATGATGTTTAAGTGATATTTTTCTTTTCTCTTCATAAGAATCATGGGAGGTGATGGTTAAGAAAGTGATAAATTCTTTTGGTGAAACATATGTATTATTATTTTACATAGATAATTTTATTTTGGATGAATAAATTTGGAGGAATGAAATACAAAGATCTTCTTGTAATGTAATGAATGTAGATGGATGAGAATGATCACCTCAGAAAAGGAACTGGTGATTATCAATTGATAAATATAGAGCAATAGCTCAAGAGAAAAACAATAATCATCACAACATGTTGGGATTTTGGGAAGAAGGGTATCCTCAAAAATTATTGTTAGGATCATTAAAAAAATAGGAAATTAGTTTCCAGAATTTGGGTTTTGAAATTATAACTACTGAAGAAGTGAAAATTATATTTTTTAGGGTTAATATTCCAATAGAATCTCAGATTACTGATTTGGGAGTATCTTTCCATTCCAAAAAATAAATATGATACATGGAAAATTATGGTTTCAAAATTTTTAGAAAAGTTCATCTCCTGATAATAGATAATTATAGATTAGGGGAAAATAGTATGTGAAAATCCAATTGAATAATGGATGTTTTCATGAGTAAATAGATTTTTAGTTTATCCCTGGACTTAAGATGAATCTAATTTTCATGGTGTATTAGATAATTGTTTCTCAGGGAATAAATTCTAACAGTGTAGAAAATCACTCAATTTTTTATATTACATGATAATGATGTGAAAAATGGAACTCTTTACCATATTAGAATAATGATGGGAATCATAATGTTAGGAGTATAAACATGTATAAGTACAATTTTTTTCACTATCAGTTGTTATAACTCAAGTAATATAGTTAAAATATTCTAGAAAAATAGGATGTTAATGCTTGGGATTTCAGTCATTGGATGGTGTGAAATTTTGATTCTGAGAAAACAATAGAAGATTTATTTCATTCTCATTTGAAAAACTCCTATGAACCAAAATATGGATCTTGTATATAACAATGTTTTAACAACTACCCTAGTAAATCCACAAGTTATATCGTAGTGATTTTTGACTTTCATTGATTATTCCATGAAAAATGTACGTTTTTATGTCTTGAAGAAATATTCTTAAGCATTAAGAATCATTTTTAGTGGAAATAAATGGTATAAAAGGAACCCATATTTAAGATAATTTTTTTATGATCTGTTTATGGGGGTGAGTTCATCAGAAATTCTTTCTATAACAATAGTATACATTGAGAAATCAAACATGAGAAAAAAATCTTGAAAGCATAAAAAAATGGTTTAGAAGAGATAGTGAATCCAATGTTGTTGGATAAAGATTAAATCATGAGAACTCACTCAGGAATGCCTATTTTTTAGGAAGCATATATGTATACAAACATTTATCAAACCAATCACATTCCCACCTTATTAATAGGGAAACAATTTCTATAATCATTGTGGTTTTGTAAGACACCATAACTTCATCATCTAATAATCTTGAGTTTTGTTGTCAACGTTCATGTAGATGTTAAGGAATGAGGAAATATCAATATAAAGTCTTATACATGTTTATTTTTCAGGTATGAAAATTATAATTTATGATTTATAAATTTCGATGATAGAAATAATAATGTTTTCAAAAGAAAAAATGTTATATTAAATGACCATTTTATTTTTAATGATCATAACTTGGTGACCAAGGATGATGAGAGAAAAGAATTATCTCATGTTCATGATGACCTGGGCATAAATTACAGAAGAATTTGATTACGAAAACTTTTAGGGGGTAATTATTCCACCAAAAATATAAAAAATTTATTTTAAATTTTCGGAAACATATAAGAGATTCAAAATTCAATTCAGTGGTTTAGATACTTGAAATCTCGATGGTAAGTGAATCTTGAGGCAGATCATCAGTATGTGATTAACCAAAATTATCAATACACAAAAGAGATGAATCATAGGTATATTTGAAAATATATTCTATGATAAAATGACTAATATATAGGTATGATGTTGATATTTAGTTATTAATTTTAATGGATCGAGTAGAAATTGAAATTCTAGAAGAAACATCTAGTCTCAATGAATCTGTTTAGTGGGAGCCTGATATGACTGAGGAGTTGGATTAGTTATATGTGAATAAAACATAATAATTAAATAAAAGTACACATAAGAAGAGGGATCTAGACAATAAATGGATCTGTTGGTCAAATGAATAATCAAATATAAGTTTGAGGTATAAGGATAGATTAGTGGTGAATGGTTTCAAACAATTGGAAGAGATTGTCATTATGGAATTATTTTCACCAACTATTAAGCACACAACTATCAAATAATTTTCTATATATATTCTATAATATTAATCTCTATCTTGAACAAATGAATCTGATGATGGAATATCTTTATGTATATCTAGTGGAATAGATTTATATAGAGTAACTACATTATTTTTATTATATAAGAAATCATGAAGTGATGTTTCAACAAAAAAAGCAGCCACTATGGATTGAAGCAAGCACTAATATAATGAAACATGAAGTTTGATTTTTTTACACAAGAGTAAGGTTTCATATAGAGTTATTCAAATGACTATTTCTGTCAAAATGAGTTTGACGGTGGATATTTCATAATTATACTCGTATATGTGGATGATATGCTCTGGTTGGGTTGAATTTATAATGGATTCAGATTGAAAAGAATGATTTTTTAAGAATATTTGAAATAAATGTTATTAGTAAATATTAAATAATTTTTGGCATGTTGATTTGAAGGGATTTCAATCTCAAATGTTTGGTTTTCTTCTAGACTGGGTATATCTAGAAATTCATTGAACAATTTGGTATGAATATATATAAATATTTTTCTACTCCTCTTATTGTGAATTTCAAATTATCCAAGAAAAAAAGAACCTCAACTGAAATATGTGGTGGATCATATGGCTAATATTCCTTTTATATTAACTGTAAGAATTTTTTTTATTACATGCTTTGCATGAATCCAAATATTTCTCATTTAGTAGGATTTATTATCTAGTTTATAAAAATTCAATGAAAATAACATTAGGAGGATATGAAGTGAATTATCTACTGTATTTGAGTAATGTTAAATACTTCCTTATACATTAGTTTGAATGAATGGAAACAAGGGTACATTAATTCTAATTTTAGGGCAGATTCTAATACTCATAATAGTACACAAGGTTATGTATTTATTTATGGTGGAACAACTATCATCTGGATGTTAAAGTTGAAACAACTTATTGATATTTTATTAATAAAAGTTAAATATGTTGTAAAAATATAAGAGGGATAATAAATGGAGGTTTAAGTTGTTTCTTGAATAACATGGTTAGGGTCAAGGAAACGGTAAAATTTACTATAAAAATCAAAGTACTATTCACTCTATGAAGAATCATGTTTTTCATGTGAGGAATAAATATATTTACTTAAAGTAAAATTATTTATAGAAGTTTTCGTAATATTGAGAGATGGACCTTTAAAATATTAGTGGATACAAAATCTATTGGATAGGTTACCGAAGTGTTGGTCTAATAAATTATTAGGCAACAATGTGCTTTGGTGGAGTAGGTGTGAATGGAAAATAAAATATGGTAGAGTTCCCTACATTGATCTAGAGTGGATGGTTACATGGATTGTATCTAAGGGAACTTTGCTGCAATCATAAAGTGAGAGATTGGATGGGTTATAAAGTCTATTCAAGACACTGGTATTTTGGTAACCAATTTTTTTTATTCAATTTACCATATAAAGATATTAATAAGATGTCAAGTCATTATATGCTTAGGATGCTAGTTCACCAAAAAATTAAATACTCTTTACGGAAATACTATTAGAATGTAATTTTTTGGGAATGGAGTAATAGATGGAAGAAATACTTTTTCCATCTAACGTAAAAAAAATTATTAATATTATTGAAAACGTTTGAGTCCAAAAAAATCAAGGGTCCAGAAATAGTGTAGCCCAGGGGAATCCCCTCAAAAAGGTTGAGACGGTAAGGGGGTAGGGTTCCCATATTAGAAAAAACTATTTAACAATTGTCTTGAGATCCTTTTAAATAAAATGTTTTACCTCTTTTTTACCTTCATGCCATGAATTCTTCACATTAATATAATTGATGAGCCTCTTTCACCTTCAGATATAATAAATGATTGAACATATGGTGGTAATATTATTCTACATAGACTTAAGGATTATCGAAGATTCTAACTCAACTTCTTCCAGGGAGATGTTATAAGAAGTACAAACCTCAAGCCCAGTTAGTAGTGTAGTTTCCTCCCCAAGAAGAGAATTCCCATAGTGGTAGAAGCTTTTGAAGATGACAACAACCAATCTATTACAATCATGTACCACTCTAGCACCTCGCGTGATCCGAAAAAGAAACTTTACATCAACATTGATTTTGAATCTAAACTAGTAAAATCCCATCAGACCCATCTACCAAGAGGGGATGCTCTGTGTGAAGAGGGAAAAGAATTCATTTCTACCACCACCCTCTATATGGAAAAGAAAAAATCCCATTAATAAAAGATACCATTAAGGTTCACCACAAGAAATCTAGTTTGAAGATACATAGCCAAATGTGAGTGAGTAGTTCCAGGAAGAACTATTATGATTTCAGAGATTGGAAGTCAAACTAAGGAGTGCTACATGGGATCGATAGTTTCTTGGTGCAACGAATTGATTATCGTGTTTTTTAAATGTTAGTGTGACTTTTTGACCATTTGATACCCTAAATATAAATGGGGTGGGACCACTTTTTTGAGGTGAATGGAATCATTACATAATCATTATAATCATAGATCATTGTGGTTGAAAATTCCCTAGTTTTAACCTTTATAATTTAATGTATTGGAATATTGCAGTGTTCTCCTATGGACGTAGGATGAAAATTAAAGCCATGATTTTTTTTATTGTTTTCTACATTGATATTATTATTATGTGTGGATGTTTGATATAGTTTTCTGATTTGGGTATACCAATACTTCCATGTTTAAGTGCATTAAAATTATGAAGGATCTGTATCAGTGATATGGTTTTTGCATTGTGATATACCAGTGGATGAACTGCTAGTTCATGATGTTCCAGATGGATTCTCAATAATTTTGAAATTCCATAAGTGAGTGAGGAGGAGATGATTGGGTATAGTAGTTAAAATTGATAAATGGAAGATATTTTATTTCATATAAAATTTTTTTGTGTATGTCTCATTGGTTGGACACACTGTTTACCGAACTATGAAACAATCATTCACCCCTCACTGCAAACACCTTGAAACTATACTTGTTTTAGCCACACATTTGAAAAAACAATGTTATAAATATGAAAAAAAAATATAATAAAAACTACATGTCACTCACATAGTTAATAATAATAGTATTCCAATATGTACACTTTGTGTTAATACATAGATAGAATAACATGTAAATTGATGTTTAGGGTGTGACATGTTGCTCTGCTTCTCAACTCTCCCACACATCATCAACCAAACATGTATCCCATTTGGGTTTACAATGATGGATCTACCTCTACAAAACCATCATGGATTACTATTTTATTTATCTTGGATCATCATATCACTATTTTAAAACCATAATGTTCCTTTATCCCTTCATTTTACAATATTCGACTTCTTGGTCTCATTATATCCAAGAGAGAAAATAGGTGGAGAGGAAATGGGTATCAAGGAGAATCATTAGATTACTAGTATTTTTATTCCATTACTAATATATTTTATTAGGAGAATTATTCCTCTATTTTTATTGATTTTTTATTAAAACAATTAACTCAACAATTCATTTGGAATGTATAGTTCTAATCATTTTCTCTAAATGAAATATCTAGGTTCTAGATACTATTTTGGATATGGAACCCTTTTCCTTATTTTTTTATGGTCATATAAATCCATTATATCCTTTACCTCTATCTGAATATTGTGAATCAACTAGTAAAGAAAAGTATATTAACTCTTTGTGGAATGGATTATCAGTTCCACCTTTTTAATGATGATTTCTCCTCTCATTGTTTCTCTAGTTCTGCATCTCTTGTTTTCTATAGTAGAATTCCTATTTTATTTTATTATATAATTAATATTTCATTAGATATTTTTCTTATGATTCATATTAGTCTAACATTTATTGAATCATGTAAATATATTTTATTATTTAATTTTCTAAATTTTCTTTTACAATAAATGTTTTACATGTTTCATTCTCCATGTTTCTACTGGAGTTAGTGCCCCACAACAAACTATATTTTACATTAAATTAACTAAATATTCAAAGTGATTAATATTAATAAATAAATTATCACATGATTATTATTATTATTCTACATTATATTTAATTTGATAATGTCCTTAGAGAATTTATCTCATTGAATTGTCATAGAAGTTCTCCATTATGATGAGATCCTTGAAGAGCTATGATGATATTCTAAAATACATGATCAACGTATAGATGATATCATATGAAAAGAAATGAATGATAGATTTTATCAATTCTAGGTGTCTAATAATAAATTGATATTTTTCCCATTATTTTCACCCTTGGTAATCTCTAAGGGTGGAGGTTATGAGAACTGACATGCCTGTAGGAATTTAACATGTTTTATTTTTCATTGGGTATTTTTTTCGGGGAAGTTGTGTATTGATAAATAGACATAAGATTATTATTAATGTATATATTTATTTTTGAAATTTTATATATTGACGAAAAACATGATGATGTATACTTGTGTCATAGTAAGATATGATAAGTGTGTCATGAGTGATATAGAATTAATGAATAAGTCAAGATTGAATTTTTCCATTTTGAGTTAATGAAAGTTGATATTTTTTCCCAATTGATTGGAATTGAGTTTTTTGATAAATTAATATCCATGATATAATTTCAACATATTAATTTCAATAATTAAAATAAATATATATCAAGAATATAGGTTGATGACACAAGTGATGCAACCTTCTTGATGAGATATAAACAAAAATATATTATATTATATGATAATCACTCATAAGAGGTAGTCATAGATATGAATTTACCTTGTCTCTTTAGAGGATATGATGTATTGCAATATAAAACTCCTGTTCTATGACTTGGATCCATTTTCATATATATGAGGTCTTTGAATTTCACACATAATTTTTTTTCTTAGGTTCAACCAATTCAGATTAACTAGAGTTCTAGACTAGTAGACCCCATGTGCAGCAAGCAATTGAAATCGAAGTGAATGATTGAATATATATTAAATCAATTGTATTACTAAAATTTAGAATAGGGAAAATTTAATTATTTCTCAAGGTATTAATATGTTATTTAATTATGAATAAATGAATATGATAAAGTTTTATTTTTTAAACCAAAAATAAAAGGTAAATGTATGTTAAATAATTACAGTTCGAACGTATCAATTTAATGAATCATAGTTTATCACATGACATGTTATAACACCACCAGTGAATGGTGAATTTTTTTATAAATCTTGATGTGGGGAATAGATCATAACATATATAAATATTATATTATTTCACATTAATTTTCATTAAATTTCATTATAAATCACGAACCAAAACCTATAGGTTTAGTGTCTTTGGATATTAGATATTTAGACAACACATTTTACAACATTTTAAAAATATCCAAAAAATAGTATTCCTATATAGTTTCTTATTATGACATATCAAAATTAGTACTCTTCTTCGTAACATAATTAATGGAAGCATATGAATGGGTGAGCTGAAATTCTCATTAAGGGTAAACAAAAATGATGTCAATCAGTGATCCTAAGTTAGCTTATGGGTATGATAACATAATAAAAGTTCAAAAAAAATAACTCCCAATAAAAAATATATCATAATACAAGATTAAATTCATAATATATTAACCTTACATAATATATAGTTCATAAGAGTGTGGAAACATGAGCCAATCATTATGATACATGAGAACATAACATAGGTAAGTTGCATAGTATAAGTGTCTGGCACAAACATAATCATATATATTATAACATATGATAAGGATAACCAGGATGACCACTAATATATTAACATAACAATATAATAGGATAATCACATTTCCATAATATAATGGACATTGGATAGCCACCCTTATTCGTAACCATAGTGGACTTGGGAAAAAACACATGTATCCCTTAACATAGTGAACTTTGGATAACCAGCCTTATCTCATCTTGATCTCATGAGATATAAAACATTACCCAATTCATTATAGGGATATAATATACCCACCTATTATATAATTATAAACCGTACATATTTGTCACACGAGAACATGAAAACATTCATAATTCAATCATAGCTTAACTAACCTAGGAAAAGAAACTAGTTGCATAAAATGATACCTAAGAAATTATAATAATTCATTATGAAAAATATGGTATATGGTGTTATTAGAGAATATTCCCAATGAATCCAAATAATTTTTAAAGGAAGTTGACATTGATGAAAAGACCTTATATAAGATAATTAGAAAATTTCTTTGAAATATATTAAGAAATATTCTTTTCTTTTTAGAAATTCAATTTTCTAAGAAAATCAAACAAAATTTGAATTGATATTACATTAGAAAACCATGAAAAATTGGAGAGGAAGATTCATTATGATAAATAGTTATAAAAGAGAGAAAATGTGTTCATGTAGGATGCCTTAAAAATGAATATTCATTTAACGCATTTGTAAAGAGGGTAAAAGTTAGTTGAAAACAACCATACTAAAAACGATAAAAAAAGATTACATATTTAATGAAATTAAATTACATAGATAAATATCACAAGAAATAAAAATAAATGAGATATTAACATCTATAAAAAATAATATTGACATGGAAGAGAAAGATTCCCGAGTATAAAGAAGATATACAGTCAGTGTCTATTAAAATCATCGTATTTGGTTAATTAAAACTAATGGGGTAGCGAAATTTTATGAGTACATAAAAACTCTTGAAAAATATAATAGAAGAAAATTTTGGTTATTTTAAAAGAGAAATGTAAGAAAAATTCGATTGATAGAATCATTTTGATATCAATCTTGAATTTAAAATAATACTGGAATGAAACCACATCTGTATTTGGTATCCTTTGAATCAAATCCCCTGATAGAGAAAAGTTTATATGGATTTTTAAAACCCTTTAATTTCATTAAATTTATGATCAAATAAATCCATGTGTTAGTATATACACAATACAAAATAATATAGGCATTACATATGGAACATATTTTAATGTAATGAAAAATGAGGCAAGAAACCATTAGCTTTTTCATTTTGTTCCAGGAAATTATTTTATTATCTTGATGAATTCACTCTTGATTGACATGAGTTGCTTTGGAATGGAGGATTTCGGCTTTATTTAAGGAACTAGAACCTATCAAAGATAGGAATTGGGAAAATATTCATGAGATAACTAAATAGTTTCAAGGGTTTGGGAGGGGTGGAGGAGGGGTCCTTTTATAGGTGATTTTTCAGTGGGATATCTGCAAATATTCATTTCTAAAGTTTTAATGTTGTCATTTTAAAAATAAAGTGGATAAATATTGCAAAATAATGGATATTAGTTATTTTTTGGTCAATAAATCCCTCATCCACAAATTTAGAGACAGGGTTTTATGATATTTTATGTCTTTACCACTTCGTTTAACCCCCTTTTACCTCATTTTAACTCTAATGTGGTAACTCCATTTTTACATCATTAAACTATTTTTATGATAAAAAATTTAACTAAAATACTAAATGAATTTTGATGTGATGATTAAATTTTTTAACTCTATTTAATCTAATTCAATATCTAAAATTGGGGAACTTGAATTTTTAAAAAAATGAAGTATTGTTTTCAGAGATTTCTTTAAAACAGTGTGTCTTTTTAAATCCTAATTCATGTTAATTACCAATTAAATGGCCTGCAACCTATTTTTTATTTATTGAATCATTACATCAGATTCATTATTAAAATGTAATCAATTTATTTTTCAACATAAAAATTAACAATACTTTAAAAATAGTTATTTCAAAAATATCATTATATAATTTTAAGCACATCCCATTTAAAATTAATTATTCTTATTCTAAACTTTTAATTTTATCAATCCATTAGTATGAAAATATTTATTTTAATTTGATAAATACATATAATCATTCTTTAATATTATTATAATTATTATTTTAAACATAAAAATATATCAATATAATTAAATATTTAAGCGAAATAATGTTTTTTTACTTCATTCTATAATTATATTTTTTTCAATTTTATTAAAAATTAAAAACATAAACATACCTATTAGATACATGTATACCCAATGACTTTATATCTAATGACCATATTTCCAATAACCATATATCAAACGACCATATATATAACAATCAAATATCATTCCTATGTATATCCTTATATACAATCTTTAGAATCGTTCATCTTATTCGGTCACTTATCTCTTAACATGTCTATTATATTTAAAATTATTTTCTTTTTTCATATTTTCAATCAGGGTAATGATCTCAAATGAAAACCATGAGTAAACTCACTATATTTTAATTGTATTTTTATTTACATACAATTTTATTCATATTTTAATATTCTTAATGATGTTTCATATTGCATTATCATATTGTATTACTCTCATAATTTTGGTTTCTTAGGGATCCAACAAGGTAGAAAATAGGAGGTGATAGAAAAATCCCTTCTTTCTTGACCTAGGCTATGATGTTCATTGAACTGATCCCTCCACCAATAGAGGGGAAGGGACCACCATTGGCCTTCGAGGGGGGCAAACCTCACTAATTCTCTCCCTTTTCTTTCCCTTATTACCTTCCTCCATTATATAAAATCTCACCTTTGCCTAATGTTTCAAACATTTTAGATGGATTCACATAAATTTCTCTCTAGTCCTTAGATTTCATATATGCCTTGTCACTTATGAATCTAATGCTTATAGAATATTTTAAACAACTTCTACCATCATTATATTAATTCTATATGTTTTTTTCAAATCTTCAGTATTATAGGAATGGTCAAATATGTGTATCGTCAACAATAGGCACATCATGATTCAATTATCTGTATAGAATGACTTTTTCCAGTAATAGTTTGAGTCCCTCCTGAATCTAAAACAGATCCTATTTTTTTCGTTGCTCTTGAGATTTCCTCGTGAAATGAGATACCTTGATCATGGTGATTTTGATTAGTTTTCATTAACTTCCCATTCCTTTTCAGAACTATTAGATTAATCAAATGTTGGGGGATTTAGTTGGTTGGTATTTATGTTTTAATAATATAACTATATCCGTTTATAATCCTATTTATCTATAAATTTCTATTGAATTCAATGTTTCATGAATTACAATAGGGTTTGTTTGGATTGAATTTGGGGAGGAGTTACACTATAAGAAACATATTTTTTTGACTCGGCGATTGATTTATATTCTCTGGAAAAGAAAATGGGTCACTTAATTCTAGTGTATATGTGTGGGAGCATGAACTACTACCATAATATGAATGTGGTATTGGGAAGTATTGGTAATCATTTGGTGTCCATTTTGGGTGTAGGTCAGAGGGAACTAGTGGAAAGTGTTTTTTCTAATAACTGAAGTAATAATTTAAAGGGTGTAAGATTTTGATATGATCCTATGAAGTAGATATTGATAGAGTAAACAAGTATATATGTTCATTATTTAATAATTTCCTATATAATATATCTTCAATTAAGCCTATCTCCACATGAGGGAGGGGAGTCCATTGGGATAGATTTGCTTTTCGGACTCATAGCTAAACATTGTGATCCAAATGAAATATCAAAGGATGCCTGCATTCAGAAGGAGGCATGACCGATAATTCTTTATTCAAATGGTACTTGATATATATGGAAAATTGAGACACAATTTAGATGGGGGTGTAAAACAGGGCCTATGGAAATTAAAGAAAATAGCTAAGAAAGTATCCAATGAGGAGGTAGTCAGAAATAAAAATGGAACTAAACGCAAGGAGGTCTCATAGGTGGAAGGTGGTCAAATTAAATTGTCCAATATATCTAGTGGAGTTAGAGGGGGATTATATAATTACATAATTATGATGAGGCTGAGAATGAAAATATGATCTATTAATATTAGTAATCACTTTGAAGATCTATAGGTTGGTGGTTTCGTTTATGAACAAGGGGATGGAACATAAGATAAAATGGGAATCCAAACCCCAATACCAAAAAATAAATTCTCTGACTGAAAAATATTTTATCATAAATATTTGTAGGATGAGATGTATATCCATTTTTCAGTGGGAATTGTTGATGGAGTCCATGGAAGATGCTTATACAACCCAAGGAGAAATATGGGGAGGAATGGAAAAAAGTATTTAGGGAGTGGCATTATGCTGAATAGAAATAAATATAAAGGACGTAAGGACTAATCTCAGTATCCTAAACTGATATAAACAAGGTCTTATAAAATGAATAAAGTGATGAATAGTGAAAACTTTTGAAATGACCAGGAAAGAAAGAAGTGTTTGAACCTTATGAGTGAAAATTAGATGATGGAGTCTGGTGATGCCAAAGAATATGAACATGGTGGTGGTTTGATGGAAGATTTAATTACAGAGTTGGTGGTAACCAACAGTATGGTCAGGTAATTTGACATAGAGTCTAGGTAAAAGGGTGGATCATGGTATCTTATTATTCATTCCAATGAGAAATGATAGAGGAGGAATTTCATATTAGTACTATATAAGAGTAGGTCAGTAAGATGAATAAGAGGATGATTTGAGTTGAAACTAATAAGGAATAGTGTGTGTGGATCAATAAGAAATATCATATTTTGAAATCATTCTAAAACAAAAAGAAGATTTTTTTTATGAGTATATCCAAACATAGGACAAGATGGCCTATAGTTTTGAAGACCACATCAAGGATGATTCATACATGAAGGAAACAATTCTTTAATGGATTTTATATAGGGGTAAGGTTTCTAACTAACTTAAACTCAATTTAAATTATTCAATGATTCATTATGATATATATTGATTTTTTTATTACAAGAAAGGTTTCCCACTTTTCCCATTAAAGTGATTTCCATAATAAAAAATTAGTTTTTAGTCATAATTTATTACTTGTTATTTTGTATTGGAATATTTTATCTCAATAAAATGTATCATGATTTATTTTATTAGAGTGTTTCTTGTGAAACAATAAATTTTAAAAAAATATATTTAATGAAAACAAAATATAGCAAAATCATAGTGTGTTGCACAGTTCACATTTACATATCTATTTGTTTCATTTTTGGTTCAGGTTAAGAGGTTTAAATTGTCCATGGGATTAATGTAAATTTTGGAATGATAAACCTTACTATTTAAGCTCATTTTGATCCATGAATAATATATATTACAATTTACATGAATTTAGAGTTTTTATATCCACACTCTTCTCTCAAGTTTCAAAGGAGAGAATAATCAAAAACAGATTGATCCATGTTTAGGGATCAATCATTTGATCGTTTGGATCTCATACAAGCATTGTAAAGACTTTTATTTACTATGTTAACATCTGATAATTGAATGAAAACTTATCTGGGGTTTTTTACATGTTTTAATGATCTATATGGAATATAGTATTGTTCCTTCAAGCTACACAAAACTAGATATGAAAAAATATAATCAGATCATAGAAATACATTGAAGAACAATTTTGATTTTGTTTTTATACTTACACTGAATTTCATTATATCCTTGTGATGAATCTAGTATCTTCATACTGAATCATGTATTTTATGATTAATTCGATGTTAAAATTGAAAATTAACCCACTTTTATGATTATACTATGTACCTGGTCCCTTGAAATGTGTTAAAGAAAATGTACAACTATTTAATTAGAAATTTTGATTTAATTTTCTAGAATTATGATAAATAGATTTCATGCGGTCTAAATGCCACTAATGGTGCATCAATTAGAGTTTTAGGCACCAATATACAATCATTCTAAGATTGATTTGGATTTTGGAAACCAAAAAACCAAAATTAATATATGTGTGTGTGTGTGTGTTTCACTAGAGACAAGAACCAGTATGTTATGGTCATGTCATGAAGCTTTTTTGTGGTTGGATAATATTCAATAAAAAATGGATAAGTTAAATAAACATAAAAAAAGTCTTTATGTGGTGGGTGGAATCATCCACCAATGTTAACCAAGGTTCCCCCCATTTTATTTTATCAAGACATTGTTAATTAATTATGTAAAATTCATATAATATTAAAAATATTACAAAACGATAAAATAAGGGATATTAATGCATAAGGTTTAAATGTACCTCAAGGAAATATTATGTCATATATCACTTTTGATTATTTAATTTAGAATGGAACCATATATCAAATTGTTTAGTTTCTCACTTGATATAAATCATTTATTTGTTGTGATGTTCTAATAAATGTTATGGATCGACTAAATGTAGTTGTTATCAAATGTTTATTTACTACAAATGGCTTGGGGAAACAAGTAGGAATGTGTTAAGGAAATATATGTCTATGATTTCAATATTGGGGGTCTACTCTACCCCTCAAGGAGTTGGGATTTAATGCAGTTGGTAGGAACATCCTAACTAAATACCGTTGAGTAATTTATACTAGGCCCTCATCAAGGTTATAAAAATAGAAATACAGGTTCTCCCTATTTTAATATCCACATGAAAGGATATTCCAAATCCGAATGGTGAGGGTTATTGAAATTATATAAAATAATGGGAGGCTAATAAATAATATTTATTACATCAAATGTTGGTAATCAAGATAAATTATTAAAACTTGATTTTATTTTTTTATGGAAAATTCAATGTAATATGGACATGAAATTACCACTATAAATAATATTAGAGTAAGATAATCTCCTCACTAGTAAGAATTATTAGGATTGGTATGGGATCTTGTACATTATACTATGCTGAGAGTAAAAATTATATGTATTGGATTCCCTTATTTCAAATGAAGAGACTTGCATGAAGGATAATAGGGAGAATATTTATGTCTACCAAAAAAATGTAGATGATGAGTTGGACTTATAGTGTCTCATGTTATATTCCACTTTTATTTAGCTCTAAAAACTATATAAGGATTTGAATGTATAGCAGATGTTGCCTCGTCTCTATGATCTTTATCCAGAGAAGGTGAGACAAGAGTGATATGAAATATACAAGGAACATTTAATAATAAATCCTGGATAAGGGAAGAAGTAATTCACCATATATTCAATATTATTGGATATGTTGATAATATGGGAATCATTGGTTTTAGGCTACCTAATGGGTTATGCACATATCTCATGTTCTCCTCACTACCTCAATGATTATATAATTTTTTATGAGTTATAATATGACCATTGAGAATTCCTTCCTAGAACTCTTCACACTTATTTCCTAAGTAGATAATTATATATGGAATGAAAATCCTAGAGGACTTATGGTGAAAAAGAGGAAGGTAAAGGAAAATGGACCTAATACTAGTTTTAAGCCTGAGTTTTATTCGAACCATATAACTAATAAGAGGAGGATCTAGGGGAGGTATAAGTAATAAGATGCATTATTTATTAAATATTGAAATCAGGGACACTAGATATAGAATTTCACCTCATTGGAGAATAATAAGGAACCTTCATGTAAATTTTTTATCGAGTGTAACCTTTCCGTTTCTACAATTTAGTTAATAGATAAAGATTGTGGTTATCGTATTTATATCTAAATATGGGACTAAATATATTCAAAAATTTACTATTGGAGAGGTGGATCATTGAGTTATAATAAATTTAAGATTGGTTTCCTGGTCTATAAGAGTTTTCTACCTTAAATTGTAAACATTAGTGATTCTAGTTTTGAATAATTGTTATTTTTTGCCTATTTTTACTGACAAAATTATATCCTTTTATGGATTATACATGGATATATTTTTATTAATTTTTTAGAATAAAAACTACTAATGTTATAAATATATCATTTATTTTTATTGTCACATATCAATAATGGTTTTTATGTAATAGAATATTGAGAACAAGTGTTGGAAACAAATAATGAATCTAGTTCTCATGACTCATATCACACCTAGTTCTGGTATCACCAACATTTTCATATAAATGAGAATCATTTTTCAAAGATCTATTCTGGTAGGTATTTATATTATTTTAACATAAAACCACTTTACAAATTTCATTATTTTTTTGTAAGGAAATGTGATCAAACCTTCCTTTGGTGGTAAGGGTGAAGGGGCTATAGATCATGTTTAATGGGTACACATGGATGTTTGTAAACTTTTTATTGTTAAATCCATATGTGGATAATCATACTTAAATAATTTTATCTAGGACTTGAGTAGATATGGATATTTCTACTTATTGAGGTGTAATTTTGAATCCTTTAGGAAATTTAATGAGATCAAAAAGGAAGTATAAAATAAACTTAGTAAAATGATGAAGAATATTTGATTCGATCAAGGTAGATAATATCATAAAAAATAATTTATTGTCTATTTTATAGATTTTGGGATTATATATGAAATAAATCCTCCTTATACATCATAGTTTTAATATATTAGTAAAACTGTAACCTCACCTTGTTGGACAAAGTGAGGTCGATGAAGTGTCATTAAAATTTTCCATTATATTTTTGGGCGTATGCATTACAGATTTTAACATACACCCTAGTTGTGTGTTAATTAAATTGACTAATATATATCATAGAATTTATTATATTAATGGATTAAATTAAATCATAACCTTATTTTTCTCATAACACCCCTTTTAAAGGTTAAAGGGGAACCCTTAAAAGGGAACCATTTGTTTAAATATTGTTAGATAAAAACATACATAAAAGGAAAAAAATTTAGAATCTAAATTAATTATCCTATAGTTACTCTTAATAATGACACCCCTAATATATAAAAATATCATTTTATTCCAACTTTAGTTCTATGAGGGAAGCACATATCTTTGGATATAGTGGGAGAAAGCTATAATTCATATAAATCTGGGATCCAAATGACTATACATAGGCATTGGAACTGTAAAATCTATAAGTATAAATGGTCAGAATTTTAAAAAATACACATAATATATTTTAATGTTAAAACCATAGAGGTGGTTTTATATTCACCAACATAGAAGATATATTATTCAGTATGAATAATAAATCCTATAATGATTAGTTAGTCACAAATATCTATGATTGACAAGATCATATGAATTCAAAAATGGATTTCATATACCAAAATTAAATTCTATATTTTTTTAGTTTCTCTAGTTTATGTTATGTCATTGGTAGGTATTCAAGTAAAACTATAAATGGGTGGTATGATTATGGTACTAATAAGTCTCTATTGGTTATGTAAAATCATTATGGTTAAATGTATTTGAATTTTACATGTCATAAACTTGTTTCTATGATTATTATATTGGTCATTGTGTGTCAATACTTCATTCATTGGAGGAAATATTATGGATGAAGTTTATATGATGTGACTATAAATGGTTAGTTACACTAAATAAATCAATTAATATTTGAATGTTTTTAGGATCTATTTGTGGTTAAAGATATAATAATGATAATAGAATATTAATTTATAATGAATTTAATATAAGTATCTAAATAGATAGTGGGAGTCTTATAGTTTTCTCACATGTATATGTTTCATAACATAAATGAAAATAGAAGATTATTTTTACAAATGAGACTAAAGATAATTTCAAAATAAATTTGTTTAAAATATTGCATGACATGAAGTCTCCCCAGTTTATGTGAGAAATACAAGGTGTGATTCTTATGACGAATAGAATACATATATGTAAGATTATTTCAATAATATATCTCACATGTTATGTTGTGTTCTTTGGTTTGATATTGGTTATGTATAAATCATAGAGAAAGAATATCAGACCCAGCCAAAAGAACTACAATTGTTGGTGGTCTAAACAATCTTATAGTTCTTGAGAAGGTAAAGTTAGATGAATAGTTGTTGGGGATATGAGAATACTATATCTCAATGGGTTATAAAACTAGTCTAATTTTACATATGTTTGATATAATATTATAATTAGGATATGTTATTATGGAAGAGAAAACTTATTACTACATGTGGTTTTCAAATCTATATAGATCGAGTATGTTATGGAAATTGAGGTATCTTAAGAATCAGTTTAGCAAAGTTTTGTTCTATATTTTAGAGTTATAATTAGATAGTGATGTTTCAAAATATTATAATGAAATTTATTCTATGGTATTATCCAAGATATTAGATATTATGTAGGAAAAGGGAATATAATTGGTGATATCATCTCTTGGCGTATTTTTTCAGATTCATGAGGTCTCGTAAAAAAAATAGCCACTAGGTCATGGTAGGTCTAGAAACTATAAACATACTTAGTTAAATCCTGATTGTCATGTGCAGATTACTGGTTATATAGTTGGAAGTTGGATCTAGTGAAAGTGGGAGTCTAATGTAGTTGGTTCCCTAAAACAAACAACATTCTACTTTAAATTACTAGTATATTCAACATGTTGAATATTAATAAATATCAAATAAAATGATGATTATTCTTTTTTTAAAAAAATTAATATGATAATTTCCTTCGATTATCGTCTTTATTTAAAAGTCATAATAGTTCCCAACCTGATGAGAACCATGTGAAGCTATGATGATATTCATAAATATATGTTCTATGTTCGGATGACATCATCTAACTGGATATAGATTATGTATATTATCTTTGTAAGGGGGTTCATTAGACATTGAGAATTCTTATCATGAATTTTTCTAATGGTAATATACAAATGATGAAGTTATGAGAAATAAATCACATATAGTACTTCCATGTGTTTGATTTGTCATCATATATTCTTGTCTATGAACATGTGTACTTGTCCTTATAATTCAAATTATTATTAATGAATATCATGAGTCGCATACATTAATGTGTTAAAAAACTATTAAGGAATATTCTCATGGTGAGGTAGGATACATTGGGTGCATCACGAGTGATATGACATTGATGAATAGGTTAGTAATGGATTTGTGTAATATCCTAGTACCAACCAACTTGATTGGGTGGTATCGAGCTTCCCCTGAACATATGTGTATCCCATAGAAACCAAAGTATGGAAATAAATGATAAAGGTATAAAACAACATTATGGGATGTTTTAGCCTTATTAAAAACTATTATTGTTACAATCACAGATCAATAAATATCAAAAACATGATTCATGAATAAAATAAGCTAACCGATATAGACATGAAAAGAACTAATTTGTGTTACAGTGGATAGAAAGTAAATAAAATACATAATATAACAACATATAAAACTCCTAAAATAGTCCAAATATCCATGAGAAACACCACTCTAGACTTTATCCAACAATTAAATCCATGCTTCATTCACCATATACCACGACCACAGCCACAATGTGATCCACTAGTGAATTAATAAATCGTTCATTTACCTATTTCATGATAAATAGTGTTCTCATAGTTTAAAGGGTGTATATGGAAGGGGTGATTGTAAAACCCATTAGATAATCACTATAGACTTCAGACACACACCACTAGGAAAAGAATAATTTATCTTGAAATAATATACATAACTCTAAGATATAAAAATATCCAAAACATGTGATATTAATAAAGGAACAAGGTAGTTAAATCACCCGTGTAATATACCAAAACATTTCTAATAAAATCCCATATATGAACCCAATATATCCTATCAAACATGATCTCCCTAAATAGAAGAAAGTCATAAGTAAAGCATCATTCTATCCTAATCCAAGTCATAAATTTTAAATTCCTATCCATAAACCCCAAAAAATTTCAATGACACCCAAGTCTAAATCAACAAGGCCCCACACATGAAAGATATGAGTTCCCACCAACCCTTGAAGTCTTGTTTGTTTTCACACAAAAAACATTAATTTTCATATTATTTAACTAGATATGTACTTTTAAAATAATTCATTTTTTAGTTTCATCAAACAAAAGAAACAAGTTTTAGACACATAAGCCCTAAATTTATAGATAGGATAGGAGTGGAATATAATTCACCTAAATCCAATACACTAATACTATAGAGCCCATGAAAAACCATATCATATAGAGAACACTAGTCTAAAACTGCATCTGGAATTATATGGTTTGACTGAACTAGAGAGGAGTGGAGAATGATAGACATTATAGGGAGTAATTGAGGAAAAATTGAGTTATGATACCTCCCGAAATTTTGTATGTAGTTTCTATAATAGGGAATACCCCTAAAATCATCAACAATGATAGTCATTTTTAAAATTCCAAGTTATTAGAACCTACATTTATGGTTCCTTTTGCTACACCTTTCCCTATGAGGTCTCACCAAAATGAGGGCCACAACGTGTTGGATCATTATTCTCTTCTAATGAAGGAAATGGATTCCAACATTACCTAGAGGATTCATATAGGTCATGTTACACCACACCTAAAAACATTTACTACACCATTCCAAAAACACCCCCATGGTTATCACCATGCTCATGGTAATCTCCTCATTTCCCAAAGGAAAATTCGAAACACACCACTCTCACCAAAATTGTGTCCTCTGTGACAGGGTGATTTTTTTTCACCAAGAAAAATCAGCACAATCAAAACCTATAATGGTTGACTCCATTTAGAGTTTTGTAACCCTCACCACAAATACCCTGATGACGTAGTGTATCCTAGTGAACTAACGTCCCATTTTCCATCATGCACCCCTCCAAAACATCCCAAAACCAATCTGTAACACCTAAAACATAAAAAATTCAAATTAAATTATAAAATATAATATTAATTGGGGGATTTCACATTCTCCCTGCAATTTTTAATTTCATACTTATAAATCATGAGGATATTAGTTTGATGGAAAATCTCTAAAAAATTTATCACATGAATTTCTTGTGTTTCCATGTTTCCTCTTGTGCTTGGCCATGCTACCATAATACCCATACCAATGGAATACATCTACCACATAAGATCGTATCTTACATTTATATAATGTAGACCATTAAATGAACAAAATGTGAACTTGGTTCAAGTGTATCATGATCTAAATAATTACATGTATTCGATCAAGTTTATACTTCCTCAATTAAGATATGTGGAAGACATTATGAGTTTTACCAAAAAACTAGTTATGAATCAAGCTGATAAGAAACTTTACTAATGGATTCTAGAATTTAATGTGGTCACACATATCAAAGATATATCTTTCCTTGCATACCAAAATGATGAATCCCCAAACATGGAGATAATAAAAGTAAAACATGGCCACAAAACAGAAAATGTAAAGGGAAATTATTATGATCTTCATATGACTTCTAATATAATTAGGTCATTTCCATTCATTTTTACACAATCTGGATTTCTTTAATTGTCTCATGGTGAAGACTAGGTCTAATTAGTTAATTTTCCCTAATTTCTAACCAAAAAGTGTGGATTTTAATTTACATCCATATATTGCCTCAAATAGGTCCATATACATCAATCCTTGATAATTGATGTTATATGAAACATCGCCAAATAATCTTCCCATGAACCATTAAATTCCATTCGATGAGAACTTAGCATGTCTTCTGGAATCTGAATTATTCATTCAGAATTTATATCTATTTGAGGGTGGTATGTTTCACTCATGATCAACTAGATTCCAATGATTTGTTGAAAAAATCACAAAAATCATAAGGTGAATCTATGATCTCATCTATAGATAATTAAAACTAGTTCCCCATGACATTTGAACTCTTCCCAATGATACATATTTGTAAACTTCTCTCTTAAATTTGTTTCCCGGATTGGAATGAAGTATGATAACTTGGTATGAACATCATTAATCACCCAAATAGAACAAAAAATTTTGAATTTTATAGCTAACCTAGGGGAAAAGTATATTAAAATTTTACCCATTTACATACAATAATGGTATTGATTGTAACATTCTAGCTGGTTGTTGATTCTCATTCTTAAAATATTTATAGGTGAGGGATTTTTTAATGTACTTATCTTCCTTCCATTTAATTCTCTTCTAATAAAAATTACATTTCATCATGTTATATATTTTATGTATGCTGAAGTGGGTAACCCACATAAAAAAATCGTAATCCCAAAGGACTTATTGATGGAAAAAATGTGTGTCTAAAATTATTTCCTAGAAGAATAAAATGATATTACCATCCTCTGTCCATCCATTAGCATCCTCCCCACCATTTAGGATTGACTTAATGGTAATCAGGTTTGGATAAAACCTTTTATATTTCAAAATAAGTTATATCAAATAAGGGAAAGGGGTGGATAGAAAGAAAGAGATGGTACTATTCTATTCTGTACAATCCAAATGAATATGAGTGATCACCACTATCAATTTCAATTAGTCTCAAGATTGTTTGACCACTAGGTTATACATACTCATACTTAATTAATTATCTTGATAATTCCCTTTCTCAGGTAAATTAACCAAGTCAAATTCAAACATCTAAAGGTAATCCATCAAATGTTGTTCCTAAGGTTTAAATTCCATTTTTGATAGTATTTTACTTATTATTTTATAATAAGTGAACATAATGAACTTATCACCAAATAACTAAAAGAAATGATTTTTTAATGCATAGAACACTAAAAAATTCAATGTATTACCTTGGAAAGTTATATTCCGATTCACATAGTAATCGTAAGACATATGCAACGACATGGTATATTTGAATAAGGAAACAACCCAATCCCATTATAGATTCATCAAAATAGACAAAATATCCCATACACATTTCTTGAAGGATGAGAATATATGTCAAAGTAAGATGATCCTTAGATCCTTAAAAAATTCATGACATTCCTTGCACCACTTGAATGGAATACCCTTTCTGGTTATGCATTCATAGGTGAAGCTAAACAAGAGAAATCAGGCACAAATGGAAGATACTAAACTACCAACACAATGAATCTCTGTATCTCAAAAATATTCTCATCATATATCAAGAGATAACAACTTATATCAATTTAGGGTATACTACTATGCCTTTCTCAAAAATGACAAGACTAATGAAGTGAAATTTTTATATCCAAAATTAATGGTTATAGAATTTTTTTATAGTGAATATGGTCTCATAATATTCATGGTATGATCTATGAGTACCTTATATGGCCATCACTAGTTTGATAATATACATGTATTTCATCCATAAAGACCACAATAAATGATTTTAATTATCTTTAGAAGATGTGTTTCATCAAAGCAATGAAAATTGATTGTGAAACAGTAAGAATAAATGGTATTATTGTGTACTAGTAGTCATTATAATGGCTTCTGAAAGCAATTTTTGGAATATCCTCATTCCTAACTTAATGTTGGTGATACTCAAATTGTAGTTCTAATCATATATAACCAATTGACTACCTTTAATTGATAAATTATATAATCAATTCTAGTAATAAGATTTTTTATTATTATTACTTGACTTATTTTACGATAATCGATATAGTGTCAAATAGTACAATCCAATATCTTTATAAACTGAACTAGATTATCCCAATTCATTATACATTGTCTTATAAATCCGTTTATTTCATATTCCTCCAACTAAACCTTTATCTCCCATAATTCAATTGGTGTTATATTATATAAAGGATTAAAAATAATATTCTTTCCTTGTAGTAGATCAATGCAAAATTACATTTTTTGTGGAATCCTTGAAAATAATCTAAAAAGAAATCAAGGTAATGATCTACTATATAAAGTATATTATTACTTTCCATTGAATCCATATCCCCCAAAGTCATTATTTTTAGGAGATAAATTTTTTTTCTTCTAGTTTCACTAAATCCCCATCTCTTGCAGCATTCACATCCTAGTCACCTTAAAATAGTGGAAAAACTCCATCCATAGATGAAAAAGTTACAGGATGAGAATATTTTCCAAAATGATATTTGAATTATACCATCCAATCTAGCCCCATGATAAGGTAAATTTTTTCAATTTTTGGATGGTCACCTCCTGTTTTAACTATATTCTCTCTATGGTGATATTACATGTTCAACATTTAAATCCTTTTCACTCTCATTTTCATATAGGTGACATGATGATCATGATATAAGGAATCATCTCCAGATAAAATATCATTTGAGTCACAAAAATAGAATCAATAAAATAATTTGATTCATTAATGTAAAAAAAAGAATGTGTTAAAGTATAATTAAAAATAATCTCCCCTCACATCCTTGAAGGACCTGGTTTTTTATTAACTGATTCTTTTTTAACTCCATAATGTTTTTAATAAATCCTTCCTAAATTATGCCTACCCAATGATAAGAATGAGCTTATTGATATATTGGGGTTTTCTTAGAATCACTCTGACTATGTATATGTTTTGAATATGATCCACTCTTACATGATCATCTAGTTGGATCATTTGAGGCCTGAGTAAAATTGGAACTATCTCCAATATTCATATTTGGAGGATTATTGTAAAAATATTTTATATCCCCCATAAAAAAATAATTATAACACTCCCTAGGTTTATTTATATATTCCCTTTTTAAGTGGCCTAAATAGAAACATCATAAACAACTTTCTAGTTCATACTATATATATAAGTAAATGATGACCATGTAACACCCCAAGATTTTTCAAAAAATATTCTTTTTAATGATTTGTGTTGTACACTACACCAAAAGGATCTTGCACAACACACATCCCTGACTTGGCTTGCATTACACGCAAGCGCAACCTTCCATGATAGCATGTGTTGTACGCAATACTGAGTTTCGCTAAACAACGATATGCTATTAAATTATTATTAAAACTAGCCATTATGAATAGTAATACCCACTTTTTAAATTTTATAAATTTTATTTTTGAAAATGGACTTTATTTTTGGATTCAAAATATCGAAATTAGCCTAGGGTGAAATTTTGTTATTTTTTTGAAAACTTTCATTTTTTGATGAATAGTGAAAACACTAGGTTACTATTTAAAAACCAACATTTTATTTAAATAATTATTTATTTTATTTAAATTTATTTTTGATCAAAATTGATACATAATACCTATATAAGTTCAATGTAATTCATTGGAGTAATTTTATAATAATTTTATATATAAAAAAATTTCATTAAACTTTTCACCGTCTTTTACCCACCTCCTAGGAAAATTTGCAAATTTACATAAAACTTAATTTTACCACTTCTGTGAGTGGAATTTCAAAAATCCGAGAGACACAGTTGATGTCATTAAGTAAAATGTGGTTCAATGAGATGAAATTAAATTTTCTTGAATAGTAACTTTTTTCTTTTTTTACCACAGTTAAAAGTAAATCGGGTAATTATGGGTAAAAATGATATTATTATTACCCTAACACATGTCCTAATTCTATTGGATAAGTTTAATTCGACCAAAAACAACCTTAGGAATAAAATATGACCATTTAGGCCCACTTGGATTAGATTATGACATTTATTATTAATTTATTTAAAGAAGGGTTAGAATAGTTAAAATCAAAGTTTAATAAGTAAATCATTTTAATATAAGGTTATAAATAAGATACATTCTACTATAAATATTAATTAGAAAGATAAATAGATTTCCTACATAATGGTATTTTATTTGTAATTTTTCGACATTAAATAATTTAATTTATTTATGACACAAAGATGATGCAGTAATTATCTTATTAATGAAATATTGACATAATTGATGTTATAAATACCCAAATAAATGTAATTTGAGACTTTTTATGAATTCCAGTAATTTTATTGGTTAATATGACATGTTAGTATTGATTTTATTAACCTTTTTAGAACTAATCATTCTGTTATGATTTTCAGAAAAATCAATTACTAAATAGTGTCAAAATTGACATAAAATAGTTTTTAAAACAAATATTATATTATTAATTGATATTTTATTTCTAAAAATATAAAGTTCGGCCAAATGACTTAGATAATTTTATATATATTAATAATAAATAACTTTGGGGTTCGTTTGGCTTGTTATAGTTTGTTTATTAACCTTATAGTGTAAGAACACAAAAAGACACAGTAAAAGTAAAATTATCTAACTTAAAGTTAAATATAACTGATAAGGTTAAAATTGGAACCCAAACTTGTCTAACTTCTATTGGATGAGAGGATTTAGACCCATCCCTTACTTAGCTTCGAAATAAATCAATTTGGAGCTACTTAAAACCGAATTTGGCTTTATAATAAAATAATATTTTTAGTTTTTCCAAAGGAGCCCCTCTCCTCCCCTATAAAAGGGGTCCTCCTCCCTCTCCTCCTCACACCAATTAGAGCCTTCAAGATCGGCCAAACCCTGCCAATTTCTCCTCTCCACTTCCATATAGACATCCTAGAGGTCTTGGTCTTTTTCAAAGACCAATTTTAGTGCCCTAAAAGGAGGTCTCAAAGAAGCGCTTCAAAGAAGAGGTAATGTCTGTTACCGATTCTTTCATCTTTATTTCTTCTTCCACTTCTTCTTATTTAGTTGTTTAATTATGAAGTAATAACATCAGTATAAATAATATAATTAAATTTTGTTATATGTATGAAACAACCCTATTTCACCATCTATCCATCCTACGGAAAACGAAATCATCCCACGTGCGTACGTACAGAATACCGTCTCCACGTCGTGGTGTAATCTGTTTTTCCACAACCACAATACATCTATGGGTATAATGGTGTAACTAAATTACTATATATGATCATTGTAAAGTGATATTTATTATGAAATAGTATACATACACTCTAATACAATTCCATGATCATGGGAATGATATCATCGCTCGTGCGTACGTACGGACTACCATCTCCATGAACGCGATGAGATTCATTTTCCATGATTAACCATTGAAGAATGATTATAAAGTATATATAATGAATAATAATGAAATATATGACATAATAATGCTACTGGATTTATTTATATATATGTATGTATGTCATATACTCAATTCCATTCAATTCAATAAGGAAATGAAAACAGTGTTCATGCGTACGTACGGCCTACCGTCTCTATGAACGGTGTATTTCATTCCTTTTATAGATCTATAATATATATGTATATAATTAATATATATTATATATAAATCATGTTTTAAATTATGTAATTATGTAAATCAAGATATAAGTAATAATATCAAGAACGACGAGTCGAAACACATACGATAAATGAAACGATTCTACCCAAAACGATCTTTAACATGGAATTTACAATGGAACGGGTAATATAAAGTCATAAGTGAACCATAAATTATATCATAACAATGAATATGATTCTGTAATAAGTATATGATATTATTAAAATCATTATACAGGAGGTTCAGATACATACGAAGAACATCGGACATAAGGTAAGGGATAATTATTCCAATCTCATTCTTATCCGAGATTGTTTACTCGTAAGTATTTACTGGGGGTTATGTTTATTATCAATGTCCATATGCTCTCAAAATGTTTTCATAAAATTTTTACATTACTTCCATGTATATTTAAGACATTTTTACCCTTTTCTTACTTTTACCACATCGTATTGAAGGAATCTTTCTTTTGTTTACTTTACGAGGTACTTTTTGACTTTTTCGGCAAACGTACGAGAAGAATGTTTTTTTAAATTATACGGCACGAACATATTTTTACGGTTTTATAAAGCCTTGTTTTCATGAAGCTTTATCCAAAATATTTCATTACTATTTCTAACAACATCCTTTTCTTTTAAAATTTCATGACATTTGGTGAAAAGAAAATGATTTTAAATAAGAAAGGATATTTTCCTCAAGAATTCATTTCAAGTGTTTTATCAAAACCATTTTCCATCTAAGATGACATTATTTCATATGTGTATGTTTCAAGTTTAATGTCTCTATGATTTACATGGTTTCACTTTTCTTATGATGAAATATCCATTTGTTTTATATGGAATGTGTGATGATGGGATGATGTTTATGAAACCCATTTTATTCTTTGGGTTATGATGAATGTTTTAAGTTTATTTTGTAGCACATGTAAGAATGATTTCATTATGAGATGGGTGGGACCTATATCTCCCTCCAATGAATTGGGTAAAGATTTATATCTCATGATATAGACATGGATGGAACGACAAGTTAAACCAGTTCATTAATACAGGACTGGAACGAGGAGTGAACTCGATTCAGAAAGGGACTTTGTCCACTAAGATGGTATTGGCAGCAATGCCTTGGCTACTTGGAAATCATATCATGTGCTTAATGGTATCCAAAATTAAATGTTTTATTCCCACGTTATTTTATCATTATTGATGTTCCCTTATGATATATGCCTTACGTACTTCCAAGATTCATGTCTTTTCTCAAGATTTTGATGTTTAGATTTTATGTTCAAATTTTTGCATTCAAATGTTTATGGATTGTTTTATGTTCTCTATGTTTACCCTTACTGGGCATTTGAGCTCACCCCTTTTATGTTTTCTTTTCCCCAGGATATAAATAAAGGTTTTAGGTAAGAAAAAAAGGGGATGATCTTTATTGGGAGATGTTGAAAATCTTTCACCACGATTAGAATATTTTATTCCGTGTTTCCAAAGACACTAAAATATTACGGTCCTTGTGTGTCTATTTTTTATGTATTAAGTATTCCAAAAAAGTAATGTATTGTCCATGTATGTCAAGCTTTGGGTCTCTACAGTTGGTATCAGAGTAAAGGTTTAGTCAACATTTGGAAACATGGATGCGATAATGTTAGTGAGATCCCTAGAAATATTTCTAAGGTATGTCTAGGGATGTCCATAAGGATAAGTATACATATAGGATATAGTCCTAGAACTACGGTAACGATCTTAGAATTTAACCAAATATGTTAGATATTGAGGGTACTCCCCCTTTACTATGTTGTTTTCCCTAGAATGATTTTTTCCTCTCACGCTATTCTTTTTGGGTTTTAGAAAATGGCTGGAAACAAGAAGATTCACGATAATAGAGGATATGATGGACAATGGAATGATATTCTTCATGAGAAACCAAATGAAATGGGATTTGGAAGTCCAAACATAATTATTATGACAAATCATAAATCTCATAATATGATCAATAAACTCAAATTTGGTAAGTTTCCTTACTCGACTAATAAGATAAAGAGTGAGTTTCATGATGATCATAGAGGAAAGAAAGTTCAATTTCCCCTATGTAAATCATGTGGGAAGAGGCATCAAGGAAAATGTTTCAATGGAACTGGAAGATGCTTTGGGTGTGGAAAAGAAGGACATAAAGCCAGTAAGTGCAAAGGAAAAGGTTCAGTTAACACCATGGATGAGGATAATGGTATTTCTACGACATCAACAATGGATAAATGTTTTAAATGTGGAATGTACGGGCATTATACAAACCAATTCCCTAAGGGAAAGTCTCATGAATAGAATTAGTATGGTCGTATGGGTAATATTTATGTTGATTATGATGAAGAGACTACAAATGATATGTGAGATGAAAGAATTGTTTAAGTTCGGTCAATGGTTTAAGAAGGTCGTGGAATGATTACATGTTTATCAAGTGTAATGTTGTATAAGTAATCTCATGGTACTATGGAATATGGAGACATCTAAGGATCGTTACACTGTTGTATTTCCTTAAGTTTTGAAAGTGTGTGATGAATGGTACCAGTATTTCTGAAAAGTAGATGATATGCGCATAATGAAGGGATGAGGAGAAAATTAAATGTTTCATAGTATTCGTGAGCTCATGATTGATATGAGGATAAGGTTATATAATGGTTTGAGTATATAGAATTTTTGGATTTTGGTATGTGGAAAGAGTTAACTTTTAACTGCATTCAAGTTTTCACTAAGGTTCAATGGGTATTCATTCTTCAAGAGAATACATGATTAAGGTATTCACATGTTTGTAATTTGACCAACAAGATATATCTTATGATATATGGGGGATAAATTATGTCCTTCACGTGATTGTAATGTGACATTTCAAGTAATCATTTTCTTTATACTATGAGATTGGAACGAAGTATTTTAGATAAGCCTAAAGATTGGAATGGATTATATTGGACATAAGTTATTATTTTTTAAGGATAGAACTTTTTTTGATATTATTGATGGGATATTATAGTAATATAACTTTAGAAAAAGGACAACCTGCAGGACGGGCGACAACCCATCGCGTTGGACAAGGCTGTGGGAATCGAACCCACAACTGAAGTACGACTGGCCTTTATCGCCTACCACTGGCCTACAGAAATTCCCTGGTTAGTAGAAACTAGTTTTATTTTATTACACGGTAAGATATATGAAGTATAAGTTCATTCATGGAATTGTATACCATTAACCTCACTATAGATGGAGTTATGTATATTTGATAACTTTTTATAACCTTATGTTTGAAACAGATGGAATGACCCATCATTCTATCACATGATCTATTAACACTTCATGAATAACAAATTCAACTTCATTTCTTTAAGAGACGATGTGGATATTTTCTCAAAGCATGAACAACATTGAGATTATACCAAAATAATGTAAGTATTTACTCTAATTCAAATTCGTCAACATTAGGGAAATGATCTTGAAAACCAAAAATGTTGTCCCAGTGCCCTTATATCCGATGAATCATATGGTACCATAGATCATCACAAATTTATGGCTTTGTGATTGTTGGATTTTTCATAGCCATGTTCTCTACCACTCTCCATCAGAACATGACGTTTAAGTTTCTCTTCCATATCCATATTTTCACCTATGTTCTCCTATGTGGAAACCCAGTGATTAGTTAATTTGGGTAACCGTTATGTGTCATAATTTAGTTTTTAAAGCCAAGTTTTGGTATTCTGTTTTACGATGTGGTTTTCCATTAAAGAAACTTTTGATTAGTAAACCATTTATAACCCCGAAGAATTTCGAGGGCGAAATTCATTTTAAGGGGGGTAGAATGTAACACCAAAAGATTTTACGAAAAATATTCTTTTTAATGTTTTTTGTTGTATGCTACACCAAAAGGATCTTTCACAACACGCATCCCTGACTTGTCTTGCATTACACGCAAGCGCGATCTTCCACGATAGCATGTGTTGTACGCAATACCGAGTTTCGCTAAACAACGATATGCTATTAAAATATTATTAAAACTAGCCGGTATGAATAGTAAAACCCACTTTTTGAAATTATAAATATTTTATTATTGGAAATGAACTTCATTTTTGGATTCGGAATATCAAAATTAGCCTAGGGTGAAATTTTTGTATTTTTCTGAAAACTTTCAATTTTTGATGAATAGTGAAAACATTGGGTTACTATTTAAAAACTGACATTTTATTTAAATAATTATTTATTTTATTTAAATTTATTTTAGGTCAAAATTGATACATAATTCCTATATAAGTTCAATGTAATTCATTTGAGTAATTTTATAATAATTTTAGATATATAAAAATTTCATTGAACTTTTCACCGTCTTTCACCCACCTCCTAGGAGAATTTGCAAATTTACATAGAACATAATTTTACCACTTCTGTGAGTGGAATTTCAAAAATCCGAGTGGCACGGTTGATGTCATTAAGTAAAATGTGGTTCAATGAGATGAAAATAATTTTTGGTGAATAGTAACTTTTTACTTTTTTTACCACAGTTAAAAGTAAATAGAGTAATTAAGGGTAAAAATGATATTATTATTACCCTAACACATGTCCTAATTCTATTGGATAAGTTTAATTCGACCGAAAACAACCTTAGGAATAAAATATGATCATTTAGGCCCACTTGGATTAGATTAGGACATTTATTATTAATTTATTTAAAGAAGGGTTAAAATAGTTAAAATCAAAGATTAATAAGTAAATCATTTTTAATATAGGGTTATACATAAGATAAATTAGACTATAAAAATTAATTAGAAAGATAAAAATATTTCCTACATAATGGTATTTTATTTTTATTTTTTAGACATTATATAAATTAATTTATTTATGACACAAAGATGATGCAGTAATTATCTTATTAATGAAATATTGACATAACTGATGTTATAAATACCCAAATAAATGTAATTTCAGACTTTTTATGCATTACACTAATTTTATAGGTTACTATGACATGTTAGGATTTAGTTAATTACCTATTTTTGAACTAATCATTCTGTTATGATTTTCACAAAAATCAACTACTAAATAGTGTCAAAATTGACATAAAATAGTTTTAAAACAAATATTATATTATTAATTGTAATATTATTCCTAAAAATCTAAGGTTCGGAAAAATGACTTAGATAAGGTTATATATATTAATAATAAATAACTTGGTGTTCTTTTATCTTGTTATAGTAAGTTTATTAACCTTATAGTGTAAGAACACAAAAAGACACGGTAAAAGTAAAATTATCTAACTTAAAGTTAAATATAAATGATAAGGTTAAAATAGGAACCTAAACTTGTATAAATTCTATTTTATGAGAGTATTTAGACCCATCCACACCTTATCTTTGAAATAAATCAATTGGTAGCTACTTAAAACCGAATTTGGCTTTATAATAAAATAATATTTTTAGTTTTTCCAAAGGAGCCCCTCTCCTCCCTTATAAAAGGGTACCTCCTCTCTCTACTCCTCACACCAATTTGAGCCTTCAATATCGGCCAAAACCTTCCAATTTCTCCTATACACTTTCCTAGAGACATAATAGAGGTCCTGGTATTCTTAAAAGACCAATTTTAGTGCCCTAAAAGGATGTCTCAAAGAAGCGCTTCAAAGAAGAGGTAATGTCCGTTACCGATTCTTTCATCTTTATTTCTTCTTCCACTTCTTCTTCTTTAGTTGTTTCATTATGAAGTAATAACATCAGTATCACTCATATACTTAAATCTTATTCTATGTATGAAACAACCCTATTTCACCATCTATCCATCCTACGGAAAACGAAATCACCACGCGTGCGTACGTACGGAATACCATCTCCACGTCGTGGTGTAATCTATTTTTCCACCACCACCTTACATGGATGGGTATAATGGTGTAAATAAACAACTATATATGATAATTTTAAAGTTATATTTATTCTGAAATAGTATACATATACTCCAATACAATCCCATGACCATGGGAATGATATCATCGCCCGTGCGTACGTACGGACTACCGTCTCCACGAACGCGATGAGATTCATTTTCCATGATTAACCATTCAGGAATGATTATAAAGTATATATAATGAATAATAATTAAATATATGACATAATAATTCAAATTTATTTGTTTATATATATTTATGTATGTCATATACGCAATTCCATTCAATTCAACAAGGAAACGAAAACAGTGTTCATGCGTACGTACGACCTACCATCTCCATGAATGGTGTAATTCATTCCTTTTATCGATCTATAATATATATGTATATAATGAATATATATTATATATAAATCATGTTTTACATTTTAGAATTATGTAAATCAAGATATATGTAATAATATCAAGAACGACGAGTCGAAACACATAAGATAAGTGAAACGATTTTACCCAAAACACTGTTTAACATGGAATTTACAAAAGAACGGGTAATATAAATTCATAAGTAAACCATATATGATATCATAACAATGAATATGATTTTTTTAAAAGTAAATGACATTATTTAAATCATTATATAGGAGGTTCGGATATATACGAAGCATATCAAACATAAGGTAAGGGATAATTATTCCAATCTCATTCTTATCCGAGAATGTTTACTCGTAAGTATTTACTGGGGGTTATGTTTATTATCCATGTTCATATGCTCTCAAAATGTTTTCATAAAATTTTTACTTTCCTTCCATGTATGTTTAAGACCTTTTTACCATTTTATTACTTTTACCACATCGTATGGAAGGAATCTTTCTTTTGTTTACCATATGAGGTACTTTTTGACTTTTCCGGCAAAAGTACGAGAAGAATGTTTTTTTTAACTTATACGGCACGAACATATTTTTATGGTTTTATAAATCCTTGTTTTCATGAAGCTTCCTCCAAAATATTTCATGACTATTTTCAGAAAAATCCTTTTCTTTTAAAATTTCATGACATTTTTTGAAAGGAAAATGATTTTAAAGAAGAAAGGATATTTTCCTCAAGAATTCATTTCAAGTGTTTTTTCAAAACCATTTTCCATATAAGATGACATTATTTCATATGTGTATGTTTCAAGTTTAATGTCTCTATGATTTAAATGGTTTCACTTTTCTTATGAATAAATATCCATTTGTTTTATATGGAATGTGCGATGATGGGATGATGTTTATGAAACCCATTTTATTCTTTTGGTTATGATGAATGTTTTATGTTTATTTTATGCCACAAGTAAGAATGATTTCATTATGAGATGGGTGGGACCTATATCTCCCTCCAATTCATTGGGTAAAGATTTATATCTCATGAGATAGACATGGCTGGAACGACAAGTTAAACTGGTTCATTAATACAGGACCGGAACGAGGAGTGAACTTGATTCAGAAAGGGACTTTGTCTACTAAGATGGTCTTAGCAGCAATGCCTTGGCTACTATGGAAATCATATCATCTGCTTAATTGTTTCCACAATTACATGTTTTATTCCCATGCTATTTTATTATTATTGATGTTCCCTTATGATATATGCCTTACATACTTCCAAGATTCATGACTTTGCTCAAGATTTTGATGTTTAGATTTTATGTTCAAATTTTTGAATTCAAATGTTTATGGATTGTTTTATGTTCTCTATGTTTACCATTACTGTTCATTTGAGCTCACCCCTTTTATGTTTTCTTTTCCCCAGGATATAAAGAAAGGTTTTAGGTAAGAAAAAAAGGAGAAGATCTTTATTAGGAGATGTTGAAGATCTTTCACCACGATTAGAAGATTTTATTCCGAGTTTCCAAAGACACTAAGCTATTATGGTCCTTGTCTGTCTGTTTTTTTAATGTATTAAGTATTCCAGAAAATTAATGTATTTTCCATGTACGTCAAGCTTCAGGTCTCTACAAACCATGTATATTTATTGTACATTGTTTTGCTACCCTAAAAATAACTCTATCTCATATTCCTTTTTCAGCTATTGTTATTTACACATTTTCATGGATATAAAAATTCATTTCCCCTACTTATATTTCATATAATCTCTTTTTTTGACACCATATATTTATTCACCATGTATATATAATTTTTAGTACAAGAAAAGACTACTTTAAAGTGAATATCTGGTTACAACACTAGCAAGAATATACATTCCTTGAGATATTCAATCACTACCAAATCTTCTAAAAAGAAGGATAAATATGTAAAATAAAATTTTAACCCATAATTTAGAGGTATATTTTCCTTTTATCAAACAAATATATCATATTTGATACATGGAAATTATTTTCGTAGAATGTTTTATAAAAAAATTCCATAAATACCTCTTAGGCAAGGGCTTGATCAGGATTTTAAAGGATATTAAAGTCCCACAAATATCATTTCAAATACATAAGCATGTATAATAATAGATTTACATTAATATCAGTATGAGTACCCAAGAAATTGAAGATCTGATTCATCCTTCCATACCATGCCTTAACTTATTCAGGTCTTGATTCACATCATAAGACTAGTTTGTTTTCCCTTTCAAATTATAGTGAGAAATCCACATAAAATATATCCACTTCTTGAGTTCCTTTTCCAACCAATTGAAAATATTCAATAATATTTCTCATGATATTTTGATTGATGTGTGTTTTTATAAGAACTACATTATTATCTTCTCTATTCCACTAATTTCTAAGTCTCATGCCTATTGACATTCTCCTATTGTGAGAAGAAAATGTCTATTAAATCACTACATAGATATTCTGTCTGGAGATTCATAATGTATTGTATAAAAAAAGTAATTAATAAAACTTAAATATAAGTCACGAATAAATAAAATTATGAGCAATAAAATCCCCGTATGAATTATGTTTTCTAATTCATGATATATGACTCTCATTTTATAAACCAATGATCATGAGGTGAAAATAATACTATAAGTGTATGAAAAACTTTTCATACCCAAACAACCCTGGTAAATCTAATTTTGGTATAAATAGGTTAAGTGCTCATTTTTATACTCTAAATTTAATGTTGTGAGACATCTTTATTCTATGATTACCATCCCAACTGATAGGATCTACCAAACTGATACCATTTAAAACATCCTTGTCCTCACCCATTGGCTTTAGTGGGACTGAGGTACCACTACCCTCAGGTGCATCCCCTAGACACCAAAGGCTATAAATAAATTCAAAGTGTAAAAAACATTGAGGGATAGTTTATAATGTGAACCACACTAAACATTTTTTTATTTAACATTATTTACATATATTAAACATTAAATCCCACAAAATAATCTCACAATCAAAGGAATTTAAGGTTTGGTGTCTTTCAAGACAAGGTATAGAATTAATTTATTTTACAATACTTATGAACATTTCTCCATAATTAATAAAAACAACAATACTTTAAGACCATTTATAAGTTATTCACATCTTCATAACCCAAGTAAATAGAAACATAGGAAAAGTGTTATCTTATATGCTTTATAAGGGTGAACATAAGTGATGATAATAGAATATAATTAGTGATAATAAGATGAAAATATGGTAATAAATGATATAAATAACAAATGTATACCTAATAAACAGTAGAACATAAATATAACATAAGGCTTGGAAGAACATAACACATGAATTGAAAGAGTGTGGAAACATGAGTCAAAAAACATGATCCATGATATCATATCATAATAATGATAATAAAAATAAAAATATTATATCTTTCTAATATGGAAAAAATATTGGTTTATGGAAATATTACTTTCATGAACCACACCATAAATTCCCACACATATGAGCAACTAAAATTTACTCATGAACAGTTATCTCATGAGACATAAAATTTAAACCAATGTATTAGAGGTTGATATAATACCCCACCCACAATTCATAAATACATATTCGCTATATATGAAAAACCATTCATTTTTCACATCATAAAGAAACCGTGGGAAATTGTGAGTTTCATAAAACTTTGAAATGAAAATAAATAAATTTTTATTGCATAAAGAACCCATGGAAAGAAAAATAGGAATCATATCATTTTTAAATGGAAACATATAATTAAATAATTTTTAATCATAATAATATTAACCTATGTAAATAATGGATATCAAAAGTCTTTAGTAACTTTCTAGGTAAATATTGTTAATTCAAGAAAATAAATAATATAGCATTTACAATATATAAAAATGGTAATAAGATTATGTAAATAATTTTCCAAATAAATCAATATATGGAATCTAGGTAAACACCCTTCAATTAGAGAAGGTAATGTAATTTGTTTTTAGTGGAAAAAAATTTGAAGATAGCTCATATTTATAAACAGTGTATGATCAACAATGATAAAGTAAATGATGGATCCTTCATCTAAAAGAGAAGGATATGAATTAATCTATATAGATAAATAATTTTGATGGTATTATTTAAAGAATTACCTTATTTAGATATAATATATGTTAAAAATGATGACATAGATAAAAAAACATTTTTTAGGTTTTTTTTTGAAATAGAAAGTATCCATTATTTTTAAAAGGATTTTTAAGGAAAGGATTTATAAAACCTAGAGAAAAATAATTTCTTTTAGAAACCATAAAACAAAGATATAAGGTTTCATAAAAAATAGAAAAAGGTGTTGGAAATATTTTTTCACATTAAAGACATTAATATATATTATTTTCACACTCTAATGAACGTGAACTATATTGAAAAAATTATAAATTTATATAAAAATATTTAATTAAAGTAAAATTAGTAAAAATGACCATAACTAGTTATTGAGGAAAAAATAAGGACATATAAAAACATTCCAATGAATATTTAAATGTAAAAAGGTAGTTTAATGACTCGAAAGAAGATACATGGCTAGTTCTTTTTACAAGAAACCCTTCACGTTAAGTACAAGTCAATGGGAAATAAAAATTTGAGGGGAATTGTAAAACCCCATGAATATCCAATGAAATTGATGATACATTTTAAAAAGATTTAAAATTCTAAATATGTATTCACTTTTAGAAATAATATTTATTTGAAAAGATATTTTTCAATAAACCCGAATGGTTTGAGTAATATTTTAATGAAAACCCCTTTCAACTTTGGTATCATTCAATCAAAACCCAATTAAATATAGGAAATGATATAGATATTAAAACCCCATAAATTAAATAAATATAGTAAAATAAATTCATTATTTATAAATAAACCATTCAAAATAAATCATGGTGTATAATAGAAAATATGTCTCAAGGTGTGAAAATTTTAGATAATAAACTACTATATTAAATCCTAAATTCCACTGAAGAACTTCAATATTTTGTATAAAATCAATAATTGTATTAATAATATATTTTAGAACTTTATTCATTTATATAAAATTTTATAGACATATTTGATAATTATTCACTACATTTATATTATTTAGTTATTATCAATTTTTAATATCATGTGTGAAATATCTTGACCATTTTGAACTAGTTTCATAATAGTGGTGTTATTATTTATTATTCTCCTAAAGTTAAACATTCCAAAATAATAAAAAATAATTGGATTGATTTTTTATCATTATTAATAATTTCATAATTTCATTATATGGTAATTTTTCTTATGGTTACATGAATTTTAACTCATCGAAAAGCATGTTTCAACAATTTTTAACCAAATGATGGTGTTATCATAGTGAATCAGTATAGTTTTAGTATTACTAATACAAACCCAAAATAAAAAAAATTATTATAATTTATATCATGTATTATTAGTTATTAAGTTCACATTGGAATCCATGATATTATTTTATAGCACTGCACATGTAGGTTGTTAGACATGTCTAAACATAAACATACCATAATTAATGAATTATTATGATTTTGAAAGATTCTAATTTTGTAGAATAATATCATTATTAAATAAGAATCATTGTATTATTTAGGTACTTTTATGGTTTTTAGTCAAATTTGAATAGGTTTTAATAAATAAAAATGGAACTAAAGGAAAAACAGAGAAATGTTACATTGTGGATGTGGTAGTCCGCACAACACATGGTTAATGTTTTTATTTCTCAAAGATGGAGAGTAAAAAAGGTGGATTAAATTTTTTATATTCATAATCATAATTATATTATATATTTCACATTAATTCGTTAATTTCACTCTTATAATTATAAAATAAGTTATTGGTGAAAAAATAGACGTTTTCACCTCTAGGAGGCGATCGTCCACACAACGCACGAATAACAGTATCATTTTTATTAACAAAGAAGGAAAATATTATTAATGGCTATTGTGTATGAATAATAAATTTATTTATAAAAAAAATATATTTTATTCATTATATAATGATGGTATAATTACATTTATATGGTTTTAATGAAAAGAAATGATGTTCAAGAAGAAAGTACTCTCATTTAGAATATAAGCTTTCCCTTGGATGACTCCTTCAAAATAGAGGTCTTAATAAAATATAATGTGACCAGAGTCTCATAGAAAATGTATAGGGTTATAAATTTATGATAATGGGTGGATTTTTCGGTGGAAACCAAACTTTGGGAGTGCTCATTAAAGAGTGGTGAGAGGGCCCTTTTAGAAGTGGATATAATGCCATTTTTAAATATTTTCACTTAACATTAATACAGAACATGTTTCACATATCAATAAGACTCAAAAGTGGATAATAATGGATTATGGGATGATATAAGGATGATATTAATTCAAAAATTCATTTTGAAAATTTATTTCAACATGTTTCTAAGATAATTTCACTTATAATTTTCACTTCAACCATTTTTGGTTTTGTCATGGTAACTAATTTTTAGGTAAGTAATTTACTCTGAATTCATAAAAATAAAATGGTTCTTATTAAATAATTTATATCTAATTTTCAAAAATATAAACTTTTGTTTATCCTAATGAATTAATATTTTTATGAAAACACAATTTTATTAATAGCGTTTGTAACATATAAAACCCTATTTATAGAAAAAAAATTGCATTCTTGAGATTAAAATTTAGGTGTACGAAAAAATTTCAATTTATTTTTAATTTATGAAATAAAATTTTTTATTATAAAATAAATAAATTTTATATGGCTTTAAAATAAATCCAAACCATATTTTTGCAAAATTATTTTTAATTAGAACAAAATACCAAAAATAGTTGTTATTGAAAAATATTACTTATGTTTTTTTTCAAAGGTTGGGGTCGACGCCTCATTTTGTATTATTAAATCAAAGAAAAGACGTCTTTTAACTGGGTAGAGGGAAACCCATTACATATCCCGAAGGCCCAGTGGGCTTCTAGTCCATTATATAGCATGTATGCCCAAATTTTTGGCACAATTCACATTCTGTGAATAGTAACCCACCTGCTACAGTACCCACACAGTACCATCGCCGCTATAGTGCCCTGTTGCCATTAAAGTACCCGCTAATGAACAATATCTACCGCTGCTACAGTACTGCTACAGTACTGCTACAGTAACCTACGCCCCCTGGGTTTTGAACCCCCATTTTTCATGTAGGATTACAGGGTGCTTACCATGAAGCCAAACCCCCAACTACACTTACTTTAGTCTTTAAAATGTTAATCATATATTTTCAAAATTGAACACAGTATTTTTAAAATTTATAGTTTTACTTATTAAACTCATATTTAATCAATTAAAAGTATTATAAACTTATAGTTATTTTCTTATATAATTATAAATTCAAAGTTTTTTTAAAAATGATACGTCCACTATTCATATAAAATCATTTATTTTAGAAAAATATCAAAAAAATAATATCAATAAAATATTTTCATTAAAAATCTAAAATTTATGTTCATTTCAAAAAAAAAATATAATTTTCTATAAAATCATACAATATAATGAGAAAAATTATAAGAAAATACCTTTACAATGTATTAACCATTATTATTATTATTAAATATTAATTAATAATCCAATTAATGTTTTTATATTATATATATTAATCATACCAATAATAGAAATTATATATATTATATTTAGTTTCTTAAAATAAAGAGCATAAAAACTATTTTTAGAAAAAATACATTTTTATGATTTAAATGATCTTGTAAATTTTATCAATGTAATAATAAATACATGTGATAAATAAAATACAACATTAATAGTTACATTATTATATCATCATAATTTATAGTTACATAACCCTTCATGATCTTCTTGTGAGATCTATGCATAAGGTAAGAATTTGTGGCAATCATGGGTGGTAATTTTTCTATCATGGATCTCATGGAAATTTCCATGAGTTTAAATTTCTCTCGCATGTTATTTTTCTCATAACATAATTTTCTGTTTTAGTATTTGGATTTATATAAGGAAAAACCCATTGTAGATAATTCCTTTCCAATCTGGTAAACATAATATTCATAAGGGTGACTACCACTACTCGATGTCATTCACAACATTTTTCATTATAGATTTGATAATATGATTACAACCTTTTATAAATACTAATTTAACGACTCTAATATAATGGTCAATTTTTATTTTAACAAATAATATTTTTTCATAGTTTAATATTTCCTTTATAATAATCTATAAATATAATATTTTCTTAAGGAAAATAAATTGTGAAATTTTAGGTCATTTTTTAATGTTGGGGTCAAAACCGCTTTTTATCATTATACAAATGAACCTTTTTATTTATTGGTTAGGAGGAACCCATATCATGGATCGTAAGACAATGACTAATAGAACCAATTTTGGTTCATTATATTCTCCACACATTAAAAAAAATTTATCCTCATAATTCTAATTATCACTTTTTGATAACAATATATAAGGGAATATAAAGATAATCATGATTCAAGATATGGATTCTATGAGATAAAAAGATTTCTATCTTATATAAAACTAGGTAGTTTATATTTCCCCTCAAAAAAGGAATATATTATACTTTTCAACCATTTATTCCAAATATGCCTCTATAGCTTAGTCTTAAGAGTTTGTAGAGACATATCCTCCAAAACGTTATTTTTCAAGATCATGTTTCCAACTAAATATTAGATCCATAATGTTTATTATCATATGAATATTAAATATTAATATTAATATATATTTTCCAATGAAAAATTTATTTCAATCTATGGTTCTATCATTTCAATTATTTCAAACAAGGTTCATCATTTAACTCTCTCGGTTAAATCTATGTTACCTTAGGTCACATTCTCTCTTAATTTTAAAACTAATCCATGAAGTAATTAAGAAATAAATAATTTATAATAGATTTTTAATTGAATGCGATTAATAAAATATTATTTACTATAGAGTTTCTATCCACGTGTCTAGTATTTGGCTCAGTCATTTCCTTCCATAGTAAAGATTTAGTTGATACTCAACCAGTCTTTTTCAGTGGGATTACCAATAGGTGAATTTGTTCCACAACCATGTCCACTCACAAGTATCCATATCAGGATGTAATTTCTAGGATAACCACACAATATCCACTTTACCAAAACATAAAGATACTGGAATATACATAGAATTATCCCTTATACTTATTCATAGGTATTACACTAATTTTCTCTATAATGATCTCCAAAATAACAAAACTAATCCAGAAAAATTTCTAAACCCTTATCTAGTACCATAATGGTTCCAAAATAGACTCATTTTAGGATTTTAAAAATATATAATCATATTAATAAACAGGGGAAATGGAAACATAATAAAGGGGTGATCTTAGATTTCTAGTAAGGGTAATCATAAGTGATAATAATCCAATATAAACAGTGGGTACAAAATTATCATATAGGTATAATCAAGATACATAAGAAACATATACCTTGCAAATAATTGATCATAAATCTTGGAATGAAGCATGTCATAACATAATACATGAATAACAATAGTATAGAAACATTAGTAAAAAATAAATGATCCATTATATCATAACATAAGAATGAGAATAAGTGAAAAAATTACATCTTTCAAATATGGAACAAGTATTACAATAAGGAAAATTATTTTCCTAACCCACATCATCAGTCCCCACACTTATTAGAAACTAAAATTTACTCCATAATACTTATCTCATGAGCTATGAGCATTTAACCAAGACATTTAAGGGTAATATAGGACCACACCCATCATATATCCATACATATGTATGTTTCTTGAAAATTACTCAACAATAACATTTTATAGAATCCATGGAAATAAAATTCATTTCATAAAACCTTTAAATTAAAATAATTCAATTTTATAGAAAAAATAATCCATAAATATTAAAAATAATCACATATCCTTTTAAAATTTAATAACTTAAAGAAACCATTCATAATCATAACTAGAGAAATCCACAGACAATAAATGGGTATCTAAAGATATTCAGTAACTTCCTAGGTAAATGTCATTCAATCATGTTAATAAATCATATGGTATTTAGAACATATAGATAAACGTAATATGGTTAAGTCAATAATTTCCCCAATAATTCAACTTATGTAAACTAATTGAATACCCATTAATCATAAGAAGTAAATGTAGAGTTATCACATAGGAAAAAAAGTGGATGATATATCATATTTATACACAATGTATAATCAATAAAACAAAGGCAATGATGAATAATTCCTCCAAAAGGGAATGATATAACATAATCCTTCCAAATAGATAATCTTGATGGTATAATGTTAATATATTTTTTCATCAAGTATAATATATATGAAGTAAAATTATTTAGATGAAAAACACTTTTTTGAGTTTTAAAAAATCAATTTGGAGATAAAAAATATCCATGATATTTTGAGGTCATTTTTAATGAAAAGTTTTATGAAAATTTTATAATTTTTTTACAAAAAATGAAAATTTAGATAGAAATTTTCATATAAAATGAAAAAGGTAGATAATATATTTTTTCATATAGAAAATGATAAAAAGATATGCTTTCACACTTTGATGAAAACATTTTATATGGAAAACATTAAAAATTTATTTAAAACTTTTTAATGAAATTAATTTTTATATAAAATGGCCTTAATCTGTTATTTAATTATATATAATGATATTTAAAAATATTCAAATGAATATAAAATTGAAAAATGGAGGTTCCTAACAGAGAAGAAGATACATGTTTGATTTCACTTATAAGAAACCCTTTAGGTAACATATTAGTCCAAGAAATGTGATGTTTTTGGGGACATGTAAATAAAATTAATATAAAATTTAATTAATGAGTGGTTTTAGAAATAATTAAACTTCCCCAGATGTATCAAATTTGAAAAATAATCTTTATTTGAAAATAATATTGTGAATCAAATCGTTGTGGTTTGAGTAACATTTTAATTCTATACACCTACAAATATTTTTATATTTGAATCAAAATCTATTTAAAGATAGAAAATGTTATACATATTCAAAAAATATTAATTTAATTAATATGATAAAATAAATTCATTACAAATTATGTACACCATTACAATGAAAACATTGTTTATAATAGAAAATATGTCTCAAGGGGTGAAAATTGGGATGTGAAACAAGTACCATAATTCATAACTTCCACTAAATCTTTTGAATATCCTGTATAAAAATATAAATAACATCATAATAAATTTAATAAAATTATTCTTACATATAAACTTTTATAAAATTCATTTATAATCATTCTTTATATGTACATTGGTCAAGTGTTATTTATTTCCAATATCGGGTGTGAGTTATCTTGATCGTTTTGAACTAGTTTCATAATAGTAGTGTTATTGTTTATTTTTCTCACAAGGATCATCATTCATAGTGAATAAAATATATATTTGTCTATATTTTATAATTATTTATTACATTATAATTTCATTCTATGGTAGTTTTGTATGGTTCCTTGATGATGAACTCGTTGACGAGCATGTTTTTGGTATTTTTAACAAATGAGAGGTCGTATCTTAGTGAATGTTTTCACTTTTAGTATTATTTTTTCCAAAACCAAAAAATATATATTACATTATCTATAACATTTATTACCAATAATTATGTTGACATAGTTATCTTGGATATTATTTTATATCATTTTTCATGTAATTGGTTAGACCGACCCAAACAGGAGCACGCCATAATTAATCGAATATAATGATTATGAAAGTTCTTCCTTTTGGGATTAATATTATTATTAAACAAAAATAATGACATTGATTATATAATTTTAATGTTTTGAATAATATTTTTATATTTTTTCTTAAATAAGTAATAAAATAGCTGAAAAAATGAGATATGTTACTTAAGGGAGGTTGTAGTTTATACTACATGGGATTAGTATTTTTATTTATCAATAAATGGGAGGGAAAAAAGGAGGATTATAATTTATCTCTAAAGAATAATTATTATATTTTATATTTCACATTTAGTCTTAAATTTAACTCTCATAATCTGATAAGAGAGTCGATGTTTAAAAAAATTGAAGTCGCCGCTTTATAAATGGGTGGACACCACAACAAATGAATAACTATTTCATTTTTCTTAATAAAATATAAATGGTGGTTAATAGTTATTAAAATTATATAATTAAATTAATTTTACAAAAAATACTGATTTAATTATATATAAATTATTTTATTACATTCGGAATATATGAAATAAAATAAAAGAAGTTACGAAAAAAGTACTCATGTTGAGAACTTGGGATTTCCCTTCGAAGACTCCTAAGAAATGTAGGTCTTAAGAAATTATATTATGCCCAGAGTCTCATGGAAAATTAATAGGGATATAAATTGTGTATAATGGGGACATTTTCATGTGGAATCATATTTTTTTAATGGTCTTGAAGGGGTGGTGTGAGGCCTTTTTAGAAGTCATGGGAATGGAATGTTTGTAAATATTTCAACTTAATATAATGTGAGAACCTATTTAACATATCAATAAGACTGAAAATGGATAATAATGGATTTTGGATGAGATTAGTTCTATAATACCTTAAAATTTTAGTCTAACACATGTTTTAGAAATGTTTCTCTGTCATTTACTCTTATAATTTTCACTTTTACTATTTTGGGGTTTATCATGGTAACTAATGTTTACCAAAGTAATTTACCTTATAAACAAAAAAATTTGAATTATTAAATAATTTATACCTACTAATTACAAATATAAATTTAATTTTATCAAATTAAATTTATATATGTAAGAAAAATCAATTTTCACATTAGTACATGTAATATGTAGAACCAAATTTTTTGAATAAAGAGTATTCTTTGGATGAAAATTTATTTGAAGGGTAAAATTAAAATTTTATTTGAATTTAATGATTAAAAATAGTTTATTATAAAATAAAAAACATTATTTAGTTTTTAAATCAATAAAAAACCAAATTTTACCAAAAAAACTATTTAAAAGAAAAGACCAAAAACAGATTTTGTTGAAAAATATTACTTAATCCCTCAAAATGTCATTCATAGATTTTATAAATTCAAAATATTATTTTAATATATATATTTTTAATTATTAAACACATATTTAATTACTTAACATGTTTATAAACATCCAATTCCTTCTTTTATAATTATAAAGTTACAGTTTTGGTAAAAATGGTATTTTCACTATTCACCTAAAAACAAATTATTTTAGAAAATTATCAAAAATAAATATTAATAAAATATTTTCATTATAAACCCAAAAATAAATTTCATTTACAAAAAATTTAATTTCAATAATTTTCTTGAATGTCCAAAAAATATAATGAGAAACTCATTTTAAATAATTTTTTTTGAAAGTATTAACCATTCTTATTCTTATTTCTTACCAATTAATAATAAATATAATGTTATTATATTATATATATTATTCAAATAAAAAATATTCCTTATTCATAATATATTTATATTCTTAGAATATAGTTCATAAATAGATAATTTCAAAAAAATAGGTTCTTAAAAAGAAAATGATCATGTTTATTTTATCAAAGATTTAGTAAATACATGTGATAAATAAATTTACACATTAGTATTTAAATGATTATATAATACTAATTTCTGGTAACATAACCCCTCAATATCCTTACATAACATCTAATCATAAGGTAAGCTCTAGTGGTAGTCGTGGGTGATGATTCCACTAGCATGGATCTCCTCGCAATTTCCAAGAGTTTGAATTTCTCTCACATATGATTTTTATCATATCATAATTGTTTGAGTTCATATTGGGTTTTTTATAAGGAAAATCCACGTGAATATAATAATACTATAAGATCAGATGATTTTTCTTCCTAAATAATATGTTCATTTCCTAATGCCATTTATCTCATTTTCCATTACAGATTTTATAATATGGCTACATAATTTTATACTCACTAATTTAACTAATATATTATAAATTTAAAATTTTACCTTATCATATGACCATTTTATTTTAGTTTTGTGTATCATTTAGAACATGTTATTATGATAATATTTACTTAAGGAAAATATATCATGAAATTTTATATTGTTAAAATTTACCCATATTAAGAACCCTTTCTGAGATAATCATATATCAAGACATAATACAATTATAATTCAAGTATAAAATTATCCAATTAATATAGACACAAAAAGAATTAACTAGATTTATAGTGGATATAAATTTAATATAATACATAATTTAATAAATCTAAAACTCCCCAAAGATACAAAAGTGATACACGCGGTACTACTACAAACTCAATCCCATAATTGCTTACATGCTCTAGAATTCCAAGACCATGATTTCCATTTCAAAGTGAACCACTAAGGAAGTAAAAAATATTCCTTTCACCTATATCATTATAAATAATTTCTATATACACACCAAGGTCCATATGTAGTGATGGGTATACAACCTGGTAGATAATCCTGAGATAATTCTCACACACGACACTAGGACTATAATAAGTTAACATAAAATAATATAAAAACCAATAATAAATCATAACATCTAAATATATAATATATATAAATGAATAATGAAGTGAAGTTTCAAATATAACGAACCATGTATTTTCTATTGAAAGCCTATTCATAAAACCATTTCATCACCTGTCAAACAACATATCCTTGTACAGATAAACATGATGAGTATAATATCATTCTATCCTAATGTATGTATTTACCTTTTGGTGCCTATATACATAAACATAAATTTATAAACATAATCCAAATTTCAACCAACAAGTCCCCTCACATTCAGATATGAATACTCCCCAACCTATGTATCCTATTTATGCACACATGAGAAGATAAGTTTTCTTTAAAAATATGTTTTCAAGAGAAATAATTTAACAATAATTTATTCTTAATTTTTATCAAAAAAATAAAAAAAATTAGACACAAAACACATTGGGTTCTATATAGGAGAAGAGAGGGAGATAATCCATATACCATCAATATTCAAATCCTTCATCACATAAGAAAAAGAAGTATAAATTATTAAGAGTCATCCAAACTCACCTCTATAATCATATAGTTTGAGAAGACTTACAAAGATAGTAGAAAGAAAGTTTTTCATGGACTAACCAAGGAATTATTGATTAATATACCTCCAAAAATATTTATTTTTATTCTCATAATGGTGAATAACTACCCACCCCAATTTATGAAAATTTATTTCATTTTAAAAAAAAATCTAGATGATTGGAACCATGACATAGTAATGCCCACTATAGTAGTGGTTCCATTGGCCAATCCTCACCCCATAAATACCAACCATAGTAAATACTATGGTGTGGTGGATCATTAATCAATGTTTTTGAAGCCCATAGATTCCTCCATGAAATATATGAACCACATTGTCTATTTTTCACCTTGCTCATAGAACTCATTTGTATCACGTCCACAACACCCCTCCCCCGATGACCCTCACCATGCTTGTATTGATCTCCCTATTTTCCATATTCAAAGTCCCTATGAATTATACCAACCAAAACAATGGCCCATGGGGAATGGTTATGTCCTCCCACTAGGACAGATCACTAATCCCACTACCTAATGCATACAACTCCACGTTGATCCCTATGATCCCCCCAACATGGACCATAATGGTGTGGTATAGTTCAACGATCCAAATTATCCTTTTCCAACAATGAATATTTTAAAAAAATATTATAACCAATTATGAAAACCTCAGAACATAATTTAATTCATAATGTAAAAGAAAATATACATCAAAATGGGGGTGTCAATATTAGTCCCTTCTAAGCTGGTGGAAGTTAACATCACTGGCCCTTTGATGGGAATGTAACTTTCTGATAAATCTATATTGATGGATTAATAAAGACATGTTCTCTTTTGGAATACAATGTTAGATATATCAAGCATGTAGATTTATTATACAAAGAGATGAAATCAACTTGATGATTTATTTAGACAAAGGCATATATTAAAAAGTTAGTCTTTGTTGAAGACCTCCAAATGAGCATCAGAAAAATCAAAAATGAATACCTAAATATGGGTATTATTTCCCCCTAAAAAGAAAATTAAGGAGAAGGTGGAAAATATTGTAGATTGGTAAAGCCTCTAACAGACTCATGGTCCCACGAACATAATAAGGTCACGTGAAAGAACCATGTGAAATAAATACCCTTTAAGAGATCCCAAGGAGCCCCTTTCAAAAAATCCTCTTTCTCTTACAAAGTATATTCAGACAACCAGTGGATTCATGATGGTAGCCAGATAAGCTCCAAAAAGACACATAGATTTTCTTTAGCAAGTTCCAAAAAAAATATCTAAAAATCATTTGAAAATAGGGGGGAAATATCCAAATAGAGGGGGCTGTTCGTAGTGGTAAAATTCAGGCGATGCTTCACCAATGGGAAGGGTGATTCTCTTTGAAAACATCAAACCAAACTCACAGACATGTGATCCATTGTAAAATAAAACAAAGGAAATAAAATGGGAGGTGGAATAATCCTCTCAAAAACATAAAACTCACATGAAGCACCCATGGTGGTCTAAAAGACACTGCAAGATCCCAGCCACATGACTGCCTTGTCCCTAGAAAGCTCATTGGTATGTTTTTCTCATCGGGAGAAGATCCTTAGGTATGTCCAAGAAACCTTGTTCTCCCCTTTGGATCCATGAGAAAAAATTGGTGACTTTTTCAATGAAATGCCAATGCATCTCCATAGGACCTTTTCTTGTCATAGGATGCATCACTGAGAGATAGATTATTTGTCTTTGACAATACTCATGCGACATCATGAACCCCATAACCTATATAAAATAAAAAAAATGGAAGTAAATGTGGGAGGAGGGGGAAGCCTCTCAGGGTCATAAACCCCTTGAGACAAGGTAATAATTCCTTAAATGTGGTATCATGAGAATGTTGGACAAGACTACCCAATCCCTTGAAGGACCCTAAACAAACCATCCCTGCACTGTAGGAATTCACAAACAAGTCACTCAAGATCACGTGAAGTCCTTTCTACAGAATCCATGATCTCTCAAAATCCCTTGTACATGTCTATATGACAATAAATAATTCATTTAGAATATAACACATGGTTTAATAAGTCTCAATTAATTTGAAATTATCCAATAAAGGATTCATTGATGGGAGGGACTCATGACTGCTGAAAATCAGGTGATTCCTATAGAGTGATCCACAATAGGGAATTGTGAAGGTTCATGATGCTGAGGACCTTCACCAACTTTGGCCTTGATTCACACAAGATACACCATGAAATGTAGTGAAAAACTGGGGTGGTGAGGCCTATAATTCCTCATCCCCAATATAAAAAATAGACATGACTCTTAGTATATGGATAAACCCTCCGAACCCCACACCAACACTATAGAGGATTTCTAAGAGTGGTGGATCTTGTGAATGACAAGTTCTTCATTAGGTATGATACCTTGGAATTGTCGGAGAGACCATGAAACATGCCTAGGTGCATCGCATGATCACTTATAAATATCACGAAGGACTTCTAACAGGACATGCGAAGGGCATCTCGCACACCACTAGATCACATGAGACTTAAAACAAGATAAAAATGAACAAATATAAGTCATTCACAATTTAAATTCTTGAACTAATAATAATAAATGGAACATATGATCCAATATTTATTCATTGATTCCCATGAACATTGCTTGAACTACCCTAAACATGTGATAGCACCAGAGTATGTCACTCAAATCATTTGACACCCATTGGGCATACTATTTGGATCATGCAAATCCTGCTGGACATGTCGAAGCAAGTCATATGGAACCCCTCATAAATGTCACCCTAGTCTCGTGAATCCCACTAAGATCTACACTCAAGACTTTTGATTTCCTTCAATAAATATTTCCCAACTCATATAACATCACTATTTCATGTTAGATGACTCTTGTGGTTGCACCCAGGCATCTCAACTATCACTCATGACACTCTTGAGGAATTCCATCCAAGCACGCCATCCATGTCTCGTGATGAATTTTGTACATTTCATCCAATACACATACTACTCTCCAAGACATGTCATACTTACTCTCTCGAATCCCTCTATATATTTAATCCATCTCTCATGATGATAGTAGGATAGTTCAACTAGATAACGTGACACCCTCCCAACCAACCAGTTCAAGCGATGGATTCCAGGACAAACCATTTGGGTCTTCTGATATCCTCGAGACAATCCATCCTTGATAATGAAACAACATTCGAGCATTCCATCCAAGATATTTTATTTCCTCAGATTTGTCAACTAGATCATATGTTTTCTTTTTTACAGTTCAACCAGACATTATCCATCATCTCTGGTAGACAATCAAGGAATGTCTACTAGAAAATTGACACATGTCAGGTAGAAAAAACAAGCCAGGTTAGAAAGGCATCCTATGATTTGATAACCTCATTCATCTCTGGTTTGTAATAACTGAATATATGGGAAAAATAATAGTGTAATAAATGACCAATAAACTACAAGAACTCTGATTACTGCAATAACCAGGATAAGTTGGATGCTTCCCTTATTCCCAAGCTCCGTATCAAGAATTCAATAGGTAGTCCCGAAACATAAGTCCCACATCTATGAGAAATGAAATTGATTATTTTTTCACCCATTATTTCATACAATGATGATAGATCACGATGGACTAGGGAGTTGTAATGATTATATCATCTGCACCATACACAATTGAGAAAGTATAGAGACCCCAGAGTTAATCCCCAATCAAGGGAATATGATGAATCTGATTCATTCCAAAAATATGATACATAGGATACCTTACTAAGGCTCGAGTCTGAACACAAATGGGCATCTACAACAGCGTAAGTCATTGTAGGTCTCCAACATTTCATCCATCAGGACCCAATCATTCCCATGGGTTGGCCATCTTTCCTCATCCCCCAGTGGTCTAAAAACCTATTGAACTACAATAACTCTAATTAATATAATAACTATGATATATAAGATTCCTTCCTAGGTCCAAAGATCAAATAAACATCTATTTCAATGTAACCCCCATGTATCTGAAATTTCAACCATCGGGACCCAATCGTTCCCATGGGATGATCATTCTACCTCATCCCTCAATGGATTGAGAAATCTATTAAACTATGATGACATTAATTCCAACATTAATCAGGATATGCAAGAAGCCTCTTTATGTCCAAATATCTAAATTAAACATCCTAGAATTATTTCAAATACCTTAGTCTTGACACCCACAAGTCGTGAGGTTGATCACTATTCATGCATTGTTTCTCACACCGAGCATAGATCATATGGGATTACGGAGCCACAATGAACAACTCAATAACATGATGAATCTTCACAAGCCATGAAAATCCCTATATGTAGGTCCCAATGACTTGGACAATAAGAATTCTAAACATAAAAGCGTATCTCCCTCTAGTCTAGTCACATTGGAATAATCGAACCTTGATAGCTTTGATTCTTTCTATAACAATGATACATAGGAAAAATCCACAAGACTCATGAAAAAATATTTAGTGCTTTTTTACCCACATGTATGTCCTCTTTTAATTATGTTAAACGTCATGGGTTTAATGAAATACATGGGTTTTTATTCTGACAGGTAGTGCTATATAACACCTCAGAGTAGGTGGCTTGCATAATCGTTGCCTATTAAAAAGAAGAGGACGGTTAAAAGAAGGTTCCGTCCAAGAGTGTATGAAATTTAAACAACTTTATGAATGAAACAATAGTTTAACGAGATCATTCCACCCTGAAAGCACAACATTGAAGACCCAACATAGCTCCATCCCCTAAGGTAACATCAAATACACCTCCCAAAGGTGGGTGTGACCACCAAAAGTAGGAAAAAACAAAATAGGATGAATCATATTTTTCTACAAAGAAAGATCTCACTATCGCAATGTGATACACATGGTAGAACCACTCTCCTATAATAAATATTACTTAGAATATGATTTTGATACATATAATAGGGGAATGGAAGACTGGATGCATCCAAACCGAGGATACAGAGGATACATGGATGTGTTCAGACCCAATATTCTAATCATTTCCCCATGGAGAATGGCATGTCACCATCTCATTTAATTTCTAGGATTAGTAATATGTCATCTAAGGGCACATCAGGCCCTTATATTTTTCAAGTATACTTAAAAATGTCAATTTCCATATAGATCTAATTGATAATGGTTTTGAGATCAACCTCGTCCTAGTTTTAATTCTATAATGTTTGAGATATTTTAAAGGTGATTTTTATCTCACAATTCTGGAGATACAATGGTATGATAGTTTTGAGAAAATACCTCTTAGGAAGATCATACTTATAGCTCAGTTTGGGTATCTTACATCAAACACTATTTTAATCCAGCAAGACACCACATACAAAGTATTTCTTGGAAGGCCCTAGCTCCATAACCACTTATAAGTACCATCAACATTATATCATTGTTTGAAGTACACCAATTATTGATGGGTCATAATAATGGAATGTTAAATCACCCCCTTCGAGACTTATTAATCTACATACACTGAAGTAGATGTCTAAAAATGTGTAGGAAAGAAACCAATGGTGGATGATGATACATAAGTTGTAGCCCCCAATGAATTGGGGACCACCAATGTTATTCCCTAGAGTATTCTTGATAGTGAATTTTTTCTCCCAATAAATAGGGTTGAGTTGATAGACTTGACCACATATGTCTATCCCTAGTGGTAGAATAGAAGACAATCACTCTGTAATCTCTCTGTATTGACTCTGGAATTTAGAGATGATAATGCATCGTCTCTTTTCCTCTCACACTGCGATAGTGTTGGAGAAGCCCCCACATTGAAAATATCATTTGTATATGTTTCTATAGACTCATATATGGAATAAGATGAGGATGGCCTTAGTAAATCTCATCCTGAATTCGAGGTAGGTATCTCCACCACCATCAACAAACATAGGAAGATAAATATAGGGATATAAGAAGATCCAATCCCTACTCTGATTAGTGTCACCATTCCCCTCAACGAGCAGGATAGGTAAATCACATTCATGAAAAATCACTGGTAAGTGTTCAATTAGAACTAAAAAGGAATTCTATGACTAAATCAATATGTTTCTACACACTATATTAGACTACCTGATGAGAATTGAGGCTTCAAGAAGGTATCCAAATGGATGAACCCCTCTCATGCCCCCAATGTAGAGGTGGAAGTCGATAAATTTATCAAATACAACTTTTTTTGAGAAGTGAAATTCCCAATATGGATTTCCAGAATCATCCTTGTGAAGAAGAAGAATAATATGTAGATTAGGGTATTCATTGACATAGGAGACCATAATAATCACTTCCCAAAGAACAATTTCCTATTTTTGATCACAAAACTCTTGATTGATGAAACTACTTGATTCCATGCCCTTTATTTCATGGATGGTTACTCATGATATAATTAGATAATAATGTCCCCTAAATAAAAATAATCCACAACATTACGAGCACCTCAAGGTATCTTCTACTATCAGTTCATGCCCTATATCTTGAAGAATGACAACACCACATATCAAAACTCCATCCATCATATCTTTAATCCATTCATGGGAATGATCTATGAATGTTATGTGGACGAACTGGTAGTAAAATCTTGATAGTGATGTGATCACTTATGGATATCCAAATAGTCTTTCCCATGTGGCGACAAGATAGTCTAAAATTGAATCCACTAAAATGAACCTTCAGGGTAACATCAGGGAAGTTCCTAGGCTTTGTGGTGTACTACTGTGACATTGAGGTGATCCAGAAAAGACTAGTACTATTCTAGAAATGTAACCCCATATAATTATCAATGAATTGATGGGGATTCAGGGGAACCACTCCTACATTTTATGATTCGAATCCTTCTTTTTCGGAAAATATCTCCCCTTCACCAGGAAGATGAAGAAGGGAATCACCTATTAGTGGCACTACTAGAAATTGATCTTATACCCACGGTTCAAAACCATGGGTATAGACCCCAAAACCATGGTTATATGTTATACCCACAGTTTGGGGAACCGTGGTCATTGGGGGCATCGGTATAGGTCCATGACATATACCCATGGTTTGGAAAAACTGTGGGTATAGGTTTTTCCACCATGTCATAACTCTATACCCACGGTTTGGAAACCGTGGGTATAACATATTTTCAAAATAGCAGCCCGTGGGATTAAATCTCGTGACACTTCTCCATTCACGAACGGCCTTACCACTACCCCATCACCGCATATATGTATATATAAATTTTATTAAATATATTTATTTAAACTGTGGGTATAGAGGAATAAACCATTGGTATAAAACTCCCACCATTTTTTTTGTTCCTGCGGAAAAAATAAATTTTCCACACACACACGGGAAACCTATACCCACGGTTTTTCAAAACCGTGGGTATATGTTTTTTACCCAACGACTATACCCACGGTTTTGGGGAAAACCGTGGGTATAGGCATTTCTTGATACCCTATACCTACGGTTTGGAGAAAACTGTGGGTATAGGGTAGCCTATGCCCACGGTTTGGGGAAACTGTGGGGATAGGGTGACCTATGCCCATGGTTTTGGGAATAACTATGGGTATAAGTCCATTTTACAATAGTGTCGCACGATTATGGCCAAGAAGCCTTCAAAAGTCTCAAGCAGTATATTCTACACCCACAGGTCCAAATGCCTCTAATATATGGGAGGCCACTCATTTTATATGTATCCAGTATGGAATACTCACTAGGTTCCCTCCTTTCATAAAAAATTATGCGGCGATTGACAACAGTCGCTAATACCTCAACAAAACAATGCTATGTATTGGGGCTCGATACACTAATGTAGACAAGAATTTCCTTTCACTAATATTCATAGTGAAAAAATGAGGTATTACTTATAGAACCATGAAGTCCATATGGTCTCTCATATAAATCTACTCATGTACATACTTGTACGTCTTATTTTGAATGGGCACTTGGCTCGATGGATCGTCATCCTTCAGCAATACAACATTCATCTCATATCACAAAAATCCATAAAAGGGAAATCCTTGGAGGATTTCCTTCGGGAACATCCTACCCTAGAAAATAAACTGGTGGACCATGAGCTTTTAGATAAGGTGGAATTATTTTCATATAACACTCCCATATATGAGAGATATATTTTTATGGCACCTTCCAAAGTCTTATCGGCAAAGGCATGGAAAACTCAAATTTTAATCGGGTCAGATTAGGAGTGGAATTTTTCTCCCCTGAAAAAGTGGGTTTTTTCTACTCTTTATCACTATCATAAGGTTGTACAAATAACCTGGAAGAATACCAAGCCTTCATTGTTGGCTTGGAATTATCCCTATATCTACAAATAGAAAACCTGAATATCAAATGGGGCTCAGGGCTAGTGATAATGTAGATCAATGATGAATTATCTATATAAAAACATTAATTGGCCCCTCTTAATGTATATGTCATGGTAATGATTTCAAATTTCACTTTTGATACCACATTGCATCATGTCCCCTGATCATAGAATGCTCGCATTGATGAATTGACTAATGCAACCACCATCCTAGCTGACCTTTGTTAGAAAGAGGAACTATTCAGTATCACACATTGAATAATGTTCTCATTGATCATCCTTTATGATAGAGAATAAATAAATCAGGTCAACACTTCCCTAGAGTGTGATGAACAAACATCAACCCCTTGATAGATGGATCCCATAATCAGTCATCTTCAAAATGTAACTCTCTCAACAAATAGATCCATAAGGGAACATATTTGGTGTCGTGCAATGAACATCACCTTGAAGGATGTTCCAAATGAGAAAAAAACCTCTATAGTCATTTATTTGATGAGATCATCCATAGATTCATAGAATAAGAATAGAGTTTCACCATCATGGTGGAATTACATATGGGCACTTGTGGTGCCAATAAATCAAGGACTGGCTCTCCCACATAATCAAGAGGTTGGGTTACTTCTGGAAGGCCATGATACTAGACCACGTGGGATTCACCACAAAATTTCATGCATTCTATATTCTTGTAAACATCTTCCATTAACACACAAAAATTCTATATAAATCTAAATATTCCTATCCATTTGTTGTTTGGTCAATGGATGTTGCGGGGCTATATCCCCCAGCCACAGTTTAGAAGTTCAAGAACATCCTTACTACCACCAATTTCTTTTTTATATGGGATAAGGAAATACCCCTCAATAAATTCCAGATGAAGAACATAATTAACTTCATAAATATTCATATCATCACTAGGATTGGGGTACCTTACACAATATTGACATAAAACGACACCATCTTCAATTATATGGAGTTGAATAAACTCTACCATGAGTATAACATCGGGTCCAATAACTCAACTCGCTATCATGCGGCATAAAATAGAGTCCTTAAATAAGACTCTATAAAATATACTCCAGAAGATTGTGAACAAGGATAATAAGTCTTTCCCAAATGAACTCCTCCATTATTTATGGGTCTACCATACTAGCACATGTACTGCTACAGAAGCAATGCCATACTCTCTAGTGTAATGGATCAAGGTAGTGTTACCTATATAATTACATATTCTCTCACTCTGAATATCTGTAACACCCCAAAATTTCATGTTACATTAACATCAATATCTTATGGTCCGTGAAAGACTGGCTTTGTTTGTTTAACACACAAGATTGAGTTTCTAGGAAACAACACTTTATTGTTAAAATTATTTAAATGATATATTTATATCTTATTTATTAAATATAGTAACATAAACAGTGATAAATATTTTTTAAATGTTGTTTATAATGTTTTCACATAAATAAATCACATTTATAATGAATTGTATATGTTTCAGTAAAACAGTTATATGTTTAGAAATAATATTTTCTTAAAGGAACTACTTTTTATGTCCTTCTGTAAACAATGATAAATTTAATTTTATACACTATTATAAATTTAATTTGGAAAAATATTCTTCATTTTTGAATTCATAATATCCAAATTATCTTATGGAGAATTTTTTGTATTTTTCTGGAAACATTCAATTTTTGACGAATAGTGAAAACACATTATTATAGTAAAAAAATTGAATTTTTAATTTAAATAATTGTTTTAATTTAAATTTATTTTAAAGTAAAATTAGATAAATAATACATATATTAACCCAATTTATTTCATTTTAATCATTTTTATATTAGAATTATATATTAAAATCCATTGAACTTTTTTTACGTCTTTTTACTCGCCTTCTAGGCACATTTGTGTATTAACATGAAACGTAATTTTACAACTTCTATGAATTGAATTTTAAAAAAAATACATAAATGTTTTTAATCCGTATGAAAATTTTGGTTCAATAGAATCAAAATAATTTTTTTGAACAAAAACATGTGAATTTCATTTACCACGATTAAAGTTAAACATGGTAATTAGAGGTATAAATAATATTATAATAATATAAAATTTCACTAAAAATTGTCTTAATTTCACTGGATAACTATTTTTTTTACCAAAATTAGGCTTATAAAAAAAATATTATCCTTTTTAATCCACTTTTTTAGATTAATATATTTATTATATTTTATTTAAAGAATAGTAAAACATATAAAAAACTCAAATTATAATAACTAAATCATTTTTAATATAGGGTTATACGTAAGATAAAATATAATATTAAGATTAATAAAAAATATAAGAAATTTACATACATCATAATGATTTATTTATAATTGTATACATTAAATAATTAAATTTAATTGTGACAAAATAATGATATATTAATTTATTTATTAAAGGAAGAATCAATGCAATGATATTAATAATATGAAAATAAATATAATTTGACATAATTAATGACATAAACTAATTTTATAGATAAATAAGGCATTTTATTTCCATATTAAAAGTTTTTTTTTGAATTTATCATGTTGTTTTAATATTTTTAAAAATTCAAATATTGAATATTATATAAAATTGACATAAATGATACTTTAAAATACATAATATTTTATTAAATGATATAAAAGTTTTACAAATAAAATGTCCATCCAAATAACTTTTATAATGGTAAATATGTCATAAATGGTCCAATTGGGTCTATTTATTCATTTTATAGTAACTATATTAACCCTATAGTGTAAAATTACAAGAATGCATAGTAAGAGTTAAACTGTTTAACTAAGGGATAAATCCAAATGATAAGGTTACTTTATGGCCAAAACATGTCTATAATTCATTGGTTGAAGGGATTTAGAGTCATACTCATATTATCCTCAAAATAAATTAATTTTTATTTATTTTAAACCAAAAATAAATTTAGAATAAATTAATATTTTAAAATTTTCAAAAAGTGACCATCACCTCTCTTATAAAAGGGCACTTCTGCTTCTCTTTAATTAACACCTCCAAAGTCCTTTAGCTCATCCCAAAACTGCCGATTTCCTATCCAAAAATCCCTAAATTGATCTTATTAGAGATACTTTGGTAAAAAAGTGTACCTAATGAGTCCTTTTTTTCAAATCAAAAGGAGACGTGTGAAGAAGATGTAATTGTTTTACAAATTACATTAAATTTATTTTCTTCTTATATTTACTCTTTTTATATTGTTTCCACACTAAAGTGATAAATTCAGAATAAAATATATTATAATATGTTTTTATTATTATATGACAACAATATTCCTCCTTTTTCTCATTATAAAAAAATAATATCATTATGCGTGTGTACGTACGGCCTGCCATCTCCACACCATGGTGTAAAATATTTTTCATGTACAATTTATTTCTATGGGTATAACTTTGAATATAAATAATATAAATAATAAATATAATGTGATATTGTTTCTATAAAATTTACATTCCATCTGATTCCATACCATTTAAACGTTAAAGAAATGATACAATCGCTCGTGCATACATATGGATTATCGTATCCACAACGCGGTGAGATTCATTGTCCACAGAAACCCTTTAAGAATGATTATAAAAATATATATAATGAATAAGTATGAAATATATGACATAGTTATTCTACTGGTATAATATATATATATATATATATTTGTGTGTGTGTGCGTGTGTGTTATTTACTTACTTCCATTCAATACAATAAGAAACCAGAAGTAGCATTCATGCGTACATACAATCTACCATCCCCATGAATGATGTGTTCCATTTCATTTATATATCTATTATATAAATTTATATACTAAATATATATGATATATAAATTATTTTTTATATTTTTTAAGTAAGTTAATTATGATCTATGTTATAAGATTAAGAATAAGAAGTCAAAACATGTATGATAAACAAAGTGATTATTACCTGAAATGTTACTTTAACTTGAAATTATTAATAAATTGGTAATATAGAGTCATAAATGAATCATGTATGGTATAATAAATATTATTATGGTTCTGGTATAAGTTAATAATATGATTAAAATCATTATACATGAGTTTCATACATGTATGGAGAGTACCATAGCTAAGGTAAGGTAATTTCATCTCACTTTTAATTTTTGTGAGATATAATCCATTTTCACAACCTTTGACTTGTGTGTGGGGTATGTGTTGGGACCACATTGTGTATGATGATTGTATTTCTTGTCAAAGGTTTTCAATACAGGTCAAAATAAAGAAGAATATGACGAATGACTAAAAAGTTAATGAATATTGGCCGAAGTGAGGTTTCCTGGAGAATTTTTATGGAATCATAGCCTTGGATGTCATACTTGAGAAATTATCTAGGAAGATAAAATCAGAGGATTGTTGAACTGATCCTAAGATCAAAGAACTTGTTTCAAAGGTGACACATTATTTAAAAAAATGAAGAATAGAGAGGTATCATCCATCTGAGGATGATTGATGAAGAATGAGGACTTGAAGAAGAACATGAAATTCTTCATGATTGCATGAAAAAAAATGAAAGATCTCACTTGAAGAATAGAATCACATTATTTACATGAAATTGAGATTTATGGATGAAGAGGAAGAGAGAATGTGTAAGGACATTTAATTCTATGATATCTATGCATTTCACATGGTATCCAAAAGCATAAGATGCTTTGTTGATTTGTATTTCACAAATTTTAGAAGTTAGGAGAACTTGTTATGAAAGCCTTATGAAGGAAAGGGGGAGAAACTATGATGCTAGTCATATACATTTTTTATTGGAAGGAATGTTATTGCTGAAAGAAACAGATGTTTCAGTACTTCCCATTGAATATATGATGATGCTAAAGGTTCTTGATCAGAGACTATATATCATGATGGATATGGTTCATGATGAAAGCTGTTGTTTTTTGAATATGCCAGATGAAAGTGAAGCAGCATTGGTTCTCTTTCCGAATCCAATTTTAAGGTGGAGTTTCTTCCCAATGTTTTCCAAATTTTAGGGCCTGAAAATTGGGAGATGAAGATTTGTGTTTTTGGCAATGTATTTTGTGTGCCAGTTTAAAGATGGCTTGGTATATTGCACACAAGTAGAGTTCTATGATCTGAACATCAAAAGGTGGAAAAGGAGAGGCCTTTATGAAATATTTTGTGTTGCGTGAAAGATTGGTTTTGTTGCACAAGATTTAAGGTAGTTTGGAATATTTCATGGAAGGCACGATTCGAGTTCTAAACATCAAAAAATGGAAAAGTAAGGAAGCATGGAAAAGATTCAATAAGTGAACAAAAGAAGAGGTTGGCACGAAGGAGACTTATGTGCCAAAGGCGACGTAAAATGGGGTTTTGTGGGCGAGGCATGTTTTGAGGTCCAAACATCAAAAATGGAAATGGCATGAAGTTTATGAAAGATTAAAATAATTGTGAAAATTATGAGGTTGGCACAATAGAGAATTATGCGCCCAAGGTGATGTCATATGGGCTTTTGTGTGATGCAAGACTTACGTGCCCAAGGTAACATCAGATGGGGTCTTGCATGATGCATCAATATCTTGCGCGACACATCAGGGTTTTTGTGTGACGTGTTCAATGAGGTCTATAAATAAGAGGCGGCCCCCTCACACTGTTTCAGAACCACACATTGAAGAAATTTTAGCTCTAAAGTGCATCAGAAATATACAGAAAGGTAGTTGTGTAAAAAGAAGTAAGAGTTTCACACAAAAAAGGATAATTGCGCACAAGAAGAGAGTTGTGTGAAAGAAGTTATAGTTGCACACAAGAAAGGATAGTTGTGCAAAAGAAGAGAGTGGTGCGCAATATAGAAGTTGTGTGCAATAGTTCTTCCATAAAAAAAGTTGAATGTGGCACGCAAGTCATTAATGTTGCTTGCAAGTCTCCCAAAAGTGGGTGCACGAAAGACTGAGGTCCTGTATGTCTTCGACATGTTCGTAGCACTCTCTAAGTGACTTTGAGAAGAAGGAAGTATCTTGAACCATTCAGTATCATGAAGAGTACTAGATCCGCACTCACACGACTGGTGTTTAACACTCTCATTGTGCTTTGTGAAGTGAAGAAGAACTTGATGTGCAACTAAACTCACATATCCACAAAGGAAGATGGTAGTATACTGATACACTCATGTTTTGGTATTGAAAATTGAATAAATAGATTAATACACTGCAGTATCATTTCATATTATTCTATGTCAATGAAAAAGAAGAGAAGATGAAGAGGAACGGAGAATGTCCAATTGAATACTGACAATTATTTTGGGCAGTTAGATTTATATGATGCCTAGTGAACCAATATTCATTTCCTGAATAATAAAATTTGTGTATGTGATCCTAGCCAAGAAAAGTGAATAAGTTTTAGTGTAGTTGGTTTTTTCACTATGAAGAAGAAAGAATAAGTCTAGTGAAGTTGACATTTTTCTTGAGGAGAAGAGAAAGAAATAAGGGATAATTGCTTATCTACTGATTTGAAAGTAATCAAGTGAAGATCACAAAATAAGACCAAGAGCAGAACCTACCTTTTGGAGAAGGAAGAAGACTATCTCTATAGGTAGTATAAAGAACCATCTAGAGGCTTCATGTTGGACTATGCCATCACCAATCTAAGGAAGTGGATTGTTTCCCACCCCCCATCAAAGTGTAGGGACCCACATTGACTAAGGTATTGTTTTCCTAGTCACTCCAATGTAACAACATTTTACATTATAGTGGAGAATCCATGAACTTGTCATTCCAATGCATGGAAAATAAGTTTCAACTCTTATTGAGTGTTGAACCTTGTAAAAATATCATGTTTATATTTTTACTACTTCAATATTATTTCATGTGACTGGGAAAAGAGAATAATAGAATCATTATTCTTATAGGTCAAGAGGTACAAGAATAAAAGGAAGAAATTCGTTTAAAAATTCCCTAACACTGATTCACCTCCCCCCCCTCTCAGTGATAGGCATATCCCAAACTAGTCCTCTCAGTGTATACTTCCCCTATTATATTTGATATCATGAATAAAATAATCATCACAGTATCTAAATATTAGTTTGATATATTGAGCTCATTATTTAAATTTTCAATGTAGTATGGGATTCTTTGAATTTTTAAGTAATTAATCCTTTCTTCATTTCAATATTATTTGTATTATTTAGGAAATTTTATGTCTATTTTTATTTTCATTAAAATGTTTTCAAAAATTAATCTTTTAGAGGATTTATGTAATGGTTAATTTCATGATCTCATTATTATCCAAGGTTTATTGTATGAAAGTATCTAATAAGTTATCTTTATCATCATGTCTATGTTTCTTAAAATATATTTCAAAATATTATCGACAAATATTTAAAGTAATTTTTACCCATGTTTGACTTTTTATAAAAACATTTTTAAAGCAATATTTCCAGCATTTTCCAAATGAGATACATTATTACTTTTTTGAAAAATTAAGGAATGATTTTTTTAACTTACATGGTGTGAGAAGCTATTTCCACCATTATGATGCCTTATCATTTTGAAGCTTCCCTTACAAGCTTACAAGGTTATTTTTCAAATAAATGTTTTCATTTATAGTTTTATATGCATTTAAATGATTTAATACTAAAAAATAGAAATTTATTTCAAAGTGTATTAATGATTTTGTTAGGTTATTTTCATCTATTTCAAAATACTTTAAGGTATTTTATGATTAATTGGGGTTGATTTATTATGATACAATCTTCCAGATTGTATTTAAGAGTTTATGTTATGTTTGACTGTGGGTGAGCTATTTTGATAACAGTCATGAATTATGGTTAAATTATTAACATTTTGTAGGCTAGTTTTAATATGAATTTTTATGTTAGTTATATTTCAACTTTTTTCATTTGAGGAATTCATTGGAATTAGAAAGAAACATATTAGAGATCAGTTAATAAAATCCTTGTAGGTTGGGGACTAGTTAATTAAATCCACTCGATGCATTGATAGTTCTCATGAGACAAACTAATTTGGGTTTTTACTAACGTCGTACCCATATGTTCTTGGAACGAGGCCTTAACGATATTTACGACATTATGAATTCCCCAATTATAAGATTAGTTATTGATATTACATGTGATTATTTGACTAATATAATATCCATATTAATGATTAAATTGAATTATTTGATTTATTATTTCCATATTATGATGATGTTTATGTTTATAAGGTTTGTGTTTATTTTTTATGCATGCATTAAAAGTTTATCATTATTTATGGAAGCCTCTATTGTATTATTTAACCTTATTGAGCTTTTGAGCTCACCCCTTTCTTATGTTTTATTTTCCCAGGATGCCAAGAAGTGTTTTATGATTGATATGTAGGGTTAAGCTAAGATAATTATGGTGTTCTAAAAGAATTATCCATGTTTCATTTTATAATTTTAATTATAATGTAATGTTCATGTATGTAATCTCTTTTACATAACTATTAAACTAACCGGTCCTTCAGGATTTGATTCATTATAATCCTGCCAATGTATTAAAATAATACACCGGCTCTGAGCATCTGGGGTTGGGGCATTACAGTTTTTATTAGATGAAGTTTTTCAACAACCTTGAAAACTAGATTTAGAAAACATGGATTAGGGATCATTACCCTATGATATACTTTGAGGACAAGTATAAAAGAACATCCTAAAATTTTGGAAATGTAGAGATTATGTGGGTATTCATGGAAAATACATCCCAACCAAGATACTAAAAGTGGATGAGGTTCTGGCATATATGTACCTATGTGTAATAACTCTGATAAGGTATTCCATTCTTGACTCAAGGTAACCTGGTATACAAAAACGGGCCTTACTGCACACCTGGTTTGACACTCCTGGGAGATATGCTTAGGATAATTCACATTTTCTTTAAAAAACAATAAGAATGATTTTAATATAAGATGTGAATGATTATCCTTGGTGAATCCTAATGTGATTTAGATTAAAAATAAGGTGTCATTATATTCTTTAAATTATTTTACAATAGTTTTTACTCACATTCTAGTTTTTTGTTTTAGTCAATGGTTGGATCCAAAAGAAGTCATATTAACATCTAACATGATGGACAAGCTGGACAAGGTGGTGGTGATCAGAAACCAAATGGAATATTGATAGCAATGAAAAATATCATGTTTATACCTAATCGATTTTCTAAAAATATGTTTAATAACTTATATATTAACAATATTCCGAACTCACCAAAGAAGTAAAAGGAGAATCATTCTAAGAGCTCTAGTGGTGGAGACTATAGAGAAATGAAAGCTCAATTTCCATCAGGTAGGAAATATGGAAGGTGAAACCTAGGAAATTATCTCAATGGAAAAATATGATTTATTTTTGGTAAATAAGGATATAAAGCAAATGAATTTGGGAAAAAATTAATAGTACAATAGAAGAAAATAAAATTGATCCTAAGAATCCATTTACAATCATTTTCCATAAATATCAGGGACCTAGGAATTACCTAATTCAATACCCTATTCTATAGGATAAACACTAGTCCATGTAAGGATATATTGTATATTAAATGGATGATTAATGTTTAAATGTATTAATGATATTTTGATAATGGGATTACTTTGGAAGAATTTATTTTACTTTGTGTAACAATGATGTTTATTATTTGAAAGTGTTATTCGAGGAAGAGATTATCTTTTCTTATGTGGACATAATTATAAAGGTACAAATTAAATTTAGGTTTTATATGATTTGGGGTTAATTGTTTTATATTAAATTTTAGGATGTAAAATTAAAGAGTTAAAAATAATTTATTGTTATTTTTTTATATTTTATCTCATTTTTTGAATGTTATCAAATTTATATAGTTTTATAAAAAATGAAAATCTACAGGAAGGGTGATCACCCATCACGTCCAATAAGGTTGTGGGTCTTGAAACCATAACTGAAGGGTGACAAGGGTGTGGTTCATTCCACTAGCCTATGTGAAGTCCCTAGTTAGTATGAATTTTTAATTTTTAGTTAAATGAGTTGATGTAATAAGAATAAGTTGATTTTGGGAACTTATGTTTTATCAAATGGATATCCTTGGTATTGGAAAATGATTTGGGAAGTAATTGATAAATATTATTTTAAAATATGTCCACTATATTTGGAACTTCATATGATTAAGGTAAATAGAATACTATTGGGTTTAATTTGAGGATTACTGGTTGAATTTTATTTTGGATGAATATATGATTTTTTGTGGACCTGTAGCGATTCGGGATATTTATTGAAATGATTAACCGATCTCGGAGAATATAAAGTTATGTTAATTAAATTTTGGTATGAAACAATAATATTGATTATGTTATTTAGAGATAATTGTTAAAATTTATCCTAGAAGAATATTGGTTTAAATCCTTCTAAATTTTGGGTTATAATCTTAGTTTAGATTATTTTTTAGGAAGGCTTATTATTTGATGAATGATCAGTGGTGAACGTTTTGGTCTTTAATATATAATTTTTTAGATTGTTTTTGGAATTTATCTTTTCTTGTACTATATTATCTGTTAATGACTTTTGATATTAGCTAAAATTTGAATCTAATGTTTCATGTGTGAAAAAATTCACCTTGAACACTCATCGTTTCGACAAAAAGATAAGTCCATGGTAGAAATTGATTAAAGGTGGATACTCTACTTATTTAGTAAGAAAGTTTCGTTTATTATATTCTTATTCAATGAAGTAAATGAATTATTTAACTCTAGCGGAAAGATCATAAAACCAATATTTTTTTCATAGTATATTCCTTTTCAATGAATCAAATAGTCCCTTGGATCATCGCAAATTTATAGCTTCTGAATTGTGAACAATCTAATAATAATATTCTCTATCAATCCCCATCATAAATAGATGGTTAAATTTTCTTTCATTTCCATTTCTTCATACCTGTAACCCTAGTATGTGTTATCTCTGGCTACCTTTGTACTTCCAATTCTTAATTTTAAAATAGAGGTCTCATTAATCCTTTTTTATGTGGGATTTAAATAAAGGTATTCAAAAAATTTCAACCTATAATATTCAGTTTCGAGTATAAATTACAAGGATTAAATTTATTGAAGGAGGGTAGAATATAACACCCCAATATTTCATGGTAAAGTATCTTCAATATCTTGTGTCTCACACAATAGTGACCTGTCTTGTGTAACACACAAGATTGAATTTCTACGAAACAACTCTTTAGAGTTAAAATTATTTCAATCATATATTTAATAATTTTCCAATAAATATAGTTACATAAGTAGTAATACATAACTTTTAAACTCTATTTATAATTTTTTTATATAAATACAGCATATTTATAATTAATTGTATAAGTTTTGGTAAAATAGTTATATGTTTAGAAATTTTGTTTTCTTAAAGGAACTACTTTTTATGCCCATTTGTGAACAATGATAAAATTAATTTTTTACACTCTTAGATATTTAATTTTGTAAAATATAATTCATTTTTGAATTCATAATATCAAAATTAGCTTATGGATAATTTTTAAGTATTTTTCTGAATACTTTCAATTTTTTAGGAATAATGAAAAACATTGCATTATTGTTAACAAAGAGAGTTCTTCAATTAAATAGTTATTTTACTTTAAATTTATTTTAAAGTCACAATAGATAAATAATACATATATTAACACATTTCAGGTCATTTTAATCATTTTTATAATTTAATTAGATTTAAAAATTCATTAAACTCTTTTTAACATATTTTTACCCGCCTTCTCGACACATTTGCGTATATGAATTAAACATAATTTTACCAATTCGATGAATTTATTTTCAAAAAAAAATAGACATACATGTTTTTAATTATTCTGAAAAAACTATTTCAATAGGATCAAAATAATTGTTTTGTGATTATTATTTTTCATTTTATTTACCATGATTAAAGGTAAATAGGATAAATAAAGGTAAAAACAATATTATAATATCAAAAAATTACCCAAACACATGTTCTAATTCCATTATATAATTTTTTGGGACCAAAATAAATCTTAGGTCAATAATTTTATCCTTTTTAATCCAATTTTGTTAAATTATGATATTTATTATTTTTTACATAAAGAATAGCTAAAAGTGTCATATTGAAATTTTAATAACTAAATAATTTTTAATATAGAGCTATTCATAAGATAAATTATACTATAATTTTTAATTTAAAATATAATAAATTTATCTAAATCTTGATAATTTATTTATAATTTTTAGACTTTAAATAATTGAATTTAATTGTGACACAATGATGTTGTAGTAATTTATTTATTAAAGTGTGAATCAAATAAATGAAATTAATAATATTAAAATAAATTTAATTAAACTTAATTAATGAAATACACTAATTTTTTAGATAAATTAGATATTTTAGTTAAATATGGGAAGTATTTTTCAAATTTATCATATTGGTATAATATTATTAAAAATTCAAATATTGAATATTATAAAACTTGACATAAAAGATACTTTAAAATAAGTAATATTTTATTAAATGATATAAAAGATATAAAAATACAAGGTTCATAAAAATGGCCTTTATGGTGTTACATATGTCATTAATGGTACACTTGTGGTTATTTTTTAATTTTATAGTAACTATATTAACCCTATAATGTAAAAATACAAGAATACACAGTAAGAGTTAAATTGTTTAACTAAGGGTTAAATGAAAAAGATAAAGTTAATTTTATGACATAAACAGGTATAAAATTTATTAGTTTCGTGTATATAGAATAATCCTAAACTTATAATATAAATAAATCACTTTGGATCTATTTGAAACCCAAAATAAATTTATAATAATTTAATATTTTAAAAGTTTCCTAAAGTGTCACTCACCTCTCTTATAAAAGGTCCATTATCCTTCTCTTTAATTCACACCTCGAAAGCCGTTTTTCTCAGCCACTCCCTGACCATTTACTATACCAACCTCCCTAAATTAATCCTAGATGTCATAATTTGGTAAAAATACTTTTTAAGGTGTCCTTTTGTGAAAATCAGAAAGAGACGCTCGAAGAAGAGATAATTGTTTTACCAATTCAATTGAGTTTATTTTCTTCTTACAATTACTCTTCCTATGTTGTTTCCCTAATAAAGTAATAAATCCATGGTATAATATATTCTTATATGTTCTTATTGTTATGGTAAAAGTGTATTCCTCATTTTACCCATCATTTTAAAAATAATATCACCATGCGTGCGTACACACGACTTACCGTCTCAACATCGTGGTGTAAATTGTTTTTCATGTATACATTATTTATATGAGTATAAATATTAATATAAAGGATAAAATAATAAATATAAGATTACATTTTTTCTTTAAAATTCATATTCCATCCAATTCCATACCATTTAAACATTAAGGAATTGATATCATAGTTTGTGTGTATGCACAAATTATAGTCTCCATGATGCTGTGAGATTCATTCTCTACATTAACCATTAAAGAATTATTATAAAAATATATATAATGAATAATTATAAAATATAAGGCATAATAACTCTACTGTTATAATATATATATACATATATTTTATTTACTTACTTCCATTCAACACGATAAAAAAACAGAAACAATGTTCGTGCGTACTTACGAAATACCGTCTCCATGAACAGTGTGTTCCATTTCATTTATCTATAAATTATACATATTTATATAATGAATATATATAATATATAAATAATGTTTTATATTTTTTAAGTAATGAAATTATTATCTAAGTAATAAGATCAATAATAACAAGTCAAAACACTTATGATAAACAAAGTGGTTATTACCCGAAATGTTGCTTTAACTTGGAAATTATTAATAAATGGATAATATGAAGTAAATGATAAATCATATATGATATCATAAATATTATTATGGTTCTGGTAGATGTTAATAATATTATTAAAAACAATATAAATGAGTTCCGGACATGTACGAAGATTATCGGACCTAAGGTAAGGGAATTTCATCACACTTTTAATTTTTGTGAGATATAAGCCATTTTCACCAACTTTGTTGTGTTTGTTGGGTATGTACTGCCCCTATTATATTTGATATGTTTAATAATTTTATCTTAATTGTATTTAAATTTTAATTGGAATATATTGATCTTAATATTTAAATGTTCAAATTGTTATGGGGTGCTTTGAATGTTTACAGAATTAATCCTGTTTCCATTTCAATATTCGTGATATTATTTTACATAACTATTTATATGAATATAAAAGGATTATAATTGAAATTTAATGTCTATTTTTATGTTCATTAAATTGTTTCTAAAAAGGAATATTTTAATGGATTTATTTAAGGGTTAATTTCACATTTTCATCATTATTTGAGGTTGTTTAAACTTAAATATTTACTAGGTCATCCTTATCATCCATGTCCATGTTTCAAAATATGTATTTCAAAATATTATCGACAAGTGTTTAAATTCATTTTTACCCATGTTTAAGTTTTTATAAAACATTATTAAATCAATATTTCCAACATTTTTCTTACAAGGTACTTTAAAATATTTTTTAAAAATTAATGAAAGAAATTTTTTAGGTTATAAGGCATGAGTGACTATTTTCCACCGTTATAATGCCTTAAAATTTTAGAGATTCCCTTAAAATATTACAAGGTAAATTTTAAAAGAAATGTTTTATTTTATAATTTCACTAGTTTTTAAATGATTTCAATGTAAAAATATATATTTCTTTCATAGAGTATTATAGATTTTGTTAGATTATTTTAATCTATGTCAACATCCTTTGTTGGATTTTTTTATTTATTGGGGTTGATTTATTATGATACAGTATTCCATATTGTATTAAAGAGTTTATGTTATGTTTTACTGTGGATTTTAAATTTTGATACCATTCCAAGATTATTGTTAATGTATTGACATTTTTTATGCTAGTTTTAATATGAATATTTGTTTAGGTTATGTTTCACACTTTTCGTATGAGGAATGCATTGGAATTAGAAACCAAATGGGTTAGGGACTGGTTATTGAGAGCCCAACAGGTGGGGGAACGGTTGTTGAAATACCCTATATGAATTGGTAGTTCTCATGGGACAAACTATTTTGGTTTTTGACTAACGTCTTGCTTGTATGGTCTTGGCACGAGGCCCTGAGGGTATGTCCGACATTACGAATTCCCTCATTATATGATTAGTTATTGATATTACATATGATTATTGGACTAGTACACTATTTATATGAATGGTTAAGTAGAATAATTTGACTTATTATTTCCATATTATGTTAATGGTTATGTTTATAAGTCTTGTGTTTTATTTTTATACATTCCTTTAAATATTATGATTATTTATAAAAGCTTATGTTGTATTTTTTAACCTTGTTGAGCATCTGAGACCACCCCGTTATTTTGTTTTATTTTCCAAGGATTCCAAGAAGTGTTTTATGATCCATATAAAGTGTTAATAGAAGATAATTATGGTATTATCAATGAATTATCAATGTTTCATTTTATTCATTGAATTGTAATGTAATATTCATGTATGTAATCTATTTTCTATGATTGCAAAACTGATCGATACTTTGGGATTTTATTACCATTAATTGGAACAATGTCTTTAAATAATTCACCGGCTCTAGGTATCTTGGGTCGGGGAGTTACAATATCAATTATCATATAGCTCTTAGATGATGAGAAATTGAAAAGGAGGTTGGGTGAATTGGAGTGGCTCAATGATATCATGGTGTGCACAAGGCGCAACCTTGAAGTCCATCCGAATAAAATTTCATAATACATCAGTAAAAAACAACTCCCATACTCATACCTCTAGGTATAATTGGTATTGGTGTTCAAAACCACAATTATAATATGAAATAAACCCCTGAAGCTGGAACCCATGTTTGAGGAACCATACATCATACATAAGGTCTATCACAATTGGGATTACTCATTGGCCATAATGGATGGGGAGTATGTCACACCCCCCCCCCCACTAAAGTTAGGCTTCTAAAGAAACACTTTGCATAGATATCATCACATGGGATTCCATATCACTGTATATCCCTCCATTAGTATTGTTTAGATGACATTAAACTATAAAATATCATACTAACCACTTGATGTTAAACTATATGGAGGGTTTCCTTTCCACATGATATTAAACTACAAAGAAATTAAAGAACTACATGTAGCTTAACTTCTACAAAAAAAAAGATATATATTTAATCCCTTACCATTGGTTTTGGGCCTAGCTGTAATGATTTTTCATGTTAGGTAACACTTATCCTTATGATATTACATAAAACTACATGGATCCATATTATTCGTGTTCCTCTACATTAGGTGATCCATATCCTTACCACATGATGTTAAATTACATGACATATGTCCTTTTTGCATGACATTAAATTGTATGAGTTTCCAAGAAGTACGTTATGGGTTGATTCTCATTTAAATAAGATATGTCATAATTCCTCAATCCTATTTCTTAGTCTGTCCACCACATGATATGAAATTATCTTTTCTATATCTTATATGCCTCTACATGGTGAGGGGAACCCTTTCCATTCATAGTTTCTCACACCATTCATAGACCATGCAGGCTTTAGAGTTTTACTAAGGGTTTCCCCACATAAACAAGGCATAATATCTTTTCACATACTCATCTTAGTCCCAAATTCATGACCCTAAAAGAAATACCTTGAGTCCATGATTTATGACATTAATGTTCATGGATAATTTCCCTTTCAATAAATAAAACTACAAACTCTTGTGGAACTATCCCAAGAGGACCACTATAGTTGGTGTTTGTCTTCTACCACATTTCCATTCAAAGAACTACATATTAATTGATTCATACTATGGTAGGATATATAGTGACACCTAGATATATATCCCTAGGTCTATCTATTCAATCCCTCTTCATTTTGGAATCCAAATTTTCTAGCGCATCATGTTAAACTGCATACTTCTCTAAAAACTATGTGTGGTTTGATTCCTATCATTATAGGATACATAGTGACACTTGTATTTCCAACACTAGGACCAGCTAAAATAGTCAATGGAAATAATTCCCACCTCTATGTGTAGTTCAGACCTACACATATCATTTTCTATTCAATAAATACATGTTACTTGATTCTTATCCTCACATGATACATATTGATGCATAGATTCCCAACTCTGATCCCAGTCACAACAGATAAGTATAAAAATGCCCCCATCTTTTTGTATGAGAATGAATCGTATAGGAGATTTCAATCATAACTATGTGTTTCTTGATTCTCATCGTCATGATATGTGAAGTGATGTTCTAACTTCCACCCCTGGTCCCATCCTTAACATTCTCGTGCTTTCACATTTGTTCATCTTCATCCTCACCGCAAGGTGTTAAACTGTATGAACCCTCTTTAACTATGTGTGTCTTGATTCCAATCATGATAGGATATATAGTGATTCTCATATCTCTAATTATTGGTCCACCTATAATAACTTATACAAAATAAGATGATTGTGCATGTAATATATCATGAAAAAATATTTTACACCAGTTCTCACGTCTCTACCGCATGATGTTAAACTACATGAAAAGTGTTCTCACCACATGACAATAATCTACATGGAACATGTCCTTACTATATGACATAAAAATGAATGGAAGATAATATATATCAAATATATGACAATAACATTACAGACCATCACCCATGTTTTATTCCTTATAATGGAATACAAGAACCTTACACCAATCAACCGGGGTATGGGGTGCATACATTGTCTTATAAATCACCTCAGTCCATAAACCACACTACATTCATTAAACGCATCATGTTTCCACAAATCTTTCATAGCCCATTAAATAATATCCTACTTCAATAGAACCTTTTATTGATTATGCATATATACCTAAGGCTCATTAATAAGTGTCTATGGCCATTAACAAAATGCATCACTCTGTAAAAAAGGGATTTCTAATTCTTGTGATCCTTAACAACGATGTGGCAGAACTCAACACCCCAATGTGATCTAAACCTCTCATAGTATTGCTATCCTATATCATAACTCATGACCTGAGAAACTTGATCCATCATTTACAATATCTTTATCTCCTGTTCGGAAGTATGATTGGTTACTCCAGGCCCTGGGAATCCTAATTAGGTTCATGTGTATCATCCCCCATATTTGGTCCATGTATGTAATGGCCTTAAACATAATGCACTTTAGTCAAGTTTTACGACCTAAAAATCTAGTATATAGTTGTCAAAATTTCAAGACCATAAACTACTATTTAAAGAGAGAGAAAAATAGGATGAAAATCCATAAAGTTTGGCCTGAGAAAATGTTCAGTATTCACTCATAAAATGTTTTACCTCTAGAGATTAGGAAAAAATGAGGGAAAAATAAATAAGCCATAAATCTCGTAGGATTTCTCAGTATCCCTGTTAAATGTTAAGCTATGCTCACTAGACCCCTTGGTTTAGGAAATAGTTAGAGTAATTATTTTTCACATCTTCTCACCAAGATAATATGTTTGATAAGGGGTGGTATAAATTTTAGAGTACTAAAACTCTTCTTTGATCTTATAATTTCCAAAAACAACACTTCATGATTAGGGTTCCTTAGATAACCAAAACCTTTCATTGACCATGGAATGGATACCCAACTTCAAAGGAACCTTTTCATGAATATGAATACATTCCCATGGCTCTTACATGTGCACCTATGGTCATCAACCAAATGTGTTACCCAGAAAAATGGATTTCAATTTCTTGTGAGCCCTACCACCACAATGACAGAACTCAACACTCTAGCGGGATCTAAACCACTCTATATATAACTTCTCCATATCATTCTTCTAACTTGAGAACTTTGGGTCATGAATTACAATTCCAACACCATACTATCCAAGTGGATTTGACATCATTGATGTTATATATCCATGTTTCATAACATTTCTCAAGGCCATATTGAGATGCTTCATTTGTAATACATTGAAGGCCCACACCTCAGGAATCAAAACCATACGTCGTAAGGCTCAAGATCACAATTAGTAGATGAACTACCCTAGGGTTCCAAAACCATCCCTTTATAGCCTTACTCTCATACCCGGCCTCATCTTCTAGATTTTTGAGTATCCAAAAATCAGTCATGGCCCACAAAAATGAGTGGAGATCATTTTTTGCTTCACCATTCTACCAATTCCTAATGGCCCGGACAACCCAACTAAAGGCATCACTTCTTTTCCAGAAAGGAGATTCAATCCTTGTGATCCCTAACAACACCACATCGGAACCTAGATTCTCATAATGTCAAGGTACATACCTATCATGTATGCTCCATCTCATATTCACAGACCAAAGCATTTGTGTTATGATTTAAATAACCCATATTACAAATGTCTGTGTAGACCTAGCGTCCTATGTATTTAACCCTCCAAACATTATTACCTCCATAAATATTCTATAGCCCATGGAAAAGATAATGAGCTTCAAGGAAATTTTTATTGACTTTTTATGTATGCTTATGGATCCTTCATATGTGTCTATATCCATTAACCAAATACGTCACTCAGTAGAAAGGTCTTTATGATCCTTGTGAGCCATTGTAATTCCATGGAAGAACACAGCACCTCAGTTTGTTTTGGGTCATTCCTGGCATGTCTCCACCATATCTCATGATCATCAATTAGGTCCAAGATAAAATACCATAAACTAATACAATATATAGTATGAGATAAAATACCTTAAACTAAATAAATATTAGGTTTGATCAAAAAGACCATAAAATAAATCAATATGTGGTCCATGATAAATGACCCTAAACTAAAGTGATATCAGGTGCAGGCTAAAAGACCCTAAACTAAAGCAATATTAGGTTTGAACTAAAAGACCCTAAACTAAAGCAATATCTGGTCCAAGATAAAATTCTCTAAACTTATTCAATAATTGGTTTGAGAAAAAAGTTCCTAAACTAAATCAATATTTAGTATAAGCTAATAGAGATTAAATTAAAGCAACATTAGGTTTGAGATAAAACCCTAAACTAAAGATATATTAGGACTGATCTAAAAAAACATAAAGTAAAGAAATTTTAGGTATAATCTAAAAGACCCAAGACTAAATAAATGATAGGTCCTGGCTAAAATAACATAAACAAAATAAAAATAAATTCCATTCTAAAATACCCTAAACTAAATTGTTTTTAGGTTTGAGTTAAAAGGCCCTAAACTAAATCTATATTAAATTGGATCTAAAAGACCCTAAACTAAAGCAATATTGGGTCTAAGATAAAATACATTAAACAAAAACACTATAGTAATTTAGCCTAAAAATATTTTAAGGCCCATTACATGGCCATATAAAAATCAAGATAAGATCGAACATCCTATCATCTTATTGACAATAAAGGGATCTCTCCTCCAAGGAAATGTATTCTTCTGAATATCCTTTTAAAAGTTAGGTAATATCAAGATTGATAGAATAGATGTATCCATGAATGATCTCATGAGGTTGTACATTCATGAGTATTTCTAAAGGAGAAATCTATTAAAATTTTATAATTATATTCCAGGAATTCATGTTTATTTTAAACAACGCGAATTATGGGTATCATTGAGGTATAATGTCAGAGAAAAAAAAATCATGATTATATTGGATGAAAATAAGTTGGATATGAACATGGAAAGTTTAAAAAATTAATTCAGTTATAGTGTGAAACGAGGGGGAGTAATATCCACATCTTTGATTTTATCAAAAGTCTCATAAAAAACTGAATGTATTACAAATGTCGAATTGTGGTAAATGTCGATTGGTTGAACTAGAAAGGTTGGAAAGAGTATTACACGATGTATTTATCAAACACTAGAGTGCTTCTCTACCCGCCACTTCCCCTTATTCCCTAGGGAATAGATTCTTGACCAAAGTAGTTAACTATTCAACCCTCTTTTATGTAGTAGCCAATGAGGATGATGTTGTTGAATGGTCAAATCTCAGATGAGCAATGAATTCCTCAAATCTCTATATCTGCATAGTTTAGGAATCTATCTGAGCTCGTAGTATAGATATCAACTAGAGACCCTGCTCTAATGCCTCTGAATCCTCCTTTATCTAATCAGTGAGAGGAGACTCATCTCAAAAATCATGCAGGCCCCTTTCATTGATGGAAAAATTTTGTGAAGGCAGGAAGATTTTAAATTTGATATTATACAATGGGTTCTGATCAAAATCACATGCTGCAAGTCATGAAACAATTGGTGGATGTGGTCCTCGTGGTCACAAAATTTTTCCGTGGGAGTTTCAGTAATAAAAAATGAATTTGTTTCTTGGGTAACCTATGTTGCATCAGATATTCTATAACCGATGAAGCAAGGATGACAGGAGGAGGAGTACCCAGTTGAGACTAGAGGGAAGCAGGGTAAGAATTATCATATGCTCGTCTCTCGATAGGCATATCATCCCTAGAATATGCTAGAGGACTGACTGCCTAAATGGATTCTGATTGAATACCAAGGTAATCTTGACTAGAATGATGTCACTTCCTTGACAACATCCTTGGGTCTTAAATCAGTTCCACCAGCACCAAAGATAGAGGGGTTGGTGAGGTGAAAGGCATGTCCACATGATGGACCAGATTTCCTAGAATATAATACAAATAAGCTACTACCCAAGATTGGGAATAATCCTAGGTAAGGAAGGTAGGAGCACTAGTAGAGAGAAGTGTGATGTCATCCTCAAAATATTTATGTGTCAGCATCATCCAAAACTAGAAAATGTTCCCAGGATGTTGTTCTCCTCGAACACTATCCAAGTGAAGAGGGGAGACCCCTTGGATGAATCCAAACATATGATATAATCATTAGGGTGTATAAGTCTTACAAATGATTAGCTCTTCCACCCTGTTTCTAATAACCCCATCTTGAAGAGAAATCATGTATGACCTTTTGTCAAGATAATCACTTCCATTGTCAAAAATCGGCCCAACCGAAGCATTATTGGGGTAAAATTAAAGCTATTAAATTGGATAAATGCATCATTAACCAAGAAAGGGTGTAGTGAAATGGTTATAAACCAAAATATGTTCAGCATTATAGGATGGGATTAGGTGTAAAGGATTCTAGAGTCATTACAGTATTTATAACGCTTAAAATTATCCCCTATCCAGCCACAAAAAAAACTTGAGAGGACCACTTATCCTATAATATTGATACCTTGTTTAATATGGACCAAGAGTTTATTAATGCATATAAGGATTGGAAATACCAAATTGAGGCACTTCCATTCAACATGTGGTGCTACCACCACCAAAGTACTGACAAAAATCTTTTAATGTGAATCCCTAACCGAGAAAATAATTCCATTCAAATATATGGCCATTAAACCTATCATTCTATAGTTTGGGGAGACCTCTGAATTTACTAGATATCCCCAAAATGTATAATCCCCAACTTCAAAAATGGCCCAACACATGCCAGTACTATCATAGACTTACTAAGAAGGGCACCGATGAGGGTGTATAGAAGTTGGCCCAACCATGCTACAGTGGAGAAAAATGATTATCCTATCCTTGAATGAAATGAGTGAGTCTATCTTCATCTCTTTCCCCATGTTCTCCTTCATAATGGTAATCACATACTTCAAAAAATTAGGAGTCTTTGAGGGACCATCCCTAAAATCCATAGTAGGTAGAAACTCATCATACATCTCTCTAATAGGGGGAATCTTGCCTTGTTGGTTAATGTCCCACAGGTTCATGCCCATTTCAACATGGGACAGGTGGAATGTATTAGTTTCAGGACACCAACGACTGATAATTTCTCATATTATATTGGGTGGGTGTTAGATGATAAATTGGGTTATCCATATGGTTTGATAAATATGAACCCTGCATAAATGATCTGAAAAATCAAACCAACTTTATCTAACCCTGAATGTCCATGCACATTCATCAAAAAAATTACCTCCTAGATGAAGATCCCATTTAAAAATTCAACCAATGTCTAAGTTGTTTAGAGAGGAGGAAAATATACATGAATAAATTTGAGCAATGGGATGATTGGAAAAGTCACATCCATCCAGAATTACGGGAGAGTGTTCTAATATATAAGACAACCCCTGGGAATGAGCTATAATCAGTTGGACATCCTTGGAATGTTTTTTTTGAAAATAGGACAGAGAAGATAACACTCATCAATGTTGAATATTAGCATCTGGTGGGGTAATGGTATAATCTTCTAGTAAAACTAAACCATACAGAGGAAGTTGGTGAGATAAGGGAAAATTATGAATCTCATATAAGAGGAACCACTTTAGAATATCGTTATTTGTATACATGCGATATGAGGGATCAGAAATATTTTTTTTTTGAAATTATGGCCCATTGATTATCCTTATCTAATAAAACTTAACAAAAACTGGGATTTATCTGAATAAAAGTAAGTGGCATATTTTAGATTGATAAAATAAAATATTATCAAAGCATAGACATAGACTAGCAACATGATGCACATCACATTAATTTGGAAGGGATTCATGAATCACCTAAACCCCATAGATATCGCAAGTCGCATAACCCAAAAGGGCATCGTGAAATTGAATGACCCCTTGGATACTCATGATCGTGTGACCTGAACACGGTAACACGAATCGCACGATAATCGATACATCATATGCTCGAGCCAATGGATCCTGTGGAACCCACAAGACAATTGAATTGCTCATGGATGAAGTTCCAACAACTACTAAAGTATAGATCATAGTTGGATCAGACATGTACCTAATCAAAATTGGTCATCTGGAATATTTCTCATGAATTGGGCTCGTGGAGAAGGCTCGTTAATAGGTCTCATGATCAGGACTCGCAAAACAATATTACAACTGAGACTACCAATAGAGGCAAGGCAAGAGAACTCTAATGGGAAATTGGCTAGTGAAATGAATAGATTAACTCTATAGATAGGGTACCTATTAGAATACCAAGAATATCTTGGTAGAAAAAACACCTCCCAAGACACCAGTTCATGAAACTTCTAAAGAGTCAAGTGGGAATTTAGTTTCCTTAGAAACAATTCCTTTTCCCTGTGGACGTAACTTCTGAGGGGGGAATTTCATGACGCCTACCAAATGACAATCATAAAATTCACAAAGTAATGAATACCTAAATATGGGTATTCTTTCCCCTTCAAAAAAAAAAGAAAAGGAATGAAACGGTGACTGAAGATCATGGATCATGAAAGCCTCAAAGAGACTCACTATCATGTGACTATCATAATGTCACATGAAATAACCATGTGTAGTGCATAACCTACAGTGGATCTCATGAATCCTTTTTCAAAATGTATTCCTACTCTTATGAAGGCTCTCTGGACAATTGGAGTTCAAATGGAGGCAGCAAGATAATCTTCCCCAAGCCACGTAGGTTGTCATCGGTGAGTGACTGATAAGCCATATGAGAATCCTCTAAAAATATAAAGACAATATCCAAATAGTGGGTTCTATTCATGGTCATAAATTCATGCGACACATCACCAATGGGAAGGATTATTTTCATTGACAACATCAATGAAAAATCCTGACACCCCCATGAATTTATTAAATAAAATAACATTAATAAATAGGGAGGAGGAAGAATCCTCTTGTAGTTGTAAAAGTCACATGAAGCATGTATAGAGGTCTGTAAAAAACCAAGATACCCAGCCACATGACCATCTCATCCCATAAAAGCTCGTAAATATTTCTTCCTCTTCCCACAAAGAGCCTCATGTATTTATAGAAAACCCTACACTCCCCTTTTTCTCCTTGAGAAAAGAGAGATGGATTTATCCATAAAATTCTCACACATCTCGATAAGACCATTGTTGGTTATGAGATGCATCACCATGATATAGAGTATTTTTATTTGAAAATACTCACATTACCTCACAAACCCCCAACCATTTATGAAATAACACAAAAGAAATAAAAGTGGGAAGATTTAGAAGCCTCTTTTGATTGTAAATACAATGTGACAAATAAAGGAAGTTCATAGCATAGTATCGCGAGACTCCTGGACAAGATAGATTGATCCCATAAAGTCCTCATCACAAACTAACTTTTCCTCACGAGAATTTCCAAAAAAGTCACTTGAAATCACATGAAGGCCTTTTATAGGGGCCCTGATCTCATGAAATTCCATGGATATGTTGATTTGAAAACAAGGAAGTACATTGGATTATCTCACATGATTATAAAATTCTACAATAATTGTAAATAATCCAATAAAGGATACATTTATGGGAGGTCCTTGTGGTCACTAAAAATCTGGAGATGCCCTCGGAGCGATCCATAGTCGAGACTTGAGAATGCATGTGACACCGAGAAACTTTTCTGACTCCATCTTAAATTCACGAAATATATATTATGGAAAGTGATGAACAACCTAGGTAGTGATTCAAATAAATCCCCCACCCTATTACAAAAAATGGACATGACTCATGAAAGAAAAACAAACCCATGGAACCATGCACTAGCCGATGAGCGGATTTCTCAGAGTGGGGGATCACATGGTAGGAAAGTTCCTCCATATGTGAGATATAGGCGAACAACTAGAGATACCATGCGACATATATAGGTTCTCCGAGTGATCACTTATAGATAATGTAAATGAAAAACTAGAAAGACTAGTGAAGGACATCATGTACACCTGCTAGATCATGTCACAACCCCCTCCCACCAAAGATGCCCCTCCTGAGCTGGCAATGGTGAAAGGGAGATAATGATCCCCCGAGTCCCGTCTCCAGTTGGCCTGGGTTGGCGACTAGCACCAAGGGTATGAGTTTTCACAAATATGGGAGGCATAACCCTTTTTTTATTTTAAGATCGGGAAATAGGACAAGTCAGCCACCAAAAAGGAAAAGAACAAGTGTAAAGAAATAAACCCAAACTAATCCCACATGCATGTTTAAAAAATTTTATAACAAGGTGAAAGTACAAGAAATCTCAAAGTACAATACCAAAAGAAATAAGTGTACATAAACAGCAACAACTCGAACTGTTCGACTAGTAGGGTCCCGCACGGCCTTAGATGTCCTCCTGGAAACCTGAAAGTAAACGTAGGGTGAGCATACAAGTATACTCAGTAGATAAACCTAAAGCTCTCATGCACAAGTGGGGAGACATCCTAATGTCCCGTGAGAACTACAGAAGAAACCTATCAAGGAATTCTATCCACCCAACCTCATCATCCACACTAACAAAAAACACAATCACAACAGGTAGTAGTATATAAGAACAAGAGTATTGGGTACCCCACACCATTTCACATTAGTTAGCTTCTCTTCCTAACGGTGAACATCCTGACGCTGCCACACTCTCCCCGCCCACAGACACCTGGGCCTCACAACCACGTATCCTGCTCGCACACACCTGGGCCTCACAACCACGTATCTCTCCCTCACACACATGGGCCTCACAACCAGGTCTCCCGCCCGCACACACCTCGGCCTCACAACCAAGTATCCCGGCCACACACACTTGGGCTTCATCCCGAAGATTCTTGGGAAAAAGTAAGCATGCCTGAAGAGTTTTTCTCTAGAACCACCCCAATCGAAACCTACCTTATGGGTCTTAGGTGTAATGTTGCCTCAAGCCATCATAGCCTAGGGGAGAAGGAGTGGGAAGGAGCTAGTATCTATGAGAGAAACAGCCTCTCCCAGGAAATGGGAGTTTTCGGCACTAAGTGGTCAACATGGGTGGGGTGCGATAAAACACAAAAGATACAGATATATATTTGTATACCAAACACATAGCCCAACCAATGGCTTCTAAATAGTGAAACTGATCACATGCCTTGGCACTCCTACTACAAAGGATGCTTACAAAAAACAACCCCAACCCCATTTAGGTTTTCATGTTTCAACACAATTAGTTTATTTAGTTCCTTAACTACTGGTCAACTATCCACAACCAACCACATCGATTATTCGTAAAAAATATCCCTGCCATCCACAAATCGAGTTAGGAAAGAACAAGAAACACAGCTAATCCCTCCTTATCAACCAACCAACCCATTGATTATTAATCCCGATCCATTACCATGACCCACCATTCATTAACTCTTCCACTTTTTATTTATTATTCACAACCCATAGTCCATTCACATTCAAACCCATCCCTACAGCCTTGCTACCAACTTCCATAACCACAACTGCACCATACATCATTATCCCTTTAATACCACTTTTCACAGCCCCGCTACCCACCCGATCCACAAAAACCCACAAAACACCCCCACCACATGACACGTATCCAAGACAACACCCACAAGTTCATTATTCCATTTTGTTCAACCGGGGTGATCACACAAGTGTTCCAGATTTTAATCAACAAACATTACATGATTATCCAAATTCCACTTTTATCAAAGTTCCATTCAAAAAAATAGTCTAGAAGATAGAGAAACATTTAATTGCACAAGCAAAGGCCCCCAACGACCATGATTTCTAGTAGGCATAAGCCGATTCAATTCATAACGAAACAATAGGATAAACAAATATAAACATAACAACATTCCAATCCCCATTATTTAACCAGTTATTATCTTTATTTAATGGTTCAATTTTTTCTTATAAAAACAAGAGGATACCCACCCCACATGATGCACAAATTAGAGAGACGTAGGTAAGATCCCTACTCAACAGGTTCTGATCACAATTCTCCCCCTGATCAACTTTAAAAGACGTCTGTCGGCATCCGTCACTTCTGTCGGGTCCTGGAAAAACCTCCTCGGGTGGATATCGGAAATAAAAGGCTGAAGTAAAGACAACAGATCCAAGCACGGAAGTTTCACCTCGTTATTATGATCCTATGGCCGCTGACGGATCGTAAATCGGAGCTCGGACGAAGAAGTTATGGAAGAAAGAGCCTTCGAGTCTCTTAGGAGAACTCTGCTGAGAGGAAAGGGGACGAGAGGGGTGAGTTGAAAAGGAGGAGGGGACCCCTCTTTCTATAGGTGAGAAAAGAAAAAGTACACGGAATGTACTTTATGGTACATGGCGTGTACTTGGTTATTTCACACGGTCTCCACGCAGCTTACAACACGGCTCTGTGGCCGTTGACTGGTCAACACATGGTTTGAGGGTAACGCATATGCAGGGAAGGACTACATGGCCTGTAGTTTGGACACACGGTGTGTACTAATTTATTTCACATGGGTCCAACACGGCACACGGCTGCTGACTGGTCAACACACAGTAATGCGTACGCGGGGAGAGACTACACGGCATGTAGTATTGGACACACGGCGTGAACCCATTTATTTCACACGGCAAGGACACGGCCTTCAACACGGGGTATACCCGACAAGGGGGTACATGGCATGTACTCAAACTACATGGCGTGTAGTTTCACAATTCTGGAAAGTGTGTTAAAAGTCCATTTTACCCTCAAGAACACTTCGTGGACTTCTTTTTGATAATGGAATGGACCGGAGAGGTCCTGGCCATTACATCAGTTACCACTTAAAACATTCTCGTACCCGAGAATTAAAAAACCAACCCAAAGGAACCCAACAAGATACCTCTTAGGGTTTTCGTTATAACAGGAACCCAACCAACATCCCTAATCATATGTGTTAGGAATTCCTTCCCCTATGTCGAGATATTATCCGCTTTAGGCGGCACTGACTCGCCTGCATGGGTTTAATCGCATCCTCATTAATGCGTATCAATTAAGAATTGGGTCTTCCAACTTTCATACATTAGGATTTTTCAACTCGCACTACCCCCAACACCACATAACCAACACATTTCCCGAACATGTGGTTTGGGGAAAATTCCTTCTTCTATGTCGAGATATTATCCACTTTAGGCGGCACTGAATCGCTCGCATGGGTTCAATCACATCCTCATTAATGCGTCTCGATTAAGAGTCAGGTTTTTCCCTTTCCCCAAAAATCTGAACATGCTACACATTACCAGGGAACAAGGAAACAAAAGGTCTCACAAACGACAAGCCAAGAATTCTATATATCAAAGGTACATAGTATAACATCAACAAAAATCCTAGAAGAACAAGGGAAAACACAAGTCAAAAAAACCTCAGGTACTGAGTGTGAATCTGGGTCTCCCGCTCACAAGTGCTCTCCTCATGGCCGCCATGCCTCCATAACACAGGAACCAATGGAATGGTTCGTCCACGGAGCACCTTCCCTTTACGATCCTCGATTCTGACTGGTCGTTCCTCAAAGGTCGTGTCGTCTCCCATATCTAACTCTCCCCAATCGATAATGTGAGAGTCGTCGTGTAAGTACTGACGAAGCTGGGAGACGTGGAAGACGTCATGAACCTTCTCCAACTGAGGTGGCAGGGCTAGCTGATATGCCACCTCGCCGACTCGCCTCAGCACCTCAAAAGGTCTGATGAACCTAGGTGATAGCTTGCTCCCTTTCACAAACCTCTGCTTCCCCCGTCAAGGGGAAACCTTCAAGAGCACATGATCTCCCACCTCAAACTCCAAGGGCCTCCTCCGACGATCAGCATAAGATTTCTGTCGGTCCTGAGCCACTTTCATCCTCTCACGTACAAGCTGAACATTATCTGTGGTGCTCTGTACTACCTCTAGCCCAAGAGCACCTGTCTCACCAACCTCTGCCTAGCAAATGGGTGAACGACATGGTCTCCCATACAAATCCTCAAACGGTGACATGCCAAAAGTAGAGTGGAAGCTATTGTTGTAGGCAAACTCTACTAAAGGCAAGTGTCGTACCCATGATCCTCCGAAATCCAGAACGCATACTCGCAGCAGGTCCTCCAACATATTGATAGTCCGCTCTGTCTGTCCATCTGTCTGGGGGTGGAAAGTAGTGCTAAGGCGTAGCGAGTGCCAAAAGATTGTTGTAACCCCCTCCAGACTCGTGAGGTAAACCGAGTATCCTGATCTGAGATTATTGTCTTTGGAACTCCATGAAACTGCACAACCTCGTCTACGTACCTCTATGCTAAGGTACTCACTGGGCCTGACACCTTAATTGCTAAGAAGTGAGCTGATTTCGTCAGCCTATCCACCACTACCCAGATAGCATCATAACCACCCTGAGCTCTGGGTAGTCCTATGACGAAGTCCATTTATATTTCATCCCACTTCCACTTGGGGACATCTAAAGGATGAAACAAACCACCGGGAATAAGGTGTTCATCCTTTACTTGCTGACACACTAGGATTTTATCCACAAACTCCACCACTACCCGTTTCACCCTAGGCCACCAAAACTATTCCCTCAGGCCTCGGTACATTTTTGAAACTCCCGGATGTACCTCCAAGGCTATGATATGGAACTCACGGAGAACTCCCTCATGAATTGTCTCCGGGACAAACAACCTTCCATGGAAAAGCATCTGATGTTGACTATCCTCTTACCATCCTTCTGGAGTGTTCCCCTGATCGACACAATCCCGCATCACTTCCACCTCGGAGTCCCTCAACTAAGACTCTTTCACCTGCTGCAACAAGGAGGACTGCATCGTCATCTGAAACAAATAGCCTCTAACACCTTCTACCCTGGCATCCATGTGCAAGGTAGCCAACTATCCCATCGCCTTCCAAGAATCAGTGGATTCCCAAACCATTTCCTTATGCGACTTCCTGCTAAGGGCATCAGCCACAACGTTTCCCTTACCTTCAGTGTAAGAGATCTCAAAGTCATAATCTTGGAGAAACACAACCCATCTCTGCTGCCGCAGGTTCAGGTCATGCTGGGAGAAGATATAACGTAGGCTCTTTTGATCTGAGAGGACCAGAAATAACTCCCCAAAGAGGTAATGTTGCCACAACTTCAGTGAAAACACTACTGCTGCATGCTCTAGGTCATGGGTGGCATAGTTACGCTTGTGAGGGCGTAACTGCCTAGACCAATAACAGATAACTCCCTTCTTGTGCATCATCACGCACCCCAGACCAAGGCCAGAAGAATCACAAAACACTTCATACAAAAACCCTTCCTCTAGAAACCTGATTACGAGAGAACTGAAAAACTTCTCCTTCAGGTAGTCGAAAGCCTTTGGGCATTTCTCACTCCATATGAAGACCTGGTTCTTCCTAGTCAAAGCTATCAATGGAGCATCAACTCGAGAGAAGATTTAAATGAACCTCTTATAGTAACCTGCTAACCTCATGAAACTACGAACTTCTTCCATACTCTTGGGTGCTGCCCAAGAAACAACTGCCTCCACCTTCTACGGGTCCACTGACACTCCATGTTGAGACACCACGTGCCCAAGGAAGTGTACTTATTGCGTCAAGAACTTACACTTCGACAATTTCCCGTAAATCTGGTGGTGTCGAAGGACTTTCAAGACTGTCCTGAGATGCTAAACGTGCTCCTACTATGATCTTGAGTAGATCAGGATGTCATCGATAAACACAACGACAAACCGGTCTAGAAACTCTCGGAAGACAAAGTTCATAAGTCCCATGAACACAGTAGGTGCATTTGTAACTCCAAACAGCATTACTAAAAACTCTAAGTTCCCATACCTGCACCTGAAAGCTGTCTTCGAGATGTCACTGTCATTTACCCTCAGCTGATGATATCCAGATCATAGGTCAATCTTGGAAAACCAGCCTGCTCCCCTCAGTTGGTCGAAGAGATCATATATCCTTGTAAGGGGGTAACAGTTCTTGACTATTACCAAGTTCAACCTTATGTAGTCTATGCATAGCCTAAGACCACCATCTGCCTTTTTCACGAACAAAACTGGAGCTCCCCATAGCGATAGTCTAGGTCGAACAAAACCCTTATCCATCAGATCGTCAATCTGAATCTGCAACTCCCGCAACTCCGAAGGTGCCATCTGATAAGGGGCCATCGAAATCAGACGGGCACCATGCTTTAAGTCTATCCCAAACTCAACATCACATCGGGGGGGGGGGGGGGGTAGAGTCACAACCTCCTCAGGAAAAACATCAAGGAACTCCCCAATAACCTCCGGTACATCCATCATCTCTATAGCAGCTGGAACAACTGATAACCCTCCTAAAAAGTAAAGGAGAGGCTTCACATGCCGGATTCCCACCAGATAGCTCCTATCGCCAACAAAAGAAACACGGTTCCCATCCACATCGGAGAACACGACTCTTATCTGAAAGCAGTCGATAACGACACTAACAGAAAACAACTAGTCGATGCCTAGGATGACATCGTATGGCTGCATCTGTAACAAAAGAAGGTCCCCGCTAGATTTATGTGGTCCCAATGTCATCCCACATCTCCGGAAAACACAAGATACATTGGTCTGGCCTCCAACTAGTGTACTCAACACTAGTTGTATGGAAAGTCTCTCTAAATCTAGTCCCAAAGCATGGGCTAGACCAGGTGAAACAAAGGAATGCGAAGCTCACTAATCAAACAAAGCATAAACAAGAGTGTGGAACAAACAAATCGTACCTCGAACCACCTCTGGTCCAGCTGGAGTTGTCATCTCTCATGCGTGCAACTATCCACGCCCAGCTCCTCTGCCTCTCTAATGTCGTCCACCTCCCCGACCATGCCCTGTTCGAGGTCCCTGAGGAGCACCCTGAGGTCAGCCTCTTCCCGCAAAGTCTTCCCTCGGAGAAGCATGGTCCTACTGCAACTAGAAGGGCCTCGCCGGCAACTGGTGCTACTGAGGTGGGCGCTGAACCTACACACCTCCACCAAACTGAGCTTGGGTCGGGCACCGACTCTAAATGTGCCCAAAACCTCCACTAGATAAAAACTTCGGTCCTGGGATTGTGAAAAAGGGACGAGGACCCGAAGATCCGAACTAAAACTGCTGGGGCCTGCTCCCCACTGGCCTGAACCGGGAAGGTCCCATCGTAGGAGACCTGCTGCTGACTACCTTCCCCTTCGAGAAGCCCAGCTGGATCCCCTCTCGGGGTGCACCTCTAAGAGAGTGCATCCAATCTACAACATCTTCCTTCTTCTGTACGGCCAAGTACGTCGGAAGGGTGAAGGGGGTGACAACATACTGGAGCGAAGGACGAATCACCTCCTCCAAACGTCTCGCCTGAGACTCCTCATCTGGAAGGAGATCCGGAGAAAATCATAGGATATCCTTGAACATGATCCCTAACTCTCATACTGACATACTCCCCATATAAAGGTAGAGTAACTCCTTCCGCTTCACTGCCTTGATCATGGAAGAAAGGAATTCCTCTCGGAATTCCTTTTCAAAGTCAGCCCATGGAACCTCTGCCTCTATCCTCTCTCTGAGGTAGAGTGTCCACCACTTCCATGCTGCACCTCTCAGATAACTGACTTCTAGGGGAACCTAGTACTCCCTCGGAGCACGAATAAAGGTAAAAGTGATCCCTAGCTCTTCAAGACACCCTTCTATCTCCGTATCTGAAGTACTACCCTCGTACTTCTTGAGGGTCTGCTGATGGAAAAACGGAGAGCCTTCTGCCACTGGCTATCTTCCTCCTCTCGGTCAATCTCAAACTGATCGACCACCTGAATCTAATGGGCCTCGGCCATCTGAGCCTCCCGGGGACAACATCCAGGTGCCGTAGCTGTACGGTAAACAGAGATCCCCTAATCCCAAGGATTAAGGAAATTTCTCAGTGTTTCATTTTATCATTTTATTTCAATTTCTTTCCCAGAACACCCAAATCAAGAAAAACACAATCATGATGATGCATGTACCTTCCCTAGGGTCTCTATCCTGCAATCAATGTAGTCTCACTTGGTCATTCGGTAGGCTCAGAGTCCATGCATCAGATCACGGGGGGATAATATCCTGTGTCCTAGCCGATCTTTCCTGGCCTATGTCACACACCAAGATTAACTAACACTATTTCCCTACCATCCCATGCAATCCTCACTGTTCCTAACTCTAGAATCTATCATATCTCTCAACCATCACCTTTGATACCATTCTGTCATGACCCCCTCCCACCAAAGATGCCCCTCCTTAGCTGGCCATGGTGAAAGGGAGATAATGACCCCTGAGTCCCGCCTCCAGTAGGCCCCGGGTTGGTGACTAGCACCAAGTGTATGGGTTTTCACAAATATGGGAGGCATTACCCTTTTTTATTTTATGATTGGGAAATAGGAAAAGTCAACCACCAAAAAGGAAAAGAATAAGTGTAAAGAAATAAACCCAAACCAAGCCCACATGCATGTTTAAACAATTTTATAACAAGGCGCAAGTACAAGAAACCTCAAAGTACAATACCAAAAGAAACAAGTGTACAGCAATAGAAAAAGCTCAAACTGTCTGACTAGTAGGGTCCCGCATGGCCCTGGCAGTCCTCCTAGAAACCCGAAAGTAAATGTAGGGTGAGCATACAATTATACTCAGTAGGGAAACCTAAAGCTCTTGTGCACAAGTGGGGAGACATCCTAATGTCCCGTGAGAATAACAGAAGAGACCTAGCAAGGAATTCTATCCACCCAACCTCACCAGCCACACTCCCCAAAAACACAATCATAACAGGTAGTAGTATATAAGAACAAGAGTATTGGGTACCTCGCACAATTTCCTATTAGTTAGATGATCTTCATAACTGCGAACGTCCTAACGCTTTCACACTCTCCCCGCCCGCACACACTGGGGCCTCAGAACCATGTATCCCTCCCGCACACACCTGGGCCTCACAACCACAAATCTCGCCTGCACACACCTCGGACTCACAACCAGGTATCCCGCCCGCACACACCTGGTCCTCACAACCATGTATCCCACCCACACACACCTGGGCCTCATCCCGAAGATTCTTGGGAAAAAGTAAGCATGCCCGTAGAGTCTTGGGCTAGAACCACGCCAATCAAAACCTACCTAAAGTGTCTTAGGTGTAAGGTCGCCTCAAGACATCATATCCTATGGGAAGGAGCAGAAAAGAGCTAGAAACTAAGGAAAAAACACCCTCTCCCCTGAAATGGGAGTGTTTGGCACTATGTTCTCAACATGGGTGGGGAGCGATAAAACACAAAAGATATATATATATATATATATATATATATATGTATACCAAACACATAGCCCAACCTATGGCTTCTAAACAGAGAAACTGAGCATGTGCCTCAACACTACTACTACAAAGAATGCATACAACAAACCACCCCAACCCCATTTTGGTTTTCACATTGCAGCAGAATTATTTTATTTAGTTCCTTAACTACTAGGAAAATATCAACAACCAACCACATCGATCGTTCATAAAACATATCCCTACCATCCATAAATCAAGTTAGGAAAACACAAGCAACACAACCAATCCCTTATTATCAACCAACCAACCCATTTATTATTAATCCTGATCCATTACCATGACCCACCATTCATTAACTCTTCAACTTTTTATTTATTATTCACAACCCATAGTTCCTTCACATTCAAACCCATCCCTGCAGCCCTGCTGCCAACTTCCATAACCATAACCGCACCATACATCATTATCCCTTTAATACCACTTATCACAGCCCCGCTGCCTGCCCGATCCACAAAAACCCACAAAACACCCACACCACATTCCACGTTTCCAAGACAACACTCACACGTTCATTATTCCATTTTGTTCAACCGGGGTGATCACACAAGGGTTCCAGATTTTAATCAACCAACATTACGTGATTAAACAAATTCCGCTTTCAACAAAGTTCCATTCAAAAAAACGGTCTAGAAGATAGGGAAACATTTAATTGCACAAGAAAAGGCCCCCAACGACTATGTATTTTAGTAGGCATAAGATGATTCAATTCATAAAAAAACAATAGGATAAAAAAATATAAACATAACAACTTTCCCATCCCCATTAATTAACCAGTTATTGTCTTTATTTAATGGTTCAACTGTTTCTCATGAAGACAAGAGGATACCCACCCCTCATGATGCACAAATTAGAGAGACGAAGGTAATATCCCTACTCAATAGGTTTTGATCACAACGCTCCCCCAGATCAACTTTGGAAGACGTCTGTCGACGTTCGTCACTTGTGTCGGGTCCCGAAAAAACCTATTCGGGTAGAAGTCAGAAAGTAAAGGCCGAAGGAAAGACAATGAATCCAATCTCAGAATTTCCTCCCCATCGTTACGATCCTGTGGCCGCTGACGGATCATAAATCGGAGCTCGGATGAATAAGTTATGGAAGAAAGAGCCTTCGAGTCACATGGGAGAAGTCTACTTAGAGGAAAGGGGAGGAGAGGGGTGAGTTGAAAAGGAGGAGGGGACCCCTCCTTTTATAGGCTAGAAATGAAAAATTACACGGTGTGTACTTTATGGTACAAGGCGTGTACTCGGTTATTTCACACGGTCTCTACTTGGCTTCCAACACAGCTCAATGGTCGTTGACTTCTCAACACACGGTTTGAGGTTAACACATATGCGGGGAAGGACTACACGGTGTGTAGTTTGGACACACGGCATGTACTCATTTATTTCACACGACTCCAAAATGGCACACGGCCATTGATTGGTCAATACACGGTAACGTGTACGTAGGGAGAGACTACACAGTGTGTAGTATTGGACACACAGTGTGTACCCATTTATTTCACACGGCAAGGACACGACCTTCAACATGGGGTACACCCGTGAAGGGGGTACACGATGTGTACTCAAACTACACGGCGTGTAGTTTCAAAATTCTTGAAAGTGTGTTAAAATTCCATTTTACCCTCCAGAACACTTCGTGGCCTTCTTTTTGACAAAGTAATGGGCTGGAGAGGTCCTGGCCATTACAGATCGGGTAAGACATAAAATAATCTATCACTGAACATATCTATGGAATTCGAAATTTAAAGGCTCAAACTAAGACTAATAAAAAATAGATATAAGAAAAGTAATATGTGATGATCCCCATTAACTCCACATAAACAAATGGGGACATGAAACATCACCAAAATATGTTTCTTAGGTCATATGATACCCCTTGGGTTTACAATTTGGATAATGTGAAGTCCTTTGGACATTTCAAAGCAAGTCATATGGAACCACTCAGGCATGTCACTATAGTCTTGTGAAGCCCTATGGGCTAACCACCCCATCCTTGTGCTGAACTTAAATGCATGAAACCTAACTCATATAATGGAACTGGTTCTGGTTAGCTAAATCTTGCGGTAGAACCTGGGTATGATTCTAGCTCTCGCGACACCCACCGAGCAAGCCATCCAGGTCTCACGATGCCTTTCAGAAATTTCATCCAAGACATGTGACACCCTTCAATACATGTTACACTAACTCTTATGACTCCCTTCATATGTGTTCTCCAATTCCCATGATGACTCCAGGGTTGGTCAGTTGGATCACACAAATCCCTCTATATAAGATCTGTCATGTGATGGCTTCCATTACATACCATATGGGTCTTACGATATCCTCCAAACAACCCACCTTGATCATGAGAAAAACTTTGATCATTCTATCTAGGATATGTTATGTACCTTGTAGAAGTCAAATGGATCATATTATTTCCTTTTAATAGGTCAGACATACATTCTTTGACATGTCATGTAGACAATCAAGGCATGTCGAGTGGATAATCAATGCATGTCAGGAAGAAAAAATGGATAGGTCAGAAAAGCATCCTAGGATTTGATAACCTCATTCAACCCAGGTGTGTAAAACTTCAAAAAAAGGGAAACATCAGAGTGTAATCTTTTTCCATTGAACTATGAGAACTTTGATTCCTCCCAAAACTATAATACATAGGACACCTCCCCAAGGCCGGATCATCATATCAACCATTTTAAGGGCATTACCTGAACATAAGTCTCACATCTACGTGCAATGAAATTGATTATTTGACACCCTTAATTCTTAAAATAAGTATAGATCATGTGGCCTATATATTTTCAATAATCATATCATCTGCACCATAAACCTCTACGGATATAAGGGGACCTTAGTGTGTAAGTCCCAATCAAGAGAACTACGATGACTCTGATTTCTGATATAACCCGTATATGTAGGACACCTTCCTAAGGCCTGAGTCTAAACACAAATGGGAATCACATCAGCATAAGTCCCTCTATATCTATGAAATTTCAACTATTGGGACCCACTAATTCCCATGAGAAGCTAACATTTTTTGTATCACCTAGTGGACTAAGAACCTCTCAACCTACGAGAACTCTAATTCTTGTAATAACAAGGATACACAAAACACATTTCTATGTCCTGAGATAAAATAAAAATAAATATCAATGTAATTCCCATGTCTATGAAATTTCAACCATCGAGACCCAATCATTACCATAGGCTTATCATTATACCTCATCCCTCAGTAGACTGAGAAATATACTGAACTACAATGACATCAATTCCTACCATAATCAGGATACATATGAAATCTCTTTAAGGCCTGATATCCATATTAAACATCCCAAGAGTGGTCTAAATACATAATCCTCGACAACCATATTCCATGAGGTTGATCACTTGTCATACCCTATTTCTCGTACCAAGCATATCTCATGTGGGCTTAGCGATCAGCAATGAACACCTCACTGGCATCATGAGTCTCCGTCGTATAGTAAAATCATAGTATATAAGATGTAGTGAATGGAATGATATGAATGTCATTCATATAAGAACATATACCATGGGTCCAGTCCAATTGTTGTGATCGAACTACAAAAAATCTAATTCCTATGATAACTACGAAACATAGGATGTCTCCAGGAGACTTAATCTCAAATATTTGGTGCCTCAGTACCCGCACATATATCCACTACTCATGATGTTAAACCGCATGGGATAAATAAAATATGTGGGGTTTGATTCCAGTAATAACTAGGATACATAGGACTCCTTGTAATGGTTCAATACCCTCCTCAAAATATTAAACTACCTCCCTACGTGGCAGTATATTCTGAAGCATCTAGTCATACCACCTCAGCATGTAAAGTAGCCACCCATCATTAGGGAAATAGGTGAAGAACCTTAGATACATATAAATGGATTCACTAAAGAGATACCATTCCTTCTATTAATTAATGATATTCCATTTTTTCTAGTCATTGATGAGATTCGATTTCTTTTTAACATAAGGAGAATTAACCTATAATCATTTTGTTAGGGTAAATAGTCTTGTATCTAGATTAGGAAGATATTCTTGGAAATATATTAAATCTATAAGAGATTCATGTTGTAGGAATAAACTTCCCTTAAAAGGGTGTCATGATCATGACCTCCCAACCTCTCGACCGATGTGAGTCCCTAAGTGTCATTGGTTTCGAAACCCTAGCTAACCACATGCATTTTGGAATGTAGTCATGTACCCAGTTATGGATAAGGGAACTGTTTAATGTTTCCAATAATATTGAAAATGGAATAATGTTAAGGATTTTTCAATAAATCAAACCCCCAACAATAAACCATTAGGCCCAACCTAACCCGCCTCAGTGTGGGATTACCCCATTTTCTCTTATCTGTAAAAATAGTGTTTCTAGGTGGTAGTCATAGTTATGACTTATCATTATCTCTTAAGGGTCCATGTTCTCTTTCTAGATACCACTCATTATTTTTTTAGTTAGACTCACTTCAATCGATATAATGACCTAGAGGTTCACACATAAAGTGTATTCATTATTTACACCAATTTAGACCAACTGGAGTTCATAGAGAGGTGGACTCCATATATAGGGACTGGTGGAAATCCAAGTGAAAATCATAAATAAATAAATTAATTTATAAAATTCCTATTTATAATTTTGATAGTTTAATTTATTTATCAAGGTATTTCTATGATATTTAATTATAAATTAGTAAATATAAGAAAATATTACCTTTCATGGTTCCTTAAATAATTATAGGAGGAATGATACAATTTAATGGTTCATCATTCATCATGTGGTATTTTATAATGTCACCAGTAATTGGTGAAAAATTCATGATAATATATATGAATTTAATTATCAATTTTTGTAGTTTTCTATTAATTTAATAGGTTTAACTTATCCAAGGTCTTAAATAGAATTTTGGAATGTTGAACCTACTATTTAAGCTCATTTTGAAGCCAAAAATAGTATGGGTGGACATTTGAATGAATTTAGATGTTTTTAATCCTATACTACCTTCCCCAAGATTCCCAAGATATAAATATAATTAATTGATCATTCCATGTCAAGGGATAAATTGTTGGATCTTATAGTGATTGTACGAACACTCTATGAACTTTGATTTTCCATGAAAGAACACAGTAATCAAAAAATAATGGTTCTAGAGATATAGTATACATATAAAGGATCTAGAAGGAATTCAGTTATGTGACTTCAATATATTACGATCTAGAGACTAGTGAATATCACTGAGATCACAATGTTTTAAAAATGTACTGTTTCGATTTTGTTTTCATAGATAAATTTAATTGCACAAGATCCTTGGTATGAATCAAGAATCACTATATCAAATCATGTATTTAATGATATTATAAGGCACCAGACTTAAACATTACATAATATTTAATTAAGTTAATAATTCACATTGAGGATATTTCTAGGTTTAGAGCTTTAGAGAAATAGGTCATAACTTATACATAAAAACTTGAATATAACATGTAGAGACTTCTACTCAGTATCCATTTTTTTCAAAAAAAATAAAAACTATAAAAAAATAAACCTGTTTAGATCCATGTTTTTAAAACCATGAATTTTAATTGATCCCATACATGACACTATTTTACTTTAAGTCATGTAGAAAAATTTCAACAACTTGGGATGGGCATAATAAGCTCAGTAAGAGATACAAAAAGATAGAATATTGTTAGTTTTTAAAAAAACATGTAAACCATGAATACATTATCATAAGTAATACATTCTTCTTTATGAAGTAGTAAATACTCTTCACCTAAAAAAAGCTCATTTATTACCCTTTTGTAACAAAAATATTACCATAAAACCCATATAAAGCACACATAACATATAAAAGGTAAACGTGGTACATAATCATACTTAAATGGAATAACCATATAGTTGACTTCCATAAATCATTCTTACAAATGGAATATCCATACAAACAACTTCTATACCCAATGCATTGGAGGATGTAACGTAACCACCCATACTTGGTTTATCACATAACTACCCGTTATTTGGTTTTTCACGTAACCACTCATCAAATGTCCAATTACCATTATATAATCATCACACATAAAAGATTTAAAATATCATCATTTCAATCATAAAATTTCATTTGAAATCAGAAGAACTAATTTCAAGATATTGAAATAGAAAATCCACTTTCAGAACCATTTTTAATACCAAAATATGTAAAAGGGGTATATGGTAATTATTTTCCATTTAAAAACACCAAAGGTTGTTAAAGAAGCCAAATATCAAATACTGCTTGCGGCAGTGGAAAGGTTGTTGTCGCCGCATACATAAAAAACAATCTTTTTGTCATTTAGAAAAACACTACATAGAAAAAAAATATTCCCTTTGAATTAAAATAAAATTAAAAGGGTTTTCTTATACAATGTGTAAAAGAAGGAGGTGTATTTTATCAAAACATGTCTCAATGAAAGGAGACTGAGACAAAGTCTCTTACATTGTGTCTGACTTGACTTGTTATTTCATTAATTTCCTAAATAATAATCTTAAGTTAATTTATACTTTCCTAAAACCCTTTTTCAAGTTTATTATTCCTTTTATATCACCTATTACCTTTCTATAACCATTATATAATTATTTGAGTTCATATCGGACATTTTGTCGATGTTTGGAACATGAGTCAAAAAAGAACTTGCTATAATTATAAATTGTCCTTGGGGTCAAAAATCCATTGTCTCCATAATTATATTCATGATTTATAAATTATATATCTTATATATCCAGTATATATGTATTTATAATATTCCATAGCATTTGGATATAAGAAATGAAATTCATCGTTCATGGAGATGGTAAGTCATACATACTCATGAACGCTACTTTCATTTATTTTTCGTAATTAAAGGAATGAAAAATATATTATAAATAGGTATATTATAATATAGTATAATATCTATGTTATATATGTTACATAAGTTCATTAATTCCATATTTTATATGTTCCGGGTATAGCATGAATGAGTTATATCACTTTGAGTGGGTGGTAGTCCACACTTCCTCTAATGAAATTATCTTATTTATAAAACATGAAAAGAATAAAGGAATGGTATAAATGAAAATTATAGTATCATATAGATAAAATAACTATAATATATATCATATATAATTATAGTTCCATCATAATGGCCACTATGAGAGGCGGTAAGAGATAATGGAACAATCATCGTTTTGTGAGGCAGTAGTTCGCCGTCCACAGAAATAGTATGTTCCAAATCCATTAGATAGATGTGTGTGTAAGTGTAGTTAAAATTATTCTCATAAAAACAAACTAATATATTGAGGATACTTTTTTAAATGTAAACAAAGAATAATAAGAGAATAGGGAGTGGAGAAGGAAAAATAAAAGGTAGGAACTTGAGAGAAGACGTTACCTCAAATCGGGTAACTTATTTTGATTTGAGCCAATGAGAATTATTGAATTGCCTTCTACCTAGGGGAAGGCTTATAAAAAAGGTAGGTATATTGGGAGATTATTTGGAAAAGATCCAAGAGGCTTTATAGGTGTCAGTAATTGGTTAGATGTGGTGTCTTTTCATAAGAGGGAGGATGGTCACTTTAGGAAAGTTTGAATGTATTATTTTATTATTAATTTATTTTCAAATTCTAATAACACAAAAGTAATATATTTCAATGAAAAAAAGAGAATGGGTCAAAATAATCTAATATAATAGGTTTTGGACAAGTTTAGGTCATAAAAATAACTTTATCATTTTGTTTTAACCATTAGTAAACTTATTTTACTTTTACCATGTCTTCTTGTATATTTGTACTATATGGTTAATATAATTACAATAAAATTTCAATAGAACCTCAAGTGGTTCATTAGTTACATGCTCAACATTATATATGTAATTTGGCCTAATATTATATTTTTAGGACTATTATATCAATTAATAATATAGTATTGGTTTTAAAACCTAATTTATGTCAAATTATATAATATTAATTTCATGACTATTATAAAATCCAGAAAAACAAGATTGTTTTAAAAAAAACATCATTAATTAAAGTATGACAATTTATAATAATCCTTACAATTATTGTATGGCATAAAAAGTTTCAAAATATATTTATTTTAATATTTATAATCTCATTTATTTAAATGATTCTTTAGTAAGGTAATCACTACATCATCATTATGTCATAAATATATTTATTTAGATGGTGTATAAAAATTATAAATAAAATAAAATCATGTATGAAATATTTTTATCATTATAATAACTATTTATAGTTGAAGATATCACTTGTATTACCCCAAATAAATATTGTTTTAGGAAAAGATACATGTTTAGGTTTTATTTTTCTTAACATTAAATTAAAAGTAACTAAATGTCATTTCCACACATAAGTGGATTCATGTGGTCCAAAAATAGACCCATGGATTCCCATGGTTGGATATATCTCATATAATAAATTTAGTATATGTGTTAGTGTGATTTAATCTTCTTATAATATTATTTTTTACCCTTATTTACTGGATTTACCCTTTATCCTTGGTAAATAAAATATTTACAGAAATTACTATTCATAGTGTATAAAAATAAATGTTTCCTATTTACACAATTTGGACCTCCTAATTCCAAATATGGAATCCATTTTTTTCAAATGTAGAACACATAATTCACAGAAATTAATTTGAAATTAATTCCAATTGTCAAAACCAAAAAACATGTTTTTAAGAAATAATAACTACCAAAATATTGACATGTGTTTAAGTATAATTAAAATGTTAAATTACTTAAAATTATAAAAATTGGATTAAAATATAAATATATAATATAATTAAACATTAAAACCAATAAAAATAAAAATATAATCTTATAAATAAATTAGAAGAAAAGATAGTATTGACTTAAAATGTAGTATTTTTCACCATTCATTAAAAATTTAACTTTATTATAAAAATACCAAAAATTTATCCAAAGTAAATTTTCATGTCCCAATTCTAGAAAAGTTGTTTATATTTACAAAAGGAATATATAAAACTAAAAAAACAATATTTAAAAGGGGTTCTCCATCAAAAGGTGTAAAAACTACCTTTTTAAAAAAATATCGGAGTTTCATGCTTAAAATTGGATTCATTCTCATTTTAGACTATATATTTTTTTAGATAAATGTAAAAACATTTAAAAATACATTTAATCATAATATGGTTTGTTCTATTTATTCTTTCCGACACATTGGTTATGCATTAACTGCTATTTAAAATAATAAAATTATTACATTACTTTTCGGTATGACTCAACCTTGTGTGCAACATGAGATTTTGGAGAAACCAATTGTGTGTGTTGGGTACGCCATAAAATATAAAATCCACGTTAAAGTAAAACTAATATATTATTCATAAGTATTAATAGAAATAAAAATTATTATTCTATAAATATCTGGGTCGTTACATCCTTTTCCCTTTTTGGGAATTCTATCCCCACATTTCAATTCAATTCTCAAATAAGTGGGGTTATTTATCCCTCATAGCGTTTTCAAATTCCCATGTTACCTCTATATCTATGTGGTTTTTAAAAAAAACATTAACCTGATGAATTACCTTATTCCGCAACACTTTCTCTCTTCAGTCAAGAATCTGTACTGGTTATTCCTCACAAGAAAGATTCACTTCCAATTGAACTATCTCTGGACTAAAAACACAAGATGGATCCATTATATACTTTCTAAACATTAAAAAAAGAAAAAAATTGTGTACCTGGTATAAACATAGAGATAAAGACACTCTGTAGGAAACTAATCAAACTTTCTTTATAATTTCATCATTTCCAATGAACCAAAGACTCAATTTCCCCTTATTACCAAAATGCATCACAAATTTCTATAAAAAACATTGAAAAAGGAATGATCACCTACCATGAAAGAAAGATCCTTCCACCAGTTATCTATATAAATTTTTTTCCTGCTCTGAGTTGTCCTCATCTGTTTCTGTATCAACTGAACTTTCTCTTCCATCTCTTCTACATATTCTGGTTCCATGAGTTTCCTTTCACCTACTTCATCCCAAAAAGATGGAGTTCGACATCACTTCCCATATAAAGCCTCAAACGGATCAATATGTATATGGGAATGAAAACTTTTTTATAAGAAAGCTCAACCAAAGAAAGATGTTGGTCCCAACTTCCCTAGTAATACATTGAACAAGAACGTAGCATATCTTCTAATGTCTGAACTATTTGTTCTAACAGCCCATCTGATTGAGAATGAAAAGATATAAAAAAATTTAATTCAATACCCAATGACTTATGAAGGGCTTTCCAAAAGTTATATGTAAACATTTGATCATGATCAGAGACAATAGAGAGGGTAACTCTTGTAACCTGACTATATCTTTAAGATAAAACCGAGAAATTTTATCTAGAGACAAAGTATCTCGAAAATTAAGGAAATGAGAACATTTAGTCAATAGATCAACAATAACCTAGATCACATTGTCTACTCAAAAAATATTTGTAAATACCCCTATGAAATCTATGGAAACAATTTCCCATTTCCTCTTTGGAATTATCAAAAGATGAAACATCCCTTTCAGACACTTCTTCTCTATGTTATCCTGTTGATAAGTCAAACACTTCACAGTAAGGTCAACAATATCTCCTTTTATTCCATCCCACCAATAATACTCCCAAATATCTTAGTATATCTTAGTACTACAGGGATGAACTAAAAACAAAGAACTATGAGCTTTATATAACAACTCTTTCTTTAACTATGAATCACAAGTCACACATAATCTCTTCCCAAATCTCAAAATAAAATCATTATCAATGTTTAATTCAGGAAATAAAACCTTCTGAACCAACTCTACATTTTTTCAACTCATTATCTTCTGTTTATTCTTGTTTAATTATGTTTGATAGAGATTATTTCACTAACACCTGAAACAAAACAGATGAATTTTATACACTGATAACTTCTATGCCAAAGTTCATCACATTGTTAATCAAAGGATCTTGTTCCAAATCTAGCATGGTTATTGTAGCATTACCCTTTCGGATCAAAGCATCAGCCACATTATTTACCATTACTAGATGGTAATGGATCATGCAATCATAATCCTTGACTAATTATAACCATCTCCTCTGTCTCATGATTAATTCCTTCTAAGTGAATATATACTTCAAACTTTTGTGGTTAGTATATATTTCACACTTTATGCCATACAAATGATGCCTCCAAATTTGAAATGCAAAGACAATAGAAGCTAATTCCAAATCATGTATAGGATAATTTAACTCATGAGGTTCCAACTGACGTGAATCATAAGAAATTACCTGATCATTATGCGTTAGGACACAACCAAGTCCTTTCAATGAAGAATCATTGTATATAACAAACTCAGCATTTCTATAAGCTAATACCTACACTGTAGCATTAACTAATATTCTATTGAATTCCTAAAACCATTCATCTCATTCTCTTGTCCAGAAAAACATAACACCTTTTTGAGTTATGTTAGTCAGTGGGCTAGATAACCGTGGAAAATTCACAAAAAACCTTCTATAATAGCCTGACAAACTATGAAAACTATGAATCTCGGTAATATTTGTAGGTCTTGGTCAATCTTCAACAGCTTTTATTTTTGTAGGATCAATAGTTATGACATTTTTTGAAACAATGTGACCAAGGAATGAAATATTTTGTAACCAAAACTCACACTTTCTAAATTTCCAATAATTGTTTTTTCTTTTAAGGTTTGAAAAAAAACCCTTAAATGAATTTCATGTTCCTCTTTACTTTTGTAATATACCAAAATTTCATCAATAAACACAAACACAAACTTATCCAAGAACACATGGAAAGTATTATTCATAAGATCCTTGAATACAACAGGTGAATTGGTTAACCAAAAAGGCATAAATACAAATTTATAATGGCTATATATATTGTGAAATGAAATTTTCGGATTTTCTACTTCATTTACATTCAACTTATGGTAGCCGGACATCAAGTCAATATTTGAAAAATTCAGAGCTCCCTAGAGCTGATCAAATAAATCATTGATATGAGGAAAAGGATAATTGTTCTTAATAGTGATATTATTCATGGCTCTATAATTAATGAAAATTATCATTGAACTATATTTACTTTTAGCAAACAAGACTGGGGCCCCCCATGGTGATGTTCTAGGTCAAATGACTCATTTATCTAACAACTCCTGCAATTGTTTCTTTAACTCTAAAATTTCAATTTGATTCATTTGATAAAGAGGTTTTCAAATTGCATTAGCATTAGGGAATAAGTCAATAGTAAATTCAACTTCCAAATATGGTATAATACCAAGAAATACATCAAGATACTCATTTTCTACTAGCACATCATTAATCTGAATAGTTACTTTTTTTCAGCAATATGTGCTATGAAACATTCATTTCCATATTTAACTAGTTTCTTAGCTCCTGATATGTTATCAGAGAGAAGGGTTCATTCTTTTACACAAACTGAAAGTCTATTTGAAAAGAAACCTCTTTAGCTCTACATTCAATCTTATCATGGTAAATAGAAATCCAATCCATTCCCAAAAAAAATCATACTCTACTAGAAGAAAAACAACAAGGTTTTAAGGTAAAATATTTCCACAAATAAGGATAGAAAGATTTTTATAATTTCTTTTTTCCTCAACATTTCTCCCAGGTGTTTTTAAAAAAAAAGTTTATGATTCATATATTGGGTTAGAATTCCCAATTTACTAGAAAGTTTATCAGAAATGAAAAATGTGTAGGTCTTGAATCAGACAACACATTAGAAAAATCTGAAAAAACAAAATAAGTACCTCATACCACTTCATTTGATGGTCACACATCAATCATAGTAGTAGAAAATGATTTTTCCCCACCCTTCTGCTTTTGATCTTTCTCGTTTCCACCCTATTTAATAAACTTTGGACACACACTAGCATAATTCCCAAACTCATTGCAACTAAAACATCTTACCATTGGCTTTTCATTGCATTCTTGATCATCTTCATTATAGTTACGAGCAATATGACCCGTCATAACATAATAGAAAAACTTCCTAGACTTTGATAATCATTCTCCATGATGTTTTTATCACACTTCTCATGAGATGGAAATTTAATTTTCTTACCTCCAGGCTTCTTTGATGAATTATTTACCTTTTTATCCAACTGGACCTCTTCTTTTGATTTCTCTCTTGGAACACCTCATCATCAAAAAACTCCATTTCAACCTTCTCAACACTTTTAAAAAGTTTCTCATAGCTTTTGAATTCTGGATAAACTAATGCTCTTCGATATCGCAGATTCAGTCCTAAGTACAATCTATTTATCTTACTATCACGATATCAGATGAAATTTGGAGCATAAATTTTATGTCAAGTGAAATTTTTTTTGTAAGCATCCACTGAGTTGTCCTCCTGCCTCAATTCTGAGAATGGTTTTCCATCCTAAGTCCAACAGTCTAAAGAAAATATTTTTTAAGAAACATACCTTAGAATTATTTCAAACAAAGAGAATCAATCACATCACAGTACCTGATATTTATAACCATTGATGACCACTGGTATGCTTCTCTTTCAAAATGATAAATAGAAAGACTAACCTTTTGATTCTTTGTACAATCCATGACATCAAAAATCTTTTCCAGTGCTTTGATCCACCATTCATCAGGAAAAGGATCATATGATCATATCAATAATGAGGGATGTTTTCTCATGAAATCCAATACTACTAACATGTTCCTTTGTGGTTGATCTTACTGATCTCATGCATGGATAACGCCACCATTTATAGCTTGAGTCAACTATTCCATCACTACAAAAAATTGTTCAGTTCGGATTCTAACAATCTCAGGTTGCTGATTTGGAAGGTTGGTTTCCTCTTGATGTTTTCCCATCATAGTTTCCATATTTTTTCTATGGAAAACCATTTTGAACACATAAATATCATAGGTTATGCAACAGGGTAATATCAAAAGTTTATATCATTTCAATCTTACCATAAAGTTAAAATAATTTATGGATATTAATTTAATAATATATTAACTCCTAAAGGTGTCTATACCGCCCTCTAATACCAACTATAAGGCCCCATACATTAACATTACAAAATCTTGAATTAAGTTAATAATTCACATTTCAGATATTTTCATGTTTAGATCTTCAAAGAATTATGTCATAACATATACATAACAACTTGAATATTACATGTATATACTTCTACTCAATATCCATTTTTTTATAAAATAAAAACTCTTTAAAAAAGAAACATGTTGAGTTATATGTTTTAAATAGCATGACTATTCCTTGATCCCATTATTGAACCTATTACACTTTAAGTCCTGTGAAAAACTTTTCAAAAACGTAGGATGAGCATAAGAAGCTCTGTAAGGGATACACAAAGAAAGAAAACTGTTAGTTTTTCAAAACAACATGTAAACCATGAATACTTTATCATAAGGAATACTATTTATTTTTATGAAGTAGTAAATAACCTTCACTAAAGAAAAACTAATTTCACACCCTTTTTAACCAAAATATTGCTATAAAACCCATAGAAATCATACATAACATATAAAAGGTAAACATGGGACATAATCATACATAAATGGAATAACCATATGGTTTAATTCCACAAATCATTCTTACAAATGGAATATCCATATGGACAACATCCATCTCCAATGCATTGGAAGTTACAATGTGACCAACCATCCTTGTTTTATCATAGAACCACCCCTCATTTGATCTATCATGTATCCACCCGTCAAATGTCCAAGTAACCTTATATAATCATCACACATAAAATAATGAAAATATCAACATTTCAGTCATAAAATTACTTTTGCAATCACAAGAAATAATTTCAAGATATTGAAATAGTAAATCCACTTTCAAATCCATTTTAAGTACTAAAATATTTAACAATGGTATATGATAATTATTTTCCATTAAAAATATCACATCCCGTTAAGGAAGCCAAATATCAAATAATTCTCGTGGTGATGGAAAGGTCATTGTCCTTACATACATTAAAAACATTCCTTTTTTAATTTAGTAAATCTCTATAGAGAAAAAGTATTCCCTTTGATTGAAAATAAAAATCAAAAGGGTTTATTATATACCATGTAAAATAATGGGGTGTATATTATCAAAACATGTCTCAATGAATGGAGATTGAGGCAAAGTCCCTTACCATGTATCTGACTTGACTCATTCATTCTTTAATTTCCTAAATAATAAACTTATGTTTATTTATACTTGCTTTAGAACCTTTTTCAAGTTTATTATTCTTTTTATATCACTTATTACCTTTCTATAACAATTATTTAATTATTTGAGTTCATATCGGACATTTTGTTGATGTTCGAAGCTTGAGTCAAAAATGAACTTACTATAATTATAAATTGTCCACGTGTTCAAAAGTCCATTATCATCAAAATGATATTAATGATTTATATATCATGTATATCATATATATCCTGTATATATTTATTTATGATAGTCTATATTATTTTGATATATGAAATGAAATGCATTGTTCATGGAGACGGTAAGTCGTATGTAAGCATGAACACTAATTTAATTTCTTTATCATATTTTAGGGAATAAAAACAAAATGATACATGGGTATATTGTAATTCCATTATAATATATATTTTATATATGTTATATATGTTAATTAATTACATCCGGTATAAACTCCACGTATAGCATTAATAAGTCAAATCACTTTAAGGGGGAGGTAGTCCGCACTTCCTCAAATGAAATTATCATATTTTTACAAAATTAAAAGAATAAAGGTATGTTATAAATGAGAATTACAATATAATAAAGATAAAATAAATATCATAAATATCATAAATATCATATACAATTATAGTTCTGGCATAATGGCCACCATGAGATGCGGTAAGAGATAATTGAACAATCATTGTTTCTTGAGGCAGTAGATCGTTGTCCACAGAAACAATATTTTCTAAATCCTTTATATGGATGTGTGTGTAAGTGTAGTTCAATTAATTCTCATAAAAACAACCTAATGTATTTTTAATACTGGTTTTGTTATGTAAACAAATAATAATAATATCATAATGGGTGGATATGGAAAAATAAATGGAAGAAACTTGAGATAAGACGTTACATCAAATCAGGTAACTTCTTTTGATTTGAGCCAAAGGGCTTTCTTGAATTTCCTTGTGCCTAGGGGAAGGATTCTAGGAGGAAGGAAGGGATGCTGGGAGATTATTTGGTTAGAGTTTTGATGATCCAAAAGGCTTTAGTGGTGTGAGTAATGGGTTAGAGGTGGTGTCCTTTTATAAGAGGGAGGAGCGGAACTTTAGGAAAGTTTGAATGTATTATTTTATTATTATTATTTTTTTCATTATAATAAAACCAAAGTGTTATATTTTGAATATAAGATGAGTATGTGTATAGATCCTCTTAAACAATGGGTTTTAGACAATTTTAGGTCATAAAAATAACCTTATCATTTAGTTTTAACCTTTAGTGTACTTATTCAACTTTAACTTTGTCTGCTTATATCTTCATACAATATTGTTAACATAATTACTATAAAATTCCAATATAAACTAAAGTGGTTAATTAATGAAATTTTCATCATTATCTACATCATTCGGATGAATATTAGATTTTAGGACTATTATATCATTTAATAATATAGTATTTTTCTTAAACTCATTTATGTCAATTTATATACTATTCATATCATGACTTTTAAAAAATCAATAACAACATCATTATTTTAAAAAAAACATTATTAATTCAAGTATAAAAAGTAATAATAATCCATAAAATTGGTGGATGAAATAAAAGATTACAAAATAAATTTAGTTTAATATTTATTATCCCATTTATTTAAATCATTCATTAATAAGGTAATCACTACTCCAACCTTGTGTCATAAATATATTTTTTTATATGATATCTAAAAATTATAAATAAAATACCATGATGTTTAAAATCTTTTGATCTATATAATTACTATTTATAGTCTAAAACATCACTTATATAACCACATAAAAAATTATGAAAAGATACATGTTTATGTTCTATTTTCCTTAACATTAAAATAAAAATAATTAAATGTTATTTTCACACATAAATGGCTATCTAGGGTCCTAAGATAGACCCAAGGATTCACATGGCCGTATATTTCTCATAAAATAGGATTAGGACATGTGTTAGGGTAATGTGAAATTATTATAATATTACTTTTACCGTTATTTTCCGGATTTACCCTTTCACCGTGGTAAATAAAATATTTATTGAATTTACTATTCATAATTTCTACAAAAAAGTTGCCTATTTACACAATTTAAAACTCATGATTCAAAATATGGAATCATTTTTTTTTAAATTCAAAACAAAAAAGTTGCAGAAATTAATTTAAAATTAATTCCCATGGTCAAAACCAAAAAGCGTGTTTTTATGAAATAATAACTATCAAAAGAATAAAATGTGTTTATGTCTAATTAAAAAGTGAAATTACTACAAATGAAAAACGTTGGATTAAATGTTAAAAATATAATCTGATTAAAACTTAACACCAATTAAAAGGAAAATATAATTATATAAATAAATTAGATGAAAAGACAGTTTTCACATAACATGTAGTATTTTTCACTATTCATTAAAAAATGATCTTTATCTGAAATAATACCAAAAATTTACGAAAAGTAAATTTTTTTCTCCTGATTCTAAATAAGAAGTTTATTTTTTCAAATGGAACATATAAAGGTAAAAAACTATATTTAAAATGGGTTTTCAATGAAATGGATGTAAAACTACCTTTTAAAAAAATATTAGAGTATTTATGCTTATGATTGGACTCACTCTCATTTTAAGCCTCCAAATTTTATAGGATAATTGTAAAACCATTAAAAACATGTTTAATCATAATATGGTTTTTTATGTTCATTCCCTCTAATACAACAGCTAGGCATTAACTACCATTTAAAATAATAATATTTTAATATTATTTTTTGGTATGACTTAGCCTTGTGTGCAACATTAGATTTCAAAGAAACCCATTATTGTGTGCCGGGTACGCCATCGAACATAGAATCCCCTTTAAATTAAAATTAATATCTTATTCATAAGTATTAATAGAAATAAAAATTATTATTATATAAATACCTGGGACGTTATAGATATATTCAATATTAAAATGGAAAAATACCCTACTTTCACAATTCCACTAAGTAACTAGTTTCTTTAGTTTATACTATTATCTTTACTATTTCATTTTTTTCATGTTTTTTAGAATAATAATAGATATTATTAAAACTCAAACTCCAAATCCCATTTCAGGGTGGTCATATTATCTTTGATAAATAAATCGTGACAACAATAGGTATTAGATCCTTAATAGAATTTAATAAAGTCAACTATAAATTTTTTCAATTGAGAAGATTGATAGAAAAAATGACTTTAATTTGTGGCAGATCAAAATGTGTGCATTGTTAGTATATAATAGACTATTATATTATTTATGGGGAGTTAATAAACCCCTGCCCTATCCAATGATGGATAAAATATAGTGTTTTACATTGACATTCCCTCAGAATTTATTTAAAAAACATGTGATATATTTTTGTTGTCCTTATGTGATAAGTTCTTACATTAGGTGTTTATGAACCAAATACTTCTTCCATATATTCAAAATTAAATCATATTATTTTGGAATATTATATAATAAAATGTGATTATATACTTTAAATATTCATCCCATGACTGAAATATGGGTTCTCTTATAAATTTTAATATATATGTATTATATTTTTCTAATATAGATGTCAAGATATAGGATGTGGATAAAAATATTATGTTAATAACATGAAACCAAAGTTGTGAATATAGGGTATATTAGATTTAAATCGTATGTAGGATTGATAAATGGGAGGTCAAAAAAATTTGCAAGGGTGGAAGTCATATTAAGAACTTTAAGTTCGATTTTTTTGTAAAAATAGATATAACAATAGATTTTTTGGATGATATGAACAAATTTAGTGAAATATCATTATTTACTTTAATTTATATGATTTTGATAGTGTGGGTGTGTTATGTAGCTATTTTTTCCTTTCGAGTGGAGTAAGGGTATTGATCTTGTTTTTATTCTTTTGTTGTTCCTAAGACTGTCTTTGTAAGTGACATGGAGAAGACACTGGTTAGAAGGGGATGTTCACTAATTAGAGATATGAAATATTTTATCCTTATTTTGATAGTTATGGGGTGGTGTATACTCGGATGGAGAATTTTTCGGTCAATTTATATCAGTTTTTTGTTTGATTGTATATTGTGTTTATTTATGCAATTGGTTTCAATTGAGTTTTTATATTAGTAAGAAAATTTGAATATGTTTTCTTTTAAAAAAAGGAATTTACTCTATTATTTATTAAGTTGCATGTACTGATTGAGTTTTATTGAAGCCTTTATGAAATCATATTTTTATTTGATTGCGAATTATATAATGGGTAAGATCTATATTTGTTGATACATTGAGTAATATTATATATTGTTTAGCATGGTTTAAAAATAGTTAGTATTATAGATAATTGGTTCTAGAATACATGTATCGCCATGACAGATGCTATGAGCTACCATAAAATAGTATGACTATGGTTTATTATTCCGACATCGGATTTTATGATAAGTTTTGAATTCTACCTAAACCAACTAATATGATATATTTTATAGAACACTATCCAGGTGTTATTTATAATTTCAATTATAAGATGTAAATTTTTTATCTAGTTTTCATGTTATTACAACTATTTTTTTTGATTTTATACAATTTTTTTAATGTGTCATTTGAAATGTTAATTCCTTTTATTTTCACCATGAAAAATTGTGGTTTTATTTTATTATTAAAAAATTTATTCGTTTTTTTAGATGATTATTTTTCTCAATGGTCCTTTATCTATGTGTAAAAATTAATATTCTTGGGCTTCTATGTGGGATTTTTTGGTTGGGCCTTTTTGGATTCAACCATGTAAGACCTTTTGTTCAGCCATTCTTTTTGAATAGTGGGTCGGGTCTTTATCAATATCCTAGGTACAATATCTATCATTGATTAACTCTATCCTATTTACCTATAACTCCCAATCTATGTTTTTTATATTCTTATTTACTCAAAAGTTTTCTTATGATTTTAATCCTAGTATTGAAAAAAACCATGATGAGACACACATCTTAGGAATCTATTTAATATCCATTTTATTGGAAAACATCTTAATTATTGTTTTCATCATCGACTAATTATGTATCCCTTTCACTCACCTCAGTATGACACAACCTATTTCATTCCATCTTGGTTATAATTTTGGTTACACCACAACATCATATATCCCTTTTTAATATCTAAGTCACCTTTATCCATTTTCTAGTGATTTTTTCCCTAGGATCATTGCATTTGACAGAGAAAATAGAAATAGAGTAGGGTGACATCGAGGATGTTCTTCGGCTTCTCAGTATTTGAAGCCCGTTTTTGATCTATAATGGTGGAGGATTTGAACTCTTGAAATCTATAAAAAGGATAAATATGATGAAGAGAGTCATTTATTTGACATCTATAATTCTAATAATTCACTCCATTGAAAATGTAAAAGTTATTTATATAGTTCTGGATCTATATGAATAATCTTTATTCTATTTTTTCACTCTTATAAATTCATTCTATCTTTTACAAATATTTTTTTTCATGTGAGTTTATTTATGAATGCATTCTACATCAACTCCTCATGTAATAGTTCACTGGTTCCACGTGATTTAATAAGGATTACTCCTCGAGTACTTTCTCTCGTCATGAATATTTTTTTTGTTATTTTTCATAATAAATATATTATGAGGTTGTGTTTATTTCATTCATATTGGTTAAATGTGGATAAAAGAAAATAAGTTTTTTATGTTCTCTAATTTTACTCATTTTCTTTAACCTTGGGTGTTTATCTTGATTCTTCTTCCTAGTTTATTTCTTTTTATTTACTATTTTTATGATATTATTCATGTTTTTTATAATAATAATAATAGGAAATATTAAATCTCAAACTCCAAATCCGCTCTCATGGTGGTCATATATTCTTTAATGTCCAATGTTCCAAAACAACCTTAGTTTTCAATTTCATTTCTATTTATCTCTTATTGTTTTCTTAATTTACAAAATACCCTTCAATTTTAATATTACTATTTATTTCCAACATAATTGGAAAAGTGATATTTCAATTACCCACATTAATCCAATGGTTTTTCACCTTTTGTTAGAACATAATCACATGGAATGCATTTCCCCAAGATGCAGTTTAGAAGATTTCAATACATTTCCCCTATATTCTTCAGTATTATTGACAACCCTAACATCTCCAAAGAGTTTGAAATTTCAATATTTTTCTAAATTTTATAGACTAACCAATTTTCATATAAACCAATAAATTTGGGGGGGCCTAACCTATACACACAAAAATGGTACCAATCCTAAACAATAAGTCATTTCATTTCAAGTGGATTCATTCACTATACCAAAGATTACCCTTGTAAACAACCATCTAAAATACATCTTCTATAAAATATAAAAACCACAAAAGGGATGGATTTATACATTTAATCTTAAAAGTAGACTCATAAGTTGGATTTATATGAGAGTTTCAAGGTATGACCATCTGAAAGAATGAAATTATAAAAGTGATGCTCAGTTCAAGATGACAGTTGTCAAAAAATGAAGGGAGATTTTTCCCAATTAAGCCAAGGTGGGGAGTGGGAAGATAGAGTCTTTTGAAATAGGGGAAAAAGTGAGTGACCCATTTTATGGGACTCACTCGCTATATACATAACCATATCAAGATGAAAAACCATATTGATATACACATTATAAAAATGAATCATGAATAAGGTATAAATATATTAAAAATTAAATTATTACATTTTATTAGAAAAAATATATTACATGTTGTTAAAAATAAAGTTATTGTTTTTTCCTAATTTCAAGTGTTATTAACTATGTTAGTTCATTTTATTTTTTCCTACAAAATTTATAGTGTTATTTTTTCATGAAAAATATTATTTATTTGGTTTGAGGTTTCTAATTCTTAGTAGGCCTTTATTTGTTTGGGATATTTCATCTACTTGGGATTCTATATAAGATTTTGTGGTAACAACTTCTTGAATTCTCAAATGTAGACCATTTTTTATGGTCTTGATTTTTGGATAGTAAGCATGACCTTCCTTATTTTCTTTAAAAAAATTTGTTTTATTGACTAACTCCATCCTACTACTATGCAGCTCTGGGTCTATGTTTCTTTATATTCTTATCCACTCACAAATTTCACTTCAATTTAAATATTTATTTTGGAAGTGAACCATGGTTCCTCAAACATCATTGGTGATCATTCAATATTTTTTTATATTGTAATTATTATTTACTCTATTATATGTCATCAATCAAACATGTTTCTATTCCACTTATCTAAGGATGATGATTCCTCTGCCACACTCTCATGGATTGTCATTTTATTTATCCTACATCAATGCATCACCCTTTTAAACCCCTAAGGAATATTCACCCTTTCTATTGGAAATATTTAGCTTCTTGATTTCATTATATCCAAGAGAGAAGACACATAGAGATCAGAGGGAGATAAAAAGGATCTTTGACTTCCCAGCATTTTAATTCCATTAATGATCTATTCCATTAGGGGATTTCACCACTTGCAATCTAGACTGATGAAAATGATGATGAATAGAGGCATTCACATTTCCTCAAATGTGTTACATAATGACTCAATAGGGGGTGAATTGAGTTGTTAAAATTTTCACAAAATTTAAACAACCCTCTTAATGTCTTCATAGAATCTATCTTTAACTCTTAATCAGATATGAAGTGGAAAATAAAGAATAAATAAAGAGCACTACACTGTGGATTTAAATTGTCTCATGGAAAGAGTATCTTCTCTTAATCCACTCCACCTACACTCAATACTATTTTGGTTAATTCTAATCAACCATCTATTTTCCTAGAGGATGTCCAGTTGAGTACAAGTAGTTTTCACTTGGTACAAAGGTCCAACAGCTTTCAACTAGGCCCTCCCATTACAAAAATATTTCATATACTTCAATATTGTTCATATAAGTACTGTATAATTTTATAGATAAAAAGATGTATAAATGAATTAGGGTTCAGCACACAGTCAAAAGAAGCAACAGATGGATGATCGAACCTCTTCAGAGAAAGAATAGAAATTAAAGAAACTTTGAAGAAACATCATTTATTATATATATATATATCACATAGTATTATTATTTTTCTTTTTATAGTCCATAATTATGAGTAATATTTATAAAAAGAGAATATGGTTCTTGTGTCTTAACAAATATTTCACTTCTTTTTGTATTCAAGATTATCAATTAATTAATATGATTGAGAGTAAAAAATATAATACCCAAGAAATTAATCTCTATCATTTTTCATGTTAATTTCTCCTTAAAACAATAGTCAAATCATTATATCTATTTATTGTATATACACTCTCCCTTGAAACTATATGGTTTCTTAGAAACAGAATCATTAATTAGCTTAGACTTTATTTATTTAGACATCTCCACTTTTGATAAAATTAAAGTAGGAGTAAACATATATCGTACAACTAAAATTGTAATAATCTCCTCAAAAATGTAATTAAGTATAAAAATACCCCTCTTTTAATGTATGTATCTATATAATATTTCATTAAATATGTATTTAGATTTTGTATGATATTTTTCCTACCATAAATTTTTTTCAGTATTTTGTCTCTGATCATGTGACTTTGCCTCTAATGATATGACCTCATTCAAAAAAAATTACTTATTTTTAAGACATCATCATGTTATATTCCTTATATATGAATGGATTCATCTCAATTTTATATATTTAAGAATTGATATAAATATTATTCTTCATATGAGTCATTTAGATTTCACCATAAGAGTGATATAGTACTGAATATGAGTGTTTTGGTGTCTATGTGTGAGTGATCTAGGTCTAAATATGATCCATCCTTGTATGCATATGAGTCATCCTAATCTTGGAACGAGTCAATTCTACTGTTTACAAGTCATTTCCCTCTAGTGTATGTGTCACTGCATTTGTGTAAGTGTCATTCAAAACATAGATTTTTTCTCTATGTGGTTGTGTTTTTGGGTCAACTTATGTGTGAATCACTAAGGAATAGGTGTCATTCTAATATTCATTTGATCTACCTAACACTTAGGAAAAAATTCAATTGGTATTGAATAAACCCTAAACATATAAACACTTATGCACACATATATAAATTTGTTTTGACTAAATTAAAAAAATCATCATTTGAAAAATAGATAATTTATAAGTATAAAAAATAAGGTTATATTTGGACATGTTGGTTTGATATTAGTGTGACTAAAAATGTTCTATTTTTAATGATAAAAACCAATAATTTAAACACCAAAATTACAATAGTTGGAAAATCAGAATATTTTAAAATATGAATAATGGAAAATTTGAAAGGAATTTTGTTTTCATATTTTCTTGTCCCCTTTTTGTGAGATCCAGAATAAATTCAAAAAGAATTGATATAACACAGTAACAATAACACATTGAAATGGTAACTATTAGAAGATATTAATAAATTGAATAAGTATTTGTGAATTGACATTTTTATAATCAAGAAAATATATATATCATTAATATATCAAAATTAAACAATTAGACAACCATAATTAAATAGAAATAAGATATAATATAATATCATTTAATTTCATTGAATAATTATAGATGTACATTAAAAAATACAGTTGGTACAATAACTAAAAACAAAAAACAAAAAAAAGATAGAATGATTCTTAGGCTCATGGTGCGTCTGGGTTAAGGGTTCAAGTGAGGTTGTTATAGATGGTGAAAAGGATGTTTAGGTGGACAATGTGTATCTCAAGAATAATAACCTAAAATATTTATTGATTCTCTTATAGTATCATCTTTAAAAAGATACTTGCGAATAAATATAAGATAAAATTGATCATAGAGACTTTCACTGGATATAGTATAGATTTATGGAATATTTGGTTCATTGGATCTTCTATCTATGAGTTCAAATAGAAATCTATCATGGTCATGTAGCATCTATGTTATGTCATGTTCATAGAATTTGGGAAAGATCATGAAACCCTATCTCATATCTACCCAAGTCACTCTTTCATCTATCCTAGAAAGATCATCTTGGCTTAGACAGTTTTTCCTCAATTTCCTTAAATATTCCATATAAGAATCCAAAACCACTTAAGTTGCTGAAGCAGCATGAGAATCCAATAAAATATATTCAGTTTGTTCCCTTTATAAATAATAATGTCCTTTACTTTGAAGAGTTTTTTTAACATCAAGGTATTTAGGAATTGAATCATAAGATCGTTCCCTAGACATTGAAACTACCATTATTTAAAATATTTTTCTCAATATATTTTTTATTATTAGCCAAAAACATAAAGTGAACCACCAATGAGATTTCTCATTCCTTTAACAACATTAAAATGTTTTTGCATAACTTATATCCTTAACCTTATATATTTTGTCCCATTGAAACATAAGAAGAGTGTCTATGGATAAAATATCACATTTTATTTATTTATACCTCTCATTAAATATATTCAAATTTGATGAAATAGTTCTCAATTATTATTTGACTTATTAAAAATAATTCAAGGTAGAAGATGATAGGTATTCCTGAGTATAGGGAAACCTTTTGATGAATTTAAATTAGATAATAACCATATTCTTAATGATATAATAATATTCTTTTAAATTATCTATGATAATTTCAGTTTCATTGAGCACTAAATATGAAATATATAACTATAAAAGAGGTATATTCTATAGAATTTCTGATTGAGATGTCATCATGTACTTAATATAATAAAAAAAATTTATATATTGATGGTTATTTTCATTCCATAAAATATTCTTTACCAGTAGAATTATATTTCAATTCATTCAAATATTTTTTTTAAATATGAAATTTCCCTCTTATATTCAGTTGACCTAACAGTTTAAATAATTTGAATACTTCTACATAGCTCATGTTGAGAATCCATCACTTCTGTCATTCTATTAATGTTAGTCTTGGAAATTGAATTCTACTTCAATATTTTCAATTCACACTTTGGTTATTTAAACATGTCATTAAGTTTATCTATATCTCATTTGAAATTCTCAAACTCATTGAATAGTCTAGTAGTAAAGGATTGACCATTATCTCAAAAATCATATTAATATTCTCCCTTATTAAATAAATGAACATATCCTCCTCTTTTAGAATCAAGGGAGGGAATATTTTTAGAATCACTATCTCATGAAACCTCATACTGATCTACAAAATTTTCAACTCAGTTCAAACTATACTCTTAATTGGATACTCTTTGAAATTATATAGAATCTGATATTTGAGACCTAACAACATTGGCTTCATCCTTATTTTTTATGGAACTTCATCACTTTCGTCATCACTAATATTTGAATGGATTTCTTCATACATGAATTTTATATTTCTTATCTTCAAGGAAAATTTAACATTACCAACATCAAAATACCCATGGTTTCCTCCTAAAAATATATTAGATTTAACTTTATCATCATCATAATCCTTAGATGATTTATCAGAAAATATTTTCTCATCACCAATGGTAACATTAACAATATCATAGCCACTAAAAATAAGTCGTACTTCATCAGAATCAAATATTGATTTATCTTCTTCAATAGAAGTTTGATTGAGTTCATTATATTTTCACCAACATAAAACCATCCTCTTAAAATATTAATTGAAATTTGAATAACTATTTATAATATATGAAATGGAAAATTATTCTGAAATAAAGAGAATGAAATATAGGATTTATAGTGCTTCTGGTAAATAGGAATTACCCTTAATCTACTCCACCATCACTTATTGTGATTTTGGTGGTTATTACTCGTCCGAACATTTTTATAGGGTTCTCTCAGCTGAGTAAAAGTAGATATCACTTCGTATAAATTCTCAAGATCTTTCAACCATGATATAACTTTACAATAATTGTCCAAGGGCTTTAATACACTCTATAAAAGGAGTCTATAATTTTACAAAGAAAAAATTATAGAAAATAATTATGGTTCTACACATAAATACTGGATTTAATTGATTGATGAATGAACATATTTAGATAAATTATATAATTTGAGGAATATATGAATAAATATATTTTTTCATATATGTATCATGAAATCAAATAGCAATAAAATGTTATCTTTTAATAGCCATTCAACAACAATATGCTTTAAACTATCGTTTGTGTAGTTCAAATGGATTAACAAAAACTCTACTTATTTTTATATTCAAAGATCTGTATTAATTTAATATTCAATAGTAAACAATATAATAGTCATAAAAATTAATTTATGTCCTTTATTCATGTTAATTCATTCTCTAGGAATAGTAAATCATATGTTGTCATTAATTAAAGCTACGGTATCCCTTGTAACTATATGATTTCATGGAAATAGAATATTAAATTAACATGGACTTTCCTTATTTATACATAAATAATTTTGATAAAAAAAGAATGAGTGAACATCTCTCTCAAAAATAATTTGGTAATAATTTCCTTGAAAATTTAATTAAGTATAAAAAATACTTATTTTCATAAGTCTTTAGCTTCATAGGAAGTAATTTCATAAGTCTTCATATTTTATGGATTTTTTCCTTTCTTGTAACATCATCATGATTTTATATGACATCACCCTTCTCGTATAACACTTTCTTTGATCATATGACTTTCACGTTGATCGTAAGACTTACTCTATGTAGGTTTTTCTCTGTGTCTATTTATGTGTGAGTCACTTCTGTGTAGGCATGAATCTTGTTTTGATTGTAATTCCTTAAAAAATTATCTAAATATTCTTTGTATGTGTTACTTAGATTTCACCTTAATAAGGACAACTTTATGTGTTGGAGTGTTTTTGTCAGTTTATGAGTGATCTAGATCTTTTTATGAGTCATATATATCAACATATGATTCATTTAAATCTGCATATGAGTTAATTTTACTTTGTCTATGAGTCATTTCATTTCATCATACATGTCATCCTCATTTTCATAAGTGCATTCAGCACTTATAATATTTTTTGTTCTTCATAGGTGTGAAAATATTCTATGTAGGTGTGTTTATGGGTCTATTTATGTGTGAATAACTTCTCTGTAGGCATTATTTTCATGTGTTTATGAGTCATCTAAAACTTCTGAAAAAAATCACTTGGGGAAAAATAAACTCCAAACATACAAAAACATATACAGACTTATATAAACTTATTAAAACTATTTTAACACACTTTTAAAAAATAGATCATTAAAAAAATAATGAATTTTTCCTCATTAAAACTAAGGATAAAATTCGATATGTTTGATCAGTATTTGAATGACCAATAATCCCTTCATCATGCATAGTTGTAATAATTTTATCCAAAGAAATATATTAGGTTAATTTTTTAGGAATGGAACTATAAGAGTGTTCATTATTCTATTTTTCATTATTCCATATAAATCCATCATATCCATTATCTTTATGTGTGCCTTATAAATCTATCCAGAAAGGTATTGTATGTCAAATCATTTTTTCACAGTTCACAAGTGCCACCTAGTTTAATGATGATTGATTCTTAGATTGATCCTCTGATTTTGTATCTCTTGTTCTTCATTATAGATTTCCTATTTCATTTTCATTCATAATAAATATGATGTGAGTAGGAGTTCTTATCGTTACATAGGTCTATTATAGACCAAATCATATAAATCTATCATTTTATTTAATTATCTATATTTTCATTTACCTTTGACATTTATCAAGTTTCTTTCTCCACATTTCTTATACTATATTGACAGTTTCTTATATATTTTTCATGTTTTTATGATATTAATAGGAATAATTAAAACTCAAAATCCTAATCCTATATCATATTTTTCATGTTGTCTTTGATGGATAACTCCCAAAAACAATTGGTATTAGAGCCTTTATTGAGTTTAATAATGTCAACTATAAATTTTGAAATAGAGACTATTGATACAAAAAATAAGTTTCATTTGTGGATGATCAAGATACATATATTTTTAGTATATAATAAAATAGTTTTTGCATTATGCGAAGTGAAGAGAAAATCAACATATCCACCATAGAGAAGAGTTGATTGTATTTTGTTGATGTTCATTATAATGTTATTTAAAAGGTACACTATATGTGGGTATTATTCCTATGTAATAACCAACTACTTCAGATATATTATTAAATTGGAACATCTTCGTTTGGATGATTAAATAAGAAAATGTGATATATACTTTCAAGATTCATCCAAGAACTATAATCTGGAATTCCCTAATTTAATTTAATAAATAGGCATTGGATTTTTCAAATATATATGTCATGATATTGGATGAGAACTAATAAATTGTGTGGTTAACTTCTTTATATGGTTTATATAATTCCATACGATATTATATGATCTAAGGTAGGGATTCTATTGCTCTTGAGGAAGTAAAATTAGTGTTTAAATCTAGGGAACTTCAATCTAAAGTCATGAATATAGATTCTTGTGGGGTTAAATTATAGGGAGTATTGATGATGTGAGAGATCTAATGAAGAATAGTTTTAAGGGCGGATTTCATATAAAATTAGAAATAAAATACAAGTATAATACAACTACACATAATACTATCCTATGGGGTTCACACCAAAATAGAACAGTCACACCCAACAAAACAACTATGATACTACTAACACATACTTTTTTATACCAATTATTATACCAAAACCTAGCCCCGGTTTCAATATAAAACAACCACATCAACCTTTCACAATTTCTCATTTAATCACATCATTTAATCCTTTATTGACTTACCATTTTACCATCCACATTATATTAATTATGACATTCAATCATATAATTAATGAAAACCCATTATCATTCATAACCAATATTTTATCCAGACATTTCTCATTCATTTAAATTATTAGAAATTCATTTACATGTTGTGGTTTATTCAATTCTAGCCACACTAATTATCAAGTTAATTATTATCATTCATATTATATTATTATCAAGAAATAATAAAATAGCCCCAACTATCAACCAAACATCACAAAACCACCCCATAACATGGTCCAACATCCCCCAAATTTCAACAAACCATTCCTCTCCAACATAACCAACCATACCATTATTTCTCATCTAAATCAACATCCCATATTTCAAACCATTCTAAGAAAGTCACAACAACCACTACATGACACATACCATTACCTAATTCTTGACATAACTATCCCTAAAAAAATCCAAAAAAATCACATAAAGATATATACAACCCAAAATAATACACCGCAACAAGTAAAGTTTCCATTATCATTAATTATGTTCTTTTTAATCATTATTTCAGAAGCATTATTCTTGTATAACATAAATGACATCATTGAATTTCAGGATTTTCAACCAAATGATTCTTTATCATCATAAAATGATTTCCCTTTTATGAAAGGTAATTCCAAAAAATCAAGAATCACACACACAAAGATATACATATCACAATAACAATTGATTTTTCATAATAATGAGTGTACAATGATCATAAAATAACAAAACATGTAAACACATGTGAATCACCCAATTACCTTTTATTTATTTTTAGCTAAATTTAATATCTCTATTAGGTTAATACTTACCATCCACCAAAATTAAGTAAAATCATGTTACTTCCACATTATACACAAAATAAAAAGGAGGACTTGAATCACCAGTCTAAATTAAAGATTCCCAATTGCTACATGGTGAAAATGTGAGGAAGAGATGATCATCAGTCTGAAATCATGCATAGGGATCATCAACAATATTAATCATAGCATTCCCTATCAAAACTATGACTTGATCCAAAAAAATAAATCAAAACCACAACCCCAACATTAACATACAATGAACATGGAGAAAAAATTATAGAAAAAGAAAGGTAACTCACCTTGAATCCCAACCCACTGATCTTATTAATCCAATGGATAATGCCCAACAAGGGACAATAAAAGACCTCCAAGGATTTACCTCTAATTAATTGAGGTTTTAGAGAAATCCAATCAAAATAGAATAATTTTTAGGGGATTATGAATTTATATTAACAATGGATATTTCAGTGTTGTGGCGTGATATGTCATGGTTAGCTGCAACTAGGCCAAATCGAAATACCCTCTAAAATCTATGTTATGAATCCTCTGTGTAACTTTTCATTTAAATCTCACTCAATATTTTAACCGAATATGATGGAGTAAGGGTCATGCCAAAACCAAAGCACCATAGTTAAATGTCACCCAACATAGAACTAGTGAAACTAAACCTATGGGTCTCTGTTTCTTGAAAAGTATGGTTATGCCATGAAGCCTATTTGATAAAAAACTTATAATCTACATTATAACCATCACACCCTGACTAAAATTTATATGATGAAACCAAGAAATCGACAAGCGGGTTATAAGAGTCATAAACACATTGTAAAAGTTATTTTAATTTTTTTAAGATTCATCAAAATTCAATACAACTCATCCTAAAAACCATGTTACTTTTTATTTTTCCAAAATCCTATTCAAAACCTTCAAGTCACAACACACTACCACCAAGCTAGAAATAACTATATATATTATCACCTTATAATACAATCATGAATTCAAATTATAACACTGCATGTTTCTGGAAATATTTTTTAAAATAAAATAAATTTATATTATAATATGCATTACACACAACCCCGATATAATCTTGTGCTACATGCAACACAAGATTAGATTGTGTTACACATGACACATAGTTTCTATGAAATAAGGATATATTTATTTAAATGAGATCATTATAACCTAGATGTTAAACGAAGAGATATGAATAATAATAAATAATTTTTAAAAATTATTTATAATTTTTATATGTAAATAAAAAACATTTACACTAAAATATATAATTTTCAGTAAAGTCTTTATATGTTTCAGAAATACTATTTTCTAAAAAAATATTTTTTGTTTATTTTTGTGGAATATTAATAAAATTAAAATTTCAAACGTTAGAAAAATTACCTTCATAAAAAAATTATATTTTTAAATCATCATGTTTTAATTATCTTAGGGTTGTTTTTTTTTATTTTTTCAGAAAATTAAATTGTTTTTTATTAATAGTAAAAAATATGAAATTTTAATTGAAAATTAACTTTTCTTTTAATTTTATTGAAGTGATAAATTATATTTTAAATTTATTTTAAAGTAAATAATAGTTCAATTATATATCTATTAATACAATATAGATCATTTTAATCAATTTTTTATTGAATTTTGATATAAAAACATTTTAATATTTTGAAAACTTTCTCTTTAAAACCCTATTTTCTGATCCAGTATTCATGATTAATTTTAAATTAATTTTTTCCACTAATTTCAATGGAATTTTGATAAAATATATTCAATATTTGGAATACTAATAATTTTTATTATCTAACAATTTCAACATATTTTTTGACCAAAATAAAAAGTAAAAGTAGTTAAAATTAAATATCATTGTTAAGGTAAAAATGGGTTTACCAAGGGTAAACTAAAATGATAAGGATTAAATTGACCTATGAACTTGAATAAATAAAATTTTATTGTCATATTTTGAATGTATCATTTCTACGGTTCTAATTTCATCCATTTGGTACCCTTGGGGAAAGATATAAACGTGATTATACTTTTTCTTTTCAAATAATTACAAGTGTGTCACTCATCGCACTTAAAAAAGGACACACCATCTCCTCTCTTATTCACACCTTCATCCCATTTTGATTCAAAAAAAATAACTACCTAAATAACATCCCAAATTCTATCCTCTCATCCAATACACCATTTTTGGGGTATAATTCCAACCTAGTAAGGATTTAGTTCAAACCTACAGAGGATACCCGAAGAAGATGTAATGTTCATTAACAAGCATTTTTGTTTTATTTCTTCCTCCACCTCCTTCAATTATTATTATAACATTATGATATAATATCCTCATTATATTATATATAATGAGATGTTTTTATGTTAATTTCATGACCTGAAACCATCTACACTTTCATCAAATGCATTACGAAATCATTGTCTGTGTGTACGGTGGACTACCACCTCACGAGCCAATGTCATTATTTTTTTAATTACCACCTCTCAAGGATGGAAATAATGATATATTTATAATTTATATATGATATTTATTAATTTATTATTATTTAATTAATATCTCAAACAAGCCTTCAAACCTTCCATTGTGAGGGAATGTGATAACATCGCTCTTGTGTACATTGGACTACAGCATAACAAATAGATGTGATTCGTTCATGCTTTACATAGAATATATTAAGGATGGGTTTGATAATAATATATGATATTTAAGTCATAATAATTATTATGGAATGATAATAAATATCATTTAATTTTCTTTCTTTCAATTTGACTATAAAATAGAAACAGAGTTCAAGCGTATATATGACCTAGTGTCTCCATGAATGGTGTATTTCATTTTCTATCACTAAATTGTATAGATTACTATAAAAAATATATACTGAATATATATTATATTTATATCATTGTTAAAAAAAATTATATTATTAAACCATGGTAAATTAATTGTGCCAAATATAACAAATCAATACATACACGAAAAACAATGCAGTTATTAACCAAAGGATGACTTTTACATGAAATTATTAATAAACGGGTCATTAAAGGTAATAAAAAAATAATATATGGTATGTAAGGATCTATAATTGATTTATAATAAACTTATATTTATTTTACAAGTGGTTTTAAAATTTATGACATATGTCGAGACTTAAGGTAAGGTATTTTTGTCTCAACTATCCTTAATTGAGATGTACGTTATATAATGGCCCTATATCCTTTCATGAGGTGTATATGAAGAACCTTTGACATGTAATATCATGAATATATTAACCCTAATTATATTTTAAGTTGAATTTTATTTTATTTCTTTAGGGGACATATGATTCAAAGATACCAATGTAGTAATTATTTTATGTTATAATCTCATCATTTATCAGGATTATTTAGGATTGTGTTTCTAATGATAAATTATTATAATACATCTCCTAAAAAACTCAATTATTTTAGTATACTATGGTTATTAATGATATTTTAATGTAATATTACCATTTTTCACTATTTGGTACTTAATGTAATTGATAAAATAATTTCAATAAAATATTACATTATTTCTCTCTTCGGCCTCAAAATTTACTTTATTCAAAAACAATATTTTCTAAAACTGTTTCAAAAAATGTTTTATAATTATCCTTTGATTTTTAAAATAAATTTTTACCAATGTTATAATTTAAAAAAATTAAAGGAATATTCATTTCATTTTCCAAACATTTCACATTTGGATGTTATCGAAAATGTGAATGGAATATTTTTTTAAGATGTGTAGCATTATAGAAACTTGTTTTCATCAGGAACCGTATTTATTTGAATATTAATATATATAGATATATATATATATATATTCATGGTTATTTTCAAAGAAATATATTTTCAAAAAAAATTTTGTTTTAAAAATTGTTTTTAAAAATTTTAAAGGATATCTTCCTCAAGAAATGTTTTGAATGATCGGCCAAACTCATTTTTCATCTAAGAGAGCATCGATTGATATAACTTATGGTTTTTTGGGGATTTTAACCAAGTATACCATTCGTATTATTTATCTGTATGGATTATGATTATATTATTTTTATGAAATCTTTTTATATTCTTTGATTTATATCATGATAAAATTCTTATGAACCCAACTTATTTTTTCCATGGGTTATGCTATAATGAAATGATTCTGAAACCACTCTCTTTTCTACAGGTTATAACATGATGAAATGTGTGTGAAAATAATTTTATTTCTTGAGTTATGATATAAAGAATTCTTTATCATCTGTTGGAAAGCATATATATGGTGTCATTGTGAGACAGTACAAACCTATATCTTCCTCATTGGGTAATTATTTATATATCATGAGATATAAAGGTCTCGAATAGAGAGTGAACACGATTAAATAAGGTACTTTATCCTCTATATTAGTCATAGGAGTGATCATTGACTATAATGATGGAATAGGGATTGAACCCATAACACTATTATATCCTTGTATATGATCCTTGAATAATATGGAAATGACTTTCTTTGTTAATGTATATGCCACAAATATATATCTTATGAAAATTTTATCCTCTCATGGTTTGTGTTTTTGATTACCTTATGATTCATATCTTGTGAATTTATAATATTTATTACATGACTCAAGATTATGATCTTTGATATGTAGGTTATAGTTTTCAAATATTATGATCATGTTCCCATATTATTACATTCTTATTATTCTTACATATATCCCTTATTACCATTAATGAGAATATGAACTTATCATTTCTTATGTTTCCTTTCCCCATGTTATGAAGATATGTATTATGTATGATATATCTAATAAGGTTGGTAGTTATGAATAACATAATGGTAGATGATATAGTCTACCTATGTCCCAGTTGTTTATGTTTCCAGGATCCCAAAGACACTAAACTATAATGGTCCTCAAGTGTGTGTGTTTGTGTAAATTAATGAATATTCATCAAAAATGATTTAATATATATATATATATATATATGAAAATCCTGGATTTATATAGTTGGTATTAGAGTAAAAGGAAGGGATCCAATCCTTGGAAACTGTCACATGTGATCATTTGATGAAGCACATATCTTTTTCAGAGGGCTTCCTAAGAAAGTGGATGCCACTACGGATGATGGTGTGTTCTTCCTAGGAGTTGTTTTTGCCCATGGAGTGACATGATATTTTCCAATTATAGTTCTCTGGAAATAATTCTAGACATCTATAACTACTATCATAAAATAGGTTTAGTTACCATTTTGAATCTAAGATGATAAAATCATATTGATATCCATAAGTACATGTCAATAGATATATATAGGGATGGTTTATAATATAGAAAAATGTACCTTAAATTTGGTAAAGGATAGAGCGAGTGGTTTCCAAGAAATTTAATCATTGTCTAGATACAAAAAGTGGGTGTGGATCTTGTATATAAGTAAATAGGTGTAATAACTCTATAAAGGGTTCATTGAGCTAGAATCGATCATCACCTGGTGCACAACAACGGGCCTTACTACACACCTGGTTTGACACACTTGGGGGACATACTTTCAAATTCAAAAACTCTATGAACCATCATGAAGGATTTAAATAGAATATGAATATGAATAACCTTGTATAAACCTGTGTTTACATGGATAAAATAAGAATATTTCTTAATTTAGATATACTTTAAATGATTTTCATGATTATGTGGTTCCCCGTCAAGATTATTGTTCAACACAGTATGCTTTTTTGGTTTTATTAGACGGTCAGAACCTGAATGAACTATGGTCATACTAAGTGTGATACATAATGAAATTATTTTCAAACTGTGCATACAATAGTTTATGGGATCTATAATGAAAAATTTCATTGATATGATCAAAAAATTTCTTTAAGTTATAAATCATACTATTCTTCTAAATGAACAAAGTGGCCAATAATATTTTTTTGAGTCCTTAATGAAGAAATTTCTACCTTCTTCTAGTAGATCTACTGATTTTATAGTCAATTAACAATGTATTAGCAGCACTAAAAATATATTTTCCATTATCTAATGTTCGAAACATGAACAAGTCATTTCGGTTGTCTACATTTTGGAGGGTGAATTGGATCAATGGGGGACTCTTATCAAAAATAGAAAGCAACGGAATGAAATTGAATCCATGTATTGGGATGAGTTCATGAACTTGATTTTAAATAATTTATTTCCTCGTATTCTCTATATGATGATGGAGAAGGAGTTATTTGTTCAAAAGTAAAATAATGATGAATATGTTGGTACCTATTAAAAAAAATTTACAAGACCTTCAAGGTATGTTTTCTGTATTATCATCTAACTAAAAATTATCTTTGATAATTTATTTTGTGGATTAAAACCAAGTCTCAAAAAGGAGTTATCAATAAGATATTTCAGTAGCTATGAAGAAGTTGTATGATGTGATATCAGGGTGGAAATGGAGGTTGGAGTTATATGTAAATCTCAACATTTGGGAATGAAAATTAGGATGGATCTCAAATTAAAATATAAAAACCATGAAGAGAAGAATATTATCTTTCCTTTAGTCTCAAATTGTGGGAAGAAGTATGGAGGATATTTTTTAACGGGATTTATAAATTCAATATGTGTATTGGGTCGGGTTATTGGGAAATAGATTATAGAATTGATGGGAATAAGTTATCTGATGAAATAAATAGAGATAAAGATATACAAAATAGACTACCCACACTCTAGGGATTCAAATTCAATGAGAATCGGAACTATGATAACCGGTTTCCAAATTCAAAGTTCAATGAAAATGATCAGTGTCAGCAACCTTTTAATCTATAGTATAAGAGGAAATATCATGTGATCATTGTTTCTAATGAGGGGTGAAATAATGACTTGGTGAAAGGTACACTTACCATCCTCTTATGAATTATTAATGTATTATTCGACTCTAGATCTACCCATTTTTTCATATCTAATAAACATTCTAAGGTTATCAAGAAAAAAATTAAATAATTAGATTTATAATTAACTACTCAAACCCCTAATGGTATAATGATATCACCTCATGTATTTTATTTCTCTCTGGTGGATGTTTTTCGGAATGTACTTCCTATAAGTATTTTCATTAATCCTCAAGTGGATTTTCATGTCATCATTTGCATGGATTGGATTTCCCTACATAAACCCACATCGATTATCAAATAAGGGTATTCACATTTGGAATTACAAACCAACCCATGATCATATATCAATGTTATGATAACAAAATACATCTAATGGATATTACATCCATTGTATGTGTCTTAATTCTCATTCATAAGGGGTGTTTATCTGAAATGGTAGGGGAGAAACTCGACATCGATGGTATGCCTATTGTGAGGAAATTTATGAATGTATTTTAAAAAGAGTTTCCCATTCTTCCACCAAATGATAATGTTGAGTTCTCAATAGAACTCATACATGATTCCATTAAAATTTCAACAAAACTTCATAGAATGGCCTAGGTTGAGTTATAATAATTAAATAAGAAACTCTAGGAAAACCTTGATATGTGATTCATTCAGTCAGTGTCTCACCTTAGGGAGAACCTATTCATTCTAAAAAAAGGAAGATGGATCAATGTGACTCTAAATTGATTATTATGATCGAAAAAGATCATAATTAAGAATAAGTATCATCTTCTCCATATTGATGACTTATTTGATTGACTGTGTGGAGTTGAATACTTTTCAAAGATGGACCTTTATTTTAGATATCATTAATTGAGGGTTAAGAAGGAAGATATACACAAGAAAAAAATTTATACAAGGTATGGAAAATAGGAATATATATTAATTCCATTCATTCTTACTAATCCCATATCTATATTCATGAATATAATGAATACAGTCATTGGAGATTACCTTGATCATTTTATGGTAGTCTTTATTGATAATATTATAATTTATTCAAAGAGTAAAAAATATGTTGAATACCACTTGAGAATTTTACTAAATAAATTATGTAAGGATAATATATATGAAAAATTTATAATGTGTGAATTTTAGAAGCAAAAGTTTTCATTTTTGGGTCATATAATCTCTGGAGAGGGTATATTAGTAGATCCATCAAATATAGTAGCTCTTGAATGTTGGACCAAACCAACCCCAGTGACTAAGTTCTATAAATTTTTTGGTTTATCAAGATATTATTTATGTTTTATGGAGAATTTAACATGAAAATATAATACACTCACTAGGTTAACTTGAACAGGTTCCAAGTTTCTATAAACAGATGAATGTAATGAAAATTTCAAGGAATTGAAAAGAATATTAGTCAACGCACCTGTTCTAACATTACCCTATCATGGAGATGGGTTTCTAATCTATAGTGATGCATACCAGAAGGCATCATGATGTGTTTTTATGAAAATTAACATGGTTATAGCTTATTCCTCATGAAATTTAAAATTCATGATAAAAATTATCCAACTCATGATTTGGAGTTATCTATGATAATTTGTTTAATTAAATATATCCAGGCATTGTCTTTATGGATAAATTTGTAATATATATACTGATAAAAAAATGTAAACCATATATTCTACACATAATAATTTTAAAATTCACCAAATAAGGTGGTTAGAGTTGATTAAAGATTATGACTTATCAATACATTACCACCTAGGGAAATCAAACAAGGTGTTCAATTATTTGAGTTGAAAGGATCATGCTACCTTATCCATGATTATGAATATAAAAGATCCATTATTTTTTGATTATAAAAGGTTGGATCTAAAAATATTAAAGGAAGGGAAAAAATTATATCTTTTCAATTAAATGTTCAACCATATATGCATGTAAAGATTAATGAGGTGTAGATGGAAGATGTAGAGTTGTAAAAGAAGGTTATAAATATTCCTGAGTCTAACCTTGATCATGATGTGATGATAAGGACCGGTAATTATGTGTGTGTTTCATCCATACTATATTTGAAGAAGTATTTGTTAGATGAAGCCCATATTTGTTCTTTATCTATTCAACCTAGAGGTATGATTATGTATAAAGATTTTAAAGAATATTTCTAGTGGGATGGCATGAAAATAGATATATTAGATTGTCTATATTGATGCTTGGTATTTCAACAAGTTAAGTATAAGAGAAAAAAATAATAATGGGATGTTACATCCATTACACATATCATAATGAAAATGGGAAAACATCACAATGTATTTTTTTGTATGACTCCCCAAAAAGTCTAATGAGTATAATCCTATATGGGTTGTAGTCAACCGCCTTAAAAATTTAACACACTTTATCATTGTCAAAGAATAATTCTCCCTATATCAACTTTCTATGATATACAATAAATAATTGGTAAGGTTATATGAAGTACCACATTCTATTTTGTCCGATTAGGAACAAAGGTTTTACTCAAAATTATGGAAAATTGTCTACCAATCTCTTGATATGGAGTTGAGTTTCAGTACTATGTATCATCCTCAACTAGATATTCAGTCTTAAATAACAATTTAAACAATATAGGATATCCTATGTTGTTTTTGTTTGGATTAAAAAGGTGGTTTATAACTACCCAAAAATTATATAAATTAATATTACTTAAAAATTAAAAAATATTCATTAAAAAATATAAAAGCATTATGACGGGACTATATAGGTATAGCGTCTTCAGATACTGGGAAACAAAAAGAACTGGTTCATAAGAAATATTCATTGTCTCCCACTTATTTCATCATAACAAGACCCATTTTAAACATATATTACTTAATACACTTCTTCATGACCTAGGGAAACGAAACATATAAAAGGGTGAGAAAAGATGCTCGGTAAGGGTAAATAAGGAAGAAATAAATCATATCCTAATAATAAGACATGATAACAAAACATTTGAAAATCATATCCTGCATATGAAAAATTATGATACCAATCCATGGGATAAATAATAAAATTTTATAAGCATAAATGAACATAATCGCAGAAGTCATAACATAAGAAATGAATTTTTTTGGCATAAACATAAGAATATAAACTCACTTCTTATTAGTCGAGGCTTATTTCCAATACCATCGTAGTAGAAATAGTTCATTATAGAACTGAGTTAACTCCGTGTTCTAGCACCATAATACTGAACAAAGATCATTTCTCATTACATCTATGTCTATCTCAGGAGATATAAATCTTTACGAAATGTATTGGAGGGAGATATAGGTCCCACCCATCTCATAATGAAATCATTCTTACGTGTGCCACAATAATATATATCATTCATCATAACCCAAGGAATAAAATTGTTTTCTTTAAACAACATAACTTAATCCCTGTAAAAAATGGCTTTTATAAATAGAATTCAATCATAAACACAATCAAACTATATGAACAATAAGGATATTATACTTTAAACATAACCCTATTATAGAATTTTATTTTATATGGAAAATAATATTGATACAACATAAGAAATATATCTTGAGGAAAATATTCTTTATTCTTCAAAAATGTTTTCTTTTCTCAAAATGCTAAAAAAATTAAATGAAAAGAATTAATTTGAAAATAAACAAGAAATTATGTAGGGGAATCTTCATAGAAATAATATTATATGAAAATGTAAAAAACTGTTCATGTTTTATATGTTAAAAAACATTCCCATCATAATTTTTTATGATAAATCAAAAAATACCTCGGATCCAAGATTAAAAAAGATTTATTTTAACCATATAATAAAAATTAACCAATTGGTTAAAATTTACATTAAACAATTATATAAGGATATAAAAAATATTTTTGAATACATAATTATGAAACATGGACATTGATGATAAATAAACCCTAATAAATACTTCTGTAATAACAATCTCTGATAATAATAAGATTAAGAAATTATCTCTTACCTTTGGTCTGATTTCCTTTGTATGTATATTAAACTCTTGTATAATGATTCATATAATTTCATTGAATTATTTCAGAATTATAGTCGTTTTTTATGATATATGATCATATTTTTTTTTAGTAACATTACTACTCATCCATCGGGTGTTAACTTATTTATTTTCTTATGCATGTTTTATCTGATAAGTTCATATTCATCCTATTTGGTTATAGTTATATAATTTACATAATTATATTAGTATGATATATATCATATTTTTTCATTCCATTGATTTATATAATCAATCTTTAATGAATATCATGTAGAATGAGTCGCATAGCATCGTGGATATAGTAGGTCGTATGTACGCACAAGTGAAAATATAAATCCTTTAATTGATTAATGGTATTTAAGTAGAAGGTGAATAATATTTAAAAATAAATATCATGTTATAATAATTATATATATTTATTATTTCCATCATTATACGCATCTATGTAATGTGGTTAATAAAAATTGATTAAACCACGGTGTGAAGACGGTTAGCCGTACGTACACATGCATGGTGATTTCATTTTTCATAGGATGAATAAAAGATGAAATATGGTTGTTTTATAAGAAAAATAACATATAATTAACAATTTATATGTGACTTATTATTTTATAATTGAACAACTCATGAAGAGGATGTATAAGAAGAAATAAGTTTGAAAGAATCGGTAGAGGAGATAACTACTTCTTCGATGTGCTCCCTCTAAATCTCCTCCTAAATATCTAGAGTTTGTATTTTGAGAAGAATAAAACATATAGAATGTTACTAAGGAATATGATAATGGAAAAGTTCAGTGATATCAAAGCATGATGTCCCAATGAGTTGTGAAGAAATGAGGGAGGATATCATTTTTTATAATTGAGGTGAGGGGAACTTTTGGAAACTTGAAAAATATTATTTTATAATAAAATCAACCCAATCCAAAAAACACAAAAATGACCCAATTTATAAGATGGGATGAGATAAGGTTGAAATATCATCAACAAATAAATTGTATACACATATTTTTATCAATTTAAACATTATCATTTTAATTAATACTTAGTTATTGATTTTACTTTTTAACTAGGGTAACAAATATTTCAATATCAAAAGGGTAACATATTGACTTATTTGATGTAAATTAGACCATATATAAATACATTAGAACATTTTAGACCATATATTAATAATTAGATATTTTTAACAAATGTTTTATGATTTATAAATAATTTAATATAACATTATTTTGATAAACAATCAATAGTGTCAATTTTGATACTATTCAATTTATTGATTTTTAAAAATATTAATATTAAAAGTAATCATAGAACCACATATTTTATTAAATTACTAATAGTTCATGTTCATCTTTAAAATACATTTAAACATATTAATTATCCCAAATTATATATGTATTTTAATATTTTTAATCACATTTATTTGATATTTCCCTTTAATTAAATAACTAATATAATATTTTTGTGTTATTATTTAATACAATTATTTGTTGAATAAAAATAAAAAATAAAATAATATCATTAATATAAATCTATTATATTTAATAATAATACTTTTATCTGAATATATCTTTTATAAAATCCATCATTAGAAGTGTTTTTCTTTTTGAAATATGAATGTGACAAGTTTATCATCACTTTAAATAAAATAATATAATTGTCATAATCTATTCTATAAGGATCAAAATGGTCAATAACTCTACACTTGAATGTTTATGGTCGAGATATACTCTACAAATAATATTTTCTCAAATTTTTGGGTCTTTTAATCATTATTATCATTTTAATTATTATTATTTTATTGATTTCTTATCGATTAAATAATTTCTACATCATTAAATTATAAGTCATTAAGGTAATTATTTATTTCCTAATAATTAAAAATAAATCATCATAATAAATAAAAAAATTACCTTTTAAATTACTATTTATAATTGAATATATATTCTGGGTAACCTTATATTAATATTTCTTTATTTATTAAAATTTGAGTGAGACATATTTATCTTTTTTTAAAATAAAATAAATTTAATGTCTTAATCTCATCCATGTGGATTCCAATGGAAACCATTTTGACCCAAATATGATTTATGTCTAAAAAATTCATCCAATGATATTAGAAAACGTGTTAGGTTAATTTTATAATATTATTTTTACCATTAACTACCTGATTTACCCTTTTACCGTATCGATAAAAATTCCCAAAGTTAATATTCACAATGAGAAAAAATAAAAGATAGATATTTAGATAATTTGGATCTAATAATTCCAAATATAGATTCCATTTTTAAAAATTCAAAACACAGAATTTATATTAATTAATTTTAAATTAATCTATTTTTGGAAAAAGAGAATGAGTTTTAAATGTTAAAACATTGCCAAAGATTGAAATGTTTTACATATAAAGTCAAAGGAAAATTAATGCCAATGATAAAAATTATAATAATTGATGAAAATATATTCTATTTATAATTTAAAATTAATAAATAAAATAATTTAACTATATAAATTATTTGGATGAGTAATGTTTTTTTAAAATAAGATTTGGTATATTTTTACTATTCCTCAAAACTTTAAAGTCATGTGAAAAATATCAATTATTCACCCAAAGTAAATTTTAATGTCATGACCTGTCCCCCGGGGCCTGTGTCATTACTACCCCAAGCCCGCCTTCCATAGGCCAGAGGCTGGCAACTAGCACCAAAAGAGAAAATACCTAAAACTAGGAAGGCATTGCCTTTATAAACTATAAACACACACAACAAAGTAAGATGGAAGAAAAACACTAAGTAAAACTGTATACAAAAGGAGTGACGAAAAGTAAAGGGGCCGTAAATACAAGCCCAACTGTAAAGTACAAGGAAACTAAAAACAAGAAAAACTATATAATGGTAAACAAGAGATGGGTGAAAATCAGCTCCGGGAACGTCCACCACTTATCCTACCTGAAAGGTAGGTACAGGTATCCTCTTAAACAACCCACGTTTTTCTGTCTCCTCCGGGTACCGACTCGTCATAAAGTCCACCTTCAGGTGTCGCCCAGTCCTACTACCCTGATCCTCAGTTAATGTTGTCCATCATTTGTAACCAACACAATGAGGTGCGGGCGTAACCCGTGCAGGGGTGAGTATAACGATACTCAGTAGGGACCCCAAGACCCCCAAGGTATCTCAAAAACCACCAAGGACCAACCGCAGAGTATGAAATCAATGGATAACCATTACTTAGATATATGCCCATACATATAACTAAGTTATCATGTAACCCATCTCAATCATGAGGAAAACACAGAAGTCACTGACTCAACTCACATATGTAAACAAATTTTGTAGAGTGATAGAGACGATCAGATGTAGTCACTAATTCATCTAAGCTGTCAGACCCTAGTAAGATCCAAGACCAGCAGTTGGAACTGTCGGACCCACATAGGATCCAAGAATAGTATTCGGAGATATCGGACACATACAGGGTCTAGGACTAGCTAAGCTATCGGACCCACACAGGATCCTGGACCAACTATTCTTTCGGACCCACAATGGATCAAGGAACAGAAGTCAGAACTGTCAGACCCACACAGGATCCAGGAACAGTCGTCAGGGCGCAGCCAGCCACAGTGTTCTCTTAAAGTACGCTCGATTTTGGGAGGGTTCAATCCTCAAGCAAAGTTTCGACACGTTAACTGCCACCAAGTCTCATGAAGAAGTATCTCAAAGGTTCGTATCATCATAGGGGTCTCAACGCAATAGACGACATGTCAATCAGACGCCCGATCTGTGAGTTATTAGCCTTATAGTCCCAGGGTCTCGGTTGGATTCATGTACGATCCAACCTGACAGTATCTCAAATATACCCCAAACTCCAGTGGGGTTTTCTCAAAGCGACTTTCGTGCACCAAGGAAACTAGTGCCACTGACGGTTCATCAAACGGTCATCATGTTCCAAGTTACGGCCAAAGGAAGTATTAGGGTCGGTAATGGGCCTCGGCCCGGTCCGACCCGGTCGGACCACCTAGGCCCAACCCAGACAAGGCCAACCTAGTCTGGGTTGACCCGGTCAGCCCGCTATGTTTGGCCCGCTCTGGTGGGCTAGGCCCAGCGGACTGCGAGGGCTGTTCGGCCCAGAGGTCGCCACGTAGGTGACTCTGCCCGAAGGTCAGGGCCGTTTTGGCTAGAGCCGTGAGGGGCATGGCTCAGGCGACTCGTCCCAAGAGGCTGGTCGGTCGGGAGGCCAGTGGGCAGACCTCGCGAGGTGCTGGTAGGCCGGCTAAACACCGGGTTGGACGGCTGAATGTCGGGCTGGCTGTGGGGGCGCCGAGTAGGCCATGGGAGCACCAGCGGGGCACCGGGATGGTCGTGGGGGCGCTGACGGGGCGTTGGGCATTGTGCGTGGGCTACGACAGGGCGCCGGGTAGGGTGCGGCAGCGGCCGGGCAGGCCACGGGGGCACCCGCAGGGTGCTGGGTAGGGCGCCGGGGTGCCGGCAGGACGCGGGGGCGCCCGGAAGGGTGCGGCGGCAGCCGGGTAGGCCGCGGGGGCGCCAGGATGCTACGGGCAGGCGGGCCAGGCGCCGCTCGGGCCGGTGGTGTTCGGCTAAAAGATTCGGTGCACCGCAGGGGGTGATTTTCCAAGGTCGCAGGTAGCACGACCTTTGTTTTCGTCGACTAATCGCCTTTCCGTAGAACTTTACCACAAGGAAGAAAACCGATAGAGGGTTTCAGGCCATGTTAGGTTGGCCCGCACCCTCTGTGTTTAGGGAGGTATCATTTGGATCATCAAGAAAAGTAGATGATCAATAACACGTCCTCAACAATCTCTTTTTATCTGATGAAGAAGATAAGATTAGGGTCTAATAATATCAAGAAAAAACCCCTACCTTGCTTGTAGTTGGTTCGCGTTGGTGCAAGAAGGTGGACGTCAATTCGTTGCGGGAAAGGATGTCTCAAATTGGAAGGAGTTCTGAGGAAGATGGTTGAAGTCGAGGTCGATTTTCTTCCTTGGTGGAGCATTCTTCATTGTAAAGCATAATCCTCCAAGTTTTGGGCGTCACGTCACTTTATCAGCACTCTGTCTCATGGTGAAGTCGTCCCAAATCCACCTACCAAGCATCATATATATAGAAGAGGGGGAGAGGTATCTAACCATCATGGAATTTATTACGGTTCATTTATTAGGAACCTTCCAAAATTCCAACGACGCAATTACTTAATTTGAAATGGGGTTTCAAGCGAATTAAATAGCATTTTCACAATTTAAGAGGCGTGTTGGATTAATTATTGGGAGGTTTCCAAGTGGCTTTCCCCAAATAGCCTACATCAAAACAAAAGATAGGATTTAATTTTTTGTTGACACATAAAATTAATTTTATAACAATTAATTTTACATTGACACATAAAATTAATTGGAAGCATTTAATTTCACGTTGACACATAAAATTAATTTGAAAGCAATTAATTTTATATTGACACAAAAAATTAAATTGGAAGCAATTAATTTTACGTCGACAAATAAAATTAATTGAGGGGTTGATAGGTTTCCTCTCCCTCCCCATTAATTGGGGGGTTATGTGTCGTGTGGTCCCCATGTCATAACATCTCAAAGGAGGTTATGCTCGGATGTTCACCACCACCATAACCTCTCATGGTAGGTTAGGGTGTGGCAGTACCACCTCCAACTTCCATGTCAAGGTTCTAACCAACAAACACTCGCATGTAAGGTTAAAATAAAATAAGGTGTTGTACACTTTATTATACTATTATTTTTATTAAAAGACAAAAAATAATTTTTATTCTCAACCAACTACCGTCGAGGTGAAAGTCTTCATAAGAAAAAACCGGCGCTACAAGTTCAACGGTGCCCTCAGATTTTAGTTCCGAGAACTGGTTCAAAATTTATAAAAATCCCATTGATACGTTTACTGAACATACCCAAACAAAACTTCAGAAATTGATTCCAAGCACACCGGGCCTGGAAACAAGCGCCGTAAATTTTCACGGACTCTTAAAATTCCTATGTATTTTCAAAAATAATTCAATGGGATTTCTGGGTCTTTACATTCTCCCCACCTCAGGGCCTTACATCCCTGTAAGCTACAACTAAAACTAAGGCAACAAATGGGGGTAATAAGCACGCATTGGAGCCTCCCGCTCCCTTGTTCTCTCATAGAGGTTCTCATGCTTCCAGCAAACTCTCTCCAGAGGTATCGACCGTTTTCCTAGCGCCCGCTCCTGTCGATCCTCAATCTCTACTGGAACGTTCTTAAAAGTCACCCCATCGTCGACGTCTAGCTCCCCATGGTCGATTATGTGTGAAGGGTCGTGCATGTATCTCCCCAGCTGGGATACGTGAAAGACGTTGTGTACCCGATGCAACTGAGGTGGAAGTGCCAAGCAGTTAACAACCTCACCTACTCTACTGAGGACCTGGAAAAGTCCGATGAATCTCGTAGATAACTTACCTCCATGTCCAAATCGCTGCAAACCTCATCAGGGTGAGACCCGTAGAATGGTGTAGTCGTCATCCTCAAACTCCAGAGGACTCTTTCTCCTATCATCATATGACTTTTGTCTGCTCTGTGCAGTCTTTATCCACTCCAGGATGATCTGCACCTTTTCTGTGGTAGCTCGTACCATCTCTAGTCCCACTAGTGCTGACTCCCCAGGGTCTATCCAACACAGTGGCGATCTGCATGGTCGACCATACAAGGCCTCAAAAGGTTCCATCCCAATGGTGGAGTGATAGCTATTGTTGTAGGAAAACTCCCCCAAAGGTAAGTGATCCTCCCAGCTGCGACCAAAGTCGAGGACACAAGCACAAAACATGTCCTAGAGGGTCTGAATAGTCCTCTTAGTCTGGCCATTTATCTATATATGGAAGGAGGTGCTTAGATGAAGCTATGTCCCAAAAGCTTCCTACAACCCCTTCCATAGCTGGGAAGTAAAGAAAGTGTCACAATCAGAGAAAATATAAGAAGGTACTCCATGTAAACGCACAATCTCCTGCACATAGAGGTGCCCCAATATTTATACTAAACCCTAATCTCTGATCGGTAGGAATTGGGCCAACTTGGTGATTCAGTTGACGATCACCCAAATCAAGTATTGTCCCCTGGATGTACATGGAAGAACCGTTATGAATTCTATGGATATCCCATCCCACTTCCACTCTGGGACCTCTAAAGGCTAAACCAAGAATACTGGTACCTGATGCTCCACCTTCACTTGCTGACATGTGAGGAACTGTGAGACAAACTCTGCTATCGCCTTCTTCATACATAGCCACCAATGCTGTCGTCGAAGGTCTGGGTACATCTTCACCACACCTGGGTGTACCGCTAGAGGGGATGTGTGGAACTCCCTGAAAACATCCTCCTGAAGTGTTACTAGTACAATGGTATGGCCTCTGAAGATAATGACATGCTCCCCACATTTAGAAAATCCATCAGGTGCATGCCCTGTGGATATCTGATCACGTCGTGTCTCGCAGTCAGCATCCACATGTTGTGCCTCCCTGGCTCACTGATAAAGTGGGGGAGTGACCATAAGAGACTGCAGGAACGCTTATCCATCTCTATCCACAAAGGATAACTATAAATTAGCCACCTACTCTGTCACCTCTCCTACCAGCTGTATACCATTCCTCCTGCTGAGCGCATCTACAACAATGTTTCCCTTTTGAAAAGTATAGACTATCTCAAATTCATAGTCCGGGAGGAACTCAAGCCAACGTCGTTGTCTCAGGTTCAGGTCCTTCTGAGAGAATATATACCTAAGACTCTTGTGGTCAGAGTACACTGTAAAACATTCACTCATCAGATAGTGTCGCCTCATGTTCAAGGAAAAGACCACTACTGCAAACTCCATGTCATGGGTAGTGTAGTTTTGATCATGTTGTCTTAGTTGGTGAGAACCATAGCTGATTACTGATCTCTCCTGCATCATGACACACCCGATTCTGGTCCTTGATGTGTCGTAGTAGACTACGTACACTACGCATTTCTCTAGAAGCCTCAAGATGGGGGCACTAGTCAGCCTCTTCCTCATCTCCTAAAAGATCTGTTGGCATCTCTCCGACCACAAAAAAAGTTTCCCCTTCTTCTTCAAGGCAGATAGTGGTTATGAAACTCTGGAGAAGTCTGGAATGATCCTTCGATAGTATCCAGCCAAACCTAGGAATCTTCGTACCTCCATCAAACTCCTTGGTGGCTCCCAAGAAAGTACCGCCTCAATCTTCACTGGATCCACTACAACTCCATCCTCTAAGATGAAATGCCCCAAGAAATCAACCTCTCAGATACGGAACTGGCAGTTCGAGAGCATACCATAAAGCTAGTGCTCTCGGAGTGTTTCGAGTACTACCTGCAAGTGGTAGGCATGATCCTCCTCAGAAGTCGAGTAGATCAAAATATCTTCAATGAAGACTAAGACAAAGTGATCAATGTATGGCTGGAAGATCATGTTCACGAGTCCCATGAACACTTGTGGAGCATTGGTTACGCCAAAGGGCATAACCAAAAACTCGTAGTGGTGGTACTGACAGCTGAGGGTTGTCTTCCGCACATCCTCATCTCGAACTCTGATCTGGTGATAGCCTGATCTGAGGTCTATCTTAGAGAAAAATCGTGCTCCCTTCATCTAATCAAAGATGTCGTCAATCCTCGGGAGTGGGTACTTTTTCATCATGGTCACCTGGTTCAGGTGAAGTTAGTCGACACAAATCGGCATGCTTCTATTTTCCTTTTTGGCGAACAGAATCAAGGCCGCCCAGGGAGAAACACTGGACCGGATGAATCCCTTCCCCTGCAAGTCCTCCAGCTATACCCGCAGCACAGGAAGCTCAGCGGGAGCCATCGGATATGCTGGTACTGATATTGGTGTTGTCCCAGGGTATAGGTCAATGTAGAAGTCCGCCTTTCTGTGAGGAGGTAGTCCTGGAACATCTTTAGGGAAAACATTAGCGTACTAGTGCGATACTACATGATAGCTCGAACTCTCCACATATACTGCTCTGAGGGTAAGGCAGGACAACTGATGAGTGATCGGCTGCACCCTCCTCCGAGTAAGTACGTCCTTCGCTGCAAAGGCTCCCTTCTCGCTGGTGAAGGTGAACTCGGTCCCATCCATGCGGACACACCACACCTTGTGGCTAATATTGTCTATCTGAGCATGGATTGTAGATAACCAGTCCATACACAAGATGATGTCGTAAGGCCTTGATGCTGCTACTAGGAGATCCCAGCCGAAGATCTCTCCTCCTATAGTAAGCTCGCACTATCGGAACCAATGTGAAATCGTTGAATCATATCCCGTAAGAGTCTCTAGCCGTAAGGATTGAACTAACAGCTCCTTCAGAATCTCCGATCTCTAAACAAGGGATTTGGAAATGAAAGAGTGAGTGGAACCTATGTCTATAAGAACTAAAGCTAAGGTAGAGTAGACACATATCATACCTTGAATCATCTCTGGAGCACCATGGTCGTATGTCTCAGCTGCCAGGAGCTGAGCTCTCCCCTGGTAACACCTTGAAACGTCGCCCACCACAAGCTTCTCGACCAGCTGCTCTTCCATGTCCACCTTCTCCCTACTGAACGCCTTAATCGAATCTTTGTATCTACCTCGGTGGTCCTTCGACCATCTGTTGATCATCTGTACAGCGGGTCAGACAGTCACAAACCATGTGACCCTCTCCGCCGCATGAAAAAAACTGCATGTTCCACACATGACTGGCTCTGTCTCGTGTTCCCCACACAACTAAAACCGTGTCCTGAGGTCGTCAACTGGATGGTTTGGTCCTCTTGGACCACTAAAACTTCTGTATACTACTTGCTGTAAAAGACTCTGCTACATGATTCCCGGTGGTGGGTCTCGCTGCTAGTGACTGCTCAGTAAGGAAACACTCCACTAAGAGGGCTCGCTCCAACACACCTACCTCCATCAAGATGCTGAGGGAGATCATCAAAGCTCTGATCTCTCGCCCAATCCCCTGCTCGAAGGTATGGGCCCTAAAGCAAGGGTCTTTCACCATATCTATGGAGTAACACGAGAGATCTGTGATCCTCACTGAGTACTGTGCTACTGTCATGTTACCCTGCTGCAGATGAAGTAGCTCTTATATCTGCACCGCACATAGGGTGGCTGGGAAAAACTCCGCCCAGAACAGGCTCCCTATGTCTTCCTAGAGTAGTGTCGCCTCGTCATGCACCTGGAGCATCAGGCACCACCATCTTCCTACTACTGCCTAAAGGAGACATGCGATAAGGATCACCATGAATTTTTCTGGTGTCCCTACTAGCCTGAAGACTCTCACCACAGCCTCCAGCCAATCCTCAGCTGCCTGCGGGTCCGTTTCACCCCTAAACCTGAGTGGCCTCTGGTGCTAGAACTTGTGCAGCACGCTCAAGTGGCGTGCATCGTCGGCTGTTGGGGATGGTGGTATCAGTGGCCCAACATGTAGTTCTACCGCTGGAGCCTCCGTTGTGATGTGGCCCTGCACCAAGGCCTTGTCGCTCGGTGGGCTTCTATCTCATACAACTCTCAGAACCCTAGCTGGTTGTTTGCATGGAGGCATCCTGAAAATAAATAGGTGTGCCATGGTCAATCAGTTAATCCTGGTGAACTGACTCAAGATATAACAAAAAAAACTCTTGAAAACACACACCCAATCAATATTTTCATGCACTGAGTCGGAAATCAGATGCCAGGGTCCTGGTGTATGGATACGTCGACCGCCACACCAACACTGGACTCCCTAAACTGAAAACCACACTCAGTACCCTTAACACTATTGCTTCACAGAAAGAAAAATCAGAGTCCTGAGTTATACGGCAGAACAGACTCCTCTGATACCAATTTGTCACAACCCGTCCCTCGGGTCCCCTTCCGTGACTACCCCAAGCCCGCCTTCCATAGGCCAGGGGCTGGTGACTAGCATCAAAGACGAAAATCCCTAAAACTGGGACGACATTGCCTTTAGAAACTAGAAACACACACAACAGAGTAAGATGGAAGAAAAACACTAAGCAAAATAGTATACAAAAGGAGTGATGAAAAGTAAAGGGACCGGAAATACAATCCCAACTATAATGTACAAGGTAACTGAAAACAAGTACAACTGAAGAAAGGTAAACAACTGATGGGTGAAAAGAAGCACCTAGAATGTCCACCATGGATCCTACCTGAAGGATAGGTACAAATATCCTCCTCATCACTCCACATCTATCCTTCTCCTTCTGGTACCGACTTGTCGTAAAGTCCACCTCCAAGTACTGCCCAGTCCTGCTACCCTGATCCTCAGTCAACGTTGTTCGTCATCTGCAACCAACATAAGGAGTTGTGGGAATAGCCCGTGTAGGGGTGAGTATAAAGATACTCAATAAGAACCCCGAGACCACCAAGGATAAACCGTAGAGTATGAAATCAACGGATATCCATTACTTAGGTATATGACCATACATATACCTAAGTTATCAAGTAACCCATCTCAATCATGAGGAAAACACCAAAGTCACTGACTCATCTCACATTGGTAAACAACTTTTGTTGAGTGATAGAGATGATCAGATGTAGTCACTAATAAATCTAAGCTGTCAGGCCCACACAGGATCCAAGACCAGTAGTTGGAACAATCAGACCCACACAGGATCTTGGAACAGTAGTCAGAGCTATCGGACCCACATAGATTCCATGATCAGCTAAGCTTTTGGACCCACATAGGATCCAGAACCAGCTATTCAACCGAACCACATAGGATCCAGGAACAGAATTCAGAACTATCAGACCTACACAGGATCCAAGAATAGTTGTTAGGGCGCAGCCAGCCGCAGGGTTTTCAAAATGTAAGCTCAATTCCGGGAGGGTCTGCTTCTCAAGACGAGTGTCGACGGTTCAACTGCCACCAAGTACTATGAAGAAGTATCTCAATGGTCTGTCTCATCATTGGGGTTTTAATGCAACAGATGGCACTCCAATCGAACGCCCGGTCTATGAGTTATTATCTTTTTAGTCTCAGGGGCCCGGTTGGATTCGTGTACAATCCAACTTGACCATATCTCAAATATAACCTGAAGTCAAGTGGGGTATTCTCAAAGTGACTGTCGTGTTCCAAGGAAACAAGTGTCACTGACGGTTCGTCAAATGGTTGTATAGTGTAAAGTTATGGCCAAAGGAAGTATTAGGGTCGGTAATGGGCCTAGGGCCAATCCGACCTGGTCAGACCGACTCCGCCCAACCCAGACTAGGCCAACCTGGTCTCGGATGACCCGGTCAGACCTACTGGGTCTGACCCAGCCCGTTGGGTGGATCTACCTGCTAGGTTTGGCCATGTCCATTGGGCCCGGCCCAGCGGACTACGAGGGTGGTTCATCCAGGAGGTTTCCACGTAGGCGACTCGGCCTGAAGGTCGGGGGCGGTTCGACCAGTGCCGTGGGGGGAGTGGCACAAGAGACTCATCCCAAGAGGCTGACAGGCTAGTGAGTAGTCCGCATGGGGTGCGGGATGGCCGCGGGCAGAGTGTGCGGGGCGCGGTCAGGATGGCTGAAGGCCGGGCAGGCCGCGAGGATGCCTGTAGGGCGCTGGGTAGGTTGTGGGGGTGTTGGGAAGGGCATGACAGTGGTCGGGCAGGACACATGAGCACCAGAAGGGCACCGGTCTGGCCGCGAGGGCACCGGTAGGGGGTCGGGCAGGGTGCGGGGGCTCTGGCAGGGCATTGGGCAGGCCGCGGGGGCGCCGGGCATGGCACAACAGTGGCCAGGTAGGCCGCGGGGGTACCGTGAGGCAGTGAGTAGGCGTGTCAGGTGCCTCTCAAGCCGATGTTGTTCGGCCAGAAGCTTTGGTGTGCCCTGAGGGTGGGAGGGGGCATTCGTGGAGGTCGCGGGTAGCACAACCTTTGTCGTTGTCTCCTTTTTCGTCGTCACCCCATCGCCTTGCCGTAGAACATCACCACAAGGAAGAAAACTGATAGTGGGTGTCGATCCATGTTAGGTTGGCCCTCACCCTCCGTGTTTAGGGAGTCATCATTTGGCTCATCAAGAAGATTAGACGATCAATAATACGTCCTCAACAATATCTTCTTATCCAATGAAGAGGATAAGAAGAGGGTATAATAATATCATGTAATAAACCCCCTACCTTGCCCGTAGTTGGTTGATGTTAGCGCAAGAAGGCGGACATCGATTCATTGCGGACGAGGACGTCTCACGTCGGAAGGAGTTCCGAGGAAGATGGTCTATGTTGAGGTCGAAGTTCTTCATTGGTAGAGAATTCTTCATTTGAGAGCATAATCCTCCAAGTGTTGGGTGTCGTGTCACTTTACCAGCGCTTCGTCGCTTGGTGAAGTTGTCCCATATCCTCCTCCCAAGCTCCTAATATATAGGAGAGGGTGAGAGGTATGTTACCATCATGGAATTTATGAAGGTTCATTTATTAGGAACCTTCCTAAATTCCAATGATGCACTTACTTCATTTATAAAGGGGTTTCAAGCAAATTAAATAGTGTTGGCACAATTTAACAGGTGCGTTGGATTGATTATTGGGATGATTCCAAGAGTCTTCCCCCACATAGCCTTCATAAAAAAGATAGGATTTAATTTTATATTGACACATAAAATTAATTTGACAGAAATTAATTTTATGTTGACAAATAAAATAAATTCGATGCATTTAATTTCACCTTGACACATAAAATTAATTTGAAAACATTTAACTTTATGTTGACACATAAAATTGAATTGGAATCAATTAATTTTACATCGGCACATAAAATTAATTGAGGGGGTTGAGAGGTTTCCTCTCCCACCCCATTAATTGGGGGGGTTAAGTGTTGTGTGGTCCCCATGTCATAACCTCTCACAAGAGGTTATGATCTGGTGGGCCCCACCACCAAACCTTTCATGGGAAGTTAGGGTGTGGTGGTCCCACCTACTACTCCCTAGTGAAGGTTATAACAAACAAACACTCACATGGAAGCTTAAAATAAAATAAAGTGATGTACAATTTATTTTATTGTTTTTTATAAAAATCCAAAAACTAATTTTTATTCTCGACCAACTGTCATCGAGGTGAAAGTATTTGTAAGTGAATACCGGCATTGAGAGTTCAATAGTGCCCTCATATTTCAGTTCCGAGCACCGGTTCAAAAGTTATAAAAATCTCGCTCGTATGTTTGTTGAACGTACCCGAATAAGACTTTAGAAATTGATTCCGGGAACACCGTGCCTCAGAATCAAGCGCTGTAAATTTTCATGGACTCGTAAAATTCCCATGTTTTCTTAAAAAAAATTCCACAGGATTTCCGGGTATTTACATTTTATATTTGATTTCCAAATAATACTATTAATTTGTTATACGAAAATTATTGATGTGTCAAAATTTTAATTTAAAAAGGATTCTACATTAAAAAGTAGTAAAATTTCCATTTTGAAAAATATAAGTTTGTATACATCAAATAGGGATTATTCATACCCGATGACAAAAATATCTACTATAGTAATATCAAAAAAAATTCTTAAATATATAAAAAATTTAATTCATTAATTTAATTTACTAATTGTTAATCACATGAAAAAATAAAAATGTATAATTTATTTATATTTTTCATTCACAATATATTTTCACAAGTTAGTTAAATATCTCCCTACTAACCTAACAACTAGGTTATAATGGTCATTATATACAAAGGGAATCAGGATATTTTTTTGAAATCTAGATTGTATACAATGCATGATATTGAAGAATTAAAATTATTTAAAGAAAATATATCATAAAAACATCTGGTTGTTACTTTCAACCCCCCTTAAACTGAATTTCACCTTCAAATTCATCACATGGATACAAAAATATGAGGATACCTCGGCCTTATCACATCGTCAAGTTACCATATAGTTTTATCAGATTTGTGGTTCCTCCATAAAAGACTATCCAAGTGAGTGATCTTATTTTGTATGTATTTTTCACTATGATCTAGAATCTCTATCAGTTGCTCTTTATAAGAACGATATTTCTTCATTAGTATGAATTATGAGTTTAATACATGTGAAGGATCCGGTATTTACTTTCTCAGGAGAGATACATGGAACATATCATGAATTTCAGATAGATCTGGTGGAAGTACTAATTAGTTAGCTACCTTCCCGACACAATCCATAATTTAAAAAGGACCAATATACCTAGGGATTAGATTTCCCTTCTTTCCAAATATCATTACTCTCTTCCAATGAGATATTGATAGAAACACCTTGTCACCCAATTCAAACTCTATGTATTTTCTTCGGTTGTTAGCATAACTTTTTTTGTCAACATTGAACTTCTCTTGTGTGTTGTTGAATAGATCTAACCTTATCTATCATTTCATCAATAAGATCATGTCTTAATATCTTTCTATCCCCAAATTCATCCCAGTAAGTTTGAGTTCTGCACTTCCTTCCATAGAGGGCTTCCTAAAGAGCCATCTGAATACTAGATTTAAATCTATTATTGTATAAAAATTCCACCAAAGGTATGTTTTTATCCCAAGAACCTTTGAAATCTATAGAGAATATATCATCATGTATTCTAGAGTATGAATTTTACTCTCACACTGAATGTATTTCTGAAGATGATAAGTAGTGATAAAACGTAACTCTGTATTCAGATCCTGCAGAAGACTTCACCAGGACATTTAGATAAACCTCGGATCCCGATTACATATAATGGAAAGTGGTACCCCATGAAATCTAACCACTTCCTTTACATATTTCATGGAATGACTATCAATAGAGAAATCATCTCTAATAATAATAAAGTGTGTCGACTTTGTAATGTAATCAATTATAGCCCATATAGAATTATGGGCATTAGATGTTTTGGGAAAGCCAAAGACAAAATCCATAGTGATGTTCTCACATTTCCAATATAGTATGGTTAATGGTTGTAACAAACCTTTATACTTCTTTCTATTATTCTTAACTTTCTGAAAAACCAATCATCGATAGACATATTCAGCAACATCTCTTTTCATTCCATTGCACCAAAAATACCATTTTAGGTCCCTATATATATTTTTTCTCCTCGTATGAATTGATAACTAAGAACTATGATCCTCATCCAAGAGATCCTTGAATTATAGTGTGGGAGGAATACAAACCCAGTTCATGAACCTTATTATTCCATCATAATAAAGGTTGAATTCAATAACATTTCTCACCTTCTTTTGTAGCTCTACGTCTTCCTTCTATGACTCCTTGATCTTATCTTGTATAGATGGTTGAAAATTCATTGAAAAAATATAATATTTCTCCCCTTACTTTAAAATTTTGAGATCCATCCTTTGAAAATTCATAAATATAGAAGCTTTTGTGATCATCATCATGGATAAGAGAGCATGGTCCATTCGACTCAAACCGTCTGCCACCTTATTCGCTTTCCGAGGGTGGTAATGTATTGAACAGTCGTCATCTTAGATAAACTCCAACCATATTCTATGATTCATATTCAGCTCCGTTTATGTGAAATTATACATTATACTTTTATGAGAAATAAAAATATCACACCTTTGACCATAAAGATAATTCCCCTATATCTTTAGTGCAATGATTACCGCAGCTAACTCCAAATCATGAGTTGGGTAATTTCACTCATGTATTTTCAATTTTCATGAGGTATAAGCTATCACCATATCATTTTTCATGAGAAAACAAACTAGACCATTCATGGATGTATTACTATAGATCATAGACCTTCTCCACTACAAAACAGTGTGAGCACAGGTGCACTAGATAACCTTATTTTTAGCTCTTTCAAATTCTTTTCACATTCCTCTATCCATACGAACTTAAATCCTTCCAGAGTCCACTTGGTGATTGGATTAGATAATCATGAAATATATTTCATAAAACATTGATAATATCCATCCAAAACATGGAATCATTGGATCTTAGTTACCATTATTGGTCTCATCCAACTCTCAGTAACTTCTATTTTTGTTCGATCCACATATATCCCTTATCTTGAGATTATGTGACCCAAAAATGAAACTTTCTTAGGTAAAAAAATTCAAACTTGGTAAATTTTTTATAAAGATTCTTCTTCCTTGGGGTCTTTAGTGTAATTCTCAAGTGATCTTCATTATTTTCCTTGATCTTTAAATAGAAAAGAACATTGTCTATAAAAACTACCAAATACTGATCAGGATAGTCTCTAAAGACTCTATTAATTAGATTTATGAATATAGTGGTGGTATTAGTAAGACTAAATGACATCACTATAAATTCATAGTGTACATACCTTGTACGGAAAACCATATTAGATATATCCTCTTTCTTAACCCTTAATTGCAGATATCCAGAATGAAGACCAATCTTGGTAAAGTATTGAGCTTCATGTAGTTGGTTGAATAACTCATCAATTCAAGGAAGAGGATATTTTTTCTTGATAATGATCTTGATAAGTTCTATATAGTCAATGTAGAGTCTCAATTATCTATGTTTCTTCTTAATAAATAAAACTGATTCACCCCAAGGTGACGCACTAGGGTGTTTTAATCCCTTGTCATGATTCTCTTAGAGTTGCTTCTTCAATTTCTATAACTCAATTGGTTTCATTCTATAAGGTGTATTTTAAATAGAAATTGCACCTATTATGAGTTATACTGAAAAATCAACTTCACAATTTGTTGGAAGACTAGGTAATTCTTCCAAAAAGAATTCATCAAACTCTCATACAATGAGTGTATTCTTATTTTTTATTTTATCCCCCACTATTTGAGATAGATCACCTTCATTTATAAGAATGTATACCCATAAGATAGAAGAAATTTCTACCAGAAGGTTATATTCATCCTTGCATCAATGGATGATTATAGATTGATTTGGAATATATGATATGACATCCCTTACTTGGAAATTGATATGAGATTTATATAGTGAAATCCAATCCATACCAAAAATCACATCAAATTCCACTATAGGAAGGATCACAATATTTGAAGGAATCACTTTCCCACAAACATCAACCGGAGAAGAATTATAAAACTTTTATGCCACTATCACTCCACTAAGATTTCTCACAGGTAAATAAACATATATTTTTTTTAGGTAATATGGTTATACCCTTCTAAAATTCATCATAAATAAAAGAGTGGGAGGATCCAAAATAAAATAAAACATTTTCTACTTTATAGTGGATGATAAGTGTACCTTTCTCCACATTATTATCGTACACCACATTTCCAATAGTGATCGCATGTTACTTTCCATTATATTTGGCCTTAAGATTTTACTGAATTCCATCATCTTCTATAACCCTTGGATTATGGTAATAATTGGCAAAATTACCCACTTCCTTGTACTTGTATCATTATAGTGTACAAGGAGAATTCTATGTATCCTTTTCTCTATTCTCAATGATAGAAATATTTTTTACATAACTTCATCATTCAACTTCTTGATAACTTTATCTCCCACACTTAAATCATTTTTTAGTCCCTTGAATATAATCTCCTCTATGTTTCTTTCCACACATTTAGCATAAGTGAAAACTAATCTTATTTTCAGTGTAGTCTTTATATTTTTCCTTGAATTAAATTTTTTTCTTCTTATCAAACCCATAAGATTGATAAGTTACTTAAATATAAATCTCATCCTTAAGAGCACGTCAAATGATTTCCTCATAGATATGGAAGACCCTTATGGATAATTACATTTGGGGTTTGTTTTTAATCGACTAATGTATCAATCACTTTTACACTCAGGTTGGATAATAATTCTATAAGCATACATTGCAATTCTTGTAAAATTTTCTTTATAGGTTCATAGAGATTCATCATACATTTTATTAAGTTCAAGGAACTAATTCTCCATATTTTTTAAAGAATAATAGGAAATTGCATATTGAAAAACAAGTTCTTGAACACATCTCATTCCATGGATTTAATTTCTTCCCTTTTCCTTGTATTCTAGATAATGTTACACCATTGATCAGTTTCACCTTCAAAACGATAAACTTCTAAGATGAATCTATCACGTTCTAAACATTGGAGAACATAAAATATTATTTTAGTGGTACTAATCCATTTATAATCCACTAATAGATTAGAATACCCACTAAAATAATGTAGATGTTTCCTCATGAAGGACTCAACAGAATGGTGTTCCCTATTTTTCTAGTTTGGAAGCCTGACATTATTCACATCTTGAGAATGTTTTCTGAGAATATAAACAAGGTTGTTAATTATAGCACCAATAACATTCAGTTTCTCAAGAGGAAAATAATTTCATTTCCCATCTCATTAATTATTCACTAGGTTCTTACAAGATCCATCTGTTGACAAAAACAAAGAAACATAGTGCAAGAAACACTAATCATAAAGGGAAAACCACATAATCATGAATAAAATATTAATTTAGGACACATTATGTTTTATCCTAGGTTATTGATGATTATTTATAAAACACTACGATTGTAAACTGTACTTCAACATATCTTTTCAGTTTTTACTAAGGTTTTCGTATCCCAGTATCCAAAGGTAAACTATAACATTCCTCTAATACCAACTATAATGACCCATACTTTACATAAATTGATATTAATAAAAAATTGATGAATATTCATTAAAAATATAAAAAATATATGATAAGACCTTATATTTAGAGTGTATTTAGAAACTGGACAACATAAAACAATGGTTCATAAGACAACTTCATTGTCTCTCACTTATTTCATTATAACTAGTCCCCTTTTGACATATCTTACTTAATACCCTTTTTCATGACCTGGGGAAAAGAAACATATGAAAGGGTGATATCAGATTCTCTGTAAGGGTAAAAAATTGAGATAGCAATCATATTATAATCATTATATATAATAACGTAACATTTGAAAGTACTATCCTACATATGAAAGATCAGCATATCATTCTATGGGATAAATCATAAAAGATCATAAGAATCAATTTATGTAATCTAAAAATTCATAATATAAGACATGAAATTTTATGTCATACACATAAGCATAGAATATAATTTGATATTAGTGAAGGATCATTTCCAAGACCATCATAGTGGAAAAGGACCATTACTAAACTGATTTCACTCCTCGTTCCAACACTGTACTTATGAACTGAGATCATTTCTCATTCTATCCATGTATATCTCATGAGATATAAATCATTTCCCAATCCATTAAATGGAGATATAGTTCTCAGACATCTAAAAATGAAATCATTATTACGTCTTCCACAATAAAATAAGTTATTTATCATAGCCTAAGGAACAAAATGGGTTTCTTTAAACACCATAACATAATCCATATAAAAAATGGATTTCATAAATATCATTCCATCATAAACACAATCAAACCAAAGGAAAAAATATTTATATTACACTTGAAACGTCACCCTATTAAATAATTCCATTTTATAGGGGAAATAATTTTTATATAACACTTGAAATTAAATAATGAGAAAAAAATACTTTCTTCTTCAAAAACATTTAATTTTTTCAAAATGGCACGCAATTTTAAAAGAAACAAATTTATTTTAAAATAAACTTGATATAATTTAGAAAAATAATCATTTAAATAAGGTGTTATGAAAATGTAAAAATATTTTCAGACCGTATAATATAAAAAAATATTCCCCTCATACTTTTTTTGGATAAGTCAGAAAATAACTCGTAACAAATAACTACAAAATATTCCTTTTATATTATTTAATAAAAATTCACCAATTGGTAAAAAATTAATTTAATCAATTTTATATAGATATAATTTATTTTGTAATATATAGTTTGGAGACATGGATGTGGATGATAAATATACCCTATTAAATACTGAAATAGAAACAATCTCGGATAATAATGAGATTGCGAAATTATCCCTTAACTTTAGTCTGATTTTCTTTGTATGTTTCTAAACCTCCTGTATAAGGATTTAAATAATTTTATTGATTTATTTTAGAATAATATTCATTTTCATCATATCATATATGATCATATTAACATATGTTTTTTATTACTCATCTATCAGAAGTTAACTTCTTTATTTTCTTACGCATGTTTTGTCGGATAAGTTATTATTACTGTTTATTATCTTATATTTATATTATTTACATATTAATATTAGTATAATATATATCATATTTATTCATTACATTAATTTATATAATCATTATTTAATGAATATCATGTAGAATGAATCGTATTTCACCTTGGAGAAGGTAGGTTGTACGTATGCAAGATTGATGATATAATTCCATTAATTGTTGAATGGGTTTGAAGTGGATAATGTATAATATTTCATAATAAATATATTACTATTATAATAATATATATTTATTATTTCCATCATTATTCACATCCAAATAATGTGGTGGTGAAAAACATATTACACCACGGCGTGGAGATGGTAAACCGTACATAGGCACGTGTGATAATTTCATTTTTCATAGGATAGATAGAAGGTGGAATATGGTTGTTTCATAATCATAATAAAATATAATTATAAAAATTATACTGAATTTATTACTTTATAATTAAACCACTCATGAAGAGGAAGTACAAGAAGAAATAAGTTTGAAAGAATCGGTAGGGGAGATTATCTCTTCTTCAACGTGCTCCCTCTAAATCTCCTATTAAATCACTAGAGTTGAATTTTGGAGAAGACATGAACCTATAGAATTTTACTAAGTAAGATAAGAATGGAAATAATCAGGTGATATATAATCATGAATGCCTAATTAGTTGTAAATAAATGGGGGGGGGTATCCCTCTTTATAATTCAGGGGAGGGGAACTTTTGGAAACTCCAAACATATTAATTTATAATAAACTCATCCCACATCCAAAAAACATACAAAATGACCCATTTTGCCAGATGGGATGAGATAAGGTTAAAATATCATTAATCAATAAATTTTAGACATTTATATTTATCGATTTATACCTTATCATCTTAATTAACAATTAGTTATACTATTTACTCTTTAAGAAGGGTAAAAAATATTTCAATATTAAATGGCTGAAATATTTACTTATTTGATATAAATTAGACCATAAATAAATAATTTAGAAAATATTGGACCCTATTGTAATTATTATATATTTTTTTAAAAAAACTTTTATTATTTTTAAATAATTTATTAAAACATTATTTTGACAAAAAATCAATAGTGTCAATTTTGACAATATTCAATTCACTGATTTTCAAAAAAAATAATATTACATGTTACCATAAAAATAACTATTTTATTACATTCATAATAAGTCAAGTTCATATATAAAATTCATTTAGACACATTAATTATCACAAATTATATTTATTTTAATATTTTTAAAAACATTTATTGGATATTTCCCTTAATCAAATAACTACTAAAACAGTTTTGTGTAATTATTAAATAAGATTATATGTTGAATAAAAATTAAAAAATATATATTATTATGAATATAAATATACAATATTTCATAATAATACTTTTAGACAAATATATATTCAAGAAAATCAATAATTAAAAATGTTATACTTTTTAAAACATGAATGTGACACGTTTATCATCACTTTAAATAAAATAATAAAAGTGCATTAATCTCTTCTATAAGGATTCAACTGGTCAATAACTCAACACATGGATGGTTATGGTAGATAGATACTCTAAAAATAATATTTTCTATGGTTTTTGGGTCTTTTAATGGTTATTTTCAGTTTAATAATAACTATCGTTCTCATTTCTCATCAATTAAATAATTTCTACATCATGAGTATAAGTCATTAAGGTAATAATTTATTTCTTAAAAATGAAAAAAAAATTATCATGATAAATAAAAATATTTTATATTTAAAATAATTATTTATAATCTAATTTAACTTTTATATAACATTATATTAAAAATAATTTTGTTATTAAAATTTGTTGGATATATATGTAAATTTTCTCTAAATAAAAAAAATTAATTATCCTAATCTCATACAAGTAGATTCTAATGGATACCATTTCGACCCAAGTATGATTTTTAAAAAAACACATAAAATGATATTATTACAAGTTTTAAGTTAGTTTTATAATATTGTTTTACCTTTAATTACTGGATTTACCCTTTTATTATATTAATAAAAATTACGGAAGTTACTATTCATAATGCCAAAAAATAAAAGAAATATATTTACCTAATTTGTACCTAATAATTAAAAATATGGAATCAATTTTTCATAATTCAAAACATATAATTTTCAGTAATTATTTTAAAATTAATCTTGTTGTTGGAAAGAGAGAATGAGTTTTAAAGGTTCAAACATTGTAAAAGATTGAAATGTTTTGTATCTGAATTCAATATAAAATTAATGCCAATGACCTAAATTATAATAAGTAATAAAAATATATTCTATTTATACTCTAACACCATTAAATAATATAATTTATCCATATAAATTATTTCTATGAAAAAAAATCAATTAAAATTTTGTGTATTTTTACTATTCATCAAAACATGAAAGTTATTAGAAAAATATAAACAATTCACCAAAGTAAATTTATATATCATGATTCAAAATAATAGTTTTAATATGACATATAAAAACAATTAATGTGTCAAAATTTTACTTTAAAAGGGGTTCTCCATTAAATGTTAGTAAAATTACCATTTTGAAAAATATAGGATTTCATACGTCAAATATGGTTTATCCATACCCTATAATAAAAATATCTATTGGATGGATATCAAAAATATTTTATTAAATATATAAGAAATTTTTTAATTAATTTAATTTAAAAATTGGAAATAACTTAAGAAAAATAAAAATATATAATTGATTTATATTTTTCATTCACAATATATTTTTATATGTTAATTATATTAATTCCTGCTAACCTAACAGTTAGGTTATAATGGTAATTTTATACTAAGGGCATCTAGAATTAAATTTAAACTCAATATTTCATGAAATAAAAGATATTTTAGAATTAAAATTATTAAGAGAAAATATTTCATAAAAACATACAGGTGTTACATGGTTGAGATCAACACCTTCCTCTAGTTGTGTTTTATTAAAATAATAGCTTTCACTCAAGAAACTAGGTGGATCCTTATGAATCCCTCTATGGAAATAAATTTAGAGTTAAAATGTGTTGGAATGTATTTTGGGAACGAAATCTATTCGTACCTAAGATAGATTAAAAAAAATTAGATAAGTTTTGTGTCATTCAGCAACACATCATGTCAGTTTAGAGTTGGCATAAAAGATATACTAATAATCATAAACAAGATCTAGAATACAAAGTTGGTGAAAATGTGTTCCTAATAATTTTTTTATGGAATAAGGTAATGAGATTCAAGAAAAAAGGGAAACTATTCCCTAGGAATATTGATCCCATTGAAAATCTTGATTTAATCAGGATGGTATCATATGTATTGGTTCTTCCACAAAACCACTCAATTATTTGATGTGTTCCATGTATTTCTCATGAGTAAGTACATACCTTACCCTTCACATGAAATAAACATAAATGTCATAACACTGGAGCAAGAAATTTCTTATGAGGAATAATTGGTGGAGATAATAGATCATATAGAGAAAGTTCTAAAAAGCATTACCAATAACCTATTAAAAGTGTTTTGGTGAAATCACTAGTTTTGGGAAGCTATGTGAGAACTTGAAGATATCATGAGGCAGAGGTATACTCATTTTTTTTTCATTAGGGTGATGAATTTCAAGGGAAAATTTCATTTTAGGGGGGGAGGAATATAGAACCCCCAGTTTTTAGGACTTTTTTCAAATAAATTAAATTTTTTTGATATCATTGATTACAAACTACACCAAGTTAAGAATGTGTTACACGCAACACTAGATTATCTTTAATTACACACAACACAAGGCTTTAACAAAAAAATGATATATTTTTTACATGAGTTCTTTATAACCTAGCCCTTAAAATTAAACATATTATTATTAATAACAAAATATAAAATATTGTGTATAATTTTTTGATATAAAGAAAATATATTAATAATGAAATAAATACTTTTTTGTATAGTCTTTATAAGTTTCAAAAATACTATTTTCTAAAAAATGATTTCTTACTTTTTTTTGAAAATTCATAAAATTAGTTTTTCACACTTTCAGAAAATTGATTTGATAAAATAAATTTCATTTTTTAAATCATCATGTGAAAAATATTTTAGGTTGAATTTTTGTGGTTTTCTAATGTTATATTTTTTGATGAATAGTGAAAATTACTGAATTTTAATAGTAAACATCCATTTTAAAAAATGTATGTATAATGTTAAATTGTATTTTAAAAAAATTAATGTAAAATTAGTTAAATTATAAATCTATAAATCCATATGATATCAATTTAATCAATTTGATATTGAATTTTCATACAAAAACATTTCAATCTTTTAAACATTTTCTCTTTGAAAACTTGTTTTCGTATCCCATATATGGGATTATTTTTAAAATAAAATTCTAATCTTCTATGAATGGAATTAGGAAAAATTGATTATATATTTTTAATAATCATAATTTATATTATCAAATATTTTTACTTTAATTTTTGACAAAATAAATACTAAAAACTATAAAAACTTATTTACTGTAGTTAAGGTAAAAGTGGGTTTAACGATGGGTTGAACTAAAAAATAGGAGTTAAATTGACCAATAAACTTGAATAAAATATAATTTATGGAACTATTTAGACCTTATAATATATAAGGTTCTAATATTATCAATTTTTTCCAATTTCCATGTGAAAAACATGGGTACACTTTTTCTCCCAGGGTGCAGTTTAGTTGGTAGCGGCCCTTATGGGGTCTCGGTAATGTCTCAAGTTCGAGTATCACTAAGAACATACCTATATTTTGTGTTGGGTGATTTTATATGTAATATATACCCTTTACCTTAATAAATTTAGGCTTTAGACACAACTTTAAAAACATTGGTGCCCTTTTCTTCTCAAAATATTACAAGGGTGCCACTCACCTCACTTATAAAAAGGTCACCCCCTCTCCTCTCATATTTACACCATAAAACAATTTTTATTAAACAAATACATACACAAATACCTTTAAAATTTCCCTCATCTAATATTATAAGCCTTATTTTGGATATAATTTTATCCTAGTACATATTTTTATGAAGAGCTAAGGATGATACCTGAAGAAGTGGTAACACTCATCAATGAGTATTTTTTTATTTCTTCCCCCAACTCCATAAATTATTATTATACCATTATGATATAAAAATATAATTATATTATATATAATTATATATTATCATGTTAAGTTGATAACCTACAACCATCTCCACTTCCGTCAAATAGGTTATAAAATCATCATTCGTGCATATGGCGGACTAACACCTCATGAACTGATTTCATTCATTTTTCCATTACCACCTCCAAATGTTTTACACTATTATGGATTTATTATTTATATAATATATTTTTTATATTATTATTATTCTGGAATAAATATATCATACATACCTTTAAAGTCTCTATTTTTTTGGAATACAATAGTGTTACTCGTGTGTACGGAGCACTACCGCCTCGCAAAGTGATGTGATTCATTCACACTTTATATGGAATGAATTAATTATGGGGTTAATAATAATATGTGATATATGTGAAATAAAAATTATTCCATAATTATAATATATATCATTTACTTTTCTTTCATTAAATCTAATAATAAAAAATAAATAGTATCCAAGCGTACACATGATTGATCATCTCCATTAACAGTGTATTTCATTTTCTAACACTAAATTTTATGAATTGGTATAGAAAAAAATATAATAAATATTTGTTATATTTATATCATGGTTAAAAATTTTGAGATGATGAAACCATTACTTGATTAATAGGACCAAAAATAATAAGTCAAGACATATAAGAAAAACAAAGCAGCTATTGCCCAAAACGTGACTTTTACATGGAATTGTTAATAAATGGGTAATAAAAGTTCATAAGAAGATAATATATCATAATATATATATATGTATGTATGTATGGTTCTATAATATATGTATAATAAACATATATTTTTTATATATGATTTGTTATCCTGTACGATGGAATTCATGACTTCAGGTAAGGGATTTTTGTCTCAATTAGCATTCTTTGAGACGTATGTTATGTTATAAAAATAGATCCCATCATGATGTGTATATACATACCCATTTACATGTAATATCATTAATTAATATATTCTTATGAAATTTTAACTTCCATTTTATGTTTTTTCTTTCATGGGGATTATGATTCAAAGATACTAAAGTAGTAATGATTTTATGTTACAATAACATCATTTATTGGGATTATTTATGATTATATTTAAAATGATAAATTATTAAAATCCATATCTCAATAATCCAAATAATTTTATTATCCTATAGTTATTAATCTTATTTTCAAGTAATAGTTCCATTTTCCCACTCATTGATACTTCAATTAATTGATAAATATTTTTAAGAAAATCCAACTTTATTTCTCTATTGGGATAGAAATCCATTTTCTTCTAGAACCATGTTTTATAAAAATTATTTCAATATTTCTTATTATTATGCGATTATTTTTAAATAAAATTTTTACACATGTTTTTCTTTTAAAAAAATTTAAAGGAATATTAATGTCATTTTCCAAATAATGCATGTTTTAATTTTACCAAAAATGCAAATGGAGTCATTGTTTTAATGTGTATAGTATGAAAAAAACTTTCTTTCATCATGAATATAATTTCATTGAAGCTTCATTTATAAATATTCAAAGCTATTTTCAAAGAAATTTTTTTTCAAAATTTTTAATGATTTAAAAATCGTTTTTTATAGTGGAAAGGATATTTTCCTCAATAAATTTTTGAAATTATTTTTAAAAATAATTTTCCATATAAGATGACAACTTGTGATGTAAATTTTTCTTTTATGGGGACATAAACCATTGATACCATTCTTATTCTTTATGTGAATGGTTTATGATGACATGATGTTTATGAAACCTATTTCTCTTCCATGGGTTACACTATGATAAAATTATTATGAAAACAATTTATTTTTATAAGGTTTATGTTACAATGAAATGATTATGAAACCTATCTCTTTTCTATAGGTTATGAAATGAAGAAATGATTATGAAACACATTTTATTTCAGGGGTTATTACATGATGAATGTTTTATGATAATTTGTAACTCATAAATATTGTTTTCATTTTGAGATGGGTGGCACTTATACCTCCCTAAAATACATTAGGTAATGTTTTATATCTCATGAGATATAAATTACTAGAATGGGGTGTGGATCTGGTCTGGTAAGGGAATTTTCCAGCTATGATGTTCTCAAGAGTAAACCTTGACTACTAAGAATGTTTGGGGAGTGAACTCATTCCACTGTGATAGCCTTGAAAGAAATCCTTGACTAATGTGGAAATTATTTTCTATGCTTATGGGTATTCCAGAAATCTATGTCCTATGTCAATTCTATGCTCTCATGGATAATGTTATTTTCTTACCTTATGTTTCATGTCTTATGGACTACTAATATTTATTCCATGATTCAATATTATGATCATTCAAATGCATGGTATGGTTTTCAAATTTTATGCTCACGTTCTCATATCCTTATGTTTCTGTTATGATTACATATCTCCCTTTTTACCCTTATTGTTTATCTAAGATAACTCATTATTATGTTTACCTTACCCTTGTTATGAAGATATATAATACATACAATATGTCCAACAAGGGTGGTAGTTATGAAGAACATAGTGAGAGATGATGTCATCTACTTATGTACCATTTGTTTATGTTTCCATGTTTATAAACACAATAAAATATTATAGTACTAAGGTGTGTGTTTAGGTACTATAAAAAATATTTCTAAAAAATGATGTAATATCTATGTATCAATATACTGGGTCTCTATACACATCAGAACTCATATGGAATTTCTTGAATCAAAGGGTTATGTTTTGACCAATATCTCTCATCCAAAAATATATATGTCCCTCCAAACTTCTCCCATCACCTTTATGACATAAATCATGTAAAAATATTCCATAATAATTTGGTAAATTGCATCAAATAATTTTCAAACAATTCACTTCATTGGGAATAAAAACTAATACTATAAAGAAAACCACATCCACCAATACTATGTCTCCCTAGGTGATACCTCTCAAACAATGACAATGCTACAACAAAGACAAAAAACAACACCAATGAGTCAATTCAAACAAAATATACATAATAAATTATTTCAATTATTTCCATTAAAATATCAAACACCTTATTCATTATTGAAAAATAAGGCTCAAAACATTTTAGAAGAGAGAGTGTTTATTTTTGACTCATGTTTCCATGTATATTCCTCTAACCAACTATAACTTCACAGAACATGAACCAAAGGGAGAACATTACCACACAATACCTTTTCTTGATGATCCTGAATCTTAACTAGACCCTCCATGAACATCAAATCATTATATATATCTAGTTATCCCCAATAAATAAAATGGTATTCCTTATGAAGATATAGATTATGAAGTGACTCTTAAATAACATCATGGATCTTTTCCAACTATGGAGGAAGTGATGAAAAATATTACACCTCTCTAATATACCCCAACACCTCAAAGGGGTCAATAAAATATAAAGAGATCTTCCTCCCTCAGAAAAATCACTTTTTCATAATGTGGGGAATCCATCAAGAATACATGATCATCAACTTCAAATTAAAAAGGTCCCCTCTATTGATAACCATAAGACTTATGACGATGTTATTCATCTTTAATCTACCACTGAATCACTTGAACCTTATCTATAATGCTTTTGACAAAATCTAGTCCAAAATACAATGACTCACCAACCTTGATCCAACACAATAATGGTTAAAAAGGACACTCATATAATTCATCAAACTATGTTGTGTCAAGAATAGTGATAACTGTTATTATAAGAAAACTTGACTAAAGGAAGGTGTTTCACCCAAAATGAACTAAAATCTAAAATTCATGCTCACAGTATATCCTCTAACATCTAAATATCATACTCTATCATCCCATATATTTGAGGATCGGAATTAGTGCTAAGGTACATCTGGGAGCCAAAAGTATTCTAAATACCTCCCTAGACTCATGATATGGAATGAGGATCCCAATAAAAGATGATTTTCCCCATTACCCTATGAAGCCTCAAAATTTAATTTACTTATTGCCTAACTAGAACGTCTAAAAAAATTGACTCATTGATTTCCTGGAAATAATTCAACTTTGAAAATCAATTAACTATCACCCTGATATTATCAAATCCACCTTGGAATTATGGTAAACCAATTTATAAATCTTTTGAGATGTCCCCTCAATTCTACTTAAGGAAATATAATAGCAACAACAAACCTATCAGAACACAATTCTATAACTTCACCTATTAGTAAACTAAATTTTATGATATGAAATCCACTACAAAAAACATCATCCTTGGACAAAAAAATTGACTCCTAAAAGAATGACACATCTTGGATTTACTTGGATATCCTACCAATGCTATCTATAAAACTCACAAAGAACCTCCACCCACAATTCCAATGAAACAATATCCCCTATAATAACATTGTTTATTGATCATTCTTTGACCATTCCTTGGGTTAATAACCATTTATGGAATGATGTTTCATCCCATATACCTCCGAGTCTCTCTATCAAAACTCATCAACCTATTGAAACTAGGATAACTTCACTGTAATCTAGTATGTGAAACCTCAACCACCAACTTCCTATACAACAATATGCATCTTGTGAAGATTTTATTAATATCCAAATATCCCTAAACACTTGAGTAGAATATCCTAATGAATTATACTCAACACATCAACCATTACATTCATTTTCTATAGGGTATAAGAGATATCAAAGTCATAGTCCTTCAGGAACTTCATCCACCACTGCAAACAAATATTTAAAATGCACTTAAGGAAAATATACAATAGTCATATTATCTATGAAGACTACAAAGCGATCCCTGATGAGATAATGTCACCCTATATTCAAAGAAAATACCATTTTTCCAACTCGAGATCATTGGTGGCATATTTATTATCATAGGGACATAACTACCTTGACCAATGTCGGATAAATTTTCTTTATATCATTAGAAATAATCTCAAACTGATATGATAAGAATCATAGAAATACTTAAACATGACTCTCTTCTCTTGTATCCAATGTATGGGATGTTGTGAGTGGGTTCCCTAGACTGAAATCCTTTTTTTACTTTGATTACCACTACATGTATACAATTTCATATGTGTGTGTTTGTGTTTATCTTACCATTATACTATAATTACTTATTTATTTACTATTTATATGGTAATTTCCATAGATTGCGTGTCATATCAAAAGGTTATAGCAATTAATAGGCTTTAATGAGGACCAATAAATATCATGATTGTAATATTGAACATATATCTTATGGTATAGAAACATCATATAGATAGTACACAGATGATTTTTGACTGTTAAATGTTTGGGGCTCAAAATAATTTAGAGTTGAACTTATAAAGTTCAAACTTGTTGATCTTGAGTAGATGAGACCAAAAGGACAAACCTTCCAATAGAAACAACACATTTTTTGAGTGTCATTGGTAGTTATTATCATTGAAAACTTTTATTTGTCTCCTGAATTGAGATTATTATTATTTTGAACCATTTTATTTCATACTTAGATGTAAGAAAAATACCATGAAATTTCTGTGATGGTGAGATTTCTTGTGTTGGGTGCACCATTGGTTGTATGAAATTTATTGAATGATTAAAATAGTATTTTTGTCTTCATGAAAAAAGTTAAATCATGGGCCCAATTGACTATGAAGGTAGTGACTTCAATAAATCCATGGTCATGGTAGAAGAAAGTTATTCTATCCAGAAAGTTCCTTCAATAATAAATTAGGAAAAGATGATAGCATAAAGTGTGAATCTTTCATTATTAGGTTTCGTGATACAAATATATTATATTACATCACATGTGTTCATAGTAGGTTCTCATTTATATGACTATAACTTATACCATTAAGGGCCTTGGTGGGTTTCTAGACTCCACTACTGGTGTATGTGTAGTTCTCAATACTATACTGATATGGTCCTAGAGGGTAACATAGTTATCATATGCAAATATTTGGGCCTATTCATGTGAATAGAAACATATGACATGGATAACTCCAACATGATGTTCTAGAGATATCTGAGCTTAAATGATCACCATGAAATAAGTAATTCATATTATTTGAGTTTATAATAATTTGTACTATATTTTTATATTTATAGTTTTCTGAATTTATACAGTGAATATATGGAAAAATATTTAATGAATGAGTATTATTTTAATTTTCCAGGTTTGGTTAGTATTTTTGAGAATAAAAAGTTTATTTAATGGATATTTTTTATCATATAATAAATATATTATAGTATATGTAAGTGATAAAAATAAATATGATGTTTATCAACCAGTTAATAGGTCATAAGATGTCATTTTTGTTTTATTTAGTGTGTAATATATATTCGGGAGTTTTGGAGCCATTTCTGGGTGTTTTAACCACACTATATAAGAAAGCGGAAGCCCTAATTTTATGGAATATTCATATTTTAAAATGTAAGAGATCCTCAATCATCTCTCCCACATCCAAGAGAGATAATCCTAATGTTCCAAGAACTAATCTATTATCACCTTTTCGAATTAAATGAATGACATAACGATGATTATCGAGACATCAAAGGCATCATCGGTTTTCTAAACTAGCACCCAGATATCGATGATTATTATATCCACAAACTTTCAATGTCTGTGTGTGTGATCTAAATGTATCAAAAGACTGATCCTTTATGAAATAGTCACTCACATAAAATGGTAATAATCAGCTTCTTCAAATCAAATAATGTATATGATTGATTTAATTTTAGGCTTAAATAATTTCATATGTGAACCTTAGTTGTCTTACTTTGATTAAAATCACTAGATAAAACATTCTTATGTCGATATAGAAATGAAAGATTTAAATTATTGGTATATCTACTTTTGTTGTGCCTACTGTTACCAACAATTCATATTAAATAAATCACGTGGTTTTTTAAGTGATTTTTAATTTAAATTTACATTAAATTTGAGTCGAGGGTATTGTAATTATCCTGTTACAATGAATTTTGATTCAAACCAATCAAGGGTGGCCATGTTAAAGCCATCCAAAAATATAACTCAGATTGAAATCAGGGTTTCTAGGTTTAAAAAATTGAAGAACATATATATGTGTGTGTTTTTGTTTGTGTGGGTCTCTTTTTTATATATATGTTATAATTTTTATCAAGGTGACCAGTGGTAGAAATGTTTAGGAATTATGGATTTTAGTATTGGTTCTGATGGATAGAAAAAACATTGGCATTGCTAAACGATTAGACAATCATTGTGTAATTGTTTAAAAATCAAAATTCATGTGTAAAGGCTTTGAAAAAAAAAGAATCAAAATATAGGGGGTCTTGTGACATGGGAATCATTTAAAAAACTTTTAAAAATGGTTGAATTAGACGCACCCTCATTTGAAAAAGATTCCCCACAAGGGGTGGTGGTCATTTTACAAAACCCCATAGGCATGGGTAAATTTTAAAAACACTGTAATAAGAGGTAGTAGTACCCCACCCCTCCCTCCAACGACTCCCCACACACTAGCCACATGGGACACTATTGACATCTTACTTGGGTGGGGCTGCGACGATCCCTAATTGGCCTGATCGGTCCCCTTTCAGGCTGTGAAATAGACCAAAACTACTTAAAAGTAGTTTTTTAGACTACATGGGTTTCAAATAATTATTAATAAGTGTTATGTAAATCAAGGTTATGATTCATAGAAACTGTAACTTCACTCAATAGTTCAAGGTGACTTAATTCAATGTGGTTTTCTAGTTAAATCCTACCTTTAAACTCTCTAAATAGTGTCATAGACATATCTTGAACAATGTAGAGAGGTTTGAAGGATCCTTTATACTTGAATATACTAGAAAATTGGTATTATGAATATATTATTGAGGTCTTTTGATAAAATAGTGGGATATATTTAATGATTTAATTAATTATAAATATCTAATTGGTAATAAAGATAAATTAATAACTACAATGTTTATTTATTGTATGTAAAATAGAAATAACCACCACTATATCAATATCATTGTGATCTATACTAAAAAACTAGAACATCTTAATCGTCCATAACTTCCAGGTTGGTATAGGAATTTATGTATATTAATGCACTAACAGAGGAAAATTTATGTGTTTAAATCCCCAAATCCTATTGATCCTCATCATAAAGTATGAAATGAGGATAATTATAAATATTAGAAATTTTTTGATGATTCACTAAATGTTCAATGTATCATTTTTCATTGATGTTCAACAAACTACATAAAATTAATGAGGATGAAGATTCATGTATGATGTTATCTCATCTCCAAGACTTGTATCAGGAGAGTGTCTGATAATAAATATATGTGATATTAGTTTTACTATATATGTGTAGGATAGAATAAGTGAGTCACGTAGGACCTCATATTCTCAAGATGATTGGGTTCATTGAGAGTCTAGGGTCCCTTGGGTTTAAACTAAACCAGGAACTAGTGAGAGATCTCATTCTTACCTCTTTACCACATAGATTCTTGACTTTTGTTACTAATTATAACATGAATAATATGATAAAGTATATCTCATAATTATTATATTTAGTTCTCTAATATTATAAGGATATTAATATACCAAGTCTCTAGTTCTTATAATTAACAAAAGGAGGAAGGTAAATTCTAAGGATTCAATGGATAAATCTAATCTAAAAAACCCAATGCACCATATTTTTAAGAAGACAATGATATTTCGAGAGAGAAATGGGGAAGGGGATGTCCTCCTTTTAGGAGGCATGAAAGGACACTAAAAGAAGAATTTCATGGTTAGGAAGGATAATTAAGGTGATTATTTTGGATCAGGGATAATTTCATTGAAGTTAATATGTATTTATCTATAAGTTAGGTATTGGATATAACATGTGGCTCACACATTTGTACTCACATATAGAAACCAAGTTGAATTAATAATATTGAAAATGGATAGGTGGATATTTAGGGAAAATGGTGAAAGACTAGTAGCCTTGGTAGTAGGAGAGTATCATTTTAATTCTCCTATTATTTTGGTTCTTGTATTACACAACTATTATTATATAACTTCTGTAACTAGAAATATAATCTTGGTGTAGAGTTTTTATAACGACCCATACTTTGCATACATTGTTATTAATTCAGAGTTTAAGCATACTTATTACAACATATAAAAAAACCATGAAAGGACCGTATTGGTATAGTGTCTTTAGAAACTGGGAAACATAAACAACTGGTTCATAAAATCAACTACATTGTCTCCCATTTATTTCATCATATCTGGAGTCTCTTTTTAGTATATCCTACTTAATATCCTTATTCCTAACTTGGGGAAAAGAAAACATACAAAATAGTGAGATCAAATTCTCAGTAAGGGTAAACAAAAAAATATTAGTCATATCATATTCATATGAACATAACATTTTGAAAATCTTAACCTGTAAAAGAGGTCATAATATCATGTCACGGGATAAATCATAGTAATGAAAAGTAATCCCAAATAATCATAACATAAAACATAAAACATTATGGCATACACACATAATCATAGAAAATAATTTCATATTAGCCAAGGCTCATTTCCAAGACCATCATAGAGGACAAAGTCCATTACTGAACCGAGTTCACTCCTCGTTCCAGTCCTGTATCACTGAACCGGTTTAACCTGCCATTCCAGCCATGTCTATATCATGAGATATAAATATTTACCCAATACATTGGGGGGAGATATAGGTCCCACCGATCTCATAATGAAACCATTCTTATGTGTTCCACAAAATCATAAATCATACATCATAGCATAACCCATGTAATAAAAATGGGATTCTTAAACATCGTCACATCATAAAACAATTCATATAAGATAAAGGAATTCATAAAAATAATTCCATCACAACATAATCAAATAAATCTAACAATATGGATGGAAACAGAACCCTATATTATCTTAGATGGAAAATAATTTTGATAAAACACTTGAACTCCATTCTTGTGGAAAATATCCTTTCTACTTCAAAAAAATTTTCCTTTGTTAACATGTAATAAAATTTTAAACTAAAATAAGTTGATTAAAAATAAACATTAAAACTTGTAAAGGAATCTTCTTGGAAATAATTTTCTAAAAATACATTCATGCCATATAAGTTAAAAAACATTCTACTCATACTTTGACCGAAAACGTCAAAAAGTACCACGTATGAAAAACGACAAAATATTCCTTTCACATCTTTTACTAAAAACTCACCGAAGGGTACAATTGGATTTAAAAAATTGTAGTAGTATATAAATAATATTAAATATTGTTGAAACATGGGTGTGGATGATAAAATAAACCCCAGTAAATACCAAAGTGTATACAATCTCGGATAAAAATGTGATTGTTATATTTTCCCTTACCTTAGGTCCGATATGATTTGTACGTGTCCGAACCTCCTGTATAATGATTTAAATAATGTAATTGACTTATTCCGTAATCATACTAATTGTAATGATATCATATATTTCCATATTATTAGCTTCTTATTAGTAATATTTCATTGCTACTTGTTATTCGGGTGTTTATTTCTTTATGTTCTTATGTGTGTTTTGTCGAATAAATTCTTATTATTCTTTTTAGGTTATAGATACCTAATTTACATAATGTTATTATTGTAATATATATCATATTTTTTCATTAAATTCATTTATATAATCATTATTCAATGAAAATCATGTAGAACGAGTCGCATCAAATCATGGAGATGGTAGGCCGTACGTACGCACGAGCAATGATATCGTTCCCATGATCGTGTAATTGTATTGAAGGGTATGTATAATATTTCAGAATCAATATCACATTAAAATAATCATATATAGTTATTATTTACACCATTTTACCCATCCAATTAAGGTGGTGGTGGAAAACAGATTACACCACGGCGAGGAGACGGTATTCTGTACGTACGCACGCGCGGTGATTTCATTTTCCGTAGGATGGATAGAAGGTGAAATAGGGTTGTTTCATATTTATAATAACATATCATTATATTAGTGATACTTATGTTTTTAATTCATAATGAAACAACTAATGAAGAATAAGTAGCAGAAGAAATAAATTTGAAAGAATTGGTAATAGATATTACCTCTTCTTCGACACACCTCTTTAGAAATATCCTCTTAGGGCACTAAGATTGGTCTTTGAAGTAGACCAGGACCACTAGAATGTTTCCAGGGAAGTGAAGAAGAAAACTTGGCAGGGGTTGGCCGAGATTGAAAGCTCTAAGTGGTGTGAGGAGGAGAGGGAGGAGGTTCCCTTTTATAAGGGTGGAGAGGGGCACCTTTGGAAAGTGTGAAAATATTATTTTATTATAAACTTATCCTCAGATTCAAAAGGTCCAAAAATAATTAGATATGAAGATAAGAAAACTCATGTTCGAAATAAAATCATCCAATCATAATTGGATATGTTTTGGAAAATATTTTAATCATTATAATCTTATTTATTTAAATCATTTATTAATGAGGTAAATACTTCATCATTATTGTGTCATAAATAATTTAATTTATTTGGTGTCTAAAAATTATTAAAAAATATCATCATGTAGGAAAGATTATTATCTTTCCAATGAATATTTATAGTCGAAAATATAATTTATATAACCACTTATATAAATTAATTACTAATTTTTTTTTGTTAATGTCAATTTTGTCTTTACATTAAATTAATTAATCCAAATTGTCATTGTCAGTACCAAGTGGCTCAATGGGGTCCCAAAATCTACCCAAGGATTCCCATGGTCGGCCACTACTCATCTAATAAGGTTAGGACAAGTTTAAAGGTAATTTTGAATTATTATAATATTTTTTTAACCTTGAATTACCCTATTTACATTTAACTACAGTAAATAAAAATTACCGTAGTTACTATTCATAATATCAAAAAAAAAAAAAGTAACCTATTAAAATAATTTTGACCCACTGATTCCAAATATGGAATCCATTTTTCAAAATTCAAAACATCGAAGTTGCTTTAATTAATTTAAAATTAATCCTGTTGTTAAGCAAACGGGTTTTAAAAGTTAAAACATTGCCAAAGATTGAAATGTTTTTACCTATGAATTCAATGTAAAATTATTTCTAATGACATAAATTATATTAGATGGTAAAAATATATTCTATTTATACTTTAAAGCCATTCAATATTATAATTTAACCATATAAATTATTGTGATGAAAAAAGTTTTTTTTAATTAAAATATAGTGTGTTTTTATTATTCATCAAAATATGAAAGTTGCCAAAATAGTATGAAAATTTTATTCAAAGTAAATTTTTATATCCTGATTACAAAGAAGAATTTTATTTTTTCAAATTGAACTTATAAACATGTCAAAAATTAGATTTAAAATGGGTGCGCCATCAAAAGGCTGTAAAACTGTATTTTTTGAAAAATACTTCTTTTATCCGAAAAACTGATTTTATTTTCATACCTCATTCTAGAAAATTTGTAAGATGAATTATAATGTTATACAATTCAAAATTTAGTTAATACTATTCATAATGGCTAGTTTATAATATTATAATAATATATCGTTGTTTAGTGAAACTCAGTATTGCGTACTACACACGCTATCGAGGAAGGTCGCGATTTCATGTAACGCAAGCCAAGCTAGTTTTGTATGTAGTGAAAGATTACTTTGAGTATAATATAGGAAATAAAAAAATTCTCATAAAATCTCCGGGTGTAACAGTTTGGACACCATGGGATTTTATTTCATGTTTTGAAATAAATGTTTTCTATTTTATATGGATAACATATGTTAGGGTTTGATTCATCTTGAAAATGTATTATATATACTTGACTTAAAATCATTACATTAGTAATTAATGAAAAAATAAGAAAATATTACTCACATAATACCCTCCTTTGTAAATTCAGGCTAGGTTATGTAAATAAAGAAGTGTTTACTTAATTTTCATTAACTAGGGTATTTATAATTTACATAATTAAAATCTTAGATACTTTTAATTATTTTTTATAAGGTAAATTATCGTATAAAACTTTACTAAAAAAGTTGTAATGTCTATAGAACTAGTAGAACTGATTCATACTTATGTGTGTGGTCTATTCTTAGTATATGAATGGGGTGTGAATTTGTACTTAATTACTTTTACAGGTGACTATATTAAGTATGGTTATATCTATTTAATAATGTATAAGGTAGATTCCATTTAGATTTTTGAGTATTGCCATAAACAATTAGAATGACATCTTAGCAATAAGGTTAAGCAACTCCGCTCAGACCAAGGTAGAGAGTATATCAACCAAGCTTTCATTGATCACTTAATGGAGTGTGGGAGAGTATTCTAACCTACTCATACAAATAAACCTCAAAGTAATTATGTTGTTGGAAGGAATAATCATACCTTGATTGACAAGGATATACTAATGATGAGTCAAGAAACATTTCTATTACCATTTTTGGTATATTCACTGCCAACTCAGGCATATACACTAAACCGAGTACAATATAATTTGTTAAGTGGTATTCCATATGAGATATGGTGTGGAAAGAAACCTCTTGTATCACACATATTCATGTGGTGTGCAAGGATTTTTTTCCAGACTATTCCAAGTGAAAAATTATCATACTAAATCATGAATCACATATTTATAGATTATCCTACGGAAATTAAAGGATATTCAAGAATATACCTAGTGAAAAATTATCATACTAAAGAATTTAGTGCATCCTTATGGGTTATCCTAAAAATATTAAAGTATATTAACTATATAACCCTTAATATTGAAAAGTGATTGTGTAATGACATGACATATTTTTTGAAGAGGACACATTTCCAATGGAAATAATGGGAACATGATTTAATTCAAGGAAGTTAATGGTCCAGATGAAAAAGAGTTGGTATGGAGAGAATCTCTAGAAGAGACGGTGGGAGATGAAGATATTCCTAAGACACATGTACTATTTTGTCTACTCAAGAGTTTAGAGAACCAAAGTAATATGGTTTTCTTATCACCAAGTCTGGTGACGCATTACAGAAAGATAATAATGAACCTATAGCCTACAAAGAATTATTAAATGGAAAGGATGATACTAAATGGAAAGAATCAATGAAATTTTTGATGAATTCAATGTATCAAAATAATTTTTGGATTTTTTTTATTCTCTTAAATTAATTTAAACCTCATTGGGAGAACATGTATATTCAAGAAAAAGTTGGACAAGGGTGGTAAATTAAATACCTATAAATCATGACTAGTTGTGACGGGTTTTAGGAAACATCTTGTAATAAAATATGATGAAACTTTATGACTAGTTGCAATGATAAAATCCATATAAATATTACTTGAAACTACCCATGATTGTAAAATTTGTAAAATGGATGTCAAAACTACTTCTCAAAATTAGAAGTTGGTTGAGGATGTCTATATGACTCAACCTTAATAGTTTATTAAGTTAATTATTTACAATAAAGAATAAAATATTTAGAGATCTATTAACGGGTAAAATAAGGAATCGTGATCATGGAATGTATCTTTGTTGAGGTCGTAAGAGAATTTGGTTTTTTAAATAATGGAATAGATCCTTGTATCTATAAGAAGATTAGAGGAAATTTCATCATTTTCATTGTATTATACAATGATGACATTTTGATTATAGGTAATAAAGTAAAAGCCACACCATCAGTTAATAATTGGTTAAATTAATTATTATCCATGAAAGGCATAGGTGAGGTAGACTACATTATAAGGATCAGGATCTGTCAAGATAGATCTAATGGGATAATTATAATAAGTGAAAGTCCATTTCATGAAAAGGTACTAAAACGTTACAATATGGAATCATCTAAGAGGGTATTGTTTTCAATGTCACATGGTATCAATCTTTTTAAGAAAATGTGTCCACAAAAATGAGTATATATTTAAATAATTGGTATGATTTTGTATGATTCAGAAAATGGATCTTTCATGTATGACATTTCATTTACTAGATTTAATGTTACCTTTTCTTTAAATAATGTGGGTGGAAATAAAGCTAATCCAAGAGAGCTAAATTTTGTATATATAAAAAACTATCTTGAAGTAATTTAGATGTACAAAAGATATATTCATGGTTTTTAGAGGATATGAAGAACTAACAGTGATTGGATACATTGATTCTAGTTTGTAAACAAATCATGATGATTAGAAATCACAATCAAACTACATATATTTCTTGAATGGTTGTATCATGAGCTAGACAAGGGGTGAAATACACTTTTATTTTTTTTAACTATTGTAACCCCTTTAATTATGTGAACCTCTAGAAATTTTTTTGAACCCTTTGAGATAGATTGCCTCCCACACAATCCAAAACCTTTAGGGTGTGAACCAGAGGTTCACATCATGAATAAACTGATGCTAAAATTATAAAGTATCTAGGCCATCCGACCCATCTAATAAGAATTCTATGGAACTCATATAATCACATGAGACTCGTTACATGTCCTAACCCACCTTTGATGGACATCTAAATGCCCATATATCCATTCAGAGTCTCAGTTCTCAAAATAAACCTCCCACCTAATGGACAATTCAATTTATTCTAAAACATAATGACCTGAAAATACATGGGGCAATACAAACTCCCCACCATAACACTTGTCATCCTAGAGAAGGAATCATAGTACTCGAACCAAATATCTAATCATACATAGATAATTAATTCATTGATAACTCTTAGTGTTCCATATCAAAACACTAAACATGTTTATTCTATAAAACTCCAATCACTAACCCTATATCCAACGACATTTCTTTAAAAGATCCTATTTTGATCCCTAGACCACCTCAACTACATCCCAAAAGACATTCTAAGCATAGTTCTCACCTCACTACATCTAAATCCCCATAAAATCACCAGTCTGACCCTATTTGGTTGATTTTTCCTATAAACACTAGAGCAACCCAGGATTAATATACATTGATGTTGCATCATTTTATATGAATATTCATCATATTAAAAAATTACATTCTTGAGGACTATAATAGTTTAATTTTTTGGAAACTTTTTAAACATTATTCTAATTTACTGAAAGATCTTCAAAATATCCCATAAAAATATTCTTTTTTAGTACTCCAACTTAAAACCATTATTTATAACCAGTGGGAAAGAAACATAAGAAAGGGTGAGCTCAGATACTCAGTAAGGGTAAAAAATAGGATATACATATGAATAACATTAATATAAGGGTATGAGAACATTATCATAACATTTGAAATCCATGCCCTTCATATCAAAGATCATAATATTGAATCATGGAATAATTGTTGCCAGTTCATAAGACAGGAATCATAATATAATCAAATAACATAATTCATGAGACCATAACATGGGCATAAGACAGAGGATTTGTTACATAAAGATAATCCTAGAAAATCATTTCACATTAGTCAAGGATCATCACCAATAGAATCATATTGGACAATTACCTTTGCTGTATTAGGTCTACTCCCCTTTTTATCACTATATTACTGAACCAAGTTCACATCCTGTTTTATCCCTATTTTACTGAATTGGGATCACTCCTCATTCCAGACCCATATCACTAAACCAAGCTCACTCCCCATTCTAGACCTCAATTACTTAAACTAATTCACTCTCCATTTTAGAATTCACTTTCTATTTTATACTTATTTTAATGAACCGAGTTCACTCCTCATTCTAGGCCTATATAAATAAACCAAGTTCACTTCATGTTCCATCCCTGTTTTACTAAACCAAGTTCACTCTTCATTATAATCTTTTATTACTAAACTATTTTTTCCCCTTGTTCTAGTCTTTTTTATCTCAAGATATATATAAATCTTTACCCAATTAATTAGAGATAGATATAGGTCCCCCTCATCATATAATGAAATCATAAACACGTGTTCGACAAGATAATAAAACATTCATCATATCATAACCCATGAAATGAAATGGGTCATATAAACAATTCATAATATCATAACAAGTGGAATGAAAATAAGTTTCATAATCATTTCATCATAGCATAACCTATGATAATAATCAAGTATCACAAGCATTTTAATATGGTATAGCCTATAGAAGAGAAACATATTTCACAAATAACTTATCATCTTAAAATAAACTATTAAAATAATAATAATAATGGTTTCCTATGATCGTATCCCTAGTAAATTATATAATATAACCAATAATTTAATCTTATATGAAAAATAATTTTGAAATGCCATTTAAAGAAATTTCTTGATGAAAATATCATTTCTTCTTTAAAAATACTTTTTAGAATATATGACATTTTGAAAACATTTTTATTTGAAAACACATTAAAAAATAAATTTCAAGAATCTTAGAAGAAAAATTTTCTTCAAAATTAATTTTATAAACATGTAAAGGAATCTTAAAATAAATTATGTTCATGATAGTGTATAAATCTGTACATTCAGAACAATCCTTTTTCACCATAAAAGTTTTAAAAAGTGACTTGATTGAACAATGAAAAGAATATTCCATTTAAAAACATTTAAAAAAAGGTAAAACATGGATAAAAATTTATTTTAAAAATCATAAGATAGTACTAGAATATTTTTGAAAACATTTTTAGAAAACATGCTTTTAAATTTCTGACCAAAGAGAGAAATAAAGTTAGATTTTATTAAAAATATTTTATTCATTATATTAAGTATCAAAGAGTTGATAAATGGTAAAATTCCACTAATATATCATGAAAAAAAATTATAATAAAATTCATGTGTGTTCTTGAGATATGTATCATTATATTTCATTAATGGAAGAATAATAATAAACAATCCCGAGAAATGATGAGATTGTAACAATAAACTCTTACCACTATGGTAATTTTGAATAAAGATACTCCTGAAATAATAACATTAAATAAAGAATACAATATCATTAAAATAATTATATTCAAGATATTAAATTTAAAAGGGTCAGTTTAGACACTTTTAAAAAACTATAAGTGCATAAAATAACATGTGTGTCAAAGAAGGAAAAGTGAGACAAAATTACTTTATTGGTTTGGTAAATTTCAAACCATGAACCATATGAAAGATATATAATAAAATGGATATGTAAAAATTCATAAATTTAAGGATAATAATCATAAAAAACATTAATGGTTAGTATATACATCACACAAAAGAAACAATATGTGAATATAGCATAAGTCTCACAAGAATAAAAGCGAGACTATATTACACCTTACTACTTATATAACTATTGAATCATAAACCCTATGAAATAATAACATCAAATTTAACTTTTTCATATCATTAAATAAATTAAATTACTAATATAACATGTCTTAGGGCATTATATAAACCATTGAAATAATCCATTGTTGAATATGGCATGTATCTCACCAATATAGAAACTGAGATTAAATTCTCTTACATTAAGTCTTGACTCTCATTGTACTTGTTAAAGTCTCATGTATAATAAATATAATTTTATTATAAATATTTCACATAACTATATTCATATAAATAATACCATATATCATCTACTTATAGATTTTTTATTTCCCTTTTATTAACAATTCAATGTTAATGTTTTGTTTCAGGTAATAACCGCTTTTTTCATGTAGGTTTTGACTTGTCATTATTAGTACTATTACTTAAATCAAGATATGATTATTTAAATAATTTAAAACTTTATATTAATATAATATATATTAATAATATATTTATATATAAAATGTATAGATATAAAATGAAATACATCGTCCGTGGAGATGGTAGGTCATATGTACTCATCAACGTCTTTTCTATTTCTTATCATATTGAATGAATAAAAGTAAGTGATAAAAATATGTATGTAATTATTATAATTATAGTAAAATTATTATTTCTTATATAACATATATTTATAATAAACACCTATTTAATACATTACATGTAATGTATGAATGAATCACATCGCTTTGAACAGGCGGTAGTCCACTTATCCACAAACAATGTTATCGTATTCCCATAAAAGGGAAAGCGTAAATTTATGTGTCATATAATAATTATAGAAGAATAAAGACATCATAAACATCATATATATCATATCAAAATATTAATTTATTCATTATTACAAACCTTGGGAGGTGGTAAGGTAAGAACAAATGACATCGATCCGTGAGGTGGTAATTCGTCATACACACGAATTAGAATTGTGAATCCCATTTGATGGAAGTGTGTGTAGGTGTAGGTATAAACCATAAAATAAAAAAAATATAATTATATTTAGGAAACTTTTGTTATTATATAATCATGTAATAATAATAACATAATTGTTTGAGAAAGAAATAAAAAAAAGTGCTCGTTAAGGAATGTTACCTCTTCTTCGGGCAACTCCTTTTGGTTTTCACCAAAGGACATACTTTGTTTGCTTTATATCAAAGGTGAGTCTTCTAGGATGAATGTATGGATATTGGGAGATTAGTAGGTCTAGTTTTGGGAGATCTAGGAGGATTTATTGGTGTGAATAATTGATGTTGTGAGTCTCCTGTTATTGTGGAGGAGGAGAATCGTTCTTCAAAATTAAAAACGATACACACTATTGGGAGGTATTACTTACATAATTTGCATAAAACAATGAACCAAATTATATCAAAGAACTAATATGGTCTTAATTATTATTTAAAATAGATTTTAGATAATTTTATAGGTCATTTAGCCACTTAATATTAATGTTTAACTACTAAGTAAATTCATTTTTACCATAATTGTTGTAATTAATTTTAATTTCTTTCGCTAATATTTTTAGTCAAATTTTTTTTACCTCATAAGACATTATAAATTATTATGAATAAAAATATTGAATCTTTTTTTACAAATTTTGAACAAATAAGTGGCATAAATTAATTTAAAATTAATCCAATACTCATGACGAAACAATGGGTTTTTAAAGTGGAAATGTTCAAAATTTTGAAATGTTTTTATATCCAATTTCAATGTGAAATTGATCATAATGAACAAAATTATATTAATTAATGTTTAATTTAACTAATTATATTTTAAAAATTAAAATATAATTTAACTATATAAATAGATAATATAAAAAGGCGATTTTCAATTAAAATTTAGTATTTCCAACTATTCATAAAAAATAGAACTTTCATAAAAATAACAAAAATTAACTCTATGTAAATTTTAATATTTGGATTTAAAAATTAATTTTATTTTCTCAAATAAAAATTATAAATGATAAAAAACTGGTCTTTAAACATGTTTACCATTAAATTGTGGAAAAACTACCTTTTAAAAAGGTATAAATTTTTATGCCTAAAATTGGATTAATTCTTATCACATATCAAGAAAACACACAAGGTGATTGTTAAATATTTGTTTGAAAAAATAATATATATATTCCAATAAAATAATTCATAATTTTTTTTGTTTAATTTTTTGAGATACAATGTGATTTTACATAGAAAATAGTTTTCTTAGAAAAATAATTTATTTATTTGAAATTAGTATTTACTTTCACTTCTAAATAATTTATAACCAAGGGATTAATTTTATATACATGTTTAAGACATAATTTCATAATTTAGTTAATATTATTTATAACTTACATTCAAATGGATAGGTGATTACAAGAAAAATATTTTAATAATAATATTAATAGATATTAATAGTATATTGTAGTTCAGTAAAACTCATCCTTGCGTATAACACAAGCTACTGAAAGAACATGTAATTTTGTGTTCCACAAGCCAAAAATAGTTTTTTATATACTTCAGGATAATCTAAGTGTTTTGTGTAGTGAAATATTAAGTTTTTTTTTCTTATTAAGCAAGCATAAATTGGTGTAACATGCAATAAAATCTATAAAAGAAATTTTAATTTATTCAAAATTTTTATCTCATAAAAACATAGGGTGTTACATTATTCCCCAATTAAAATTAATTTCACCCTCCGAATTCATTAGATTAATTAAAGGTTTAATACTTGAATGTTCCATTCATATAAACCCACATAATGGTAACCCAAAGTAACTCATAACTGGGCCTCCACATAGAAGAACATAGGATAATATTTAGACATGGAAGAGAAGTGTAAATAATCATAGAGAGTGATAAAGATCATTGATTACGAGAAAGTGGGTGATCTATATAAAGTTAACAACCAAAAAACCACAAATCTATGATGATATAAGGAACCATTTCATTCATCAGAAATGAAGGTACTAGAATAACATTTTTGGTTCCAAACTCCTTTTACTAATGTTCAAGAATTTTCATATGGAGATATACTTACTTGATTTAATTATATTTCATAATCACAATATCACCATTTGTTTGTTCCATGATCAATTTAAACTTTATTTATTACTATATGAAATGAAGGTTTATTCATTATTTTGTAAGGACTAACATATCTTGAGATCCATAAAGAGATTTATAAATCACTCCATCTATATTTAGTAATTATCACAAAAAAAAATTATAATAGGATATCCAATATGCATAAATCCTAATATGGTGAAATAATACTTTAATCTATAAAACCTCATCTAAATTTTAACTTGAAAAATTTAATAAATGGTCAGAATTGTAACACTTCCAAAATATGGAAATCCAAAACACTATAAATAAGTTCACTAAATTACTCAAAATAATCTTATCTTTGATCCCCCAAATATCATAAACCAACTCTTAGTTTCCACATACCAAAAATGTGAATACCTTCATTATTCATTCTCTTGAAACAAGGTAATAACCTAATTTTCCATAAAAACATAATAAAAACATGCATGATTTCTTATTCCAAATATTATTAGAAATGTTTATTAAGTCTAAAAAACAGTGGTAACCATCATCCATGATAACATAGACCATTTTTTCATTAAATTAATAATCAGTTCCCTCGAAATAAATACTATCCAATTTACATTATTCATATCAATTGTCTCTTTATCCAAGATAAACACATTTTTCTCAACATCAGGAACACATTAAGGGTTACCTTCCCATAATCAAAATAACACATTTCCATTAAATCGCTTTTTAGGTTCATTGGCATCATTCAATACATTTTTTAAAATACTTAATGGAAAATATATACTTCATGATTCATAAAACATACTTCTTGAATTTAAATACATATACTATAACGCCCTGACCGCAGTTACCCAGATTTGGTGCATTATTTTAATACATTGTCATGATTACCAGGAATTAAGTCCCAAAGGACCGACCAGTGTAGTTTACTTGGAAAATAGATTACATACATGAACATTACATTGAATTATAAAATAAAAAACAACAACAGCATTGTCCCCTTTTAAACACATTTATATCCTTATCCTATCCCTAAAATTAAACCATAAAATAATTCTTCAAATCATGGGAAAAATAAAACAAAAAAACAGGTGATCTCAGATGCTTAGTAAGGATCACAATATAGTGGAAACTTTCATAAAAAAGCATAAACATTTAAGGAAATGTAATAGACTAAAACAAATGACTTTTAAACACAAAATTTAATATAATATGGAAAAGATAAAATATAATAATTCCATTTACTTATTCACATGGATATTCTACTTTCTAATAATCCCATGAAATATCAATAGCCAATTTCATAATGATGGAATGTATATTACCAGACTTCACAACCAAATATTCAAGGCCTTGTTCCAAGACTACAAATAAGATTTTTTCAAGGCCTTGTTCCAAGAAACTAGTTTGTCTCATTATAAATACCAATTCACCAAGGAGATATAGCAGGCTCCACCCATCACATACTAAGTCCAATTCATTCATCATATGAAAAGATTTAAACATAACATTAAAATTAATATTAAAACTAGCATGTGAAATGTCAATAATTTATTCATAAACTATGAATAGTTTAAAATAACACATCTACAATAAAAAATATCACAAAACCATAAATAATATATGGAATATTTGTATCGTAATAAATCAACCTCGATCAAGAATAATATCCCATAAAGGATGTTTTCATAGTTGAAAATGATCAGTAAAAATCTTTGATGGAAATTTCCTTTTTTCAAGAAATCATTTAAAAGTCACATAATTTATAAGGGAATTAATTTAAAAGATACTTTTGAATCAAAGTTTCTCATACCACTTTGAAACATTTGGAAGGTATTAACATTTTAAATCATTCATTTCCATATAAATAAATCATTAAAACCATTTTGAAAACATGGACCTTAATGATAAAGGTTTAGAAGAACAAATCTTTAAAACATTTAAAATAATGTTTTAGTAAAAAGTAACTTAAAAATATTACCTTTAAAAACTTTTTTATGAAACATGTACATGGATAATAAATATGTCCCATTATATACTTATGTAAAAACAACCTCATAGAATAAAGATATTGGGAAATTAACCCTTACCTTGCACTTTCCTTTGGTCAGGGTACATTTAACCTCCTATATAATGACCATATCGTGTTATTAAATTTTACCATAAACATATTCATATTTATTATATCATAAATGATTCATTTATGACATTATACTACCCATTTAATAATTATTTTCATGTTAAATTAACATTTTGGGTAATAAATGCTTTTTTATCGTACGTGTTTTAACTTGTTATTCTTGATTGTATCATTTAGATAAAGATTTAAATACTTACAGAATATTAACCTTGATATATATATCATATATATTTAGAATATAAATATTTATAATGGATAGATATATGAATTGGAAGACACCGTTTATGGAGACGGTAGGTCGTACGTACGCATAAACACAGTTTCTGTTTTCATATCGTATTGAACAGAAGTAAGTGAATAAGATATATGTAAGTAAATAAATACTTATATATATATATAGTAGAATTATTATGTCATATATTAAATAATTATTAATAATATATATTTTTATAATAATCCTTGAATGATGAAAGTGGGAATGAAACGTATCGCGTCGTGGAGACGGTAATCCGTACATACGCACGAGCGACAATATCATTATATTGATAGTGAAATCATATGTAATTGGATATTATATCATTTGTAAAGAATATTTAACATGTTATATTTATTATTTTCATCAGTTATACTCATTATTATACCCATCCGAATAATGAATTGTTTTAATAACAAATTACACAACGACGTGGAGACGGTAAGCCGTACACACACATGTATGGTGACTTTGTCATTTATAGGATGGATAGAATGAATAATATGGTTGTACCATATTTATAATAACATCACATTATTTATTAAGTACTAGATTTATTATTTTGGTATGGATACAGAAAAGGAAGTGGAAGTGGAAGATGAAAAGAACTTGAAAGAGGGTGGTGAAATTATTACCTCTTCTTCAGGTGATTACTTTTGAGTTGATCAAAATGCCTCTTTAGGCTGGGTTTATGATCAAAGTAAGACCTATAGGATGAATGGATGAAATTTATTAGTATATTTGGGTAGGGTTTGGCTGAGCCAAATGGATTCTGAGGTGTGAAATTAAGAGATGGGGAAGTACCCTTTTATAAGAAAAGTGAGAGTCACTTTAGGAAAAGCTTGAAATATTATTTTATAATTAAATCATTTTCGGTTTAAAATGTCTCAAAAATGATTTATTTAGAGTATAATGTGGGTATGGGACAAAAATACCTCATCAAATAGTTTTTATACAGGTTTAGGTCACCATATTAACCTTATCTTTTATATTTAACTCAGTTAAATTTTTTGACATTTACCATGTCTCTTTGTATTTTTATATTATATGGTTAATAAACTTACTATAACAAGCCAAGAGAACCCCTAGTGGTTAATTATTAATATATATAACATTATCTATTTCCTTTCATTGAACCATTTATTTTTAAGAATATTATATCAATTAATAATATAGTGTTTGTTTTAAAAACTCAATTATGTCAATTTTGACACAATTTTGTATTTGGTTTTTGTGAAAAAATAATAACAGCATGATTACTTCAAACAAAAAATATTTAATCAACCCTAACATGTCATATTAACTTTGAAATTAGTGGAATTTATCAAAATTCTCAAATAACAATTATTTGGATATTTATAATATCAATTATTTTAATCTTTCACTAATAAGATAATTAATGCATCATCATTGTGTCATAAATAAATTTAATTATTTACTATTTAAAAATTATAAATAAAATACCATTATGTAGGAAATATTTTTATCTTTATATTTAATATTTATAGTCGAAATTATCTTATGCATAACCATACATTAAAAATGCTTTAGTTTTTAAACATTGAATTTTACTCTTTTAACTCTTCTTTAAATAAAATAATAATAAATGTCCTAATCAAATCCAAGTAGACCAAATGGGGTCATATTTTATTCCAAATGTTATTTTTTGTCTAATTACTCATATCAAATAGAATTATTACATGTGTTAGGATAATTATAATATCATTTTCACCTTTAATTGCCCTATTTACTTTAAACCATGGTAAATAAAAGTCAAAAGTTACTATTCACCAAAAACTATTTTAATATTATTGAACCATGTTTTACTCACTTATATCAACCATGTCTCCTAGATTTCTGAAATTCAACTCACAGAAGCAGAAAAATTAGGTTTTATGTAAATTTTTAAATGCTCGTAAAATGTGGGTAAAAGACGATAAAAAGTTCAATAAAAATTTATACATCTAATTTTATTTTAAAATGAATACAATGAATTAAATTGAACTTATATAGGTATTATATATATATTTTTACTTAAAATAAATCGAAATAAAATAAATAATTATTTAAATAAAAAGTCAGTTTAAAACAATAACACAGTGTTTTCACTATTCAACAAAAATTGAATGTTTTCATAAAAATACCAAAAATTCATCCTAATATAATTTTGATATTCCAAATTCAAAAATGAATTCTATTTTACCAAATTCAAAACATAAAATTTTCATTAATTAATTTAAAATTAGTTCCCATTGTCAAAACCAAAAGGCAGGTTTTTAAAAAGTGAAAACTATCAAAAGATTGACATGTGTTTATGTCAAATTTAAATATGAAATTACTTATAATAACATAAATTGTATTAAATAATAAAAATAAAATCTAATTTTACATAAAAACCATTCAAATGAATAATTTAACTCTATAAATTATTTCGATTAAAAATGTTTTTTTCAATTAAAGCATAGTATTTTTCATTATTCATCAAAATATGAAAGTTATCTGAAGAGTACCAAAAATTTATCCAAACTAAATTTTTATATGCCTCTTCTAAAGAATAATTTAATTTCTTTAAATTTAATATATAAAAGTGTCAAATACTAGTTTTAAAAAGGGTGTTCCATTAAAAGGCAGTAAAATTGCATTTTTTGAAAAAATACTTTCTTTTATCTGAAAAAATGAATTTGTTCTTATATTGTGTCAAAGAAACACATAATATGGATGTTAAAATTATATAGAGTATATAAGATTCAAAATTCATTTAATAATATTCATAACCAATTTTTGAATAGCTAGTTTGGGAAGTTGTGGTGCACTCGAACTCAGTATTGCGTGTAGCACAAGAAATTGAATTACTTTAATGAGATAATGTACTATAGAATATTAGGGTGTTACATATACACATTAATCATCCAAAATTATTCTTAAGACATTTCTTAGTATTTATCATCTTATTCCTTAATCCTCATTTCCTATAATATGAAATAAAAATAATATCTCAAGGTTTGTCAACCTTGATTTAATCATGATTTTTAGGTTTAATGTAAAAAAACTGTTAGGACATCCCATAACTTTCACATGTCATTCAAGGTCTATTTATCTTCTATAATATAATTAATATTCATAACACCTTCCTAAATCTCTTCCTCATATTTCAATTTAGGACATCAATTTACATAATTTCTATATATTACACATCTGAAACATTAAATGTTAACCCAATTAATTCTAGTTCCTACCATCGACAAAACCCAGAAAGGATAGAGTGATCAACAATTATCATAGCGGAAAACCACAAATCACAAAAATCACTTATAGTAAGTCAAAATCGTGAAAAAAATTCTTTAATATATAAAACCTTAAGTTTATGTTATGTTATTCATATTACTCTACTATTTAAATCCATCATGATGGTTTGTAAAGAGTTTTTAAATTCCCATAATATATCCCCTGGGAGTTTCAATCTAGGTGTGCAGAAAGGCCCATTTCCTTCCACCAGTTCCTGATTGAGTCTATCTTAATATGGTGTTTTCAGGGTTTTTACCCCTATATACATGTATTCCAAATCAAAATCCAATTTTAGTATCTACAAATAGATGTATTTCTAGGAAAATACTCAATCTATCCTTTACCAAAATTCCAGGACATTTTCCTAAACATTGGCTCGTCCATAGACTTATACTTAGAGACATCCATAATCATATCATTATAAATATCCCTAGGGATATCACTAAGGCTTTATCATCCTTGTTTCTAAAGGTTGACTCAAAATTTCCTTGGATACCAACTATAGCATCCCATAATTAACATACATGGATATCAACACATTACAAAATTACATGTCTGGGGATTATAATAGTTTAGTATCTTTTGAATCATGAAAACGTTATTTTAATTTGGTGAAAAATATTCAAAATATCCCATAAAGATATTCCCTTTTATTATTCCTACTTAAAACGTTTCATCATAACTTGGGTAAAGGAAACATAAGAAAGAGTGAGCTCAGATTCTTGGTAAGGATAAAAAAAGAGGAGATACATATGCATAACCTGAATATAATGGTATGATAACATGAGTGTAACATTTGAAAACTATACCCAGAATATCAAAGATAATAATATTAAATCATGGAAAATTATTATTAGTTCATAAGACATGAAACATAATATAATCAAATAACATGATTCATAAGATAATAACATAGGCATAAGACATGGGATTTGTGGCATATGCATAAAAATAAAAAATCAGTTCATATGAATAAAGTCTCACTACCAAGTCCATCATAATGGAAAAGGTCCATTAAAAAATCAGGTTCAATCCCTATTATAACATTGTATTGCTGAACATGGTTCACTTCCCATTCCAAGCCTATTTTGTTGAACTAATTTCACTCTTCATTTTATCCCTGTATTACTAAACTGAGTTGACATCCTATTCTAGCCCTGTTTTATTGAACTGAGTTCACACCTCCTTACAAACTTGTATTAATGACCCAATATCTAAACTCATTATATAATTTTATATCTCATGAGATATATAATTATTTTCCCATTTCATTAGAGGGAGATATATGTCCCAGCTATCACATAATGAAATAATACATATGTGTTTTAGAAGATAATAAAAACTGCATCATATTGTAACCCATGAAATGAAATGGGAATTATAAAAATTTAATAATATAATAACCTACTGTAAATTCACAAGTTTCATAATAATTTCATCATAGCATAAACTATGAAAAGAATCATGTTTCATAATAATTTTAACATGGTAAATCTCGTGGAAGAGAAATAGGTTTCATAAACAACTTGTAATCTTAAACATAAACCCTTAAAAGAATTAATAAGAATGGTTTACATGATCCTATCCCTATTAAATCATAAAATATATCCCAGGATGTTATCTTAAATGGAAAATAGTTTTCAAAAGTCTTTTTTTTTAAATCTTGATGAAAATATCCTTTCTTCTTTAAGAACACTTTTTAGAACCTAAAACATTTTGAAAAACATTTTCATTCAAACCCACTCTAAAAATGAATTTATATAATATTAGGAATAAAATTTATTTAAAAATAATCTTATAAACTTTCAAAGGAAGATTCAAAAAATTACGGTCATAACAAAAGATAAATCTATACATGTTGGACATCCCTTTTGTACCGTAAAAGTTTAGAAAAGTGACTTCATCGGAAAATGAAAAATAAATTCATTTTTTAAAAAATTAATAGAACATTAAAAAAAGGGTTAAAATTTATTTTAAAAATAATAATATAATAGTATAATGTTTTTGAAAACATATTTAGAAAATATGTTTTTTAAAGAAAATATATTTCTAATCGAAGAGAGAAATAAAGTTAGATTTAATTAAAAACATTTTATTTATTATATTAAGTACCAAAGAGTCGAAATATTGTACCACTACATGAATATATAATGAATAAACCTAGGATATTAAAATGATTTAGGATTTTTGAGACATGTATCATAATATTTCAACAATAGAAGTGTAATTATAAACAATCCTGATAAATTATTAATTTTAATAATAAACTCTTACCACATTGGTAACTTGAAATAAAAAAACCCATCAAGGGATAACATTACATGAAGCATAAAATATCCTAAAAATAATTAGATTAGTTATATAACATTTAAAAGGGGAATTATATACACCTTTTAAAATAATGTAGGTGCATAACAGAGCATGTGTCTCAATGAAGGAATATTGAGACAAAATTACTTTAACTATTTGGTAAATTTTGAACCGTGAACCCCATGAAAGAGATATCATAAAATAGATATGTAAATACCCATATAATTAATGATAATAATCATAAAATACATTCATGTTAAGTATACACACCCTATAATAGAAACTAGTGGTGAATAAGGAATAAGTCTCGTAGAAATAAAAGTGAGACTAGAAATCCCCATACTACTTGTGTAACTTTTGAATTGTAAAATACATGAAAGAATAAAATCAATTTAAACTTTTTAATATAATTAAATAAATTAAATTACTGATATAAAATTTAATTGGGTATTATATACACCACATAAAATAATTTATTGGATAATATTGCATGTATCTCACCGATAAAAAAAGAGAGATAAAATTCTATTACCTTAAGTCTTAATTCTAAATGTACTTTTCAAAGCCTCCTATATAACAAATATAAGTTTATTATAAAAATATTACTGAACCATATTCATATATATAATACCATATATTATTTACTTATGACTTTATATTACCTATTTATTAATAATAATTATTTAATGTTATGTTTTGGTTAATAGCTATTTTATTTTTCATATATGTTTTGACATGTCATTATTAGTTCTCTTACATAGATCATGATTTAATTATTTATAGAGTGTAAACCATGATATTAATATGATATATATTTTATATATAATTACCTATAGAAATTATAAATAAGAAATGAAATACCCCATTCCTGGAGACGGTAGGTCATATGTACGCATGAACGTTGTTTCTATTTCTTGTCATATTAAAAAAAGAAAAGTAAATGATTTATATGTGTGTATGTGTGTGTGTTATCATTCAAGTTTAATTATTATTTCATATATAACACATATTATTAATGAACTCATACTTAATATATTCCATATAAAGCGTGAATGAATCACATCACTTTGAGGAGGCGGTAGTCCCCACATCATCAATCAACATTATAATATTCCAAAAAATAGAAAAACATGAAGGTTTGGGTTATATAATAATTAAAAAATAATAAATACATCATATATATCATATATATCATATAAAAATTGTAACTACAATAGTATTATCAACCTTTATTGGTGGTAATGGAAGAATGAATGACATTAGTTCACGAGGTAGTAGTCCATTGTGCACTCAAACTATGATTTGATATGCCATTTGATATAAGAGTGTGCAGGTGTAGGTATATCCCTAAACATAAAAAATATAAGTATATTTAGAATAAATATTTTATTATATGAGAATGTAATAATAATAATTGAATTGGTAGAGAAATAAATAAAACAAAAGTTTACATTGAAGAATGTTACCTCTTCTTTGGGTGACTCTTTTTGGTTTGCACCAAAGTATTCCTTGGTTTTATTTATACCCAAATTGAGTCTCATAGGTTAATATTGTTGATATTTGGATATTAGTTATTATGTTTTTGGATGATCCAACATTATTTACAAGTGTGAATAAGTGACGGGAGTGAGTGTCCTTTTATGTTGGTGGAGTAGCATTCTTGTAAATACAAAAAGGTATACAATATTGGGAGGTATTTATTAGATAATTTTCATAAAATATTGAAAACTATTATATAAAATATGAAATATGGTCTAAATATGAGCATATAATATATTTTTGATAAGTTTCAACATTATTTATCCCCTAAAGATTAAGGTTTCACCACTAAATAAACTCGTTTTTTCCTTAATCGTTATAAGTAATTTTAATTGCTTTCACTAATATTTTTTGTAAAAAACAAATTTGACCTTTTTATACATTATAAATTATGATTATTAAATATATGGAATCCATTTACAAAATTATAAACATAGAAGTGGAAAAAAAATAATTTAAAATAAACCCTGTAGTCAGGATGAAACAACAAGTTTTTAAAGTGAAAATGTTCAAAAGATTGAAATATTTTTATATCCAATTTCTATGTACAATTTAACCGAATGACCTAAATTGGATTAATTGATTTATATTTTAAGTAATTATACTTTAAAACCAATTTAAAATATAATTTAACTATATAAATAAATTACATAAAAATGCAGTTTTCAATTAAAAATCTATATTTTTCACTATTCAACAAAAAATGAAACATCTAAGAAAAATACCCAAAAATTACCCCAAATAAATTTTTATATTAAACTTTCTAAAATGAAGCCTATATTATCAAATAAAAAATATAATAGTGTCAAATTTTTTTTTTAAAACAAGTCTTCTATTAAAAGGTGGCAAAATTGCATTTTAAAAAAATATAGTTTTTTATGCCTAAAATTGGTTGTATTTGTGTTTCTTATCTACAAGACACATAAATGATAAATAGGTTTTTTAATATATAATATATAAATTCCAATAATATAATTCATAAAAAATGGTCTATTTAATTTATTGAGATAAAAAGTGTTTGTTTATAGTTAAATATTTTTCTTAGAAATAGTATCTCTTTATTTTCAAATAGTTATTACTTTCATTTATAACGAATTAATAACCAAAGGATTAATTTTATATATATAAATAAGACATATTTTCGTAATTTATATAATAATATTCCTAACTTCCATTAAAATTGATAAGTGATAACTTTAATAATATTTTAATAATATTATTAATAATAAATTGAAGTTTTGTAAAACTCGGTCATGATTATAATGAAAGCTATCGAAAGAACATGGAATTGTGTATAACACAAGAAAAATATAGATTTTTTGGTACCACAAGATAATATTTATGTTGTTTGAAGTGAAATATTAACTTGGTGTTGCAAGCAATCATAACTTGGTGTAGCATGCCTTCAACGAAATATTAATTTATTCAAAACAAATATAATTAATTAATACTTGGGGTGTTAAAAACACTTGGTCGTAATTGGTGAAATGTTATCCATAGAAACACATGCATAAAAATCAGTATTTAAACTAACCCACACAAGTAAGGTCTATCTTGTACCCTAAGATATGATACAAAAATCCCTTTTTCCCAGCATTTTTTACCCAAAAGGAACCATCATATTTTTTTTGCCTCAAAATACCCCCCACCCCAATCATGTAAAGAATCTCATTCACCCCCTGAACCATGTCATTAATCACAACGCACCCCCCAAATATATCAAAAATAATGTTTCACCCCCCCTAAACCATGTCATAAGTCATTATTATCCTCAAGAATCACCCTTGGATCACACTAAAACTACCCAAGACCGATGCTAAGGAACCTAATCTACTTGACACCTGATCTGAACATAAAATATGGTATTACTCAAGAAAATGTGTATCATTGAATATTATCACCAGTTGGTACCCTAGTGTCCAATCGACCTTCCACTAACTCTTATTGCAACAACGAAGACTAGTTTGACATGCAGCTCATTTCCCTCGAAACTAATATGATACTCCCACCATAGTAGTATCATTATCTTTTCATGTTGAACCAACCACTGATATCAACAACCCACACTCAATCCATTACCTCATTGAAATGACAAAATGTGATCATCTACTCTCATTTGAGGATGAACACAAAAGACCAAATGTCATATACTCCCAACTCACAAGGAACAACAGCCTCCAATATTTGATAGTCAACTAGAAACATATATCACATCATCTGATAGACAATTGTTTACCCACTATCACGTGTATTCCCTTACACTGCTCCTTGATCCCCAACCCAAATGGATTCTGACACCACACCTTCCATACATTAGCCTTGTCATGGACTAAAAATCAATCCATCAGTCCCACTCATGTATTGCCACTATACTACCACTACAACACTTCTCAAGATCACCCACAACATGAAAAATTATCAATAGACCTGTACACATCCTGTTCATCAATCCAAAACACAACTAAGAACCACACATAACTGGTGTGAACCTTCCATCACACTCAAATTAATTTACAAAAATCTACATCAACACTCACTCTCCTCTACCTGAGGTATATTGATCCACCAAGAAACCACTCACCTATTCTTTCCCATGATCTACCTCAATCCCAACCGAACTCAATGGTTTCACACACCAATTAATCCCAATAACACGACCGAACTCAAGCTACCATAAGTCACATCTCACTGAACTGGGCTCACACACCTAACCCACAGAGTATGCCCCAGTAGATGTAAATATGACCCAACAGTCCAATGTATTTCACTCATTCCATGGCTAACTGCATGATTACCCACCCCATGGGAATCATTCCAAAACATCAAGCATCTACTCTCACCCTTATTATGCTTCATTAAAGTGCATCCTAAGAAATGTAATGTCGATAATCTTAATGATCCTACCCTCATACTAGAACCTTAAAACCATACATGATCCAAGATCCTCATATCTCAAAACCCCAAGGAATTTCCCATGGATTTCTATATAACTCAAGGTTATTCATGTATCCACATAGTTTGTTTAAGTAAACTAAAATAAAAATACTATTTGGAAAACACTATATATGTTGTTGTTGACTCTTTAAAAAACCAAATTGATATCTCAAAAACCCATGTGGTCCATTCAACCTTTGGGAAACCAATTTCTATCCTCAAATCACCTTTTAATAATACTATACCCTCATTGATCTATTATCAAGGCATCAAATTCCCATCAAACCCATTATCGGTCTACATACAACCCTTGATAAAGGGATCGTACTTACATCACCAGATTAAATTGTGGATAAGGGTTCATATGGCATACCAAAATAGTAAATATAGTCATTTAGTTGAGTGGATTACTACCAAGAAGTTATGTCATGGCCCCTCCCTCTAATGGTACCCCTCTTAGGCTATCAATTAAGTATGAGTGATAATGAAACCTGAAGCCTATCTCCTACAGTACATATGTTGAATACTCTCTTTAAAGGTATATAAAACACACACATGGGAGGAATTACCCTCCATAAAACTTTATGGAATAAGGGATAATATGATAAGAACCACCAACTAACACCATACATAAAAAAAATAAGAAATAATAGTACCTTTAATGTCATAAATAATTGAAAAGGAAAATAATAAATTACAGAAAGTAATATTAAGTAGTATCCACATACACTAACATCTTTTTGAGAGCTTCGTAATAACTCTTATAAGAAAGAAACATTCATCCTAAAAACAAACCTATTATTCCAGACCAAAAAGTAGTTTATATATACATAATGTGAGCATAACATGTATACTCAGTAGGATCCTCCCTGAAACTTCTCCTGAAAATTTTTTAAGAATCATACTAAATCCCATTGAATAAACAAATGAAATTAACCCGTCACCTAAATAGGTAAAACTAGTTTTCCACCTTTATCACGGTTCACTATCTAGGTAATGAGAAAAAATAAACCATTATATTTCAAAATAATATATATATATATATATATAGATGAAGGTTCCACACTTCTACTTCTCCACATTTTTTATCTCTCATGACCTAATGGCAATGTTCACTGTTAATCACATGTATAATTCATCATAAAACTCTTGCAACGGTTTCACAACAAATACACCATCTCATGCACTCTAACATCTCATTATCATTATATCCAACTAGTAACCATGTGTATGCCCAGAAGCCACTATAACCTATGTAAATGAATTATACCTCAATATATCATATCTCCAAGTAAGTACACCTATGGAAAGATTAAACCAACACATCCAGATGAAATTTTGTGTTATAACTCATGCTATTATAGCCTTTAGATAAATATATATTAGACATGTCTTCCATAAAATCCCTAGTATGAACTCATCATAAACCATAAGCTATTATAGATTTTGATATTAATAATCATATATTTAAAGAGGGATAATGGGAAAGAGGGGGAAGTCAGTTATATGTTCCCTCGCTGTCTTGGATGTTGGAGAAAACATCCCAAAAACGTTTGGGTATTTGTTTCCCTACAGATGTGGGTGGGGGTAGCGTATAAAATTAGAAAAATATAGAATAGTATCATGTTCCACCACACTATGTGTGACTACCTAGCCTTAGATTCATCTATATATATCACCATATATGACCCTAATCCACCAATAATAAGATCTAGATATCAAACAAGCATACAATAAATTCAATTCATTATTAATTAATTTATTATATTTTAATTAATTATTACCATCTTCATTTCCATTATTAATATTGTAATTTTATAAACAATGTTTTGACAGCACTATAAATTATTTAATTATATTCTCAAGAATGTCATCATCAATTTTAAACTCCCAGAACCAACCCCATTCATTTACTAGTTATATTATTAATTCATAATTATCTAAGTACTACAGTATACAGCCTAAGCTTCCACTTCAATATGAAGATGAAGTGATATAATAAAACTATTTCAATCAGTTAGAAACTAATCAATTAAATAATCTTTTTCCTTATAGCCACCAATAACTCATAAATAAATAATCGAGAAATATTAAACATATCGATGATCAAGCCCTGCTCGAAACTCAACTTGACTGCCTGGTGTTAATCGTGTTTTTGTGAAATTCCAAATCGATTAGGTTTTTTAAGACGATATTATAATATATTTAAAACCCAAGGTTTCATCACAATGAGTTTAAAAGGTTATAGATTTCAAATTTTAAAAAAATAAGTATAACATAGGGTCAGTTTGAAAAACATTTATTATTAAATAACTTAACTAAAGAGTTTAATAGCTGACAAATGGAAGTTAATTTTCAGATTAATTGAAGTAGTTGGTCATTAAAAATTCACTACACAACATTTCAAGAACATAGTTCCAAGAAAATGTATTAGTTTTAGAGTAACACTTGGGTTAAGATTAATTGGAATCCAAATTACTCTCCAAGACTTTATATCAACGCAAGAAGAACCAAATATTGGAATAAAAATCATATATCCAAATTATATTCCTTATGCATCATATAAGATGGTCTATTGAATATTTAAATATCATAAATGTGGGAAAATGATTCATGTTTTATCCAATCAGAAAACCACAAGTTACACACTCAAAATCTCACACTGGTCAGTTAGAAATAAAGATCATTCCATTCACATGCATCAAAACAAGAATTAAAATTTGAAATAATATAAGATAAAAATTAATTAAATTTTTTAAAACACACAATACACCATCCTTGTAGATATTATATGTTTCAAAACTCCCTTTTCATGTGTGTATCTCCCTCACAATGATTATCTACCATTTAGCTATCAATTGATATAATGTGAAGGCTCGTATGCAACTCTATTTTATCTTTGATCTACCATTGATGATAGATAACTCTAAAAATTATAAGATGAATAGGGTAATCCTAATGAAATATAAAATTATTGAAACATTTACCTTATTCAAGATTGAAAATTATGCACCCAAGGGGGCCTTTTATTGATAATGTGGAAGGTTATTTTGGGTACCCTATTTTTAAGATACCACATATGGTTTATATTTTGGTTTGGAAAATGGTCGAATATTGACTTTCAAAAAAGATGAAAGTTTTATATAATAATATTTAATATATCTATGTAATATTTGGGGTCCATTTAACATTTGGATTGGGAGATATTTTAAAATACTTTTTTATTCTGTTCACTTTAGAAATATTCATTTTTTCTGTGAAGATGTCCTCAATTAGGCCAATAAATAGAAGAATAAACCTTAGTTGTATCAACATGAGTTTTATCACATTTATTTTTAGATCAGAACAAAAAAATCATCCTGATTGGATAAAAAAATTTATTGAAATGTTTTAAATAGTGGATATATAATCTTCTACTTCTATGTAGTTTGGCCTATTTTGCTTCGACGTCATCTTGGGTTCTCCAAATTAATTCCTCCTATAACATAATCAACAAAACAAGTAACATTTACCATTTTAATAGTAATTAAAATTAACAATGTGAATTCAATGATATGTTTTATTTGTTAATATATTTGTAATTTTCAATACAAAATCAGTTTAATACATTGGTATAAGGGTGTGTGTTAATAGTGAATCACTACACAATCACACCTGCATTCATAAAAAAATTTACACCTGGGAAAATCAATATTTCAATAAATTCGGTATGATAATATTCCCTAAATTATAAATATTTATCATTCTATAAAATTTAACACATGATCATATAGTGAGAAACTAAGAATCACACAAAAGAGTTAATCTCAATAAGAATGGAAATTAATGTCTCTTAAATCATATCAGAACAAAAGTGAAAAAGATATTTGATATTGTTTTTAGAAATAAATTTATAATTAAAACATGTAACTATATATCAATGTGTGTGTGTGGAAAAAATTTCATGTTATTCTTTTCACATTTAATTTTGTAAATATGTCATTTTTAAAAAAAATGTCTTACCTGATTCTTTCTACCAAACATTCCCAACAACCTTTGCAATATAATTTTCAAAACTCACTCATTTAAGAATTTTTTTAATGTTTAAATTTATTGGTTCTATCCAATATATTGTTTTGTAATATTTTCTATATTTTATATTTTTTTATTGTTATTTTTTTATAATTATTTTCAACAAAAACATTAGGAATCAACCATTGGATAATCTGGTACAGTAATGAAATAGATATGATAAGGAATGATTGTATAGAAAATTCATTTTCTAAATATATATATCATTAATACTAACATATATACGCCTTCAATTAACCAGAAAATGTTTACAGGTCTTGGTTATGTGCATTGTTGTGTGGATATATTAAATGAAACAATTTTACCAATAAATACTTACACATAAATTATCAATATCTCAAAGGTTTTATAGATATACAACAGATCATATCATTGAAAAATATCCACTTTTACATAAAATCACACCTCAATGTTAGTTCTTTTCTTAACTCACATGAAATCGGTGAAGTAAATTTTCTTTAAATGATTAAACATCATGAAATATAGAAAATTAACATCTATTTTCAGTAAATTTCCTAATTATATGGGAATTTATTATGAGTATTATAACACATAAGTGAAAAAAAGATGGGGGAGGTAAGAATACGATGAAGCAAGAAAAGAAAATATAAAATAAAAAGGCTGATAAAAAATACTAATTAACTCAGTTATGTATCCACCCCCCACACCAAGAGTGTGGAGTGCCATCTTGGTAATTAAATAGATAGTGATATGAAAGCATATATACTAGTGGGTTTCAATGATAGATTAACTAATTTATTTATTTATTATTATTATATATAAAAATAAGAAAACACACCAAAAACAAGAAATGAGAAAAAATAATATGTGAGGTTAGTTTATGTTATTTTTTATCCCATAAGAATATGAAAAAGGGAAAATTAATATTAATGGAAAAACTTTACATGGCTTCTAGTCTATATGCACGTGACATATATTTTTTAAATGGAAAATTGGGGAACAGACATTGTTTTGATACTTGTGGTGGGGTTCAATCCAGTGACATATCCAATCCCATATAACAACACAACCATAAGAGAAAAATTTGTTCCGCATAAATTTTATTAATTTTTTCAAAAATTATATATTTTCTTACAAAAAAAAGAAAAAAGAGAATTAATTGAAATAATATACATGATGTATGATTTTACTTTTAAAAAGGTGTTGAATTTACGGAGATTAGATGGACTTAAATAAAAGTTTTTTGGATGTTAGAAAAAGACTCTTCCCATAACCCCAACCCAATATTTGGTTGTAAATGTATTATTATATTGTTTTATATTTTATAAAAACACTAAATTCACATGACTTATGATGTATAAAGATATAAAAAACCAATAATTTAATTTTTATGAAAAATGATGTAATTGAGTTGGCCAGAAGGAATCAAACCCAGGTATTTTAGACCTTGGGTTACGGCCATGCCAGCTGATCTAACCTCATCATATATTTCATATTCTTTTATACTATTTTAATACTTATGAAAATATCAAACATAATTTTATAAGAATTAAATAAAATAGATGCACACACTATATTTCTTATCACATTTTAAATGGGAAAAAGAAGAATGAATGTTACTCTTATAGTCATGGTGGGATTAAAACAGATTTCTAGTTCAATTTCATATTACACATATAACTAGATACACACAATTTGTTCCTATGTTATTTTTTTATTTATATTATCAAAATTATTTCAAGAGATGTGCATATATATGTACAATATGAAACAAAAAAAGTAAAAGAACAAAACATGTACTGAAGGATTGAGTGGGAAATCAATGCAAGGACTAATTCATTCCCAAAGAACACAACGTCCATCGACATAGCCTTCACTTATGGTATTATTTTTCTTATAAATATATATGTGTTTATTAACATTTTTTCTTTTTATTTATTTTAAAGAAAATAATTATATTTAAAATAAATATGTTACAATATATTTATTATTATATAAACTATATATCTCTCTATGTATATCTTGCTATTATTATTACATGATATTTTTAAATTAGGGTTCATTCCATATAATTATTTATTTAATTATTTATTAATAGAAAAATAATATATATAAGGAATTTTCATTGGGGGTTCTCATTGTAAGGATAAAAAATATGAATACACAAGTGGGGGTGAATTGCGTCCTTCTAAAAATAATTTAAATTTTTAAAATGAATCCCTATTTTTTATTTTGGATGAAATTTAGTTCCATTTTCTTTAAATATATTATACATCAAAAAAAGAAAACTTAATTTTTACAGTGGTCTGAGGCATAGAGATCCCCTATTCCACTCAGCCAACACTCTCACTAAAAGCTTAGTAATTTTACTAAATAGGTCAAATTATCTAGATACCTAGAAAACTATGTGATGGAAGCTAACACAATAAAATAAGTCTTTTATATGGCCATAAATTTATTTTACAAGTAATCTAAAAAATGTAGATTAGTATTACAAATTAATAGTCATAATGAACAATGAAGTAATGTTTATTGTTGAATATTATTGCATCTTATAGTTTCAACCAAAAATGAAAAAACAAGAGATATTTAAAGGAATAAATGAAATAATTCTCAATGAAATACTTCTGAATAAAATATGATTTTCTACAGAAAAACATCAAAGGAAAAAATATTTGTGATTTTCTCATCAACAGGATAGACACACAACAATAGATTATAATATGTGTTTCTCAAAATTATATTCCTAAAAATGGATTTGATGATCTATAGTAAAATTTTAATATATATATATATATAACACTATCAATAAAGATCACAAAAATTCGTGATGTTATTTAAATTAGATTCATATTTTTCAAACTTCATAAAAATAGAGAGTTTTTCAAAAAGATTATTTAACACAAAGATTAGATTCTAATAATTGATATCCCCAACAAAATTACATTGAGAATAAAAAGGAATATTTATTTTAACCTGGTCAAATAAGTCTATAAATATCACTAGATAAATCATGTTTTTAAAAATGATCATCGTATTTGAAATTTGAATTTAATAAACCACTAAATATCATAACTTCCCATAAAAAAGAAAATATTTAATATTTTTTTGAAGTTCCTATGAAACAATATTATAATAGATTTTAATGAGATATTAACTCCATTTAAACCATTATTTAAATCATATAAGTAATCCAAAATTGAAAGAAAATATATAACTGATTCAATGTAGGGTCGCACTGTGTTAGGGTAACTTTAAAAGTATGGTTCACAATGTATGGTTGATTCCAAGGGATAGGTTAATGAACATAATGTTAAATACTCAAATGTAGGGTTTAACATAAAATTTAGGTTCCTAGAAAACTCATTTACTTCAATTATAGTGTTCCAAAATTAGTATTGCTTATCAAAATTTAGGTTTTGAAACCTAGTTTTCACTATAAATATAGTGTTTTAAATAGTGATTCTGGACTAGTTAAAAATTTCTAGAATAAATTAAAAATAAAACTTCAAAAAAATTTAACCTAAAATACTTCTATAATTCAATGGAAAATAAGATATATATTCCAATAAATTTAATAAAAAAATACACTATAAAAATCTTCATTATGAAAAAATACGGTGTTTGTGAGAATTTAAATTAATGAGAAATTAATAAAATTATTGGATCAATATCTGTATGACCAACCCCCCCCCCCCCTAAATTATCAAAAAATCCATATTGATGTAAAAACAAAATATATGACTAAATTATTAATAAAAATAACTACTGATTAATTAAAAATATATTGAAAATATATTTTTTTATCAAATAATATTCCCTTTTTTGAAAAAATGATTGTATAAAAATGGATTTAAAAATATTCAATGTAGAAAAGAACTATTAGTGAATTTTATGTAAGATATAAATAATGTTATACTTAAAAATAAATTTTCTATGAAATATAAAACTATAGTAAATTGAAAATAAAGGAAATAAAAAATTATCAAAAAAACTTCATTTATTAATTGGCCCATATTACTAAGAATTTTTTCTCAAGGTTTAATTAGTTAAGGAATCAGCTGAGAAGAGTTTTAAGGTTCAATATCATCAAAGAGATTATATGGTAACATAATCATGTACAATATAATACATATCCTTCATATCCTCCATCAAATCCTTGAAATTATGCGACATCGTCCCTACCAATTCCATTATTAAAATACATGACTAATAAAAAGTTTTCAAAACAGCAATCATATTCACATTCAAAAAACTACCAATATACTCAACTGAAGGGCATATTTTTTCACATAACTGTACAACTAGTTGAAAATTTCCTTGAATCTTGACCTTATAGAAGTCAACATCTCAACAAACTCTTGATAATTGTCAAAAAGTGTGTGTTGTGTAACACTATCACACTGAAAACATTGAATTCATTCATTAATGATAGAAAAATCAGAAAATAATAAAGTATAAATTTTTTATTACATCTTCAAACCCTACTCAACTTGAAGTAGGATCCCTTTCTTGATTTGAACTAGCTCTGGAAACCTCAAAATGACTTGATAAAAATATTTTAAAATCGCAAAAATGATATTTAAAAATATATTTACTATTTTTAAACCTATTTAACAATATCTCACTTAAAAGAATCCAAATAAATCCTATAAATTGATCTTTTTTATAGAAATTTATACTAAGACTGAATAAATTAAAATTCAACTATGAAAACATATGAATTATTCAACTCCTCAAAATATTTCTGAGAAAAATCAAGTTCTCATTGCAATTTTATAAACTCATCCTTCATCTGATTAAACTTAAAAACCATTACTATATTAAATGAAATATTATTCTCCTAAAAATAAGTATTATAAAAAAATTAATAATGTTCTATCCGGTCTAATTGAAAGATCACTAGCCTTAACCAATTAAGTGATTACACTTCAAACCTTTTACCTCATAGAGATGGAAATTATCTAAGAATATCAGTAGCACTATCATGTTTATATAATTCATCTCCAAGGACACTTTAACAAAATAAACTAACAGATCCTCAGTCAACTATGTGTTTTTAGGAACTATAGGAATTTCATGATAACTAAAATGATCTTTCTTGACAAGATGTTCCTAAACATGAGTATCTTTTTCATTTGATTCCTTAGACCCAAAAATTTCAATAGTTTCTTAAACCATTTATTCAACATAAATAGTTTTATTAACTTATTAAAACTTATAAAATACAATATTAAACTATTTTATTTCCTTTTTCTAATCCTATAAATATGAATATCTCCACTATTTATCTCAAAAGATGGCACTTGAATGGTTTTGGGAAACTGAAGAACACCCCTGGCCTAGTAGGGATATTCTCATACATGATTTTATTTCTTCTTATAGATGGTGGAATGTTAGTAAAATGAACTAAAATATCTTCCAAACCAATATCCATTCAAGACACACCAGCTACTTCTTTAATACATGATTCCCTAATCTCTTCTCCTCAATTCTCGATAGAACCAACAGACTTCAGGGTCTTGGGATCCCCCTTAGCTTAAACACTTGATTTTGCTTTGTCTATAGCACCTACATGAATTAAAATTATTTTTTTATACTGTAAAATATTAAAAACCCTTTAAAGGGTCCATAAAACAAGAAATTTTTGTGATGACATCTCAAGACAGTCAGTATGTCACTATTCATCCCTCTCTTTTAAAGACCAAGAGAAGCCAATATTCCATTGGATTAGAATGACATTATAGCATCCCTATAACATCAATGATGAAAATAACATAACATGTATTTATTGAAATTGAACCTAATTTCCGTAATTACTAAAAACATAACATACATATCTAAAAAACTCTATCTTTGTTATCCTTAGTACAAGTGTAGTTTGAATAAATTTTACGAGAACTTTCTTTTTTTCCTCCAAATATTTCTATAAAATTTTCTTAATTTTGGTTGTTTTGAAATATAAGGACATAATTTCCACATATTTATAAACAATACATAAAAAAATTCTAATATTTAAATGAAAAACTCTTTCATGGAAGGAATTTTAGAATTTTGGTTATATCCATCGAAGAAATAGAAAACTGTTTATCATTAACCTTAGAAGAAACTACATAATCACTGTCTCTAAAACTAATGTATTCATTTTTATAAATTTATTTAACATATATTTTATATAAAAACTCTTAATTCCCTCACTAAGATATATATTCAATTTTTTGAAATCTCATTTATAGCTTCAATTTCAAATTTGTATGAAATAGCCATCCAAATCCATAACTTTTCCTTGCAATGATTTGCATTTTAAACTGGAAGACTTACACATCAATATTACTATCATAGAAACATCATATAATTTCCTAATCATTTCAATATTAAGATTAATAAGATTATATATTAATAAAATTTAGGGTTTGAGATGTTGAGATCTCAGTATATCAAAAGGGTGAAGGTTTGAAGGTATGATAGAGAGAAGGGATTTACTCCAATGATTCCAAGTGATGGTTCAATTTATCTAGCCAAATTTATAGAGTAATCATTTTTTGTTTTTTAAATTTTTAGTATAATTTCATATATTAACATAAGAAAACTAAATTTTAAACTAACAAATTCTTAACCAAACAAATAACAGTAATATATAAAGATTTAAAATCATAAAAGGAACTAAATATAAAGATTAAATTGAGATTAATTAGGAATGATAAAAGATTTAATTAAATTAATATAAACCAAACTACCCATTAATAAAAAAAATAGCATTGGGAAGTGGTCGAGTGAAAATATTAGCTAATTGATATTCAATATTAACAAATTTTGAAAATATATCCCCTTTAAGGACATGATCTCATAGAAAATGATGTCTCATATCAATATGTTTAGTCCTAGAATGACTCATAGTATTTTTAAAAATACTAATTTCCCGGTTATTACTACATAAAATCGTAAAATGATTAAAAATTAGTATAAAATACCAAATAGTGTCTTTCACATACAACACTTTTACTCACAAACTACCAATAGAAATATAATCTTCCACAATGGTTGTCTAAGAAACTAAATGTTTCTTTTTACTGGACCAAAAAACTAGTGAATCTATTAAAAGGTGAAAAGTACATTATTTTATTTTTCTATCTAATAAAATACATCAAAAATCACCATTTGAATATGAAATTATATTGAAACCTACTTTTTTTTATAAATCTGAGATAGAAACATCAATTTCTTAAATATCAAAAAATTATTTTAACTACAATTAGATTGGATTCTTTGAGATCAAATTATAACATTATACAAATGAATATGGAAAAAATGATGTCTTGTTTATATTAAGTAAGTTATAGAAAACTATAAATCATACCACTATATAAGTTATTGTCAATAGGTTTTCCAACTTCATCAAAACAATGTTTTACATTATTATAAATGGGAGTTTCATAAAACTAATTTTTTATGTCTAAATTTATTCAATAATAAGATAATATATTTACTTTGATTTAAGATATTTCCAATTTCATTTTGATAATTTTAAAATAAAAGAACAAAAATCAATTACCCCATCATACTCATTTCAAATTCCATTTTTATAATTTTTTACAAATCATTACAATTCTTTTTAAAAGATTACTTAAAAATAAAATCACCTATATATATTTAAATTAATAAACTATATAAAGAAGAACTTTTCTTAAAAAATAAAATATATGTTAACCCTAATAGAAACATTTTGAAAAAAAAATAATTTAATCTTTTTAACCAAAACTGTGGTGATTTTTTATGGCCATAAAGATCTAGAGTAATATTAAAATTAGTATTTGGTGGATTAGGGTTTTTTAAACTAGTAGGTTTCTCATCATAAAATCCCTCCACTAAATAACCATATTGAAATATATATTTGGAATCCATATGTTTTAATTTAAAGTTCTTGTGAGTTCCATAGTCCAAAAAGATCATAAATGATTTAAGAATAACAATAGGGGAGAAGGTTCCCTCATAGTATAATCCTTGCTTCTAGTTTTAGCCCTTAGAAACTAGTTTAGCCTTATTCTTAGTAATTATAACTTGATCATCCTTCTTATTTTTAAAGACCCATTTTTTCCTATCATGGGACAGTTTGAGCGCCTATCACACTAATTCCCAAACATCATTCCCTTTGAAATAGTTCAGTTATTCTTACACATCTATCATCCCACTCCCATCATCTAAGGAATATTTTATTGTCTTAGGTTCTAACTTGTATTGTAATGAAGAGAAATCTATTAGGATTCCTACATTTATCCTAGTCTTAACTTCTTTATCTTGGTCTCTTATAATAGTCTATAAAGCATGATCCTTCAAAACTCTAGGTTTACCTGAAAAGACACTATCAAGTTACATAGTTTCATGTTTTTTAGAAACGGATTGATTATAATCATATTCTAATTTACATTTAATCATATCTTTAGAAGAATAAAGACTCAAGTTATTCAATGAATCAATGACATAAAATGTTTGAATTTTCTTATGTTCTACAGGATCACTTTCTTCAAGATTTGTAATAATAGATTCTTCAACCATCGTTGACTTTTCATTAAACACACTAAAAGTTTTAGAGGTAGCAAAATAACCAAGAAATATTCCTTCATCATAATTTGGATCCAAATTACCAAATTTTTAATTATTTTTCTAGATATAAATTTTTCATCAGAAAAAATTAATGTATCCCGCTTCTGGTTTTCTATTATTATATAACTCATAATGTGTATCTTTTATAAAAGGAATGGTTAAAATTATATTCATGATATATACAATTTTATAAACTACTTCTTCCCCAAAATAGGTAGGTAAACTATATTCATTCAATATAGTTCATTCAATTTCTTGAATATTTTTTCTAAGATTCCATTCTTTTGAGGTGTTATTAGAGAAGAAAATGTATTTTTAATACATAAATTTGAAAAAAAATAATTGAATTCTAGATTATCAAAATCTCCTCAATGATCAGTTCTCATTGAAATTATTTTTAAATATTTTTTATTTTAAATAACCTTACAAAAAATTTTAATCATTAATAAATAAACACAAGAATATCTGGAAAATAATCAATAAAACATAAACATAGAATTCAATTCAGATAAGGAATTAAGGTCTAAAGTGTAAACATTTTTAATTTTAGGTTATCTAAACTTAAGTCGTTTATCTTTAAATATAGAAAATCATTGTTATATATATAAATATAAAATTAATCATCACCCTATTGAGAAATTATGATCAGATTATTCTTCAAACCTTGAACATAAATAATGTTTTTGACCATGACAGATTTTAGTTCTCCAACTGATCCAAATCTAATGATCTTTCTTGGAGCATTATCTCTAAAAGAAACCAAGTATTCATATTCCTTTTACAGTGCATGGAAATTTAATAATTATCTACTCATGTGACTCAAAAAAGAACTATCCATATACCATAATACATTTTTATCCCTCTTTAGTTTCATCTGTAAAAATATAAAATAAAATATTTCTTTGTTACGTTATTGTTCTTAGGTATGATAGTGTTGGAAAATAAAAATCTAGGTAACCATATTTATTCATCCTTTTGAGAATAAGAATTATATAAATGTCCTAAAAATAATCCTTTTTAGAACTACTAATATTAGGATTTTTCAGTCAATAGTTATTAGAATAATATCATCTAACATCACAAAAAACAAGTGACTCTAGATATATTGATATTATTTAAACTGGTCATAAAATATTTCTTATACAGCATGGGTTTTTAACCATTACTTCTAATATCATATCTTAATTTTCTATGAAATTTTTTTCTAATAATATTATTTAATTATTCTTCCCCCTTCATAAATACAATATTTGTACTTTTAGAGGATTCTACTTCATCTTGAAACTCATTAATTTTATTTTTATGCACAATGAAGTTTCAAGAAAATTTTGTTATTTTTTATTTTAAATCTAAAAGATATTTTAATATTGAATATTTTTCACATGGGATATTATTATGAAAATTATTTAAGGTTTTATTCTTTTTTAATAGGGTTATTATTTTTCTTCAAGCATCGAATAACACTACTAAAAAAATAACGTATACCAAAGTTTTGGAACCGTTGGTATAGGCCTCCAAACCGTTGGTTTAGCCTATCCCAATGGTTTGGAAGACCTTTGGAAAGTAAGTCGTGGGGATAGGTCTATACCAACGGTTTTTGGAAAACCGTTGGAATAAGTAATATGAAAATCTATACCAATGGTTCCATAAAACCGTTGGTATATATATTTCAAAAAAAACATTCGCTGGGATTTGATCCCAGGACCTCTGTTTTATCATTGAATGACCTAACCACTAACCTAACATGAATTTTGTGAACATAATTTCACGAATATATATATGTATTATCAAAATTATTTTAAATTTTGATTTATATAATGTTCTCAGTAAGAGGATTCGATAAAAAATAAAACAAATTGTTGGGAAAGGGGACCTATACCAACAGTTTTTACAAACCGTTGGTATAGAAGTGTTGGGAAATGTCATTTTTCTAGTAGTGTAATATTTAAGTAATTTACCATTTGAAAAGTTTTCAAAATTTGAAGTAGAATAGTATTAAGATGTTACCTCATCAACCTTATCCATAAAGAATATGTAATCTTTCCAATTTGATTAGTCCTATTCATAATTATAACATTAAGAGATGGTGGAACCTTTGTAAACACTATATATAGCCTCTATATCCTTCTTTCCATTACCTTCTAACTCATCTTTATTCTGGAGGTTTATCTTCTTTTTCTCTATTTTTCTTATCTCCATTGGATGTGGAAAATTAGGTATTATATTCCCCATATATGTTCATTTGTAACACTTGACCTATTTTATTATGTGAAAATTATTCTAGGAATCATTAAAAGACTACTTGAGGCCTTTATAATTCTTATAGAATGTATTGAATCTTCTAGCTAGGAGAATTAGTTCTTCTCAAGAGTTTGAACAACTTGAAATAGACCCATGTATTTCCATAGTCGGATATATATCATACAATAAGTGGCTCCATGGGGTCCTAAAATAGACCCATGGATTCCCATGGTCGGATATATATCATAAAATATGTTTAGTACATGTATTGTGTGATTTAATCTTCTTATAATATTATTTCTTACCCTTATTTACTGAATTTACCCTTTAACCTAGGTAAATAAATTATTTACTAAATTTACTATTCATACTGTATAAAAATAAGAGTTTCCTATTTACACTATTTGGAACTCCTGATTCCAGATATTGAATCCATTTCTTCCAAATTCAGAACACATAATTTGCAGAAATTAATTTAAAATTAATTTCCATTGTCAAAACCAAAAAAACATTTTTTAAGAAATAATAATTATTAAAATATTGACATGTGCTTATGTCTAATTAAAAATTAAAATTACTTAAAATGACAAAAAATTTATTAAAAGATAAAAATATAAAATAACTAATCTTTAAAAAAAAATTAAAATGACAATATAATTGTATAATAAATTAGATGAAAAGACAGTATTGACTTAAAATGCAGTATTTTTTACCATTCATTAAAAATTTAACTTTATCATAAAAATACCATAAATCTATCCAAACTAAATATTGATGTCCCACTTATAAAGAAGAAGTTTATTTTTTTTTCAAATGGAACATATAAAAGTGAAAAAAATAATATTTAAAAGGGGTTCTCTATCAAAAGGTGTAAAAACTACCTTTTAAAGAAATTATTGGAGTATTCATGATTAAAATTGTATTCATTCTCATTTTATGCCTCTAGATTTTTTTATATAATTGTAAAAACATTAAAAAATAGGTTTAATCATAATATGGTTAGTTCTATTCATTCTCGCCGATAAAATGGCTATGTGTTAACAACTATTTAAAATAAAAATATTATTATATTATTTTTCGGTACGACTCAACCCTATATACAACATGAGATTCCCGAGAAACCCATTGTTGTGTGTCAGGTACACAATATAACACAGCGTCCCCATTAACATAAAATCAAGATCTTATTCATAAGTATTAATAGAAATAAAAATTATTATTCTATAAATATTCGGGTCGTTACATCCTTCCCCCCTTTTGGTAATTGTGTCCCTACATTTCTATTCACTTATCAAATAAGTGGTGTTATTTATCCCTCATATCATTTTAAAATTCCCATGTTACCTCTTTAACCATGTGGTTTTTTTAAAAAAACATTTACCTGATAAATTGCCTTATTCTGCAACACTTTCTCTCTTTAGTCAAGAATCATTACTGGTTGTTCCTCATAAGAAATATTCCCTTCCAACTGAACTAGCTCTAGACTAAAAACATGATATGGATCCATCATATACTTTCTAAACATTGAAACATGAAAACAATTGTCTACCTATGATAAACATAGAGGTAAATCCACTCTGTAAGAAACGGATCCAACTTTCAACATAATTTCATAATGTCCAATGAACCTCATACTCGGTTTCCCCTTCTTACCAAAATGCATCAAAATTTTCCATAGAAAATATTGAAAAAGGAATGATCACATACCTTGAAAGAAATATCCTTCCACCGGTTATATTTATAACATTTTTCATGCTCTAAGCTGTCTTCAAGTGTTTCTGTATCAACTAAACTTCTTCTGCCATCTCTTCTACCAATTCTGCTTCCATGAGTTTCTATTCACCTACTTCATCCCAAAAATATAGAGTTCGATATCGCTTCCTATATAATTCCTCAAATGGAGCCATATGTATACTATTATGAAAACTTTTGTTATAAGAAAACTCAACCAAAGAAATATGTTGGTCCCAACTTCCCTGGTAATCCATTGAACAATAACATTGCATATCTTCCAATGTTGGAACTGTTCATTCTGAAAGCCCATCTTATTGAGTATAAAAAGTGTACTAAAATTTAATTCAATATCCACTGACTTATGAAGTACTTTACAAAAGCTAGAAGAAAACCAAGGATCTTGATTAGAGATAATAGAGAGAGTAACTCCATGTAACCTGACTATCTCTTTAACATACAACTGATAAATTTTATCTAGAGACAAAGTATCTCGAAAAGAAAGGAAATTGAAATATTTAGTCAATCGATCAACACTAACCTAGATCACATTGTTACCTCAAAAATTTGTTTCCAATACCACTATTAAATCCATGGAAACGTTTTCTCATTTCCAATTTGGAATTTTCAAAAGATGAAACATCCCTTTCTGTCACTTATGCTCTATATTAACCTGTTGTCAAGTCAAACACTTCACAGTAAAGTTAACAATATATCTTCTCATTCCATCCCACCAGTAATACTCCCAATAATCTTTGTATATCTTAGTACTGCAGGTATGAATTAAAAACAGGGAACTATAAGCTTTATATAACAACTCTTTCTTTAACTGTGAATCACAAGGCACACATAATCTCTTCCCAAATCTCAAAATACAATCATTATCAATGTTTAATTCATGAATCTTAGTATTATGAACCAACTCTACCATTTTTCAACTCACTATCTTCCTTCTGCGATTTCTTAATTATGTTTTATAGATATGATTTCACTAACACCTAAAAAAAACAGATAAATTTTATACACTGACAACTTCTATGCCAAAGTTCATAAAATTGTTAATCAAAGGATCTTGTTTCAAATGTATCATGGTTAATATAGCATTACCCTTTCGGCATAATACATCATCTACTCTATTTATCTTTCCTGAATGTTAATGGATCATGCAATCATAATCCTTGACTAATTATAACCATCTCCTATGTCTCATGATTAATTCCTTCTGAGTTAATATACACTTCAAACTTTTGTGATCAGAATATATTTCACACTTTACGCCATACAAATGATGCCTCCAAATTTTAAATGCAAAAACAATAGAAGCTAATTCCAAATTATTTTTTGGTTAATTTAACTCATGAGGTTTCAACTGACGTGAAGTATAAGAAATTTCCTGATCATTATGCATTAGGACACAACCAAGTCCTTTCAATGAAGAATCATTGTATATAGAAAACTAACCTTTTCTAGAAACTAATACCAATACTGTATCATTCACAATGTTCTTTTAAATTCCTAAAAACATTCATCATGTTTTTTGTCCATAAAAGCATAACACCATTTCGAGTTAACTTAGTCAGTGAGCTAGATAACGGTGAAAAATTCACAACAAACCTTCTATAATAGCCTACCAAACCATGAAAACTATGAATCTCGGTTATATTATTAGGTCTTTCTCAATCTTCAACAATTTTTGTTTTTAGTAGGATCAATGGTTATGACAGTTTTTAAAACAATGTGACCAAGGAATGAAATTCATTGTAACCAAAACTCACACTTTCTAAATTTCCCATAAAATTTATTTTCTTTTATGGTTTCAAAGAAAACCCTTAAATGACTTTCATGTTCCTTTTTACTTTTCGAATATACCAAAATTTCCTCAGTAAACACAACCAAAAACTTATCCAATAACTCTTGAAAAATTCTATTCATAAGATATATGAATACAGTAGGTGCATTAGTTAACTAAAAAAGGCATAACTACAAATTCATAATGGCTATATATAGTATGAAAAGAGGTCTTCAGATTGTCTACTTCCTTTACAATCAACTGATGTTACCCTAACCTCAAGTCAATCGTTGAAAAATACAGAGCTCCCTAGATCTGATCAAATAAATCATTAATATGTGGAAAAGGATAATTGTTCTTAATAGTGATATTATTCAAGGCTCTATAATTAATGAAAATTCTCATTGAACTATCTTTATTTTTAACAAGCAAGACTAGGGAACCTCATGGTGATGTTCTAGGTCAAATGAATCCTTTATCTAAAAACTCCTACAATTGTTTCTTTAACATTAAAAGTTTAATTTGATCCATTCGATAAGGAGGTTTTGAAATTGTATTAGAATGAGGGTATAAGTCAACAATAAATTCAACTTCCCGATCTAGTTTAATACCAGGAAACACATTAGGAAAACATCAAGATACTTATTTACTACTGGTACATCATTAATCTGAATATTTTCTTTTTTCAGCAATATGTGCTAGGAAAAATTCATTTCTATCTTTCACTATTTTCCCAGCTTCTAGATATGTTATCAAAGAGAAGGGTTCATTCTTTAACACAAACTGAAAGTCTATTTGAAAAGAAACCTCTTTAACTTTACAGTCAATCTTATCATGGTAAATAGAAATCCAAACCATTCCCAAAACAACATAAAACTCTACTAGATGAAAAAACAAGGTTTTAAGTTAAATTATTTCCAAAAATAAGGATAGGATAATTTTTATAATTTATTTTTGCCTCAACATTTCCCCTGGGTGTTTTTACCAAAAGTTTAGGATTTATATATTGAGATGGAATTCCCAATTTACTAGAAATTTTCTCAGAAATGAAAAATGTGTTGATCTGGAATCACACAACACATTGGAATAATCTGAAAAAACAAGAAAAATTACCTGATACCTCTTTATTTGATGGTCCCAAATCAACCGTAGTAGTAGAAAATGATTTTTCCCCACCCTTCTGCTTTTGATCTGTCTGGTTTCCACCCTAGGTAATAAACTTTGGGCACACATTAGCATAATTTCCAAACTCATTGCAACTAAAACATCTTACCGTTGGCTTTTCCTTTCCTACTTGATCATCTTCCTTATAGTTACGAGCAATATGACCAGTCATACCACACTAGAAGCACTTCCTAGACTTTGATCAACATTCTCCATGATGCTTTTTACCACACTTCTCATGAGATGGAAATTTAATTTTCTTACCTCTTGGGTTCTTTGATGAATTATTTACCTTTTCTTCCAACTGGACCTGTTCTTTTTATTGCTCTCTTGGAACACCTGATCATAAAAAAACTCCATTTCTACCTTCTCAGCACATCTGAAAAGATTCTCATTCATTTTGAATTCAGGATCAACTAATTCTCTTTGATATTGCAGCATTATTCCTAAGTAAAATCGATTTGTATTACTATAAATATATCTGATGAAATTTGGAGTATACATTTCTAGTCGAGTGAGCATTTCTTTGTAATCATCCACTGAGTCATCCTCCTGACTCAATTCTGAGAATTGTTTTTCCATCATAAGTCAAACTTCCTTAGGAAAATATTTCTAAGGAAACGTACCTTTGAATAATTCCCAATAAAGAGCATCAATCTCCTCATTTTCCCTAATATTTTTAACCATTGACCACAACTGATATGTTTCTCCTTCAAAATAATAAATAAAAAGACTAACCTTTTGATTTTCTGTACAACCCATGACATCAAAAATATTTTCCAGTTATTTGGTCCACAATTCATCAGGAACAGGATCAGATGATCCTCTAAATAATGGGGATGTCGACTCATGAAATACTCTATAACTGACATGTTCATTTGTGGTTGATCTCAATGATCTCATGCACAGATACCACCACTATTTATAGCCTGAGTCAACTGTTCCATCACTGCAACAAACTATTTAGTTCTAATTCTAACAATATCAAGTTGTTGATTTTGAAGGTTGTTTTGCTCTTGATGTTATCCCATTATAGTTTCCATATTTCCTCTGTGGAAAACCATTTTGAACACATAAGTATCGTAGGCTAAGAAACATGGTAATCTCCAAAGTCTATATCATTTAAATCTTACCATAAAGTAAAAATAATTTATAGATATTAATTTAACAATATCTTAACTTTTAAAGTTGTCTAAACTGACCTCTAATACCAACTATAAGACCCCAGCCATTAACATTACATAATCTTGAATTAAGTTAATAATTCACATTTAGGATATTTTCATGTTAAGAGGTTTAGAGAATTAGTTCATAACTTATACATAACAACTTTAATATTACATGTAGATACTTCTACTCAGTATCCATTTTTTATAAAATAAAAACTCTTTAAAAAAGAAACATGTTTAGTTATATGTTTTAAATAGCATGACTTTTCTTTGATACCATCATTGAACCTATTCCACTTTATGTCCCATGAAAAATATTTCAAAAACTATGGATGAGAATAAGAAGCCCTATAAGGGATGCACAAAGAAAGAAAACTGATAGTTTTTCAAAACAACATGTAAACCATGAATACTTTATCATAAGTAATAATTTTCATTTTTATGAAGTAGTAAATACCCTTCCAGGAAAAAAACTAATTTCTTACCCTTTTGAAACAAAAATATTGTTATAAAACCCATAGATAGCACACATAACATATAAAAGGTAAACTCGGTACATAATCATACATAAATGGAATAACCATATGGTAGACTTCCACAAATCATTCTTACAAATGGAATATCCATACGGCCAAAATCCATACCCAATGCATTGGAAGTAACCATGTAACCAACAATCCTTGGATTATCACAGAACCACCCCTAATTTGTTTAATCATGTAACCACCTGTCAAATGTCCACATTCCATTACATAATCATCACACATAAAATATTTCAAATGTCAAATTATCAATCATAAAATTTCTTTTGCAATCACAAGAACTAGTTTCTAGATATTGAAATAGTAAATCCACTTTCAAACCCATTTTTAGTACCAAAATATTTGAAAATGGTATATAGTAATTATTTTCCATTAAAAACATCACAGTCGGTTAAGGAATCCAAATATCTAATAATGCTTACAGTGGTGGAAAGGTCGTTTTCCCCGCATACGTTAAAAACATTCTTTTTGTCATTTAGTAAAACCCTGCATAGAAAAAAGATTCCCTTTAAATGAAAATAAAAGACAAATGGGTTTATTATAGACTGTGTAAAAGAATGGGGTGTATATTATCAATACATGTCTCAATGAATGGATATTGAGAAAAAATCCCTTACCTTGTGTTTGACATGACTTGTTCGTTCTTTAATTTCCTAAATAATTAACTTAAGTTAGTTTATACTTTCTTCGAAAACGTTTTCAAGTTTATTATTCCTTTTATATCACTCATTAACTTACTATGACAATTAGTTAATTATTTTATTTCATGTAGGACATTTTGTCGATGTTCGAAGCTTGAATAAAAAATGAACATACTATAATTATAAATTGTCCATGTGTTCAAAATTATATTATCTTCATGATGATATTAATGATTTATATATCTTATATATCGAGTATATATGTATTTATGATAGTCTATATTATTTTGGTATAATAAATGAAATTCATCGTTCATGGAGATGGTAAGTCGTATGTACGTATGAACACTAATTTCATTTCTTTTTCATATTTAAAGGAATGAAAATAACTATTAAAATATTGACATGCATTTATGTATAATTAAAAAGTGAAATTACTAACAATGACAAACATTAGATTAAATGTTAAAAATATAATCTAATTAAAACTTAAAACCAAATAAAATGAAAATATATTTATATAAATAAATTAAATGAAAAGATAGTTTTCACTTAACATGAAGTATTATTAATTTTTCATTAAAAAGTGATCTTTATCAGAAAAATACCAAAAATTTACCCAAAGTAAATTTTTATGTCCCACATCTAAATAAGAAGTCTTTTTTTTCAAATGGAACATAAGAAAGTAAAAAAACTACTTTTAAAATGGGTTTTCCATCAAATGGATGTAAAACTACCTTTTAAAAAATTATTAGTGTATTTATGCTTATGATTTGATTCATTGTAATTTTAAGCCTCTAAATAATATAGGATAAATACAAACCCTTTAGAAAACTTTTTAAATCCTAATGTGGTTAGTTATGTTCATTCACTCCAATACAACAGCTATCCATTAACTACCATTTAAAATAAGATTATTATTATATTATTTTTTGGTATGACTCAACCTTGTGTGAAACATGAGATTTCGAAGAAACCCATTATTATGTGTCAGGTACGCCATCGAACATAGAATCACCTTTAATGTAAAATTAATATCTAATTCATAAGTATTAATAGAAATCAAAATTATTATTCTATAAATACCTGGGTCATTATAGATTTATTCAATATTAAAATTGAAAAATACCCTACATTCACACTTCCACTAAGTACCTAGTTCCTTTAGTTTATTCTATTATCTTTGCAATTTCATTTTTTTCATATTTTTTATAATAAAAATAAAAATTATTAAAACTCAAACTCTAAATAATATTTCATGGTGGTCATATTATCTTTGATAAATAAATCATGACAAAAATAGGTATTAAATCATTTATAGAGTTTAATATAGTCAAATATAAATTTTTTAAATTGATAAGTTTGATAGAAAAAATGACATCAATTTATGGAAAATCAATATGTGTTAATTGTTAGTATATAATAGACTATTAGATGATTTATAAAGAGTCAAAAAACACCTTCCTCATACAATGATGGATTGAATATAGTGTTTTATATTGTTGTTCCATCAGATTTTATTTAAAAAACATGTTGTATATTTTTGTTGTCCTTATGTGATAAGTTGTTACATTATGCGTCTATGAACCAAATACTTCTTCCATATTTTCAAAATTAAATCATATTATTTTTTAATATTATATACTAAAATTTGATTATATACTTTCAAGATGCATCCCAGGACTGAAATATGGGTTCTCTTATAAATTTTAATATATATGTATTGTATTTTTCTAATATAGATTTCAAGATAGAGGATAGGGATCAAAATATTATGTTAATAACATGAAACCAATGTCCTGAATATAGGGTATATTAGGGTTAAATCATATGGAGGATTGATAAATGGGGTTTCAAAAAAATGTTTCAAGGGCGGAAGCCATATTAGGAACTTCAAGTTAACTTTTTTTTTTTGTAATAATAGTCATAATAACAGATTTTTTTATGAGATGAATACTTTTAGTGAAATATCATTATTTACTTTATTTTATATGACTTTAACAGTGTGGGTGTGTTATGTACCTATTTTTTCCTTTAGAGTGGTGTAAAGGTATCGATATTGTGTTTATTTATGTTTTTTTCCTATGATTGACTTTGTATGTGACATGGAGAAGACACTAGTTCGATAGGATTGTTCACTTATTAGGGATATGAACTATTTTCCCTTTAGTTGTAGAGTTATGGGTTGGGATATATTCAGATGAAGAATTGTTCGGTCACTCTATATCAGTTTTTTTATTGTATATTGTGTTTATTTTTATGCAATTGGTTTCAATTGAGTTATTCATATTAGTAAGAAAATGTGAGATATGTTTTCTATTAAAAAAAGGACTCTACTCTATTATTTATTGAGTTGCATGTACTGATGGAATTTTATAGCAGCCTTGATGAAATCATATTTTTATTTGGTGGTGACTTATATAATGGGTATGATCTATATTTTTTGATACATTGAGTAAAATTATATGTTCTTTAGCATGGTTTCTAGATAGTTTGTATTATAGATAATTTGTTCAGGAATACATGTATCACCATGACAGATGATAGGAGCTATAATAAAATAGTTTGACTATATTTTATTATTCATACATCAGATTTTATGATAATTTTTGAATTCTACAAAAACCAACTAATATGATATATTTTCAAGAACACTATCCATGTGTTATTTGTAATTTCAATTATGAGGTGTTGATTTTTTTATCCATTTTTCATGTTGTTGCAAATAAAATTTTTGATTTTATATACTTTTTTTAATGGGTTATTTTAAATGTTAATTCCTCTTTTTTTCACAATGAAAAATTGTAGTTTTATGTTATTATTAAAAAAATATTTGTTTTTTCAGATGATTATTTTTCTCAGTGTTCCTTTATCTATGTAGAAAAATTAATTTTCTTGGGCTTCTATGTGGGCTTCTTTGGTTGGGCCATTTTGGATTCGACCTTGTTAGACCTTCTGTTCGACCATTCTTTTTGAATAGTTGGTCCGGTCTTCATCATTATATTGGATACAATATCTATCACTGATTAACTCTATCCTATGGCCCTATATCTCCCAATAAATGTTTTGTATATTCTTATTTACTCACTATTTTTCTTATGATTTTAATCCAAGTATTGAAAAAAACCATGATGAGACACAGATATTAGGAATCTATTTAATATTTATTTTATTGGAAAACATCATAACTATTTTTTTCATCATCGACTAAATAGGTATCCCTTTCACTCCCCTCAGGATGAAACAACCTATTTCATTCCATCATGGTGCTCATTTTGGTTATACCACAACATCAGATAGCCATTTTTAATCTCTAAGTCACCTTCATCCCTTTTCTAGTGATCTTTCTCCCTAGGATCATTATATTTGAGAAAGAAAATATTAAGAGAGTAGGGTGACATAAAGGATGATCTATAGCTTCTCATTATTTGTAGCCCAATTTTGATTTATAATGGAGGAGAAGTTGAACTCTTGAAAGCTATAAAAAGGATAAATATTATAAAGAGATTCATTCATTTGATGTCTATAATTCTAATAATTTACTCCATTGAACATGTAAATTTTTTTTATATAGTTATGGATCTATATGCATGCTATTTATTCTATTTTTTCACTCTTATAAATTCGTTCTATCTTTTCCAAATATTTTTTTCATGTGAGTTTCTTTAGGAAGGCATTCTACATCAACTCCTCGTGGAATAGTTCACTGGTTCCACATGATTTAATAAGGATTACTCATAAAGTAATTTATCTCATCTAGTATCTCTTTTTTTAATTCATTTTTTTTATAATAAAGATACTATGAGGTTTTGTTCATTTCATTCATATTGGTTAAATGTGGATCAAAGAAAATAAATATCTTATGTTCTCTAATTTTATTCATTTTATTTTACCATGGGTGTTTATCTTGATTCATCTTCCTTGTTTCTTCCTTTTTATTTACTATTTGTCTCATCTTATTCATGTTTTTTATAATAATAATAATAGTAAATATTAAATCTCAAAATGTAAATCCTCTCTCATAGTGGCCATATATTATTTAAAGGACAATGTTCCAAAACAACCTCAGTGTTCAATTTCATTTTTATTTTTCCTTTGTTTTTTTCTTAATTTTCAAAACACCCTTTAGGTTTATTATTACTATTCATTTCCAGTATAATTGGAAAAGTTATATTTCAATCACTAAACTTAGTCCAATGGTTTCTAACCTTTTTTTAAAACATAATCACATGAAAAACATTTCCCTTACATGCACTTTCTGAGATTTCAATACATTTCCCCTATATTCTTCAGTATTATTAAAAACCCTAACATCTCCCAAGAGTTTGAAATATCAATATTTTTTCAATTTTACAGACCAACCTATTTTCCTATAAACCAATAAATTCCATGGCCTAACCAAGACACCCAAAAATGGGACCAATACTAAACTACAATTCATTTCATTTCAAGTAGAAACACTCACTCTACCGAAGATTACCCTTGTGAATGACCTTCTAAAATCCATCTTCTATAAAATAGAAAAACCTCATAAGGGAAGGATTTATACATGTGAACTTCAAAATAGACTCATAAGTTGGTTTTATATGTGAGTTTCAATGTATGACCATCTGAAAGAAAGAAATTATAAAAGTGATGCTCAGTTCAAGAACACAGTTGTCAAAAAATGAAGGGAGTTTTTTCCTAATTGAGCTATGGTGGGGAGTGAGAAGATAGAGTCTAGTGAAATAGGTGAAAAAGTGAGTGACCCATTTTATGGGACTCACTAGCTATGTACTTAACCATATCAAGATGAAAACCCATATTGATATACACATTATGAAAATGGATCATGAATAAGGTATAAATATATTAAAAATTAAATTATTACATTTTATTAAATATATATATATATATATTACAAGTTTTTACAAAACAAGTTATTGTTTTCTCATATTTTCAAGTGTTTTTATATATGTTAGGTCATTTTATTTTTTACTTCAAAATTTATAGTGAAATTTTATCATGAAAAAAATTATTTTTTTGGTTGGATTCTTTTGATTCTTAGCAGGCCTTTATCTGTTTGGGATATTTCATCTAAATGGGATTATATGTAATATTATATGGAAATTACTTCTTGAATTCTCACATGTAGAACATTTTTTCTGGTCTTGAGTTTTGGCCAGTTAGCATGACCTTCTTTATTTTATTTACAGAAATATCATTCATTGACTAACTCCATCCTACTACTATGCAGCTTCGGGTATATGTTTCATTATATTCTTATCCACTTAAAAATTTCACTTCAATTTAAATATTTATTTTGAAAGTGAACCTTGGTTCCTCAAACATCATTGGTGATCATTCAATATTTTTTATATTGGAAGGATTTTTTACTCTATTGTATGCCATCAATCAAACATGTGTCTATTTCGCTTATCTGAGGATGATGTTTCCTCTACCACACTATCATGGATTGTCATTTTATGTATCCTACATCATCACATCACCATTTTAAATCCCTAAGGAATATTCATCCCTTCTATTGGAAATATTTATCATCTTGATTTCATTATATCCAAGAGAGAAGACACATAGAGATCAAAGGGAGATAAAGAGGATCTTTGGATTCTCATCATTTTAATTCCATTAATTGGGGGAGTTCACCACTTGTAATCTTGACTAATGAAAATGATGATGAATAGAGGCGTTCAAATTTCTGAAAATATTTTACATACTAACTTAATAAAGGGTTAATTGTGTTATTAAAATTTTCACCAACATAAAACAACCCTCTTAATGTCTTCATAGAATCTATCCTTAACTCTTAATCAGATATGAAGTGGAAAATAAAGAATAAATAAAGAGCACTACACTAAGGATTTAAAGTGTCTCATGGTAAGTGGATCTCTCCTTAATCCACTCCACCAACACTCAATACTAGTTTGGTGAATTCTACTCAACCACTTATTTTTCTAGAGGATGTCCTGTTGAGTACAAGTAGTTTTCACTTAGTACAAATGTCCAAGAGCTTTCGACTAGGCCCTCCCTTTACAAAATTTCTTCATATACTTCAATATTGTTCATATAAGTAGTGTATAATTTTATAGACAAAAAAGATGTATAAATGAATCGTGGTTCATCACATAGTTAAAAGAATCAACAGATGGATGATCGAACCTCTTTAGAAAAATAAAAGACATTAAGGAAGCTCTGAAGACACTTTATATTATATATATATATATATATATATATATATATATATATATATCTTGAAATCACAAAGTATTAGAATTTTTCTTTTTATAGTGAATAATTATGAGTAATATTTAAAAAGAGAGTATTTGGTTATTTTTTCTTGACAAGAGCTCCACTTATTTTTGTATTCAATATTATCAATTAATTAAAATGATCGAGAGTAAACAATAAAATACTCAATAAAATTAATCTCTATCATTTTTCATGTTAATTTCTCCTTAAAATATATTCAAATCATAGTATCTATTTAGTGTATATACACTCTCCCTTGGAACTATTTGGTTTCTTAGAAATAGAATCTTTAATTAACATATTCTTTCCTTATTTAGACATATACACTTTTGATAAAATAAAAGCAAGAGTTAAATTCTCTAATAAAACTAAAATTGTAATAAGTTCCTCAAAAATGTAATTAAGTATAAAAAAATGCCCCTCTCTTAATGTATTTATCATTAAAATACTTTATTAAATAAGTATTTAGATTATGTATGACATTTTTTCTACCATAAAAATTCTACAATATTTTTTCTCTGATCATGTGACTTTGCCTCTTATCATAAGACCACATTCTGGAAAAATTACTTATTTTTAAGACTCCATCATGTTATATTCCTTTTATATTAATGTATTAATCTCAATTGTATGTATTTAAGAATTTATGTAAATATTATTCTTTATATAAGTCTTTTAGATTTCACTATAAGAGTGATATAGTACTGTATATGAGTGTTTTGGTGTCTACGTGTGAGTGATCTAGGTCTAAATATGATCCATCCTTGTATACATATGAGTTATCCTAATCTTTTAATGAGTCAATTAGACTATTTACAAGAAATTATCTTCTAGTTTATGTGTTTCCGCATTTGTGTAAGTTTCATTTATAACATAGAATTTGTTTTATGTGGTTGTGTTTTTGGGTCTACTTATGTGTGAATCACTTATGAATAGGTGTCATTCTCATATTCATTTGATCCACATAACACTTAGGAAAAAAATTCACTTGGTATTTAATAAACCCTAAACATATAAACACTTATGGATACATATATAAACATGTTTTAACCTAATTAAAAAACTCATCAGTAGAAAAATAGAAAATTTATAAGCATAAAAAATAAGGATATATTTGGACATGATGGTTCGATATTAGTATGACTAAAAATGTCCTCCTTTTTAATCCTAAAAACAAATAATTTAAACACAAAAATTACAATTGTTGGCATATGAGAATATTTTAAAATATGAATAATGAGGAATTTGAATAGAATTATGTGTTTCCATTTACTTCTTCCCTTTTTGTGAGATCAAGAAGAAATTAAAAAATAATGGATATAACACACTAATAATAACACATTGAAATGATAACTATTAGAAGATATTACTAAATTGAATAAGCATTTGGGAAATGACTATATATAATCAAGAAAATATATATAGAAATCAATAATATATCAAACTTGAACAATTAGAAAACCATAATTAGACATAAATAAAATAGAATATAATATCATTTAATTTCATTGAATAATTATAGATGAAAATGAAGAGAAAAAATCCAGTTTGTACAATAACTAAAAACAAAACAAAAAAGAGAGAATGATTCTTAGGATCATGGTGTGTCTTGGTTGAGGGTTCAAGTGAGGGTGTCATAGATGGTGTAATAGGAGGTTTAGGTGGAAAATGTGTAGCTCAAGAAGAACAACCTTAAATATTTATAGATTCTCTTATAGTATCATCTTATAAAACATACTTGTGAAGGGATATAAGAGAAAATTGATCCTAGAGACTTTAACTGGACATAGTAGAGATTTATGGAATATTTGGTTCGTAGGATCTTCTATCTATGACTTAAAATAGAAATATATCATGGTCATGTAGCATCTATGTTATTTCATCATCATAGAATATGGGAAATATCATTAAACCCTATCGCATATCTACCCAAGTCACTCTTTAATCTATCCTAGAAAGATCATCTTGGGTCAGACTGTTTTTCATCAATTTCCTTAAGGATTCCATATGAGAATCCAAAACCACTTAAGTTGCTGAAGTATCATGAGAATCCAATGAAATATATTCAGGTTGTTCCATTTATAAAAAATAATGTCCATTACTTTTGATGAGTTTCTTTTAACTTTAAGTTATTCAGGAGGTGACTCATAAGATCATGCCTTAGACATTGAAACTATCATAATTTCAAATATTGTTCCCAATATCTTTTTTATTATTAGCCAAAAACATAACATTTTCCACCAATGAAATATCCCATTCCTTTAACAACATTAAAATGTTTTTTTACATACTTTATCCTTAACCATATAGTTGTTGTCCCTTTGAAACATATCAATAGTGTCTATGGATAAAATATCACATTTTAGTTATTTATACCTCTCATTAGATATATTCAAATTTGATGAAATAGTTCTCAACAATTCTTTAACATATTCAAAATAATTGAAGGTAAAATATGATAGGTATTCCTGAGCATAGGTAAACCTTTTGATGAATTCAAATTAAATAATAACCATATTCTTAATGATATAATAATATTCTTTTAAATTATCCATGATAACTTTAGTTTCTTTTAGCACTGAATATGAAATATATAACTATAAAAGAGGTATATTCTATATAATTTTTGATTGAGATGTCATCATGTACTTAATATAGTAAAAAACAATTTTATATATTAATGGTGATTTTCATTCCTAAAAATATTCTTTACAAATAGAATTATCCTTAAATTCCTTCAAATATTTTTTTAAATATGAATTTTCCATCTTATATTCAGTTGAGCTACTCTTTTAAATAATTTGTATACTTCTACGTAGCTCATGTTGAGAATCCATCACTTCTGTCATTCTTTTAAATTCGGTCTTGGAGATTGAATTCTACTTCAATATTTTCAATTCACACTTTGGTTCTTTAAACATTGAATTAAGCTCATATATATCTCATTTGAAATTCTAAAACTCATTGAACACTCTAGCAGCAATGGATTGACCATGCTCTCAAAAATCAGATTAATATTCTTATTTATTAAATAAATGAACATATCCTCCTCTTTTAGAATCAAGGTAGGGAATATTTTTAGTATCACTAGCTCATGAAACCTCAGACTGATATATAAAACTTTCAACTTAGTCCACAATATACTCTTAATTGGATAATATATGAAATTCTATAGAATCTGATATTTGAGACCTAACAATACTGTCATTATCCTTATTTTTTATGGAACTTCATCACTTTCATCATCACTAAAATGTGAATGGATTTATTCATACATGAGTTTCATATTTCTTCACTTCAAGGAAAATTTAACATTACCAACATCAAAATCCCCATGTTTTTCTCCTAAAAATATATTAGATTTAACTTAATCATCCTCATAAGACTTAAATTATTTATCAGAAGACATTCTCTCATCACCAATGCTAACTTTAACAATATCATATCGACTAAAAATAAGTAATACTTACTCAGAATCAAATATTGATTTATCTACTTCAATAAAAGTTTTATTGAGTTCTTTATATTTTCTAAAACATAAAACCATCCTCTTAAAATCTTAATATAATTTTTGATTAACTATTTATAAGATATGAAATGGAAAATTAATCTGAAATAAATAGAAAGAAACATATGATTTATAGTGCATTTGGGAAATAGGAACTACCATTAATCAACTCCACCATCACTTAATGTGAGTTTGGTGGTTATTACTCATCTGACCCTTTTTATAGGGTTATCTCAGTTGAGTAAAAGTAGATATCACTTGGTATAAATTTTGATGATCTTTCAACCATGATATACCTTTACAAGAATTGTCCAATTTCTTTAATAAACACTATACAAGGAGACTATCATTTTAGAGATAGAAATTTATAGAAAATAATTTGGTTTTTATACATAAATATTGGATTCAACTAATAGATGAATGAATATATTCAGATAAATAATAGAATTTGAGGAATATATGAATACATCTCATTTTTTCATATATTTATCATGAAATAAAATAATAATAAAATTATATCTTTTAATAGTAATTCAACAACAATAATCATTAAACAATCGCGTGTGTAGTTTATATGGATTAACAACAACTCTATTTATTCTTATATTTAAACTTCTAAATTAATTTAATATTCAAGAGTAAACAATATAATAGTCATAAAAATTATGTTATGCCCCTTTTCATGTAAATTTATTCTCTAAAAATAGTAAATCATATGTGGTCATTAATTAAATTTATGGTCACCCGTGTAACTATATGATTTCATGTAAATAGAATATTTCATTAATATGGTCTTTCATTATTTATACATCTCTACTTCCGATAAAAAAAGTATGAGTGGACATCTCTCTCAAATGTACTTTGGTAATAATTTCCTTGAAAATTTAATTAAGTATCAAAAATACCTATTTTCATAAGTCTTTAGCTTCATAGGAATTAATTTCATAAGTCTTTATTATTGTGGCTTTTTTTCCTTTCAAGTAACTTCAGAAAGATTTTATATGACTTCAACCTTCTCGTATGACACTGTCTTTGATCATATTACTTTTAACTTAATTATAAGTCCTATTCTATGTAGGTGTGTCTCTGCATCTATTTATGTGTGAATCACTTCGGTGTAGGAATGAATCTTGTTTTGATTGTAATTTCTTTAAAATTTATCTAAATATTCTTTGTATATTTTACTTAGACTTCACCTTTATAAGGAAATATTTATGTGTTTGAGTGGTTTTTGTTAGTGTACGAGTGATCTAGATCTATTTATGAGTCATATTTATCAACGTATAATTCATTTAAATATGCATATGAGTGAATTTTACTTTGTCTATGAGTCATTTCATTTCATCATACATGTCATCCTCATTTTCATAAGTTCATTCATCACTTATAAAAAACAAGTTTCTGTATAGGTGTGAAAATATTCTATGTAGGTGTGTTTATGGGTCTATTTATGTGTGAATAACTTCTCTGTAGGCATCATTTTCCAGTGTTTATGAGTCTTCTAAAACTTATGAAAAAATTTCAATTGGGAGAGAATAAACTCCAAACATACAAAAACATATAGAGACTTATATAAACTTATTAAATCTATTTTAACACAGTTTGAAACAATATATCATTAGAAAAATAATTAATTTTTCCTCATTAAAACTAAGGATAAAATTGGATGTGTTTGTTCAACATTTGAATGACCAATAATCCCTTTATTATCCATAGTTGTAATCATTTTATCCAAAGAAAAATTTTATGTTAATTTTGTTGGAATGGAACTATAAGAGTGTTCATTCTTCTATTTTTTATTATTCCATATATATCCATCATATCCATTATCATTATGTGTGACTTATGAATCTATCCAGCAAAGCATTTTATGTCAAATCATTTTTTTCAGAGTTCACAAGTGCCACCTGGTTTAAAAATGATTGATGCTTAGATTGTTTCTCATATTATTCATCTCTTGTTCTTTATTATAGCTTTCCTATTTCATTTTCTTTCATAGTAAATATAATGTGGGTTGGAGTTCTTATCCTTCATATTGGTCTAATGTGGACCAAATCATATAAATCTCTCATGTTCTTTAATTTTCTATATTTTATTTTACCTTTGACATTTATCATGTTTCTTTCTCCGCATTTCTTATACTATATTTACCATTTCCCATATATTTTTCTTGTATTTATGATATTAATATGAATAATTAAAACTCAAAATCCTAAACCTATATCATAGTGGTCATGTAGTCTTTGATGGATAACTCTTATAAAACAATTAGTATCAGAGCCTTTGTTGAGTTTAATAATCTCACCTATTAAGTTTGAAATAGAGACTATTGATATAAAAAATAATCTTCATTTGTAGATGATCAAGATATATATATTTTATGTATATAATAAAATAGTTTGTGCATTATGCGGAGTGAAGAGAAAATCAGTGTATCCACCAATGAGAAGAGTTGATTGTCTTTTGTTGATGTTCATTAAAATGTTATTTAAAAGGTACACTATATGTGGGTATTATTCCTATGTAATAACCAACTACTTTAGATATATTATTAAAATTGGAACATCTTTGGTTAGATGATTAAATAAGAAAATGTGATATATACTTTCAAGATTCATCCTAGAACTATAATCTGGGATTCCCAAATTTAATTTAATAAATAGGCGTTGGATTTTTCTAATATAGATTTCATGAAATAGGATGAGGACTAATAAATTCTGTTGTTAACTTCCATATATGGTTTATATAATTCCATATGAAATTATATGATCTACGGTAGGGATTCCATTGCTCTTGAGGAAGTAAAATTAGTGTTTATATCTAGGGAACTTCAATCTAAAGGCTTGAATATAGATTTTTGTGGGGTATAATTAGAGGGAGTATTGATGAATGTGAGAGATTTGATAAAAAATAGTTTTAAGGGTGGATTTCATATAAAATTAAAAGGAAAATTAAAGTATAATACACCTACACATAATACTAACCTATGGGGTTCGCCCCAAAATAGAACAGTCACACCCATCACAACAACTATGATACTACTAACATATACTTTTTTATACCAATTATTATACCAAAAACCAGCCCCAGTTTCCATATAAAACAACCACATCAACCTTTCACACTTTATCATTTAATCACATCATTTAAACCGTTATGGACTTACCATTTTACCATCCACATTATATTCATTATGACATTAAATTATATAATTAATGAAAACCAATTATCATCCATAACCCATATCTTATCCAGACATTTCTCATTCATTTCAATTATTAGAAATTCATTTACATGTTGTTGTTTATTCAATTCTAGCCACACCAATTATCAAGTTAATTATTATCATTCATGTTATATAGTTGTCAAGAAACTATAAAATAGCTCCCAATTATCAACCAAACATCACAAAACCACCCCATAACATGGTCCAACATCCCCCTCATTTCCACAAACCATTCCTCAACTACATAACCAACCATACCGTCATTTCTCAACAACATCAACATCCCCTATTTCCAACCATTGTAATAATTTCACAACACCCACCATATAACACATACCAGCACCCAATTCTATACATAACTATCCCTAACCAAAGCCAAAAAAGTAACATAATGGTAAATACGACCCAAAATAATACACCACAACAAGTAAAGTTGTCAATATCATTAATTAAGATCTTTTTAATCATTATTTCAGAAGACTTATTCTGGTATAGCATAAATTACATCATTGAATTTCAGGATTTCTAACCAACCAATTCATTATCATTATAAAATGGTTACCCTTTTATGAAGGTTAATTCCAAAAAATAAAGAATCACCACACAAAGAGATATACATATCACAATAATAATTAATTTTTTACAATAATGAGTGTCCAATGATCATAAAAAATCACAAAACATGTAAACACATGTGAATCACCGAATTACCTTCTATTTCCTTTTATCTTATCTCAGTATCTAAATTATGTTAACCTTAACATCCACCAAAATTAAGTAAAAGAATGTTACATCAACATTATACACAAAATAAAAAGGAGGACTTGAATCCCCAGTCCCAGTTATATATTCACATCTGCTACATGATGAAAATGTAATGAAGAGATGATCATCGGTATGAAATCATGAATAGGGACCGTCAACAATATAAATCATAGTATTCCCCATAAAAACATGACTTGATCCAAAAAAAATAAATCAAGACCACAACCCCAAATTTAATATATAATGAACATGGAGAAAACATAATAGAAAAATAAAGGTAACTCACCTTGAATCCTAGCCCGCAGATCTTATTAAGCCAAGGGCTAATGCCCATCAAGGGAAAATCAAAGACCTCCAAGGATTCAGCTCTAATTAATTGAGGTTTTAGAGAAATCAAAGGAAAATAGAATAATTTGTATGGGATTGTGAATTTATATTAACACTATAAATTTCAGTGTTGTGGCATGATAGGTCATGGTTAGCTGCAACTAGGCCAAATTGAAATACCCTCTAAAATCTATGTTATGAATCCTCTGTGTAACTTTTCATTTAAATATCACTCAATATTTTAACCTGATATGATGGAGTACGGGTCATGTCATAACCAAAGCACTATAGTTAAATGTCACCCAACATAGAACTAGTGAATGTAAACCTATGGGTCTCTGTTTCTTGAAAAGTATGGTTACACCCTGAATCTCATTTGATAAAAACCTTATAATCTAAGTTATAACCATCACACCATGACTAAAATTTATATGATGCAACCAATAAATCAACAAGGGGGTCATAAGAGTCATAAAGACATTGTGAGAGTCATTTTAATTTTTTTTAAGAATCATCAAAATTCAATACAAGTCATCCAAAAAAACATATGACTTTATATTTTTCCAAAATCCTATTCAAAACCTTCATGTCACAACACACTACCACCAAGGTAGTAATAACCATCTATATAATCACCGTCTATTACAACAATGAATTCAAATTATAACACTGCAAGTTTTTAGAAATATTTTTTAAAATAAAATAAATTTATTTGATAACATGCATTACATGCAACCCCAATATAATCTTGTGATACATGAAACACAAGATTAGATTACATTACACATGAAACTGTGTTTCAACAAAACAGGGATATATTTACTTAAATTAGAACATTATAACCTAGATGTTAAACAAAGAGATATGAATTATAATAAATAATTTTTAAATATTATTTATAACTTTTCTATGTAAATAAAAAATATTTATATTAAAATATATAATTTTTAGTAAAGTCTTTATATGTTTCAAAAATAATATTTTCTAAAAAAATTATTTTTTATTTATTTTTGTGGAAAAATAATAAAATTTAAATTTCAAACCGTTAAAAAAATTAATTTCATAAAAAATTATATTTCGAAATCATCATGTTTTAATTATCTTAGGCTGTTTTTTTATTTTTCAAAAAGTAATTTTTTTTTAATAGTAAAAAAACTAATTTTTAATTGAAAATTACATTTTCTTTTAAATTGACTAATGTGATAAATTATATTTTCAATTTAATTTAAATTAAATAATATGTCAATTATACATCTATGAATCCAATATATATCATTTTAATCAATTATTTATTGAATTTTGATATAAACACATTTTAATATTTTGAACATTTTCTCTTTAAAACCCTACTTTCTTATCTCGTGTTCATGATTAATTTTAAATTGAATTTTTTCACTAATTTTAGTGGAATTTTGAAAAACTGGATTCCATTTTTTTAATCCTAATTGTAACACCCCAGGTAAATAAAGAATATAAAATTTTCATATTTATCCATATTTTTGAATAAAATATTAATATGACTTTAAAGGGGACGCTATGCTCGATGGCGTACCCAACACGCAACAACGAGTTTCTTGGGAATCTTACATTGCACTCTAATAATAAAATAATATTATTTTAAATGGTAGTTAACATGTAGCCGTTGTATAGGCGGGAATGGATAGAAATATCTAAAATATGATTATATATGTTTTTAAATGTTTTTACATATATCCAATAAAAGATAAAGGCTTAAAATACGGAAGGAATTCAATTTTAGGCGTATATGCCCTAGTTTTCACTAAAGGTTCACTTATCGCCTTTTGATGGTGAACCGTCATTAAATATAGTTTTGTTCACTCTTATACATTCTACTGGACCAAATAAAACTCTTCTTAAGAATTGGGACATCAAAATTTACTTTGGGTAAATTTTTGGTATCTTTCCGATAAAGTTCATTTTTTTAATGAATAGTGTAAAATGTTGTATTTTAATTCAAAACCTATTTTTAATCTGATTTATTTATATGATTAGATTATCTTTTGAATTGGTTTTAAAGTAAAATTAGAATATATTTTTACCATTAAATCCAATAGTGGTCATTGAAATTAATTTCACTTTGAAATCAGACTTAAACTAGAGTCAATCTTTTGATACTTATTGTTTCATAAAAACACGCTATTTGCTCTGACAGCGGGAATTAATAATTAAATTAATTAATTTGACTTATATGTTTTGAATTTTGTAAAATACAATTCATTTTTTAATTCGGAATATCAAATATAGCTTAGGGTGAATTTTTGGGATTTTTCTGAAAAACTTCAATTTTTGATGAATAGTGAAACCACTAAGTGGTACACATAAAAACTGATTTTTCTGTTTAAATGAAATTTTGCCATCTTTGTGTTTTGAATTTAAAAAATCCGACATACATGGTTGTCATTGAGAAGTAAAATGTGGTTCAATGAGATAAAAATAATATTTTGGTGAATAGTAACTTATTAAGTTTTTAATCTCGATTAGAGGTAATTAGTGTAGTTTATGGTAAGAATAATGTTTTAATAAAATGAAATGACCTAGACACATGTCCTACACTCATTGGATGTGTCATGGCCGACCAGGAAAATCCATGGGTCAACTTGTAGACCCCATGGAGCCACTTTGGTTGGAAAATGACATAAATATTTTTTTATTTAATGTTAAAGTAAAAATGACACAAACATGATATGTTTTACTAAAACACTTTTTACATGGGGTTATACAAGTAATATTTTTTACTATAAATAATCATTGGAAAGCTAAAATGATTTCCTACATAATAGTAGTTTTTTTAATAATTTTTAGACATTAAATAAATTAAATTATTTATGACATCATGATGATGCAGCGATAACCTCATTATTTAACGATTTAAATAAAATGGAAAGATAATGTAATATCTAAGACCTACACATGTCCAAAACCTATTGTATGAGTTTATTTCGAACCCTTATCACCTTATCCTCGAAATACATCAATTTGGGACCTTTAAAATCCGAAACACTTTTGAAAATAAAGTAACATTTTGTAACTTTACAAGAGTGCCCCTCCTCTCCTCTTATAAAAGGCCCCCACCTCTACCTCCTTACCCACACTCCCAAAGCCTTTGGCTCAGCCAAACCCTGACCATTTTGTCTCTCTACTTCCATCTCTTACTCCTAGAAGCCTCACTTTGGGAAGAAGTTGTAACAGCCCAAGATTTTATGAAACATATTCTTTTTAATTTCACTAATGTCTTGTGTTGTACGCTACACCAAAAGGAGCTTGCATCCTTTACTTGCCTTGCATTACACGTAATCGCGATCTTCCTCGATAGCGTGTGTAGTACGCAATAACGAGTTTCACTAAACAACAATACGCTATTAAAATATTATTAAACCTAGCCGTTATGAATAGTAACAACCAATTTTTGAAATTTTTGAAATTTTATTTTTCAAAATGGAATTCATTTTTGTATTCGGAGTATCGAATTTAGCCTAAGGTGAAATTTTGGTACTTTTCGGATAACTTTCATATTTTGATGAATAGTGAAAATTACTAAATTATAATTAAAAACAACTTTTTTAATCGAAATAATTAATAGTGAAAAATTATTAATTTGAGTGGTTTTAAAGTATATTTAGAATATATTTTTACAATTTAATACAATGTTGGTCATTGGATGTAATTTCACATTTACACCAGACATAAACAAGTGTTAATCTTTTGATAGTTATTATCTCTTAAAAACACGCTATTTGTTGGGAAAGTAGAAATTAATTATAAAATTAATTAATGCAACTTATATGTTGGGAATTTTGTAAAATAGAAATCATTTTTGAATTCGGAATATCTATTACAGCTTAGGGTGATGTTTTGGAATTTTTCTGAAAAACTTCAATTTTTGATGAATAGTTAAACTACTAAGTGGTAGTCAAAAAATTAATTTTTCTTCATAAATCTTAATTTTACAGCTTCTGTGAATGGAATTTCAGAAATCCGAGAGACACGGTTGATGTCAGTAAGTAAAATGTGGTTCAATGAGATGAAAATAATTTTTGGTGAATAGTAACTTTTTACTTTTAATTACCACGGTTAAAAGTAAATAGGGTAATTAAGGGTAAAAATGATATTAATATTACCCTAACACATTTCCTAATCCTATTGGACAAGTTTATCTCAACCAAAAACAACATTAAGTGTAAAATATTATCATTTAGGCCCACTTGGATTAGATTAGGACATTTATTATTATTTAATTCAAAGAAGAGTTAAAAGAGTTAAAATCAAAGTTTATTTACTAAAACATTTTTAATATAGGGTTATACATAATATAAGTTCGACTATAAATATTCATTAGAAAGCTAAAGAGATTTTCTACATAATGGTATTTTATTTGTAATTTTTATACTTTAAATAAGTTAATTTATTTATTGCACAACGATGATGCAGTAATTACCTTTTTAAGAAAATATTGACATAATTGATGTTATAAACAACAAAATAAATGTAATTTGAGACTTTTTATGAATCCCACAAATTTTATAGGTTAATATGACATTTTAGTATTGATTTAAGTAACTTGTTTCGAACTTATCATTCTGTTAGAAATTTCATAAAAATCATGTACCAAATAGTGTCAAAATTGACATAAATTAGTTTTTAAAACAAATATTATATTATTAATTGTTATTTAATTCTTAAAAATATAAGGTTCGGCCAAATGACTTAGATAAGGATATATATATTAATAATAAACAACTTGGGGTTCGTTTGGGTTCATATAGTAAGTTTATGAACCATATAGTGTAAGAAAACAAAAAGACACGGTAAAAGTTAAATTATTTAACTTAGAGTTAAATCTAATGATAAGGTTAAAATAATAACCTAAAATTGTCTAAATCCTATTTGATGAGAGGATTACGACCCATCCCCACTTTATCTTAAAATAATACCATTTTTAACCATTATAAACCGAATTTGACCTTAATATAAAATAATATTTTGAGATTTTCCTAAGATGCCCCTCTCCTCCCTTATAAAAGGGCACCTCCTCTCTCTCCTCCTCACACCAATTTGAGCATTAAAGATCGTCCAAACCCTGAAAAAATCTCTTCTCCACTTCCCTAGTATCATCCTAGAGGTCCCGGTCTTCTTAAAAGTCCAATTTTAGTGCCCTAAAAGGAGGTCTCAAAGAAGCACTTCAAAGAAGAGGTAATACTGATTACCGATCCTTTCCAATTTCTTTCATCTTCAACTTCTTCTTCTTTAGTTGTTTCATTATGAAGTAATAACATAAGTATCATTAATATACTGATATGTTATTATAAGTATGAAACAACCCTATTTAACCATCTATCCATCCTACGGAAAATGAAATCACCGCGCGTGTGTACGTACGGAATACCGTCTCCACGCCGTGGTGTAATCTATTTTCCGCTGCCACCTTAATAGGATGGGTATAATAGTGTAATGAGTAACTATATATGATTATTATAAAGTGATATTTATACTGAAATAGTATACATACACTTCAACACAATTCCACGACCATGGGAACGATATCATCACTCGTGCGTACGTACGGACTACCGTCTCCAAGACGCGATGAGATTCATTATCCATGTTAACCATTACAGAATGATTATAAAGTATATATAATGAATAATAATGGAATATATGACATGGTAAATCTACTGGATTTATGTATATATATATATATATGTCATCTACTTACTTCCATTCAAGACAATAAGGAAAGGAAAGCAGCGTTCATGTGTACGTACGGACTACCGTCTCCATGAACGGTGTGTTTCCTTTCATTTATCTATCTATTATATATATATATATATATACTGAATATATATGATATATAAATCATACTTTATATTATGGAAGTAAGTAAATCATGATATAAGTAATAATAATGTCACGAACAACAAGTCCAAACACCTACGATAAATGAGACGATTTTACCCAAAACGCTACTTTAACATGAATTTACAAAAGAACGGGTAATATAAAATCATAAGTGGACCATATATGATATAATAAAAATGAATATGATTCTGGAATAAGTCAATAACATGATTTAAATCATTATACAGGAGGTTCGTACACATACAAAGCAAGTCGGACCTAAGGTAAGGGAAATATCACAATCTCATTTTTATCCGAGATTGTTTATACTTTGAAATTTACTGGGGTGTATTTTATCATCCACATCCATTTTTATTCAATATGTAATATTATTTCCATCCACCTACAATTTTTTAAATACAATTTTACCCTTCTGTGAGTTTTTAGTTAAAGATATGAAAGGAATCTTTTGTCGTTTTTCATACGAGGTACTTTTGACTTTTCTGACAAAAGTACGAGAAGAATGTTTTTTTAACTTATACAGCATGAATGGAATTTTAAAACAATATTTCCAAGAATATTCCTTTACAAGTTTTCATGTTTATTTTTAATCAACTTCTTTTTGTTTAAAATTGTATGACATGTTAAGAAAGGAAAAGTGTTTTTGAAGTAGAAAGGATATTTTCCTCAAGAATGAAGTTCAAGTGTTTTATCAAAATTATTTTCCATCTAAGATAATAAAGGGTTCTGTTTTTATCCCTATTATTACATTGATTTTATTATGTTGTGATGGAATTATTTTTATGAATTCATTTATCGTATATGAATTGTTTTATGATGTCATGATGTTTAAGATTCCCATTTTTATTACATGGGTTATGCAATGATGTATGATTTATGATTTTGTGGCACACATAAGAATGGTATAATTATGAGATGGGTGGGACCTATATCTCCCTCCAATGCATTGGGTAAAGATTTTATATCTCATGAGATAGACATGGCTGGAACGGTAGGTTATACCGGTTCAGTGAAATAGGACTGGAACGAGGGTGACTCGATTCAGAAAGGGACTTTGTCCAATAAGATAGTCTTGCCAATGAGTCTTGACTACCAAGAAATGATTCTCAATGATTATGTGTGTATTCTAGAAAGTTTCATGTTTTAAGTTATGATTATTGGGATTTCATTTCACTACTATAATTTATCCCATGTTATGAAATTATGCTCTCTTTTGCAGGTTAAGATTTCCAAAAGTTATGTTCTTATGAATATGATGTGATTGATTTTTCTTTTGTTTACCCTTACTGAGCATTTGAGCTCACCCTTTTATGTTTTCTTTTCCTAAAGATATAAAGAAAGGTTTTAGGTAAAAAAAAGGGAAGATCTTTATGGGAGATATTGAATATCTTTCACCACGATTAGAAGATTAAGTTCCGAGTTTCCAAATACACTAAACTATTACGATCCTTGTGTGTGTGTTTTTGTTATGTACTAAGTATTCCAAAAATTTAATGTAATGTCAATGTACGTCAAGCTTCGGGTCTCTACAGTTGGTATCAGAGGGAGGTTTAGTCAACCTTTGGAAACTAGGATGCGAAAATGTTAGTGAGATCCCTAGAGATATTTCTAAGGTATGTCTAGGGATGTCCCTAAGGTTAAGTATACGTATAGGTTATAGTACTAGAACTACGCTAATGATCATAGAATTAAACCTAAGATGTTAGATATTGAATGTACTCCCCCTTTATTATGTTGTTTTCCCTAGAATGATTTTTTCCTCTCACACTATTCTTTTTGGGTTTTAGACGATGGCTGGAACCCGAAGGAACCGTGTTGATCAATGCAATGGACAATGAAATAATTGTCCTCCTGAACAAACAAATGTTATGGGAGATGGAGTGAAAAATCTTATTGCTATACTTACACAAGCTATGAATCATTCTGGACTTCCAAATGAGCATAGAAGGGAACAATATTCTATTGAGTCCTTCATGAGGAAACGTCCTCCTTCTTTCAGTGGGTTTTCTGATCCACTTGTTTCTCAACAATGGATCAGTACCACTGAAAAGATATTTTCAGTTCTTCAATGTTCCGAACATGATAAAGTCATCTTAGCAGTATATCATTTGTAAGGTGAAGCTAATCAATGGTGGAATATTATCAAGAATACGGGGCAAAGAGATGAAATTGAGTCCATAAAATGGGACGAGTTCAAGAACATGTTTTTCAGTAAGTACTTCCCTCGTATTCTTCGAACAAAGATGGAGAAGGAGTTTCTTCAACTAAAGCAAAAGGACGATGAATATGTTGGTATATACGAAGCATATTTTACAAAACTTTCAAGGTATGCATCTGGCATTATCATCCAACCTGAAAGTAAAGTTGATCGATTTTTCAGTGGCTTAAAACCAAGTCTTCGAAGGTCATTAGCTATAAGAGACTTCAGTAGCTATGAAGAAATTGTGCGTTGTGCTATCAAGGTAGAAATGGAAGTTGGTGTTACATATCCATCTCATGGTTTTGACAAGAAATGAAAGATGGAGTTTAAGGATAAATCTCAGAATAATGGTGAAAAGAATATGAATGTTTCCTTATGAAAAAAGTGTGGAAAGAATCATAGTGGAGATTGTCTTAAAGGGACTAGAAAATGTTTTAAGTGTGTAAAAGAAGGTCATCAAGCAGCTGAGTGTCGAAGTAATGGAAAAAGGGATTCTAATGATGTGAATAAAGCAAATACTGCAGAGAACGCACCACCAACACTTCAATGCTTCATGTGCAATGAAATGGGGCATTATACTAATAAATTCCCTAATCCAAGGGTTAGTGATGATCAACATTATCAACCACTGAAGGCAAAGGACAAAGGGAAGTCACATGCGATCACTATTGGCGATGTTGAATATGACAACGATGTGGTGGAATGATTAAGTGTTTATGTAATGGGATTCCAAAATAATATTGTATCATGGAGTATTGGAATATTTATGTATTGGTCTAATGTGGTATTCAAAGTGATTGAGATATTTTTGGAAATAAGATGATATGCGCATAATGAAGGGAAAACGAGAAAACGAAATGTTAAATTGTATTCATGAGATCATGATTGATATAAGGACTAAGTGATATCATGGTTTGAGTATATAGAATTTTGAGGATTTTGGTATGTAGAAAGTGTTAACTTTTAACTGCATTCATGTTTTCACTAAGGTATTCAAGAGAATACATGATTAAAAACATTGAATGTTTGGAATGTGACCAAAAAAACATATCTTATGATATATGGGGATCGACGATGGTGTTAAATCTCTGGTAATCGTTTTCACTATGTTATGAGAGTGGACTGTAGTATTATGGATAAGCCTAAAGATTGGAATAGATTATGTTGGACATAAGTTAGTATTGTTTAAGGATAGAAGTTTTTTCGATATTATTGATGGGATGTTATAGTAATATAGTTTTAGAAAAAGGACAACCTGCAGGACGGGCGACAGCCCATCGCTTCGGACAAGGCTGTGGAAATCGAACCCACAATCGAAGTGAGACTGGCCTTTATCACCTACCACTGGCCTACAGGAAGTCCCTGCTTAGTATAAACTAGTTTTATTATATTAATTAGTATGATATATGAAGTATAAGTCCATTTTAGGAACCATATATGATTAATCTCACTATAGATCGACTTATGTATATAATTTTTGCTAACCTTTTGTTTAAGACAGATGGAATGACCCATCATTCTATCACATAATCTGCTAACACATCACAAATAACAAATTCAACTTCATTTAATTAAGGGATGAAGTGGAAATTGTTTAATTAACGAACAATAGTGAGATTGTACCAAAATAATGTAAGTATTTCTTTTAATTCATCAACTTTAGGGAAATGATCTTGAAAACCAAAAATGTTGTCCTAGTGCCCTTATATTCGATGAATTAGATGGTACCTTATATCATAACAAATCTATGGATTTGTGATTACTGGCTTTTCTATAGCCATGTTCTCTACCACTCTCCATAAGAACATGATGGTTATATTTCTCTTCCATATCCATATTTTCACCTATGTGGAAACCCAGTGATTAGTTTATTTGGGTAACCGTTACGTTTCATAATTTCGTTTTTAAAGATTGGTTTTGGTATTCCTTTTTACGATGTGGGTTTCGATTAAATAAACTTTCGAATAGTAAACCATTTATAACCCCGGCGAATTTCGAGGGCGAAATTCATTTTAAGGGGGGTAGAATGTAACAGCCCAAGATTTTATGAAAAATATTCTTTTTAATTTCACTAATGTCTTGTGTTGTACGCTACACCAAAAGGAGCTTGCATCCTTTACTTGCCTTGCATTACACGTAATCGCGATCTTCCTCGATAGCGTGTGTAGTACGCAATAACGAGTTTCACTAAACAACAATATGCAATTAAAAGATTATTAAACCTAGCCGTTATGAATAGTAACAACCAATTTTTGAAATTTTGTAAATTTTATTTTTCAAAATGGAATTCATTTTTGTATTCGGAGTATCGAATTTAGCCTAAGGTGAAATTTTGGTACTTTTCGGATAACTTTCATATTTTGATGAATAGTGAAAATTACTAAATTATAATTAAAAACAACTTTTTTAATCGAAATAATTAATAGTGATAAATTATTAATTTGAGTGGTTTTAAAGTATATTTAGAATATATTTTTACAATTTAATACAATGTTGGTCATTGGATGTAATTTCACATTTACACCAGACATAAACAAGTGTTAATCTTTTGATAGTTATTATCTCTTAAAAACACGCTATTTGTTGGGAAAGTAGAAATTAATTATAAAATTAATTAATGCAACTTATATGTTGGGAATTTTGTAAAATAGAAATCATTTTTGAATTCGGAATATCTATTACAGCTTAGGGTGAAGTTTTGGCATTTTTCTGAAAAACTTCAATTTTTGATGAATAGTGAAACTACTAAGTGGTAGTTAAAAAATTAATTTTTCTTCATAAATCTTAATTTTACAGCTTCTGTGAATGGAATTTCAGAAATCCAAGAGACACGGTTGATGTCAGTAAGTAAAATGTGGTTCAATGAGATGAAAATAATTTTTGGTGAATAGTAACTTTTTACTTTTAATTACCACGGTTAAAAGTAAATAGGGTAATTAAGGGTAAACATGATATTAATATTACACTAACACATGTCCTAATCCTATTGGACAAATGTATCTAGACCAAAAATAACTTTAAGTGTAAAATATTATCATTTAGACCCACTTGGATTAGATTAGGACATTTATTATTATTTAATTCAAAGAAGAGTTAAAAGAGTTAAAATCAAAGTTTATTTACTAAAACATTTTTAATATAGGGTTATAAATAATATAATTTCGACTATAAATATTCATTAAAAATATAACAATATTTCCTACATAATGGTATTTTATTTGTAATTTTTATACTTTAAATAATTTAATTTATTTATGGCACAACGATGATGCAATAATTACCTTTTTAAGAAAATATTGACATAATTGATGTTATAATCTCTAAAATAAATTTAATTTGAGACTTTTTATGAATCCCACTAATTTTATAGGTTAATATGACATGTTAGTATTGATTTAAGTAACTTGTTCTGAACTTATCATTCTGTTAGAAATTTCATAAAAATCATGTACCAAATAGGGTCTAAATTGACATAAATTAGTTTTTAAAACAAATATTATATTATTAATTGTTATTTAATTCTTAAAAATCTAAGGATCGGGAAAATGACTTAGATAAGGATAGATATATTTATAATTAACAACTTGGGGTTCGTTTGGCTTCATATAGTAAGTTTATTAACCATATAGTGTAAGAAAACAAAAAGATGCGGTAAAAGTTGAATTATTTAACATAGAGTTAAATCTAATTGATAAGTTTAAAATAATAACCTAAACTTGTCTAAATCCTATTGGATGAAAGGATTACGACCAATACCTACTTTAGATTCTAAATAATACCATTTGGAACCATTATAAACCGAATTTTACCTTAATATAAAATAATATTTTGAGATTTTCCTAAGATGCCCCTCTCCTCCCTTATAAAAGGGCACCTCCTCCCTCTCCTCCTCACACCAATTTGAGCATTAACGATCGTCCAAACCCTGCCAAAATCTCTTTTCCACTTCCCTAGTATCACCTTAGAGGTCATGGTCTTCTTAAAAGTCCAATTTTAGTGCCCTAAAAGGAGGTCTCAAAGAAGCACTTCAAAGAAGAGGTAATACCCATTACCGATCCTTTCCAATTTCTTTCTTCTTCAACTTCTTATTCTTTAGTTGTTTCATTATGAAGTAATAAAATCAGTATCATTAATATACTGATATGTTATTATAAGTATGAAACAACCCTATTTAACCATCTATCCATCCTACGGAAAATGAAATCACCGCACGTGTGTACGTACGGAATACCGTCTCCACGCCGTGGTGTAATCTATTTTCCGCCGCCACCTTAATAGGATGGGTGTAATAGTGTAATGAGTAACTATATATGATTATTATAAAGTGATATTGATACTGAAATAGTATACACACACTTCAACACAATTCCACGACCATGGGAACGATATCATCACTCGTGCGTACGTACGGACTACCGTCTCCACGACGCGATGAGATTCATTATCCATGTTAACCATTACAGAATGATTATAAAGTATATATAATGAATAATAATGGAATATATGACATGTTAAATCTACTGAATTTATGTATATATATATATATATATATATTTCATCTACTTACTTCCATTCAAGACAATAAGGAAAGGAAAGCAGCGTTCATGCGTACGTACGGACTACCGTCTCCATGAACGATGTGTTTCCTTTCATTTATCTATCTATTATATATATATATATACTGAATATATATGTTATATAAATCATACTTTATATTCTGGAAGTAAGTAAATCATGATATAAGTAATAATAATTTCACGAACAACAAGTCCAAACACCTACGATAAATGAGACGATTTTACCCAAAACGCTACTTTAACATGAATTTACAAAAGAACGGGTAATATAAAATCATAAGTAGAACATATATGATATAATAACAATGAATATGATTCTGTAATAAGTCAATAACATGATTTAAATCATTATACAGGAGGTTCGTACACGTACAAAGCAAGTCGGACCTAAGGTAAGGGAAATATCACAATCTCATTTTTATCCGAGATTGTTTATACTTTGAAATTTACTGGGGTGTATTTTATCATCCACATCCATTTTTCTTCAATATTTAATATTATTTCCATCCACCTACAATTTTTTAAATACAATTTTACCCTTAGGTGAGTTTTTAGTAAAAGATATGAAAGGAATCTTTTGTCGTTTTTCATACGAGGTACTTTTGACTTTTCTGACAAAAGTACGAGAAGAATGTTTTTTTTAACTTATACGGCATGAATGGATTTTTAAAACAATATTTCCAAGAAGATTCCTTTACAAGTTTTCAAGTTTATTATTAATCAACTTATTTTAGTTTAAAATTGTATGACATGTTAAGAAAGGAAAAGTGTTTTTGAAGTAGAAAGGATATTTTCCTCAAGAATGAAGTTTAAGTGTTTTATCAAAATTATTTTCCATCTAAGATAATAAAGGGTTCTATTTTTATCCCTATTATTACATTGATTTTATTATGTTGTGATGGAATTATTTTTATGAATTCCTTTATCGTATATGAATTGTTTTATGATGTCATGATGTTTAAGATTCCCATTTTTATTACATGGGTTATGCAATGATGTATGATTTATGATTTTGTGGCACACATAAGAATGGTATCATTATGAGATGGGTGGGACCTATATCTCCCTCCAATGCATTGGGTAAAGATTTTATATCTCATGAGATAGACATGGCTAGAACGGTAGGTTATACCGGTTCAGTGAAACAGGACTGGACCGAGGGTGACTCGGTTCAGAAAGCGACTTTGTCCCTAAGATAGTCTTGCCAATGAGTCTTGACTAACAAGAAATGATTCTCTATGATTATGTGTGTATGCCATAAAGTTTCATGTTTTATGTTATGATTATTGGGATTTCATTTCACTACTATAATTTATCCCATGTTATGAAATTATGCTCTCTTTTGCAGGTTAAGATTTCCAAAAGTTCTGTTCTTATGAATAAGATGTGATTGATTTTTCTTTTGTTTACCCTTACTGAGCATTTGAGCTCACCCTTTTATGTTTTCTTTTCCTCAGGATATAAAGAAAGGTTTTAGGTAAAAAAGGGAAGATCTTTATTGGAGATATTGAATATCTTTCACCACGATTAGAAGATTACGTTCTGAGTTTCCAAAGACACTAAACTATTACGATCCTTGTGTGTGTGTTTTTTTTATTTACTAAGTATTCACAAAATGTAATGTAATTTCAATGTACGTCAAGCTTCGGGTCTCTACAGAAGTCTTCCCAAGGAAGCCTTTGAGCTCAAACCAAAGGGAGTTACCCGATTTTAAGGAAATGTATTCACTTGAGTCCTTTTGTTTTATTTTTCTTCTACAACCCCCTAAACTCTTTTTATTCATTTCTTTTGTAACAAATCCAGTATCTTCAATATACTAGTATGTTGTTATAAGAAGTATTAGAGCTAAACTTACACACACCTTCATCTAATGGTTAAAGAACATACTGTTTCTGTGGATGGAGAATTTCTGCCTCATGAAATGATGATTGTTCAAACTCATATAACACCTTCAAAGGTGGCCATTAAGATGTCAATATGTTTATATATGATATATAATATATTTATGTTTTACTTAAGCTTTTGTATTTTTCATTTATGGCATACCTTTATGGTTTCCATTATGGGTAAAAGCGATATCTTCATTTAAGGAAGTGCGGACTACCGCCCCCTCAAAGTGATTTGATTCGTTAATGCCATACGTGGGACGTATAAATGATGGATTTAAAATTATTATATATGATTTTATACTGTAATTATAATATACCTTTATATCATTATTATTTTCTTTCAATTAAATTATGAGATAGAAATGAAATTAGCGTTCATGCATACGTACGGCTTACCGTCTCCATGAACGGTGCATTTCATTTCTTACCTCTAAATGATTATGTAATATTATAAATACATGAATATACTGGATATATATGATATATATGATATCCACATCATTAATAAAATTCTGGATATAATGGATATTTTACCACATGAACAACTTTTAATTATAAAGAGTTTATTTTTGACTCAAATACCAATGATCGTTAAACGACCGTTATTCACTTAAATAATAACATAGTGTTAATAACATGGTAATAAGTGATATAAAAGGAATAATGAACTTAAAAAAGGTTCTTAAGGAATTATAAATTAACTCAAGTTTATTATTCAGGAGATTAAAGAACGATCGAGTCAAGTCGGACCCGAGGTAAGGGATCCAACCTCTCTCTTTCTTTTTAAGTACACTCTTTTATGTCATTACTTTTAAGATCATCTTTCTTATGATTGGGATGTTATTTTATATTACTCATACTTTACGTTTTATTTTCATATGATGATAGACCCTATTTTCTCTCATCAATTCATTTTGGAAGTTTTAAGTGGCGTCGTTAGGCTGCCGAGTTTTCGGAAGGGATTTTTCATCTCACTTTTAGTCCTGTGAGATTTTTGCTACATTTGCCACCATTTCCTTTGAGTGGTGTAATTAATTCCCATTATTATACTATTTGTGTAATATAATTTCATTTATGGGTATTTACATATTCACTTTATGACCCTTCTTCAATGGGGTGTACGTTTCGAAAGTTACCCAAGTTGGTAAGGGAACCTTTCACCCTCCTCGTTTTAAAAAGACTTATTTTGTTATGTCTTTTAATTCACATACTATTATGTTGGGATATGTTCTTATATATCCTTATTGATGTAAATTTTATGACGAGGTGATGAGATACCCTTTTTATCTATCATCAACTCTTTTTCTGAATTTTGAAGAGACGTCGTTAGGCTGTCGAATTTTTGTAAGAGAACTTCTTAACCCAATTTTGATTATTTGGGATAAACTTGTACACCTTGAATATGTCATTATATGATTATGTGTGAATGTACTCTGATTTTTATACACTTAATACCCACTTATATTTCAAGTATTATTTTGTCACACATAATTATGTAACTGATTTATCCTTAATCCAAGGATACCGTCTTTGTATGGGACTTCGTCTCAATCTCCTTTCATTGAGGAATATTATGTTTTATACACAAATTTATTTTATACGGTGTATAAACCCCTTTGAATTTTACACTTATTCAAAAGGAATCATTTTTATACGAAGCGTTTTTCTAAATGAAAAAAGGGAATGTATTTCTTGTCGTACGTATGTGGCGACAACGACTTCTCCACCGCCATGACCATTATTTAAATTCTGGCTTCCTCTACAAGCCATACCCTATTTTCAAAAGAAAAATAAATATCATGTTTTACTTTTCTTTTATTTTGGTATTGAAAATGGTTTTCATAATGTTTTTATATCAATGTGTTTTATTGATATCTTGTTATTGAAAGGTGGAAATGTTATGTTTCCTTTATGCATGTTTTATGTGATAAGATTATGTTATGGTTCTTGGGCATTGGTATGAAGACAGGTGGTTCTATGATAAACTAAGGGCAGGTGAGCCTGATATATCTCTCCAATGCATTGGGTAACGCGAAGGAGTGAAATGTTAAGGTTTCTCTAAAGATATTTTGGGAATATACTATGATGGGTATTCCAAATGTAACCAAGGGGGTTACTCCCTACGTACGAATGTTATGAATGCCTCAAGTTACCTTTTATGTCTTATGATTTCTATGATTTATTCATGATTTTATGAGGTATTTTAAAGTGCTTATGTTTTTTGGGTAAAGTATGATTTCATTCTTATGTATATATGAACTCATGTTTCCTTTCCATATTTTTATAACCCTTACTGAGCTCTTTATGCTCATCCTAAGTTTTTGAAATGTTTTTTACAGGTCAAGGGAAAGGTACATAATGTTATGATAGTGTCAAGGATGTGTCAAGAAAGAATCGATGTTTTATTTTAAATATGTTTCCATTGATGGGAAGAATGAATACTGTCTTTTATGTAACCACTTTGTTTAAATGTGGAATGTAATGCAAGTTTCATGATGTAATTATCTAAAACTCTAAACCTGAAAATATCCTCAATGTGTAATCTTGTAATAACTCAAGATTAAGTAAGGTTTAAGGCTGGGTACTTATAGTTGGTATCAAAGGTCGGTTTAGATAACTTTAGAGGTTAGGGTATTCTCTAAGCATAAGTGACAGTACCATAATGGATAGGATTTCAGAAAGAGTCCTAGTTTTAGATAAAGTGAATGAGTAAGTATATCTTAGTGGTTATCTCCCTCATTAGTACATGATGGTTTTGTTGATATACTCACACTGAAATTTCTGTTTTTAGTGAAATGATGGATCTAGCCGGCACCAAAGAGACAACAGGTTTGAAGGAAACTGTGGTGGTTTTTTGATTAAGAGACTGGATGAAATGGGGGATTCAATGAGGAATCTCATGGTTGTTCTAAACCAACTATCAAGGAGTCATGATCAACCACTTGAACCTTGGTATGTTCTATAATTCATCATGTATGAGATGACCAAATTGATGTGGAAGTTTATGTAATAATTATAAAGGTAACAATTAGAGTTTATATGATCCTTACTTTTGAGGTAATTATGGGTTATTATATGATATGATGGAATAACAAGGCATGAGATAAACTTGAGGAATATGTTATATTTATTTTTGATGAATTTATCTCTTTTTTAGTAATGTTATAAAATTATATAGTTTTTGAAAAGGGACAACACAGAGACCATGTGACAACCCGTCGCGTCGGACGAAGCTATGGGAATCGAACACACAACCAAAGTGCAACTGGTATTTATCGCCTACCACTGGACTACGTGAAGTCCCTAGTTAGTTTGACTGATTCTTTTTAGTTAGATGATTTTATGAATTAAGAGTAAGTTGATTTTGGGTTATTTATGAAAATGATTAACCTATCATGGAGGATATGTGATTAGGTTAATTACTTTTCAATACGAGACTTTAGGAGCAACTGATGTTGTTTAGAGATAAATGTTACGATTTAACTTGGAAGACTCTGTGACTAAATCCTTCAAATATTTGGGTTTCAATCATAGAATGGTTTACTTTGAAGAATTTTATAGACAAATTGGTTATTGAATGGTCCTCGTTGAACTTTGGGTTTTGTTGGACAAATTTTGAGATTAAGAATAGATTTTCTTTTTATAAAGGGTTATCCTTTTCTGGATTATCTTATCTTGTAGTAACCTTTTTGGTTTTAGTTTTGGTTAAGGTTTGAAGACATGGGAAATGTATAGTTCTATTTTTTTTATTAGGTTCTCCTCTATAAGTTGTTTATAGTACTCTTAATGCGAACAAGTCTTCCTAAATACTGGTCTTTTGGAGAAAGCATGAGTCTGTGTAAGAAATCTAGAAAAAGTTGAAAGTCAACATGACAAGTAAGTATGTTTCCTTATGTTTTAGTTAAGCTCAAAAATAAATTTCTCAATAATAAGTAACTTAAAACAAAAATGTTTTCTATTAACTTTTCCTACTGGGGAACCCAACACTGTTTAACCCATCACAAGTTTGTTATTTTCTTATTGTTAACTTTCTCCTAAAAATGTTTTCTATCACTCTCCATCAGAACATGATCCTATGTTTTCTCCTCCATTTATATATTTTTATACTTTGAATCCTAGTATGGGTTAACTCGGGTGACCTTTGTACTTATCTTTCTTTATTTTAAAGTGATTGTTTCACTGCCTCTTGTTCCGATGTGGAATTTTCAATGAAGATTCCAAGCCCCAATTTTAAAATTGCGAGGATGAAATTCCCAAAAGCGGGGAAGGATATAACACCCCAGGTAAATAAAGAATATGAAATTTTCATATTTATCCATATTTGTGAATAAAATATTAATATGACTTTAAAGGGGACTCTATGCTCGATGGCATACCCAACACGCAACAACGAGTTTCTTGGGAATCTTACTTTGCACTCTAATAATAAAATAATATTATTTTAAATTGTAGTTAACATGTAGTCGTTGTATAGGTGGGAATGGATAGAAATAACTAAAATATGATTATATAAGTTTTTAAATGTTTTTACATTTATCCAATAAAAGATAAAGGCTTAAAATATGTAAGGAATTCAATTTTAGGCGTATATGCCCTAGTTTTCACTAAAGGTTCACTAATCGCCTTTTGATGGTGAACCGTCATTAAATATAGTTTTGTTCACTCTTATACATTATATTGGACCAAATAAATCTCTTCTTAAGAATTGGGACATCAAAATTTACTTTGTGTAAATTTTTGGTATCTTTCAGATAAAGTTCATTTTTTTAATGAAGTGAAAATGTTGTATTTTAATTCAAAATATCTTTTTAATATAATTTATTTATATGATTAGATTATCTTTTGAATTGGTTTTAAAGTGAAATTAGAATATATTTTTACCATTAAATCCAATAGTGGTCATTGGAATTAATTTTACTTTGAAATCAGACTTAAACTAGAGTCAATCTTTTGATACTTATTGTTTCATAAAAACACGCTATTTGCTCTGACAGCGGGAATTAATTACTAAATTAATTAATGTGACTTATATGTTTTGAATTTTATAAAATAGACTTCATTTTTGAATTCATAATTTTAAATATATCTTAGGGTAAATTTTTTGGATTTTTCTGAAAAACATCAATTTTTGATGAATAGTGAAACCACTAAGTGGTACATATAAAAACTGATTTTTCCGTTTAAATGAAATTTTGCCATATTTGTGTTTTGAATTTCAAAAATCCGACATACATGGTTATCATTGAGAAGTAAAATGTGGTTCGATGGGATAAAAATAATTTTTTGGTGAATAGTAACTTATTAAGTTTTTAATCTCGATTAGAGGTAATTAGTGTAGTTTATGGTAAGAATAATGTTTTAATAAAATGAAATGACCTAGACACATGTCCTACTCTCATTGGATGTGTCATGGCTGACCAATACAATCCATGGGTCAACTTGTGGACCCCATGGAGCCACTTTGGTTGGAAAATCACATAAATATCTTTTTATTTAATGTTAAAGTAAAAATGACACAAACATGATATGTTTTACTAAAACAATTTTTACATGGGGTTATACAAGTCATATATTTGACTATAAATATTAATTGGAAATATAAAAATATTTCATACATCATACTAGTTTTTTTAATAATTTTTAGACATTAAATAAATTAAATTATCTATGACATCATGATGATGCAGCGATGACCTCATTATTTAATGATTTAAATAAAATGGAAAGATAATGTAATATCTAAAACCTAAACACGTACAAAACCTATTGGATGAGTGGATTTAGAACCCTTATCACCTTATCCTCGAAATACATCAATGTGGGACCTTTAAAATCCGAATCTCTTTTGAAAATAGAGTAACATTTTGTAACTTTACAAGAGTGCCCCTCCTCTCCTCTTATAAAAGGCCCCCACCTCTACCTCCTTACCCACACTCCCAAAGCCTTTGGATCGGCCAACCCCTACCCATATTGTCTCTCCACTTCCCTCTCGTACTCCTAGAAGCCTAACTTTGGGCAAAAGTCTTCCCAAGGAAGCCTTTGAGCTCAAACCAAAGGGAGTTACCCGATTTTAAGGTAATGTATTCACTTGAGTCCTTTTGTTTTATTTTGCTTCTACAACCCCCTAAACACTTTTTATTCATTTATTTTGTAACAAATACAGTATCTTCAATATACTAGTATGTTGTTATAAGAATTATTCGAGCTACACTTACACACACCTTCATCTAATGGTTAAAGAACATACTGTTTCTGTGGATGGCGAATTTCTGCCTCACGAAATGATGATTGTTCAAACTCATATAACACCTTCAAAGGTGGCCATTAAGATGTCACTATGTTTATATATGATATATAATATATTTATGTTTTACTTAAGCTTCTGTATTTTTCATTTATGGAATACCTTTATGGTTTCCATTATGGGTAAACGCGATATCTTCATTTAAGGAAGTGCGGACTACCGCCCCCTCAAAGTGATTTGATTCGTTAATGCCATATGTGGGACGTATAAAGGATGTATTTAAAATTATTATATATGATGTTATACTGTAATTATAATATACCTTTATATCATTATTATTTTTCTTTCAATTAAAGTATGAGATAGAAATGAAATTAGCGTTCATGCGTACGTACGGCTTACCGTCTCCATGAACGGTGCATTTCATTTCTTACCTCTAAATGATTATGTAATATTATAAATATATGAATATACTGGATATATATGATATATATGATATCCAAATCATTAATAAAATTCTGGATATAATGGATATTTTACCACATGAACAACTTGTAATTATAAAGAGTTTATTTTTGACTCAAATACCATTGATCGTTAAACGACCGTTATTAACTTAAATAATAACATAGTGTTAATAACAAGGTAATAAGTGATATAAAAGGACTAATGAACTTGAAAAGGGTTATTAAGGAAGTAGAAATTAACTCAAGTTTATTATTCCGGTGATTAAAGAACGGTCGAGTCAAGTCAGACCCGAGGTAAGGGATCCAACCTCTCTCTTTCTTTTTAGGTACACTCTTTTATGTCATTCCTTTTAAGATCATCTTTCTTATGATTGGGATGTTCTTTTATATTACTCATACTGTACTTTTTATGTTCATATTATGAGAGACCCTATTTTATCTCATCAATCCATTTTGGAAGTTTTAAGTGGCGTCGTTAGGCTGCCGAGTTTTTAGAAGGGATTTTTCATCTCACTTTTAGTCCCGTGAGATTTATGCTACATTTTCCACCATTTACTTTGAGTGGTGTAAGTAATTCCCATTATTATACTCTTTGTGTAATATAATTTCACTTATGGGTATTTACATATTCATTGTATGACCCTTCTTCAATGGGTTGTACGTTTCGAAAGTTACCCAAGTCGGTAAGGGAACCTTTCACCCTCCTCTTTTTAAAAAGACGTATTTTGTTATGTCTTTTAATTGACATACTATTATATTGGGATATGTAATTATATATCATTATTGATGTAAATTTTATGACCAGGTGATGAGATACCCTTTTTATCTATCATCAACTCTTTTTCTGAATTTTGAAGTGACGCCGTTAGGCTGTCGAATTTTTGCAAGAGAACTTCTTAACCCAATTTTGATTCTTGGGGATAAACTGGTACACCTTCAATATGTCATTCTATGATTATGTGTGAATGTCCTCTGATAGTTATACACTTAATACACACTTATATTTCATGCATTCATTTGTCACACATAATTATGTAATTGATTTATCCTTAATCCAAGGATACCGTCTTTGTATGGGACTTCGTCTCAATCTCCTTTCATGGAGGCATATTTTGTTTTATACACAACTTTCTTTTATACGGTGTATAAAACCCTTTGAATTTTATGCTTATTAAAAAGGAGTCTTTTTTATACGAAGCGTTTTACTAAACAACAGAAGGGAATGTTTTTCTTGTCGTACGTATGTGGCGACAACGACTTCTCCGCTGCCGTGACCATTATTTGAATTTCGGCTTCCTCTACAAGCCATACCCTCTTTTAAAAAGAAAAATAAATACCATGTTTTACTTTTCTTTTATTTTGGTATTGAAAATGGTTTTCATAATGTTTTTATATCAATTTTTTGTATTTATATCTTGTTATTGAACGGTGGAAATGTTATGTTTCCTTTATGCATGTTTTATGTGATAAGATTATGTTATGGTTCTTGGGCATTGTTATGAAGACGGGTGGTTACATGATAAAATAAGGGTGGGTGAGCCCAATATAGCTCTCCAATGCATTGGGTAACACGAAGGAGTGAAATTTTAATGTTTCTCTGAAGAGATTTAGGGAATATACTATGGTGGGTATTCCAAACGTAACCAAGAGGGTTACTCCTTACGTACGAATGTTATGAATGCCTAAAGTTACCTTTTATGTCTTATGATTTCTATGATTTATTCATGATTTGATGAGCTATGTTAATATGCTTATGTTTTATGGGTAAAGTATGATTTCATTCTCATGTATATATGAACTCATGTTTCCTTTCCATATTTTTATAACCCTTACTGAGCTTTTTATGCTCATCCCAAGTTTTTGAAATGTTTTTCACAGGTCAATGGAAAGGTACATGATGCGATGATAGTGTCAAGGATGTGTCAAGAAAGAATCCATGTTTTATTTTAAATATTTTTCCATTTATGGGTAGAATGAATATTGTCTTTTATGTAACCACTTTGTTTAAATGTGGAATGTAATGCAAGTTTCATGATATAATTCTCTAAAACACTAAACCTGAAAAGATTCTCAATGTATAATCTTGTAATAACTCAAGATTAAGTAAGGTTTAAGGATGGTGCCTTATACTAATAATTTTTATTATCTAATAATTTCAACTTATTTTTTGACCAAAATTAATAGTAAAAGTAGTAAAAATTATTTATCGTTGTTAAGGTAATAATGGGTTTACCAGGGGTAAACTGAAATGATACAGATTAAATTGACCTATGAACTTGAATAAAATATATTTTATTGTCATATATTAATTGTATCATTTCTAAGGTTCGAAATTCATCCTGTTGGTACCCTTGGGGCATGTGAAAAACGTGATTATACTTTTTCTTTTCAAATAATCACAAGTGTGTCACTCACCACACTTAAAAAAGGACACCCTATCTCCTATATTATTCACACCTTCAACCCATTTTGATTCAGAAAATAACTACCTAAATAACTTCCCAAATTCTTTCCTCTCATACTATAATCCATAGTTTTGATATAATTCAAACCCAATAAAGATTTAGGTCAAATCTACAGAGGATACACGAAGAAGATGTAATTTTCCTAAACAAGATTTTTTGTTTTATTTCTTCCTCTACCTCCTTAAATTATTATTATTACATTATGATATAATAAAATCATTATATTATATATGATGAGATATTTTTATGTTAATTTCTTGACCTGAAACCATCTACACTTTCATCAAATGGGTTACGAAATCATAGTCTGTGTGTACGGTGGACTACCACCTCGTGAATCGATGTCTTTATTTTTTCAATTACCACATATCAAGGTTTGAAATAATTATAGATTTATAATTTATATATTATATTTATTAATTTATTATTTATTTATTTAATATATCAAACAAGCCATCATACCTTACATTTTTAGGGAATGTGATAACATCGCTCTTGTGCACAAAAGACTACCACTTTGCAAATAGATGTGATTTGTTCATGCTTTAAATGGAATATATTAGTTATGGGTTATATAATAATATATTATATTTAAGTCATAATAATTATTATGGAATGATAATATATATCATTTAATTTTCTTTCTTTCAATTTGACAATAAAATAGAAAAAGAGGTCATGTGTACGCATGACCTAGTTTCTCCATGAATGGTGTATTTCATTTTCTACCACTAAATTTTATAGATTACTATAAACACATATATACTCAATGCATATTATATTTATATAATTTTTAACATTTTTTATATTATTAAACCATGGTCAAATTAATAGTATCAAATATAACAAGTCAAAACATACATGAAAAACAAAGCAGTTATTGACCGAAGGATGACTTTTACATGCAATTATTAATAAACGAGCCATAAAAGTTAATAAGAAAATAATATATGGTATGATATATAATTAAGGATCTATAATTGATTTATAATAAACTTATATTTATTTTAATAGTTTTTTTAAAATATATTACATAAGTCAAGACATAAGGTAAGGTATTTTTATCTCAACTATCCTTATTTGAGATGTACGTTATGTAGTGCACCTATATCCTTTCATGAGGTGTATATAAAGACCCTTTGACATGTAATATAATGAATTTATTAACCCTCATTATATTTTAAGTTACATTTTATTTTATTTATTTATGAGTCTTATGATTCAAAGATACCAATGTTGTAATGATTTTACATTATAATCTCATCATTTATCAGGATTATTTATGATTATGTTTCTAATGATAAAGTATTATAATCTATCTCTCAAGAAAATCATTTATTTTAGTATACTGTGGTTATTAATGATATTTTAATGTAATATTAACATTTTTCACTATTTTTTTCTTAAATTAATTGATAAATAAATTTCAATAAAATATTACATTTTTTCTCTCTTCGGCCTCAAAATTCCTTTACTCCAAAAACAATATTTTCTAAAACCATTTCAAAAAATGATTTATTATTATCCTATGATATTTAAAATAAATTTTTCCCAATAATTTATTTTTTTAAAAAGAGTTTTTTATGTAATATTCATGTCATTTTCCAAACATTTCACATTTATATGTTACCGAAAATGGGAATGGAATATTTTTTTAAGATGTGCAACATGATAGAAACTGTTTTTCATTAGGAACAATATTTATTTGAATATTAATATATATATATATATATATATATATATTCATGGTTATTTTTAAAGAAATGTATTTTGAAAATGTTTTATGTTTTAAAAATAGTTTTTTAAAATTTTAAAGGATATATTTCTCAAGAAATGTTTTGAATGATTAGTCAAACTCATTTTCCATCTGAGATAGCATCGTTTGATATAAATTATAGGTTTTTTTGGGATATTAACCAAGTATACAATTCATATTCTTTATCTATATGTTTTATGATTATATTATTTTTATGAAACCTTTTTATATTCTGTTAGTTATATCATGATAAAATTCTTATGAACCCAACTAATATTTTCCGTAGGTCATGCTATGATGAAATGATTATGAAACCACTCTCTTTTCTATAGGTTATAACATGATGAAATGTGTGTGAAACTAATTTTATTTCTTGAGTTGTGATATGAATAATGTTTTACGATCCTTTGGAAAATATATATATGGTTTCATAGTGAGACAGTACAAACCTATATCTTCCTCTGATGCATTGGGTAATTATTTATATATCATGAGATATAAAGGGCTCGAATGGAGAGTGAACCTGATTCAATAAGGTACTTTGTCCTCTATATTAGTCATAAGAGTGGTCCTTGACTACAATTATGGATTGGGGAGTGAACCAATTACACTATTATATCCTTGTATATGATCCTTGAATAATATGGAAATGATTTTCAATGTTAACGTATATGCCACAAATTTATGTTTTATGAAAACTTTATGCTCTCATGGTTTGTGTTTTTTATTACCTTATGATTCAGGTCTTCTGAATTTCTAATATTTTTTATAGGACTCAATATTATGATATTTGATATGTAGGTTACAGTTTTCAAATATTATGATCATGTTCCCATACCATTACATTCTTATTATTCTTACATATATCCCTTATTACCATTAATTATAATCTATACTTACCCTTTCTTATTTTTCCATTCCCCATGTTATAAAGATATGTATTATGCATGCTATATATAATAAGGTTGGTAGTTATGAATAACATAATGGGAGATGATGTAGTTAATATATATCCCAGTTGTTTATGTTTCCAAGCTTCCTAAAACACTAAACTATAATGGTCCTCAAGTGTGTGTGTTTGTGTAATTTAATGAATATTCATAAAAAAATTATTTAATATCTATATATGAAAATCCAGGATTTCTATAGTTGGTATCAGAGGAAAATGAAGGGATCCAATACTTGGAAACTATCACATGTGATCATTTGATGAAGCACATATCTCTTTCAGAGGGCTTCGTGAGAAATTGGATGCCACTATGGATGGTAGTGTGTACTTCCCAGGAGGTGCAGTTGTCCATGGAGTGCCCTGATATTTTCAAATTATAGTTCACTAGAAATAATTCTAGACATCTATAACTAGTATCATAGAATAGGTTTAGTTATTATTTGGAAACTAATATGAGAAAATAATTGTGATATCCATAAGTACATGTCAATAGATATGTTTAAGGATGGTTTATAATATAAAAAATTTCCTTTAATTTTGGTAAAGGATAGAGAGAGTGGTTTCCAAGAAATTAGATCCTTGTCTAGATTCTACAAGTGGGTTTAGATCTTAAATATAGGTACCTAGGTGTAATAACTCTGGAAAGGGTTCATTGAGCTAGACTCAATCATCACCTGGTGCACAACAATGGGCCTTGCTACACACTTTGGGATATACTTTAAAATTCACAAACTCTATGAACCATCATAAATGAATTAAATAGAATATGAATACAAATAACATTGGATACACCTAATTATAAGTTATTTTCATGATTATGTGGTTCCCCATAATAATTATTATTTTATACACTCTGCTTTTTTGGCTTTATTAGATGGTCAGAACCTAAATGATCTATGTTAATACTAAGTGTGATGGATAATGAAATTATAGTCCACATGAGCATCCAAATTGTATGGGATCTATTATGAAAAATCTCATTGATATGATCACAACAATTTCTTAAGTTATAAATCATTCTAGTCTTCCAGATAAACAAAGTATCCAATAATATTTTTTTGCGACCTTAATCAAGAAATTTATACCTTCCTATAGTGAATCTATTAATTTTCTAGTCGATAAAAAATAGATAAGCACCACTAAAAATATATTTTACATTCTCTAATGTTTGGAACATGAACAAGTCATTTCAGTTGTCTACATTTTGGAAGGTGAATTTGATCAATGGGGGACTCTTACCAAGAATAGAAACTAATAGAATGAAATTGACTCTATGTATTGGGATGAGTTCATGAACATATTTTTAAATAATTACTTTCCTCATGTTCTCTATATGAAGATGGGGATGGAGTTCTTTGATCAAAAGTAAAAGGATGATGAATATGTTGTTACCTATTAGAAAACATTTACAAGACTTTCAAGGAATGTTTTCGGAATTATATTCCAACCCAAAATTATGGTTGATCATTTATTTAGTGGATTAAACCCAAGTCTAAAAATGTAGTTAGGCATAAGAGACTTTAGTAGATATGGAGATGTTGTTTGATGTGATATCAGGGTGGAAATAGAGGTTGGAGCTATATATAAATCTCAAGGTTTGGGAAAGAAAATTATGATAGATCTCAAAGGAAAATATAAAAACCATGAAGAGAAGAAGTTGATCTTTCTTTTAGTCTCAAATTGTGGGAAGAAGTATGGAGGATATGTTTTTAAGGGGATTTGTAAATTCTTTATATGTATAGAGTAAGTTCATTGGGAAATTGATTACAGAATTGATGGGAATAAGTTATCTAATGTAATTAATATAGATAAAGATACGCAAAATAGACTACCCACACTCTAGGGATTCAAATTTAACAAGTATGGGAACTGTGTTAATTAGTTTCCAAATTCAATGTTTAATGAAAATGATCAATGTCAGCAACCTTTTAATCCAAGTTACATGTGGAAATATCATGTTATCATTGTTTCTAATGTGAGGTGCGATAATGACTTGGTGAAAGGTACACTTACCATCCACTCTTGAATTATTAATGTATTATTCGACTCTATATCTACACATTGTTTCATATCTGATGAACATTCTAAGGTTATCAAGATGCAAATGAAATAATTAGATTTATAAATAACAATTAAAATCCCTAATGGTATAATGATATCACCTCAAGTATTTGATTTCTCTCTGGTGGATTTTTGTGGGAATGTGCTTCCTATATGTATTTTCATTATTCCTCTGGTGGAATTTCATGTCATTGTAGGCATGGAATGGCTTTCCTAGAATAAAACCGCATCAATTATTGAAGAAGGGAATTCACTTTTGAAATTACAATCCAACCTATGATCATATATCAATTTTATGATAAGAAAATACAACTAATGGAGATTACATCCATTGTATGGGTCTTAACTCCCATTCATAGGGGGTGTTTATCTAAAATGGTAGGGGAGAAACTCGACATCGATGATATGCCTATTGTGAGGAAATTTGTGGATGTATTTTCAAAAGTGTTTCCCTGTCTTCCACCAAATGATAATGTTGAGTTCTCAATAGAATGAATACCTAATTCTATTAAAATTTTAATGAACCCCCATAGAATTTCCTAGGTTGAGTTATAATAATTATATAATAAAGTCTCGAAAAAATTTGATAGGGGATTCATTCAGTCAGTGTGTCACCAGGGGGCGAACCAACTCTTTTTTAAAAAAGAAATATGGATTAATGTGACTCTAAATTGATTATTATGATCTGAAAAATATCATAATTAAGAAAAAGTATCCTCTTCCCCATATTAATGGTTTATTTGATTGATTGTGTAGAGCTGAATACTTTTCAAAGATGGACCTTTATTTCAAATATCATTAATTGAAGGTCAAGAAGGAATATATGCACACACAAAATTTATACAAGGTATGGACACTAAGAATATATATTAATTCCATTTATTATTAATAATACCATGTCTATCTTCATGCATTTAATGGATAGAGTCATTGGATATTACCATGATCATTTTATGGTAGTCTTCATTGAAGATATTATTATTTATTCAAAGTGTAAAAAATATCTAGAATACCACTTGATAATTTTACTAAGGAACTTATGTAAGGATAATCTATTTGAAAAATTTACAATTTGTGAATTTTAGCAGAAAAAGGTTTCATTTTTGGGTCATATAATCTCAAGAGAGGGTATATCAGTAGATCCATCAAATACAGCAGCTCTTGAATGTTGGCCCAAACCAACCACAGTGACTTAGATCTGTAATTTTTTTGGTTTATCTAGATATTATTGATGTTTTATGGAGAATATATCATGAAAATATAATCCACTCACTGAGTTAACTCGAACAGGTTCCATTTTTCTATAAAAAGATGAATGTAATGAAAATTTCAAGGAACTGAAAAGTAGATTAGTAAACGCACTTGTGCTTACATTACCCTATCATGGAAATGGGTTTCTAATCTATGGTGATCCATCCTAGAAGGCATCAGGATGTTTTTTTATGAAAATTAACATGGTTATAGCTTATTCCTCATAACAATTTAAGATTCATGATAAAAGTTATCCAACTCATGATTTGGAGTTATTTGTGCTATTTTTTAATTAAATATATGTAGGCATTGTATTTATAAAGAAAATTGTAATATATATACCAATAAAAAAATTAAAACATATATTCTACACATAAGGATTTTAAAATGCACCAAAGAAAGTGGTTAGAGTTGATTAAAGATTATGACTTATAAATACATTACCACCCAGGGAAATCGAACAAGGTGTTCGGTGATTTGAGTCGAAAGGATCATGATACCTTATCCATGATTGTGATTATAAAACATCCATTATTTTTGGATTTTAAAAGGTTGGATCTGAAAATATTAAAGGAAGGGGAAAAATTATATTTTTCAATTAAATGTTCAACCATAATTTCATGTAAAGATTAATGAGGTGTAGATGGAAGATGTAGAGTTTTAAAAGAAGGTTATAAATATTCATGAGTTTAACCTTGATCATGATGTGATGATAAGGACCAGGAATTATGTGTGTGTTCCATCCAAACTATATTTGAAGAGGGAGTTGTTAGGTGAAGCCCATAGTTCTTCTTTATCTATTAAACCTAGACATATGATGATGTATAGGGATTTTAATGAATATTTCTGATGGGATGGAATGAAAATAGATTTTTTAGAGTGTGTATATCGATGTTTGGTATGTCAACAAGTAAATAATAAGAGACAAAATAATAATGGGATGTTACATCCATTACACATATCATAATGGAACAAGGAAAACATCACAATGTATTGTGTTGTATGACTCCCCAAAATGTCTAATGGGCATAATGCTATATGGGTTGTAGTCAATAACCTTACAAATTTATCACACATAATCATTGTCAACGAATACTTCTATCTATATCAACTTTATAGGATATACAATAAAGAATTGGTAAGGTTATATGAAGTACCACATTATATTGTGTCCAATTAGGATCCATGTTTTTAATAAAAATTATGGAAAATTATATAGAAATCTCTTGATATAGAGTTGAGTCTCAGTACTATGTATCATCCTCAACTAGATATTTAGTCTGAAAGAACAATTTAAACACTAGAGGATATCCTGAGTTCTTTTTATTTGGATTAAAAAGGTGGTTTATAACTACCCATACATTATATACATTAAAATTACTTCAAAATTAAATAATATTCATTAAAAAATATAAAAACATTATGACAGGACTATATAAGTATAGTGTCTTTAGAAACTGGGAAACAAAGATGACTGGTTAATAAGAAATCATTACTGTCCCCCACTTATTTCATCATAACAAGACCCCTTTTTAACATATCTTACTTAATACACTTCTTCATGAACTGGGGAAAAGAATCATATAAAAGGGTGAGAACAGATGCTCAGTAAGGGTAAATAAGAAAGATATCAATCATATCCTAATCATGATACATAGCAGCATAACATTTGAAAATCATATCCTACATATGAAAAATCGTGATATCATTCCATGGGATAAATCATAAAATAATCCCAAAATTCATAACATAAGACATGAAATTTTGTGGCATAAACATAAGAATATAAACTCACTTCTTATTAGTCAAGGCTTATATCAAATACTGTCATAGCAGACATAGTTCATTACTGAACCGATTTCACTCTATGTTCTAGCACTATACTACTGAACCAAGATCAATTATCGTTCCATCTATCTCTATCTGATGAGATATAAATATTTACCCAATGCATTGGAGGGAGATATAGGTCCCACCCATCTCATAATGAAATCATTCTTATGTGTGCCACAATAACATAAATCATAAATCATAACCCATGTAATAAAATGGGTTTATTTAAACACCATAGCATAATCCATGTAAAACAAATGGATTTCATAAATATAATTCATTCAAAAACACAATCAAACTATAGGAACAATAAGTATATTATACTTTAAACATAACCCTATTAAAGAATTTCATTTTTTATAGAAAATAATTTTGATATAAACGTTGAAATTTATTCTTGAGTAAAATATTATTTATTCTTTAAAAAAATTCTTTTCTCAAAATTCCAAACAATTTAAAAAGAAAAGAATTTATTTGAAAATAAACTAGAAATTGTGTATTGGAAGCTTCATGGAAATAAGTTGATATGAAAATGTAAGTTTTTTCATGTTGTATATGTTAAAAAACATTCACATCATACTTTTGTTTGATAAATCGAAAAATACCTCGGATCAAAGATGAAAAAATATTCCTTTTAACCGTCTTTTAAAAATTCACCAATTGGGTAAAAATTACATTAAGAGATTATATAAGGATATAAAGAATAATTTGTAAATCATACTTAGGAAACATGGACTTTGATGATAAATAAACCACAGTAAATACTTATGTAAAAACAATCTCTCATAATAATTAGATTAAAAAATTATTTTTTTACCTTTGGTCTGATTTCATTTGTATGTATATTAAACTCTTGTATAATAATTCATATAATTTCACTGACTTATTTAAGAATTATAGTCATTTTTATAATATCATATATGATTATATTTTTATCTGTTTGTTAGTAACATTACTACTCATCCATCGGGTGGTAAATTATTTATTTTCTTATGCATGTTTTATCAGATAAGTTCTTATTTGTCTTATTTGGTCATTGTTATATAATTTACATAATGATATTAGTATGATATTTATCATATTTATTCATTCCACTGATTTATATAATCAATATTTAATGAAGATCGTGTTAAATGAGTTGCATCGTATCGTGGATATAGTAGGTCGTATGTATGCACTAGTGATGATATAATTCCCTTAATGGATTAATGATATTAAAGTGGATGGTGTATAATATTTCGAAATCAACATCATGTTATAATAATCATATATATTTATTATTTCCATCATTATACGCATCTATGTAATGTGGTTGTGAACAACTGATTAAACCATGGTGTGGAGACGGTAGGCCGTACGTACGCACGCGTGGGGATTTCATTTTTCATAGGAGAGATAGAAGGTGGAATATGATTGTTTTATAATAAAAATAACATATTATTATACAATTTATATGTGAATTATTATTTTATAATTAAATAACTCATGAATAGTATGTATAATAAGAAATAAGTTTGAAAGAATTGGTATAGGAGATTACCACTTCATTGACGTGCTCCCTCTAAATCTCCTCCTAAATCTCTAGAGTTGGTATTTTGAGAAGACTAAAGCCTATTGAATGTTACTAGGGAATATGAGAATGGAAAATTTCAGTGATATCTGAGCATGAATTCCTAATTAGTTTTTGTGAAATGAGGGATGATATCCTCTTTTATAATTGAGGTGAGGGGAACTTTTGGAAACTCCAAAAATATTAATTTATAATAAAATCAACCCAATAAAAAACCTCCAAAATGACCAAATTTATAAGATGAGATGAGATAAGGTTGAAATATAATCAAAATATAAATTTTATACATATATTATTTCAATTAAAAACTTATCATTTTAATTAATACTTATTTATTCATTTTACTTTTAAACTAGGGTAACAAATATTTCAATATCAAAAGGGTAAAATATATACTTTTTGATGTAAATTAGATCATAAATAAATACATTAGAACATTTTAGACAATATAATAATAATTTTTTATTTTTAACAAATATTTTATGATTTATAAATAATTTAATATAACATTATTTTAATGATTATTATTTTATTTATTTCTCATCAATTTAATAATTTATGCATCATTAAACTATAAGTCTTTAAGGTAATTATTTATTTCCTAATAATTAAAAATAAATTATCACAATAAATATAAAAAATACCTATAAAATGAGTATTTATAATCAAATTTATCTTCTGTGCAACCTTACATTAATAATTCTTTAGTTATTAGAATTTGAGTGAGACATATTTAAGTTTTCATGAAATAAAATAAATTTAATGTCCTAATCTCATCCATGTGGATTCCAACGGATACCATTTTGACCCAAATATGATTTAGGTCTAATAAATCCATCCAATTATATTAGAAAAAAAAATTGGGTAATTTTATAATATTATTTTTACCCTTAATTACTTGATTTACCCTTTTACCTTATTGATAAAAATTTCCAAAGTTACTATTCATAATGCCCAAAAATAAAAGATAGATATTTTAATAATTTGGAACTAATAATTACATATATAGAATCCATATTTAAAACTTTAAAACATATAATTTGTAATAATTAATTTAAAATTAATCTATTTTTGGAAAAAGGGGATGAGTTTTAAATGTTAAAACATTGCAAAAGATTGAAATTTTTTTACATATAAATTTAATGGAAAATTAATTCCAATGATAAAAATTATAATAATTGATGAAAATATATTATATTTATAATTTAAAACTAATAAATAAAATAATTTATCCATGTAAATTATCTCGATGAAAAAGTTGTTTTCAAATAAAATTAGGTGTATTTTTACTATTCATCAAAACATGAAAGTTATGTGAAAAATATCAAAAATTCAACAAAAGTAAATTTTTATATCTGATTACCAAATAATAGTTTTAATTTGTTATATGAAAATTATTAATGTGTCAATATTTTACTTTAAAAAGGATTTTTATTTAAAAGGCAATAAAATTGCCCTTTTGAAAAATATAGTTTTGTATACATCAAATGAGAATTATTCATACCCAATAACAAAAATATATACTATAGGAATATCAAAAATGTTTTATTAAATATATATATAATTTAATTCATTAATTTAATTTACTATTTTTAAATCGCATGAAAAAAATACAAATATATAATTTATTTTTATTTTTCATTCACAATACATTTTCATAAGTTAGTTAAATTTATTCCAGCTAACCTAACAACTAGGTTATATTGGTCATTTTATACCAAGGGAATCATGATATTTTTTTAAAATCTAGATTTCATACAATGCAGGATATTGAAGAATGAAAATTATTTAAAGAAAATATTTCATAAAATCATCTTATTGTTACATTCTACCCCCCATTAAACGCAATTTAACCCTAAAAACTCATCACCTGGATACAAAAATATGAGGATACCTCTGCCTTATCACATACATAAGATCCCACATAGTTTTATAAAATTTTTGGTTCTCCCATAAAACATTAACCAAGTGAGTGATCTTGTTTTGTAGAGATTTTCCGCTATGATCTAGAATCTCTATCGGTTCTTCTTTACAAAAACGATCTTGCTCTAGTGGTATGAATTATGAGTTCCGTACATGTGAAGGATCTGGTATTTTCCTTCTCATGAGAGATACATGGAACATATCATGAATTTGGGATAGATCCAGTAGAAGTTCTAATTAGTTAGCTACCTTCCCAACACTATCTAGAATTTCAAAATGTCCAATATACCTAGGGATTAGCTTTCCCTTCTTTCCTAATATCATTGCTCTCTTCTAATGAGATATTTATCGAAACACCTTGTCACCCACTTAAAACTCTAGGTCTTTTCTTCAGGTGTTATCACAACTTTTTTGTCAACATTGAGCTTCTCTTTTGTTTTGTTGAATAGATCTGACCTTATCTATCATTTCATGAATAAGATCATGTCCTAAGATATTTCATTCCCCTACTTCATCCCAGCAAGTTGGAGTTATACACTTTCTTCCGTAGAGGGATTCCTAAAATCCATCTAAATACAATATTGAAAGATATTATGGTCAGAAAATTCCACCAAAGGTATGTTTTTATCTCAAGAACCTTTGAAATCTATAGAAAAATATCTCAACATTTCTTCTAGAGTTTGAATTTTCCTCTCAGTCAGAATGTATTTTTGAAGATGATAAGTAGTGATAAAACTTAACTCTGTATTCAAAGAATGCAGAAGACTTCACTAGAACATTGAGGTAAACCTCGAATCCCGATTAGAAATAATGGAATGTGGTACTTCAAGAAATCTAACCAATTAATTTACATATATCATGGAAAGATTATCAATAGAGAAGCCATCTATAATAGTAATGAAGTGTGCCGACTTTGTAATGAGATCAATTATAGCCCATATAGCATTATGGCCTATAGATGTTTTGGGAAGGTCGGTGACAAAGTCCATAGTGATGTTTTCTCATTTCCATTATAGTATGGGTAATGGTTGTAACAAACCTTTATAATTCTTTATATCTTTCTCAACTTACTGAAAAAACAATCTTCAATAGACATATTTAGCAAAATATCTTTTCATTCCATTGCACAAAATATACTATTTTACGTCCCTATACATATTTTTTCTTCTAGGATGAATAGATAATGAAGAACTATGATCCTCATCCAAGATATCCTTTAATTATTTTATGGGATGAATACAAACCCAGTTTCTGAACCTTATTATTCCATCACAATCAAGGTTGGATTAGAGAACATTTATCACCTTCTTTTATAGCTCTATATCTTCCTTCTATGCCTCCTTAATCTTATCTTGTATAGATGGTTGAACATTCATTTTATAAATATAATATTTCTCCCCTTACATTAAAATTTTAAGATCCATCCTTTGAAAATTCATAAATATTGAATCTTTTTTGATCCTCATCGTGGATAAGCAGGCATGGTCCTTTTGATTCAAAGCATCTGCCACATTATTCTCTTTCCTAGGGTGGTAATGTATTGATTGGTCTCCATATTGAATAAACTCCAACCATCTTCTTTGGTGAATATTCATCACCTTTTATGTGAAAATATACATTATACTTTTATGATCAATAAAAATATCACACCTTTCACCAAAAAGATAATTCCCCTATATCTTTAGTGCAATGATTACCGCAGCTAACTGCAAATCCTGAGTTGAGTAATTTCACTCATGTATTTTCTATTTTCATGAGTTATAAGCTATAACCATATTATTTTTCATGAGAACACAACCTAACCCATTCTTGGATGTATTACTATAGATCATTGACCTTTCTCCACTATATCACAGTATGAGCACAGGTGCACTGGATTACCATATTTTTAGCTCTTTGAAATTATTTTCAGATTCCTCTATCCATACAAACTTAAATCCTTTAAGAGTCAACTTGGTGAGTGGATTATATAATCATGAAAAATATTTCATAAAACATTGATAATATCCATCCAAACCAAGGAAAAATTGGATCTCAGTTACCATTTTTGGTCTCATACAACTCTAAATAACTAATATTTTTGTTAGTTCCACATATATCCCTTATCTTGAGATTATGTGACCCAAAAATGAAACTTTCTTAGGTAAAAAATTCAAACATGGTAAATTTTTCATAAAGCTTCTTATTCCTCAGGGTCTTTAGTATAGTTCTCAAGTGATCTTCATTCTTTTCCTTGATCTACATATAGAAAAGAATATCGTATATAAAGACTACCAAATACTGATCAAGATAGTCTCTAAAGACCCTATTAATTAGATCTATGAATATAGTGGTGGTATTAGTAAGACTAAAAGGAATCACTATAAATTCATAGTGTACATACCTTGTATGGAAAACCTTCTTTGATATATCCTCCTTCTTAACCCTTAATTAAAGAAATCATGAATAAAGACCAATCTTGGAAAAGTATTGAGCTTCACATAGTTGGTTGAATAGCTCATCAATGTGAGGAAGATGATATTTTTTCTTGATAGTGATCTATTAAGTTCTAGATAATAAATGTAGAGTATCATTAATCTATCTTTCTTCTTAATAAATAGAACTGATGCACCCCAAGGTGATGCACTAGGGTGTATGAATCCCTTTTCAAGATTCTCTTAGAGTTTCTTCTTCAATTTCTATAAATAAATTGAGTCCATTCTATAAGGTGTATTTGAAATAGGCATGATACTCGGTTTATGATCTATTGAAAACTCAACTTCACGATTTTGTGGAATAGCTGGTAATTATTGTAGAAATAATTCATCAAACTCTCATACAATGGGTGTATTCTTAGTTGTGATTTTATCCCCCACTATTTGAGATAGATAACATTCATTTATATTAATTAACACCCATAAGATGGAAGAAATTTATACCGGAAGGTTATATTCATCCTTGAATCAATGGATGATCATAGATTGATTTGGAATATAAGATGTGACATCCCTTACTTGGAAATTGATATGAGATCTATATAGTGAACTCCAATCCATGCCAAGAATCACATTAAATTCCACTATTGGAAGGATCACAATATTTGAAGGAATCACTTTCCCACATCTTCAACCAGAGAAGAATTATAAAAATTTTATGCCACTATCTCTCCACTAAGATTTCTCACAGCTAACTCAACATATAATTGTTGAGGTAATATGGTTATACCCTTAGAAAATTAATCATAAATAAATGAGTGGGAGGATCTAAAATAAACCAAAACATTTTCTACTTTATAGTGGATGCTAAGTGTACCTTTCACCGCATTATTATCATACACCACATTTATGATAGTGATCGTATGTGACCTGACATTGGATCTGGCCTTAAAATTTTACTGAATTCAATGATCATCTATAACCCTTGGATTTGGTTATTAATTGGAATAATTCCCCACTTCCTTGCACTTGTAACATTAAAGTGTAGGAGGATAATTCTATGTATTCTTTTCTCTATTTGCAACATTAGAAATTTTTCTCCCATTACTTCATCATTCAACTTCCTGATAACCTTATCTCCCATAATTAAATCATTTTTTAGTCCTCTTAATATTATTTCCTCTATGTTTCTTTCCACACAATTAGTATAAGTGAAAACTAATATTATTTTGAGTGTAGTCTATATATTTTTCCTTGAATTCCATTTTTCTCTTCTTATCAAACCCATAAGATTGATAGGTTACTTTAATATCCTTCTCATCCTTAAGAGCACATCTAATGATTTCCTCATAGATATTAAAGACCCTTATAGATAATTACTTTTGGGGGCTTGGTTTTAATCCCCTAAAGTATCAATAAATTTTACACTCAGTTTGGATAATAATTCTATAAGAGTACATTAAAAGTCTTGTAAACTTTTATTTATAGGTACCAAGAGATTCATCATACTTTTTCTTAAGTTCAAGGAACTCATTCTCCATCTTTGTTCGAAGAATACTAGGAAATTACTTATTGAAAAAAATGTTCTTAAACTCATCTCATTCAATGGATTTAATTTCATCTCTTTGCCTTGTATTCTTGATAATGTTACACCATTGATCAGTTTCACCTTCAAAATGATAGACTGTTAAGATGAATATATCATGTTCTAAATATTGGAGAACTTAAAATATCATTTTAGTGGTACTAATCCATTGTTCATACACTAATGGATCATAATACCGACTAAAATAAGGTAGATTTTTCCTCATGAAGGACTCGACAGAATGTTGTTACCTATTTTTCTAGTTTGGAAGTCTGAAATTATTCACATCTTGAGAATGTTTTGTGAGAATATCAACATGGTTTTTCATTATATCTCCAATAACATTCTATTTCTCAGGAGGAAAATAATTTCATTTCCCATATCATTTATCATTATCTCGGTTCCTCTAGGTTCCATCCATTGACCAAAGCAAAGAAGAATAGTATGAGAGACACTAATCATAAAGGGGAAACCACATAATCATGAATAAAATTTTAATTTAGGATACTTTATGTTTTATCCTAGGTTATTGATGATCATTTCTAAAACACTAGGATTGTAAACTATACTTCAACAAATCTTTTTGGTTTTTACTAAGGTTTTCTCATCCCAGTTTCCAAAGGCTAACTATAACATTCCTCTAATACTAACTATAATGACCCATAATTTACATTTATTTATATTAATAAAAAATTAATGAATATTCATTAAAAATATAAAGAATCTATGATAGGACCGTATAGTTATAGTGTCTTTAGAAACTATGAAACATACACAAATAGTTCATAAGACATCTTCATTGTATCCAACTTATTTCATCATAACTAGACCCCTTTTTGACATATCGTACTTAATACCCTTCTTCATGACCTGGGGAAACGAAACATATGAAAGTGTGATATTAGATTCTCTGTAAGGGTAAAAAATAGAGATACCAATCATATTATAATCATTATATGTAATAACATAACATTTGAAAATACTGTCTGACATATGAATGATCATGATATCATTCCTTGGTATAAATCATAAAAGAAATTAAGAATAAATTAACATAATCCCAAAATTCATAATGTAAGACATGAAATTTTATTCCATAAACATAAGCATAGAAAATCATTTGATATTAGTTAAGTCTCATTTACAAGACCATCATAGTGAAAAAGGCCCATTACTAAACTGAGTTCAATCCTTGTTCCAGCTCTGTACTAATGAACTGAGATCATTTCTCATTTGGTCCATGTCTATCTCGTGAGATATAAATAATTTCCCAATGAATTTGATGGAGATATAGGTCCAACATATCTCATAATGAAATCATTCTTATGGGTTTCACAATAACATAAAGAATAAAATGGGTTTCTTTAAACACTATAATATAATACATGTAAAAAATGGATTTCGTAAATATCATTCCATCGTAAACATAATCAAACCAAAATAAGCAATAATGATATTACACTTGAAACATTACCCTATTAAATAATTCCATTTTAGAGGGGAAATAATTTTTATATAACACTTGAAATTAAATATTGAGGAAAATATCCTTTCTTATTAAAAAAACATTTACTTTTCTCTAAATGGCACACAATTTTTAATGAAACAAATTAATTTTAAAATAAACTTGAAATAATTTTAAAAAAATATTCATGTAAATAAGGTTTTATGAAAATGTAAAAATCTATTCATACCATATAAGTTAAAAAAATATTCCCTTAATACTTTTTTTGGATAAGTCAAAAAGTAACTCATATCAAATAACTACAAATATTTCTTTTATATTATTTAATAAAAATTCACCAATTGGTAAAAATTTAATTTAAAATATTTTATATAGATATAAAAAATATTTTTTAAAATATAATTTGGAGGCATGGATGTGGATGATAAATTTTCCCTTGTAAATACTGACATAGAAACAATCTGAGATAACTATGAGATTGTGAAATTATCCATTACCTTTGGTCTGATTTGCTTTGTATGTTTCTGAACCACCTGTATAATGATTTAAATAACTTTATTGACTTATTTTAGAATAAAATTCATTTTCACAATATCATATATGATCATATTATCATCCATTTTTTAGTAACATTATTACTCGTTCATCATGAGTTAACTTCTTTATTTTCTAACGCATGTTTTTTTGGATAAGTTATTATTAATATTTATTATCTTATATTTATATTATTCACATATTGATATTAGTATCATATATATCATATTTATTCATTCCATTCATTTATATAATAATTATTTAATGAATATCAAATAGAATGAATCATATTTCACCTTGGAGAAGGTAGGTCATATGTACGCACGAGCGATGATATTATTCCATTAATTGTTGAATGGTATTGAAGTGGATAATTTATAATATTTAATAATAAATATCATTTTATAATAATAATATATATTTATTATTTCCATCATTATACACATCCAATTAAGGTGGTGGTGAAAAACATATTACACCACGGCGTGGAGATAGAAAACTGTACGTATGCACGTGTGGTAATTTAATTTTTCATAAGATTAATAGAAGGTGGAATATGGTGGTTTCATCATCATAATAAAATATTATTATATAACAGATAATTAATTTATTACCTTATAATTAAATCGCTCATGAAGAGGAAGTAGAAGAAGAAAGAAGTTTGAAAGAATCGGTAGGGGAGATTATCTCTTCTTCGATGTGCTCCCTCTAAATCTCATCTTAAATCAGTAGAGTTAAATTTTGGAGAAGACCCAAACCTATATAATTTTACTAGGTAAGATAATAATGGAAATTTTCAGGTGATATATGATCATGAATGCCTAATGAGTTGTGAATAAATGGGGGAGGAGATCCCCTTTTATAATTAAGGTGAGGGGATCTTTTGGAAACTCCAAACATATTAATTTATAATAAACTCACCCCAAATCGATAAAAAACATCTAAAATGACCCAATTTAAAATATTATATGAGATAAGGTTACAATATCATTAACCAATAAATTTTAGAAATGTATTTATATCAATTTATACCTTATCATCTTAATTAACAAATAGTTATTCTTTTTTCTTTTTAAGAAGGGTAAAAAATATTCCAATATAAAAAGGTTGAAATATTTACTTATATGATGTAAATTAGAACATAAATAGATAATTTAGAAAAAATTTGACCCTATCATAATTATTATATATTTTTTGAGAAAACATTATTCTTTTTAAATAATTTAATAATACATTATTTTGATAAACAAAATAGTGTCAATTTTGACTGTATTCAATTCATTGATATTAAAAAAAATTAATATTACAAGTTAACATAGAAATAACTATTTTATTACATTCCTAAAAAGTCAATTTCATCTATAAAATTCATTTAGACACATTAATTAGCATAAATTATATTTATTTTAATATTTTTAAAAACATTTATTTGATATTTCCCTTAATCAAATAACTACTACAATAGTTTTATATAATTATTTAATAAATTTATTTGTTGAATAAAAATTAAAAATAAAATATTATTATGAAGATAAATATACTATATTTCATAATAATACTTTTATTCTAATATATCTTCTAGAAAATAAATCATTAAAAATGTTATACTTTTTAAAAAATGAATGTGACATGTTTATCATCACTTTAAATAAAAAATATAAGTGCTTTAATCTCTTCTATAAGGATTCAAATGGTCAATAACTCCACACCAGGATGGTTATGGTAGATAGATACTCTAAAAATAATATTTGGTAAAGTTTTTGGGTCTTTTAATGGTTATTATCAGTTTAATAATAATTATAGTTTTCATTTCTCATCAATTAAATAATTTATACATCATATGTATAAGTCTTTAAGGCAATAATTTATTTCTTAAAAATGAAAAATAAATTATCATGATAAATAAAAATATTTTATATTGAAAATGAGTATTTATAATCTAATTTAAATTCATATGTATCATTCTATTAAAAATCAATTTGTTTTTAAAATTCTTGGGAGACATATTTAACTTTTCTCTAAATTAAAAAAAATTAAGTATCCTAATCTCATCGAAGTGCATTCCAATGGATATAATTTCAACCCAAGGATGATTTTGGTTGAAAAAAACACATCCAATGATATTATTAAAAGTGTTAAGGTAGTTTTATAATATATTTTTTACACTTAATTTTCTGATTTACCCTTTTACTGTATTAATAAAAATTATCGAAGTTACTATTTATTATGCCAAAAAATAAAAGAAATATATTTACATAAGTTGGACCTACTAATTAAAAATATGGAATCCATTTTTCAGAATTAAAAACATAGATTTTTCAGTAATTATTAAAAAAATAATCTTGTTGTTGGAAAGAGAGAGTGAGTTTTAAAGGTTAAAACATTACAAAAGATTGAAATGTTTTATATCTGAATTCAATGTAAAATTTATGCCAATGACATAAATTATAATAACTAATAAAAATATATTCTATTTATACTTTAACACCATTAAATAATATAATTTATCCATAAAAAATATTTCTATGAAAAAAAATCAATTAAAATTTAGTGTATTTTTAGAATTCATCAAAATATGAAATTTATTAAAAAAATATAAAAAATTCATCCAAAATAAATTTATATATCATGATTCTAAAGAAGGGTTTTAATATTCCATATAAAAACTATTAATGTGTCAAAAGTTTACTTTAAAAAGGTTTCTCCATTAAATGGTAGTAAAATTACCCTTTTGAACATTATATTGTTTCATACGTGAAATATGGTTTATCCATACCCTATAATAAAAATATCTATTGGTTGGATATAAAAAATATTTTATTAAATATGTAAAAAATATATTTCATTAATTTAATTTACTAATTGTAAATCACTTAAGAAAAATACAAATATATAATTGATTTATATTTTTCGTTCACAATATATTTTTATAAGTTAATTATATTTATTCCTATTAACCTAACAATGGGGTTATAATGGTCATATTATACTAAGGGAATATAACAGTAAATTTAAACTCAATATTTCATGTAATGAAAGATATTGAAGTATTAAAATTATTTAAATAAAATATTTCATAAAATCATACAAGTGTTACATGGTTGAGATCAACACATTCCTCTGGTTGAGTTTTCTTACAACAATAGCTTTCACTCAAGAAACTAGGTGGATCCCTATTAAGCCCTCTATGGAAATAAATATAGAGTTAAAATGTGTTCGAATGTAGTTGGGAAAGAAATATATTAGGACTTGAGATATCATAAGAAATGTTAGAAATGGTTAGAGTCATTCAGAAACACATCAAGTCAGTTTAGAGTTGGCAGAAAAGATATACTAATAATCACAAACAAGATCTAGAATATAATGTTAGTGAAATTTTTTTCTTAATAAATAATCGATGGAAGAAGGTAATGAGATTCGAGAAAAAAAAGAGAAACTAGGCCCTAGGTATATTGATCCCATTGAAATTCTTGATTTAATCAAGATCGTATCTTATTTATTGGTTCTTCCACAAAACCACTCAATTATATGATGTGTTCCATGTATTTCTCATGAGTAAGTACATACCTTACCCTTCACATGTACTAAACAAAAATGTCATACCACTAGAGCAAGAAATATCGTATGAGGAATAATTGGTGGAGATTATTGATCATATAGTGAAATTTCTCAAAAACATTACTAATCACCTAGTAAAAGTGTTTTGGTGAAACCACTAGTTTTAGGATGCTATGTGGGAACTTGAGGATATCATGAGGCAGAGGTATACTCATTTTTTTGCATTTGAGCGATACATTTCAAGGGAAAATCATTTTATGGGGAAAGAATATAGCACCCTAAGTTTTTATGAATTTTTTCAAATAAATTAAATTTCATTGATATCATTCATTAAAAACTAAACCAAGTAAAGAATGTGTTACACACAACACTAGATTATCTTCCATTACACACAACATTGGGCTTTAAAAAATAAATAAATAATTTATTTAAATGAGTTATTTATAACCAAGCCCTTAAAATTAAACATATGATTACAAATATGTAATTTTAAAATATTATGTATAATTGTTTTATATAAATAAAACATATTAATAATGAAATACATACTTTCTTGTAAAGTCTTTATATGATTCAAAAATACTATTTTCTAAAAAAATGCTTTTTTCTTTTTTGTTGAACTTTAAAAAAATTATTTTTTCACACTTTTAGAATATTAATTTGATAAAATAAATTTCATTTTTTAAATAATCATGTGAAAATTATTTTAGGTTGAATTTTTTTGGTTTTTTCTAATGTTATATTTTTTATGAATAATGAAAAATAATGAATTTTAATTAAAAACATCCTTTTAAAAAAATTGTGTAATGTTAAATTGTATTTTAAAATTTTTTTAAAGTAAAGTTAGTTAAATTCTAAATTTATCAATCCATATGAGATCATTTTAATAAATTTGATATTTAATTTTCATACAAAAACATTTCAATCTTTTAAGCATTTTCTCTTTAAACACTTTTTTTATCCCATATATGGGATTATTTTTAAATTAAAATTTTAAAATTCAATGAATAGAATTTGGAAAAATTGATTCTATATTTTTAATAATCATAATTTATATTATCTAATATTTTTACTTTAATTTTTGAAAAAATAAATAGTAAAAACATTAAAGACTTATTTACCATAGTTAAGGTTAAAGTGGGTTTACCGAGGGGTTAAACATAAAAATATGAGTTAAATTGACCAATAAACTTGAATAAAATATAATGGATGGAAATATTTTGTCCTTATAATATATAAGGTTCTAATATTATCAATTTTATTTCGTTTTTCATGTGAAAAACATGGGTACACTTTTTCCCTTAGGGTGCAGCTTAGTTGGTCGTGGCCCTTATGGGGTCTCAGTAAGGTCCCAAGTTCGAGTATCACCAAGAACTTACCTATATTTTGTGTTGGTTGATTATATATATAATATATACCTTTTCCCCTAATAAACTGAGGCTTCATACTCAACTTTAAAAACATGGGTGCCCTTTTCTTTTCAAAATATTACAAGGGTGCCACTCACCTCAATTATAAAAAGGCCGCCCCCTCTCATCTCATATTCACACCATAAAACAATTTTTTTTAAACCAATACCTACCCAAATACCTTTAAAATTTCCCTCATCTAATATTATAATAATTATTTTGGATATAATTTTATCATAGTAATTATTTTAATGAAGAGCTAAAGATGATACCTGAAGAAGTGGTAACACTCATCAATGAGTATTTTTTTATTTCTTCCCCCACCTCCATCATTTATTTTTATACCATTATGATATAAAAATATAATTATGTTATATATAACTATATATTATCATGTTAAGTTAATAACCTCTAACCATCACCACTTCCATCAAATAGGTTACGAAATCTTCATTCGTGCATATGGTGGACTAACGCCTCACGAACTGATGTCATTCATTTTTCCATTACCACCTCTAAAGGATTTACACTATTATGGATTTATTATCTATTTAGGATATTTTTTATGTTATTATGATTCTGTAATTAATATATCATACATACCTTTAGACTCCCTATTTTGTGGGAATACAACAGTGTTACTCGAGTGTACGGAGCACTACCGCCTCACCAAGTGATGTGATTAATTCACACTTTATATAAAATGTATTAATTATGGGGTTAATAATAATATGTGATATATGTGAAATAAACATTATTCCATAATTATAATATCTATAATTTAATTTTCATTCATTCAATCTTATAATAAAAACTAAACGGTATCCAAGCGTACGCACGACCGATAGTCTCCATTAACGGTGTATTTCATTTTCTAACACTAAATTTTATGAATTAGTATAGAAAAAAAATATACTAAATGTATATTATATTTATATCATGGTTAAAAATTTTGAGTTGATGAAACCATTATCTGATTAATAGGACCAAAAATAATAAGTCAATACATTTAAGAAAAACAAAGCAGTTATTGCCCAAAACGTGACTTTTACATGGAATTATTAATAAATGGGTAATAAAATGTCATAAGAAGATGATATATGGTATGATATATATATATATATTTGGTTTTATAATATATGTATAAAAAACATATATTTATTATATATGAGTTTTTTACTTGTATGATGGAATTCAAGACTTTAGGTAAGGGATTTTTGTCTCAAATGGCCTTCTTTGAGATGTATGTTATGTTATAAAACTATATCCCTTAATGATGTGTATATACGTACCCTATAACATGTAATATCATTAAATAATTTATTCTTATGAAATTTTAACTTCCATTTTATGTTATTCCTTCATGGGGCTTACGATTCAAAGATACCAAAGTAGTTATGATTTTATGATACAATATCATCATTTATCGGGATTGTTTATGATTATTTAAAATGATAAAATATTAAAATCCATATCTCAATAATCCCAATAATTTTATTATCTTATATTTATTAATGATATTTTCAAGTAATAGTACCATTTTCCCACTATTTGGCACTTAAATTAATTGATAATTTTTTTTAAGTAAATCCAACTTTATTTCTCTCTTGGGATAGAAATCCATTTTCTTCTAGAACCATGTTTTTAAAAACATATTTCAATGTTTTTTATTATTTTACTATTATTTTTCATATAAATTTTTACCCATGTTTTTCATTTAAAAAAATTAAAGGAATATTCACATCATATTTCAAATAATGCATGTTTTAATTTTATAGAAAATGTGAAAGGAGTCATTGTTTTAACTTGTATAGTGTGAAAAAAAACATTCTTTCATCATTACCATAATTTTTTAATTATTTTTAAAAATCATTTGCCATATAAGATGACATCCTATGTTGTAAAATTTTTATGGGGATATAAACCATTGATACCATTCTAATTCTTTATCTGAATGGTTTTTGATGACATGATGTTTATGAAACCTATTTCTCTTCCACGGTTTACACTATGATGAAATTATTATGAAACCGACTTATTTTTATAAGGGTTATACTATGATGAAATGATTATGAAACCTATATATTTTACATAGGTTATGAAATAAAGAAATGTTTATGAAACCCATTTTATTTTTTAGTTTTTTATATGATGAATGTTCTATGTTATTGTAGAAAACATAAATATGGTTTTCATTTTGAGATGTGTGGCACTTATATCTCCCTCTAATAAATTGGGTAAAGTTTTATATCTCGTGAGATAGGAAGTACTAGAATGGGGTGTGAATCTAGTCTGTTAAAGGATTTTTACTACTATGATGTTCTCAATAGTAAACCACGACTGCTAAGAATAGCTAGGGAGTTAACCCATTCCACTATGACAACCTTGACAACGATCCTTGACTAATGTGGAAATGATTTTCTATGATTATTTGTATTCTATAAATCTATGTCTTATGACAATGTTATTATCTCATGGATAATGTTCTTTTCATACCTTATGTTTCATGTCTTATGGACTACTAATATTTATTCCATGATTCAATATTATGATCTTTCAAATGCATGGTATGGTTTTCAAATTTTATGCTCATGTTCTCATTTCCTTATGATTATGTTATGATTGCGTATACCCCTTTTAAACCTTATTTTTTATCTAAGATCACTCGTTATTATGTTTACTTTCCCCATGTTATGAAGATATATAATACATACAATATGTCCAACAAGGGTGGTAGTTGTGAAGAACATAGCTAGAGATGATTTCATCTACTTATGTACCATTTTTTTTGTGTTTCCATGTTTCTAAACACACTAAACTATTATAGTATTAAGGTGTGTGTTTAGGTACTACAAAAAATATTCCTAAAAAATGATGTAATATCTATGTATGAAAAGATTCGGTCTCTATACACATCAGCACTCATATGGGATTTCCTGAATCAAAGGGTTATGTTGTGACCAATCTCTCTCATCCAATAATATATTTGTCCCTCCAAACTTCTCCCATCACCTTTAAGACTTAAATAAAGTAAAAATGTTCCATAAACCTCTTGTAAATTTAATCAAATAAATTTCATACAATTCTCTTCTTTGTTAATAAAAACTAATACCATAAGTAAAACCACATCCACCAAGACTAAGTCTCCCAAGGATATACCTCTCAAATAATGACAATGATATCAGAAAGAAAAAAAATAACACCAAAGTGTCAATTCAAACAAAATACCCATAATAAATTATTTAAATTATCTCCATTAAAAAATAAAACACCTCATTCATTATTGAAAAATAAGGTTCAAAACATTTTGGGAGATAGAGTGTTTATTTGTGACTCATGTTTCCAATTATATTTCTCCAACCCCCTATGCCTCCACAGAACATAAACCAAAGGGACAACATTACCACACAATACCTTTTCTTGATGATCCTGAATCTCAACTAGACCCTCCATGAACATCAAATCATTCTATATATCCAACTGTCCCTAATAAATAAAATGGGATTCATTATGAAGATATATTTTATGAAGCGACACTTAAATAACATCATGGATCTTGTCCAACCCTGGGGAAAGAGACAAAAAATGTTACACCTCACTAATATACTCCAACACCTCAAAGGGGTCAATAAAATATAAAGAGATCTTCCTCCCTCAGAAAAATCTCTTTTTTATAATGTGGGGAAACCATCAAGAATACATGATCATCAACCTCAAATTCAAAAGGTCACCTCCATTGATAACCATAAGAATTATGACGGTACTATGCATCTTTAATCTACCACTGAATCACTTAAACCTTCTCTATCAGGATTTTCACAACATCTAGCCCAAAATACAATGACTCACCAACCATGATCTGACACAATAATGGTCAAAAAGTACAGTCATATAATTCCTCAAACTAAGTCATGTCAAGAATACTGATAACTGTTATTGTATGAAAACATGACTAAAGGAAGGTGTTTCACCCACAATCAACTAAAATCTAAAATTCATGTTCACAATATATCCTCTAAAATATAAATATCATGCTCTATCATCCCATATATTTGTGGATCAAAATTAGTGATAAGTTATATCAGGGAGACAAAAGTATGCTAAATACCTCTCTATATTCATGATGTGAAATGACGATCCCAATCAAAGATGATTTTCCCCATTCCCCTATGAAGCCTCATAATTTAATTTACATATTTCCTCACTAGAACGTCTTAAACAATTGACTCCATAATTTCCAGGAAATAATTCAACTTTGGAAATCAATTAACTATCTCTCAGATAGTATCAAATCCACCTTGGTATCATGGTAAACCAATTAAAAAATCTTTTGAGATGTCCCCACACTTCAACTTAAGGAAATATAATGACTACAACAAACCTATCAGAACAAAATTCTATAATGTCACCTATTATTAAACTAAATAGTATGATATGAACTCTACTACATAAAACTTCATCCTTGGACACCAAATTAAAATCCTAAAAGAATGAAACATATTTGATTTACTAGGATGTCCTACCAAGGTGATCTATAAAACTCACAAAGATCCTCCACCCACATTGCCAACAAAACAATATCCCCTAGAATAACATTGTATATTGATCATTCTTTGACCATTCCTTGGGTGAATCACCATTTATGTAATAATGTTTCATCCCATATACCTCTGACTCTCTCCACCAAAACTCATCTACCTATTGAAACTAGGATAACTTCACTGTAATCTAGTATGTGAAACCTCAACCACCAACCTCCTATACATAAATATGCATCATGTAAAGCTTGTATTAATATCCGAATATCCCTAAACTCTTGAGTATAATATCCTCATGAATTCTACTCAACACATCACCATTACAGTCATTTTCTATGGCGTATAGGGGATCTCAAAGTCATAGTCCTTCAAGAAATTCATCCCCCTTCAAAATAAAAATTCAAATCACACTGAGAGAAAATATAAATCATTAATGTTATCTATGAAGACTACAAGGTGATCATTGATGAGATAATGTCACCATATATTCAAAGAAAATACCATTTTTTCCAACTTGAGATCATTGGTGGCATATTTATTCTCATGGGGACATCACTACCTAGACCAATGTGAGATAAATTCTATTTATATCATTAGGAATAATCTCAAACTGATATGAAAATAATCATAGAAATACTTAAACATTACTCCCTCATCATTCATCCAATGTATTGGATGTTGTGAGTGGGCTCCCTAGACTGAAATCCTTTTTGTACTTTGATTACCATTACATGTATACAATTTCATAAGTGTGTGTTTGTGTTTATCTTACCATTATACTATAATTACTTCTTTATGTACTATATATATTGTAATTTCCTTAGATTACATGTCATATCAAAAGTTTATAGCAATTCATAGGCTATAATGAGGACCTAGATATACCATGATTGTAATCTTGAACTTATCTCTTGTGGTATATTAACATCATATTCATAGTACATGGATGATTTTTGACTATTAAATGTTGGGGATCCTAAGAATTGAGAGTTGAACTTATAAAGTTCAAACATGGTGATATCGAGTAGATGAGATCATATGGACTAACCTTTTAATAGAAAAAATACATTTTTTGAGTGTCATTGGTAGTTCTTATCATTGAAAACATTTATTTGTCTCCCAGCATGAGATTATTATTATTTTTTACCAGTTTATTGTGTACTTTGATGCAAGAAAAATACTATGACATTTCTGTGGTGGTGATATTGATTTTTCTGGGTGCACCATTGGTTGTATGAAATTTATTGAAGGATCAAGATAGAATTTTTGTCTTTAGGAAAAAAGTTAAATCATGGGCCCAATCGAATATGATGGTAGTGACTTCACTAAATCCATGGTCATGGTAGAAGAACGTTATTCTATCCAGTAAGTTCAATGAATAATAAATCAAAAAAATATGATCGCATAAAGTGTGAATAATTATTTATTATGTTTTCTGATACAAATAGATTATATTACATCACATGTGTTCATAGTAGGTTTTCATTTATATGACTACAACTTATAACATTAGGGGCCTTGGTGGGTTTCTAGACATCACTCCTAGCCTATGTTTAGTGCTCAATACTGTCCTGATATGGTTCTAGAGGGCCACACACTTAGAAAATGCAAATATTTGGTCCTATACTTGTGAATAGATATATATGACATGGATAACCCCAAAACGATGTTCCAGAGATATCCGAGCTTAAATGATCACCATGAAATAAGTTATTCATATTATTTGAGTTAATAATAATTTGTACTAAATTTTTATATTTATATTTTTCTCATGTTATGTAGTGAATGTATGGAAAAATATTTAACGAATGAATATTGTTTTAATTTTCAAGGATTGGTTAATATTTTTGAAAATAAATAGTTTATTTAATGGATCTCTTTTATTAGTTAATAAATAAATTATATTATATGTAAGTGATAAAAATAAAAATGATGTTTGTGAAACATTTAACAGTTCATAAGATGTTATTTTTGTTTTATTTAGTGGGTAATATATATTCAAGAGTTTTGGAGCCATTTCTTGGTGTTTTAAGCCCACTATATAAGAAAGAGAAAGCCCTAATTTTAGGGACTATTCATATTTTCAAATGTTAGAGATCCTCTATCATCTCTCCGACATCCAAGAGAGGTAATATCAATGTTCCAAGAACTAATCTATTTTCACCTTTTCGAATCAAATGAATCACATAATGATGATCATTGAGACATCAAAGGCCTCATCAGTTCTCTAAACTAGCACCCATATATTGATGATTGTTATATCAACAAATATTCAATGTGTGTGTGGGTGATCTAAATGTTTCAAAAGCATGATCCTTTATGAAATAGTCACTCACATAAAATGGTAATAATCAGCTTCTTCAAGTCAATTGTGGAATTTGATAGATTTATTTTTATGCTTAAATAATTTCATGTGTGAACCTTAGGATTCTTACTAGGATTTAAATCACTAAATACGACATTATTATGTTGATCTAGAAATAAACGTTTTAAATTATTGTTCTATCTAGTTCTGTTGTGCCTGCTGGTACTAATAATTCATATTAAATAAAGAACGTGATTGTTTAAGAGATTTTTAAATTACATTTATATTAAATTTGAGTCAAGGGTATTGTAACAATCCTATTAAAATGAATTTTGATTCAATCCAATCATGGGTGGACATGTTAAAGCCATCCAAAAATTTAACTCATATTGAAATCAGGGTTTCTAGGTTTATAAAATTGAAGAACATATATGTGTGTGTTTTTGTGTGTATGGGTTTCTTTGTTTTATATATGTTATAATTTTTATCAAGGTGATTAGTGGTAGACATGTTTGTTAATTATAGAGTTTAGTATTGTTTTTTATGGCTATAAAAAACATTGACATTGCTAAAAGATTAGATAATTATTGGGTAACTGTTTAAAAATAAAAATTCAAGTATAAAGGCTTTGAAAAAAAGAAACAAATATAGGTGGTCTTGTGACATGGAATTCATTTAAAAATATATTAAAAATGGTTGAATTAGATAAACCCTCATTTGAAAAAGATTCCCCACAAGGGGTGGTGGTCATTTTACAAAACCCAATAGGCATGTGTAAATTTAAAAAAAAACTATAATAAGAGGCAGTATTTCCCCACCCCTCCCTCCAACGACCCCCGCACACTGGCCACATGGGACACTATCGACATCTTACTTGGGTGGGGTTGTGACAGTCCCTACTTGCCCTGATCAGTCCCCTTCCAGGCCAAAAAAATAGCCCCGAACTTCTTAAAAGTAGTTTTTTAGACTACATGGGTTTTCAAATAATTATTAATAAGTGTTATGTAAATCCAGGTTATGATTCTTAGAAACTGGAAATTCACTCAATAGTTCAAGGTGTCTCGATTCAATGTGGTTGTCTAGTTAAATCCTACCTTTAAACTCTCTAAATAGTGGCATAGTCATATCTTGAAAAATGTGGATAGGTTTGAAGGATCCTTTCTACTTGAATATGTAAGAAAAGTGGTATTATGAATATATTATTGAGGTATTTTGATAAAATAGTGGGATATATTTAACAATTTAATTAATTGTAAATATCTAATTGGTAATAAAGATAAATTAATAATTGGAATGTTTATTTATTGTATCTAAAATAGAAATAACCACCACTATATCAATATCATTTTGATCTATAATAGAAAACTAGAATATCTTAATCATCCATAACTTCCAGGATGGTATAGGAACTTATGTATATTAATGCGCTATCAGAGGAAACTATTTGTGTTTAAATCCCTGCATCCTATTTATCCTCATCATAATGTAATAAATGACGACAAACACAAATATAAGAAAAATTTGGATGATTCACTAAATGTGTGGTGTTGATTTTTCATTGATGTTCAACGAACTACATAAAATTAATGAGGATGAAGATTCCTTTATAATGTTATCTCATCTCCAAGACTTATATCAGGAGAGTGTGTGATAAGAAATATATGTGATATCAGTTGTATTTTATATGTGTAGTCTAGGAGAATGGAATCAAGTAGGAATTCATATACTCAAGATTATTGGGTTCATTGAGAGTTTGGGGTCTCTTGGGTTTAAACTAAACAAGGAACTAGTGACAGATCTCATTCTTACCTCTTTACCACCTGGATTCTTGACTTTTATTACTAATTATAGCAGGAATAATTTGATAAATTATATCTCATACTTATTAAATTTAGTTATCTAATATGATAAGTATATGAATATACCAACTTTATAGTTCTTATAATGAACAAAATGCATTAGGTAAATTATAAGGATTCAATGGATAAATCTAATCTAAAGACACCAATACACCATCTTTCTAAGAAGACAATGTTATTTAGAGAGATTAATGACGAAGGGGATGTCTTCTTTTTAGGAGGCATTAATGGACACTAAAAGAATAATTTCATGGTTAGGAATAATAATTAAGGTGATTCTTTTGGATCAGGTTTTCTTTCATTGAAATCAATATGTATTTATCTATAAGTTAGGTATTGGATATAACATGTGGCTCACACATTTTTACTCACATATAGAAACCAAGTTGAATTCATAATATTGAAAATGGATAGGAGGATCTTTAGGGAAAAAATGGTGAAAGACTAGTAGCCTAGGTAGTGGGAGAGTATAATTTTAATTCTCTTAGTATTCTGGTTCTTGTATTACACAACTATTATTATATACCTTTCGTAACTATAAATATCATCTTGGTGTAGAGTTTGGACACCATGGGATTTTATTTCATGTTTGGAAATAAATGTTGCCTGTTTTATAAGGATAACATATGTTATGGTATGATTCCTCTTGAAAAATGACTATATATACTTGTCTTAAATTCATTACCTTAGTAATTAATGAAAAAATAATCTAAAATGACTCACATAACACCCTCCTTTGGAAATTCGGGTTAGGTTATGTAAATAAGAAGTGTTTACTTAATTTGCATCAACTAGGGTATTTATAATTTACTTAATTAAAACCCTTAGATACATTTAATTCTTTTTTTATAAGTTAAATTATCTAATAACCTTTCACTCAGAAAGGTTTAATGTCTATAGAATTAGTAGAATTGATTCATACTTATGTGTGTGGTCTGTTTCCAGTAGATGAAAGGGGTGTGAATTTTTACTTCTTTACTTTTACTAATGACTATATTAAGTATGGTTATATCTATTTAATAATGTATAAGGTAGATACCATTTATATTTTTATGGATCACCATCATCAATTAGAATGCCATCTTAGCAATAATGTTAAGCAACTCTGCTCAGACCAAGGTAGAGAGTATCTCACCCAAGAATTCATTGAACACTTAACAGAGTGTGGGAGAGTATTCTAACCCACTATTCCATATAAACCTCAAATTAATTGTGTTGTTCAAAGGAGGAATCATACCTTGATTGAAAAGGATATACTAATGATGAGTCAAGAAACTTTTTTATTATAATTTTTGGTATATGCAATACCAACTCAGGCATATACACTAAATTGGGTACTAGATAATTCGATAGGTGGTATTCCATATGAGATATGGTGTGGAAAGAAACCTCTTTTATCACAAATATTCATGTGGGGGTGCGATGATTTTTATCCAGACTATTCCAAGTGAAAACTTATCATACTAAATCATGAAACACATCTTTATAGATTATCCTTTGGAAATTAAAGGATATTCAAGACTATACCGAGTGAAAAATTATCATACTAAAGCATGTAGTGAATCATTATGGGTTATCCTAAGGAAATTAAAGTATGTTACCTATATAACCCTTCATATTGAAAAGTGACTGTGGAATGACATGACATATTTTTTTAAAGCGAACACATTTCTAATGGAAATAGTGGGAACATGATTTAATTCAAGGAAGTTAATGGTATAGATGCAAAAGAGTTGGTATAGAGAGAATCTATAAAAGAGACAGTGGGATATGAAGATGTTCCTAAGACACATATATTATTTTGGTCTACTCAAGAGTTTAGAGAACCATAGTAATATGGTTTTTTTCACCAAGTCAGGTGACAGATTACACAATGAGAATAATGAACCTATAGCCTATAAAGAAACAGTAAATGGAAATGATGATACTAAATGGAAATAATATATGAAATTTTAGATGAATTCCATGTATAAAAATAATGTTTGGATTTTGTGATACTCTCCAACTAATGTAAACCCCATTGGGAGAACATGGTTATTCAATAAAAAGTTTGACATGGGTGGTAAATTAAATACCTATAAATCATGAGTAGTTGTGAAGGGTTTTAGGAAACATCAAGGAATAAAATATGATGAAACTTTATCACTATTTGAAATGATAAAATCCATCTAAGTATTACATTAAACATCCCATGATTATAAAATTTTTAAAATGGATTTCAAAACAACTTCTCAAAATTATAATGTGGTTGAGGATGTCTATATGACTCAACCTAAATGGTTCATTAAGTTAATTATTTACAAAAAAGAATCAAAGATTTAGATATCTATTAATGTGTAAAATAAGGAATCGTGATCATGGAATATTTTTTTGCTGAGTTCGTAAGAGAATTTGGTTTTGTGAATAATGGAAGAGATACATGTGTCTATAAGAAGTTTAGAGGAAATTTCATCATTTTCTTTGTATTATATAATGATGACATATTGATTATAGGTAATAATTTAAAAGCCTTACCATCAGTTAATAATTGGTTAAATTAATTATTCTCCATGATAGTCATAGGTGAGGTATCCTACATTATAGGGATCAAGATCTATTATGATATATCTAAGAGGATAATTAGGATAAGTGAATGTCCATTTAATGAAAACGTACTAAAAAGTTACAATATAGAATAATATAAGACGAGATTGTTTTAAATGTCACATGGTATCAATCTCTCTAATAAAATGTGTCTACAAAAAATGAGTAGATATTTAAATAATTAGTATGATTTTGTATGATTCAGAAAATGGACATTTCATGTACTTGTTTTAATGTTACCTTTGATTTAAATAAGGTGGGTGGAAATAAAGCTAATCCAAGAGAGCAACATTTTGTCGATATAAAAAACAATCTATAAGTAATTGAGATATACAAAGGATATATTCATGGTGTTTGGAGGATATGAATAACTAGCAGTGAGTAGATACACTGATTCTAGTTTGAAAACAAATCATGATGATCTGAAATCACAATCAAACTACATATTTTTCCTAAATGTTGGTATCATGAGTTAGATAAGGGGTTAAATACACTTTTATTTTTTTAAACTATTGGAACCCCTTTAATTATGTGAACCTCTAGAAAGAAATTTGTACCCTTTCAGATAGAGGGCCTCCCACTCTATCCTAAACGTTTAGGGTGTGAACCAGAGGTTCACATCATGAATAGACTGATGCTAAAATTATATAGTATCTTTTCCATATGACCCAACTCATAAGAATTCTATAGAACTCATATAATCAAATGAGACTTGTTTCATTTTCCAACCCACATTTGATGGATATCTAAATTCCCATATTTCCATTCAGATTCTCGGTTCTCAAAATAAACCTCCCACCTAATGGGAATTCAATTTATTCCAAAACATAAGGACCTAAAAATCAATGGGCCAATACAAACTCCCTACCATAACACTTATCTTCCTTGAGAAGCTATTATAGTACTTTAACCACATATCCCATCCTACAAAGATCATTAATTCAGTGATAACTCTCAGTGTTCCATCTCTATACACTAAACATGTTTATTTTATAAAACCCCAACCACCAAGCTCAGATCCATCAACATTTCTTTAAAAGATCCTAGTTTGATCCCTAGAAAACCTCAACTAAATCCCAAAAGACATTCTAGGAATGATTCTCACCTCACAACATCTAAATCCCTATAAAACCACCAGTCTGACCCTATTTGGTTGAATTTTCTTATAAACAATATAGCAAGCCCATCTTTACATACATTGATGTTACATAATTTTAGATAAATATTCATAATATTAAAAAATTACATTCTTGAGAACTATAATAATTTATTTTTTGGAAACCTGTTAAATATTCTTCTAATTTACTGAAAGATCTTCAACATCTCCCATAAAAATATTCTTTTTTAGTAATCCTACTTAAAACCATTCTTTATAACCTACGGAAATGAAATATAAGAAAGGGTGAGCTCAGATACTCAGTAAGGGTAAAACAATAGGATATACATATGAATAACATTAATATAAGGGTATGAGAACATTATCATAACATTTGAAATCCATGCCCTTTATATAAAATATCATAATATTGAATCATGGAATAATTATTGCCAGTTAATAAGAAATGGATCATAATATAATCAAATAACATGATTCATGAGACAATAACATGGGCACAAGACATATAATTTGTGACATATAAATAAGAAAAGAAAATCATTTCACATTAGTCAAGGATAATCACCAAGAGAATCATATTGTAGAATTATATTTTCTTAATTGGATTTACTCCCATTTCTAGCCCTATATTACTGAACAAGGTTCACTTCCTGTTTTATTCCTATTTTACTGAATTTGGATCACTCCTCATTCCAGACCCATATTACTAAACCGAGTTCACTCCCCATTCTAGACCACAGTTACTGAAACGAGTTCACTCCACATTTTAGAATTCACTTCTCGTTCTAGCCATGTTTTAATGAACCGAGTTCACTCCTCGTTCTAGGCCTATATTACTGAACCAATTTCACTTTCCGTTCATGTCCTATTTTACTAAACCAATTTCACTCTTCATTATAATATTTTATTACTAAACTATGTTTTACCCTTGTTCTAGTCTTTTTTATCTTATGAGATATATAAATCTTTACCCAATTTATTAGAGATAGATATAGGTCCCACTCGTCATATAATGAAATCAAATATATGTGTTCCACAAGATAATAAAACATTCATCATATCATAACCCATGAAATGGAATGGGTATTATAAACAATTAATAATATCATAAAAAGAGGAAATTATATAGGTTTCATAATCATTTAGTCATAGCATAACCTATGAAAAGAAGTGGGTGTCATAAGCATTTTAGTATACTATAGCCCAAAGAAGAGAAACATATTTCACAAACAACTTATAATCTTAAAAATAAACTATTAAAATAAATAATAAGAATGGTTTTCTATGATCTTATCCTTATTAAATTATATAATATATCAAATAATCTAATCTTATATTAAAAATAATTTTTAAAGGCCATTTAAAACATTTCTTGATGAAAATATAATTTATTTTTTAAACACTATTTTTAGGATATAAAACATTTTGAAAACATTTTTATTTGAAACCACATTAAAAAATAAAATTTCAAGAATATTAGGATAAAAATTTTCATTAAAAATAATATTATATACATGTAAATGAATCTTCAAATAAATGATGGTCATGATGGAGGATAAATCTGTACATTCAGGACAATCCTTTTGCACCCTAACAGTTTTGAATAGTGCCTTGATTGAAAAATGAAAAGAATATTCCATTTAAAACATATAAAAAGGTAAAACAAGGGTAAAATTTTAATTTAAAAATAATAGGATAATACTAGAATATTTTTGAAAACATTTATAGAAAACTGGCTTTTCAAAGAAAACAAAGTTCCGACTTAAGAGGGAAATAAGTCAGGTTTTCTTTAAAATGTTTTCTTCATTATATTAAGTATCAAAGAGTTGATAAATGGTACCATTACACGAATATATAATTAAATAATAAATTATAATAAAATTAATTTGGGTTCTTGAGATATGTATAATAATATTTCATCAATGGAATAATAATAATAAACAATCCCAATAAACGATGAGATTGTAGCAATAAACTCTTACCACTTTTGTAATTTTGAATAAAAATTACCATGAAATAATAACATTAAATAAAGAATAAAATATCCTTAAAATAATTATATTCATGATATAAAATTTAAAAGGGTTAGTTTATACACTTTGTAAAATAATATATGTGCATAAAATAACATGTGTGTCAAAGAAGGCAGAGTGAGACAAAATTGACTTATCGGTTTAGTAAATTTCAAACCATGAACCCTATGGAAGATATATAATCAAATGGATATGTAAAAATTCTTAAATTTAAGTATAATAATCATAAAATACCTTCATGGGTAGTATATACATCACACAAAATAAGAAAGATGTGAATATGGAAAAAGTCTCACAAGAATAAAAGTGAGACTAGATTACACCTTAATACTTGTATAACTTTTGAATCATGAACCCCATGAAATAATAACATCAAATTTAACTTTATAATATCTTTAAATAAATTAAATTACTAATATAACATGTCTTAGGTCAGTATATAAACAACATAAAATAATCCATTGTTGAATATGGAAAGTATCTCACCGATATAAAAAGTGAGATTAAATTCTCTTACATCAAGTCTTGACTCTCATTGTACTTGTTAAAAACTCATGTATAATAAATATTATTTTATTATAAATATTTCACATAAACATGTTCATATATATAATACCATATATCATCTACTTATGGAATTATATTACACTTTTATTAATAATTCCATGTAAATGTTTTGTTTCGGGTAATAACCGCTTTGTTTTTCATGCATGTTTTGACTTGTCATTATTAGTACTATTACATAGATCATGATATAATTATTTTAATAATGTAAACCATTATATTGATATCATATATATTCATAATATATGTATCTATAAAATATATACATAGGAAATTAATTACATCGTCCATGGAGATGGTAGGCCGTGCGTACTCATCAACATCTTTTCTATTTTTTATCGTATTGAATGATTAAAAGTAAGTGATAAAAATATGTATGTAATTATTATAATTATAGTAGAATTATTTTTTATATATATAATATATTTTTAATAAAACCCTATTTAATACATTCCATGTAAAGTGTGAATGAATCACATCGCTTTGAACAGGCGGTAGTCCACTTGTCCACAAACAATGTTATCGTATTCCCATAAAAGGGAAAGTGGGAATTTATGGGTAATATAATAATTATAGAATAATAAATACATCATATATATCATATAAAAATATTAATTTATTCGTTATTACAAACCTTGGGTGGTGGTAAGGTAAGAACCAACGACATCGGTCCGCGAGGTGGCAGTTCGTCATACACACGAATGAGAATTTTGAATCTCATTTGATGGAAGTGTGTGTAGGTGTAGGTATAAACCATAACATAAAAAATATAATTATATTTTGGAAAATTATGTTATTGGATAATCATGTAATAATAATAATTTAATTTTTTGAGAAATAAATTAAACAAAAGTTCTTGTTAAATAATGTTACCTCTTCTTCGAGTAACTCCTTTTGGTTTTCACCGATGGACCTACTAGGTTTGCTTTATATCCAAGGTGAGTCTTCTAGGATGAATTTATGGATATTGGTAGATTATTAGTATAAGTTTTGGAAGATATAATAGGATTTAAGGGTGTGAATAAGTGAGGGGTGAGTTTCCATTTATAGTAGAGGAGGAGTAGCATTCTTAAAATTTAAAAACAATACGCACTATTGAGAGGTCTTACATAAATAATGTGCATAAAATAATGAAACAAAATTATATAAAAGAACTAATATGATTTAAATAAGTATTTAAAATGGATTTTATATAATTTTATAGGTCATTTATCCCCTAAATATTAATGTTTAACTACTAAGTAAACTCATTTTTACCATAATCGTTTTAATTAATTTTTATTTCTTTCACTAATATTTTTAGTCAAAAAATAATTTGACCTTATCAGACATAAAAAATTATTATGAATAAAAATAATGAATCTATTTTTCCAAATTTTTAACATATAATTGGCAAAAATTAATTTAAAATTGATCTAATAATCATGAAGAATCAATGAATTTTTAAAGTGGAAATGTTCCAAATTTTGAAATTTTTTATATCCAATTACAATGTGAAATTGATCTCAATGAAATAAATTATATTTATTTATGTTTAATTTAACTAATTATATTTTAAAAAATTAATATATAATTTAACAATATAAATAGATTATTTTAAAAGGCAGTTTTCAATTAAAATTCATTATTTTCCACTATTCATAAAAAATGGAAATTCACATAAAAATAAAAAAAATTAACTCCAAGTAAATTTTAATATTTGGATTTAAAAAATGAATTTTATTTTCTCAAAATAAAAATTATAAATGATTAAAAATTAGTTTTAAAACATGTCTACAATTAAATTGTGGAAAAACTACCTTTTAAAAAGGTATAACTTTTTATGCCTAAAATTGGATTTATTCTTATCACATATCAAGAAAACTCATAAGGTGATTATTAAATATTTTTTTTGAATAAATAATATATATATTCTAATAAAATAATTCATAAAAATTGTTTTGTTCAATTTTTTGAGATAAAATGTATTTTTACATAGAAAATAATTTTCTTAGAAAAATAGTTTTTTAATTTCAAATAGTTCTTACTTTCATTTATTAATAATTTATAACTAGGGGATTAATTTTATATACATTTGTAATAGATATTTTCATAATTTAGTTAATATTATTTATAACCTACATTCAAATGGATAAGTGACTACAATAGAAATATTTTAATAATAATATTAATAGATATTAATAGTATATTGTCGTTTAGTAAAAATCATCCTTGCATATAACACAAGCTTCCAAAAGAATGTTTAATTTTGTGTTCCACAAGCCACAAATAGTGTTTTTTGTACTGCAAGATAATATAAGTGTTTTTGGTAGTGAAATATTAAGTTTTTTTTCTTATTGAGAAAGCATAACTTGGTTTAACATGTTATACAATCTATAAAAGAAATTTTAATTTATTCAAAATAGTTATCTCATAAAAACTTGGGGTGTTACATTATTCCCCCATTAAAATAAATTTCACCCTCCAAATTCATCAGTTTCATTAAAGGTTTAATACTTGAAAGTTCTATTCATATATACCCACATAATGGTAACCCAAAGTAACTCATAACTAGGTCTCCACATAGAAGAACATAAGATAATATTTAGACATGGTAGAGTGGTTTAAATAATCATAGAGAGTGATAAATATCATTGATTACGAGAAAGTGGGTGATCTATATAATGTTAAAAACCAAAAAACCATAAATCTATGATGATCTAATGAACCATTTGATTCATCAGAAATGAAGGTACTAGGATAACATTTTTGGTTCCAAACTCATTTTTCTTATGTACAAGAATTTTCATACAGATATATACTTACATGATTTCATTATATTTCATAAGCACAATATCGCCATTTATTTGTTCCTTGATCAATTTAAAATTCATTTATTACTCTAGGAAATGAAGGTGTAATCATTAATTTTTAAGGACTAACATATCATGAGATCCATAAATAGAATGATAAGTCACTCTGTCTATATTTAGTAATTATCACAAAAACAATGTTAGAATAGGATATCCAATATGCATAAATCCTAATATGGTTAAAAGATACTTTAATCTATAAAACATCATTTAACTTTTAACTTAAAAAATTTTATAAATGGTAAGACTTGTAACACTTCCAAAAGATGAAAATGCAAAACATTAGAAATAAGTTCACTAAATTACTCAAAATAATCTTATCTTTGATCCCCCAAATATCATAAACCAAATCTTCTTTTCCACATACCAAAAATTTGAATACATTCATCATTCATTCTCTTGAAACAAGGTAATAACCTAAATTTCAATAAAAACTTATTGAAAACATGCATGCTTTTTTATTCAAAATATTATTGGATATGTTAATTAAGTCAAAAAAATAGTTGTAGACATCATCCATGATAACATAGACCATTTTTTCAATAAATTAATAATCAGTTTCTGGAAATCAATATTATCCAGTTTACATTATTCATATCAATCACCTCTTTATCCTAGATAAACACATTTTTCTAATCATTTGGAACACATTAAGGGTTACCTTCCCATAATCAAAATAACACCTTTCCATTAAATCACTTTTCAATTTCATCAGCATCATTCAATGCATTTTTTTAAAATACTTAATTGAAAACATATACTTAATGATTCATAAAACATACTTCTTGAATTTCAATATATATATTGTAACTCCCCGATCCAAGTTACCTAGATTTGGTACATTATTTTAATACATTGGCATGATTAAAATGAATCAAGACCCGAAGGACCGACCGGTTTATAAGTCTTGGAAAATAGATTACATACATGAACATTACATTGCATTATAAAATGGAAAACAACAACAACATTTTCCCCTTTTGAACACATTTATATCCTTATCCTAACCCTGAAGGCCAACTATAAAATACTTCTTCACATCTTGGTAAAAATAAAACATAGAAACGGGTAAGCTCAGATGCTCAGTAAGGATAACAATATAGTGGAAAATTTCATAAATAAGCATAAACATTTAAGTAAATGTATTAGACTAAAACAAAAGCCTTTTAAACATAAACTTCAGAATAATATAGAAAATATAAAATCAAATAATTCCATTTACTTATTAACATGGATATTATACTTGTCAAATAATCACATGCAATATCAGTAGCCACCTTCATAATGATGGAATTCATATTGCCAGACTTCAAAACCAAATAGTCAAGGCCTTGAGCCAACATTAAAAATAAGATTTTGTCAAGGCCTTGTGCCAAGACACTAGTTTTTCTCATGATACCTACCTATGCATCGAGGAGCTACAGCAGGCTCCACCCATCACATACTATGTCTAATTCATACTTCATATGAAAAGTTTAAAACATAACATTAACATTAGTATTAAAACTAGCATACGAAATGTCAATACTTTATCCATAAACTATGAATGGTATAGAAATAACACACACATAGTCAATAATATCACAAAACCTTTAATACAATATGGAAGATTTGTATCATAATAAATCAACCTTGATCAAGAATAATATCCCGTAAAGGATGTTGATATAGTTTAAAATGATCTGTAAAAATCTTTGAGGGAAATATCCTTTTTTCATGAAATCATTTAAAAGTCACATAATTTATAAGGGAAACCATTTAAAATATAGTTTTGAATAAATTATTCTCATAACAATTTTAAACTTTTTAAAGTAATTAACATTTTAAATCATTCATGTCCATATAAATAAATCCTTAAAACAATTTTGAAAACATGGACATTAATGATAAAGAATTAGAAGAATAAATATTTAAAACATTTAAAATTGTGTTTCATTAAAAAATTACTATAAAAAGAATCCCTTTGAAAACTATTTTATGAAAAATGGAAATTGATAATAAATATTTACCAATAGATACTTACGTAAAAACAACCTCAGATAATAAAGATATTGTTAAATTAACCCTTACCTTGCACTTTCCTTTGGTCGAGGGTACATTTAACCTCTTATATAATGACCATAGTATGTTATTAAATTTTACCAGAACCATATTCATATTTATTATATCATTCATGATTCATTTATTACTTTATAGTACCCATTTAATAATTATTTTAATGATAAATTAACATTTTGGGTAATAATTGCTTTCTTTATCGTATGTGTTTTAACTTGTTATTCTTGATCGTATCATTTAGATCATGCTGTAAATACTTCTAAAATATAAAAACATAATTTATATATCATATATATTTAGAATATAACTATTTATAATAGATAGATATATGAAATGGAAGACACCATTTATGGAGACGGTAGGTCGTATGTACGCATAAATGTTGTTTCCATTTTCATATCGTATTGAACAGAAGTAAGTGAATAAGATATATGTAAGTACATAAATTCATACATACATATATATATATATATATATCTAGTAGAATTATTATGTCAGATATTAAATAATTATTAATAATATATATTTTTATATACTCGTTGAATGGTGAATGTGGGAATGAATCTCATTGCGTCGTTGAGACGGTAATCCGTATGTACGCACGAGTGACAATATCATTATATTGATGGTAAATAACATGTAATTTGTTGGTATATCATATATAAGGAATATTTAACATTTTATATTTATTATTTACATCAGTTATACTCATTATTATACCCATCCAAATAATTAAGTGTTTGAATAACAAATTACACCACGATGTGGAGACGATAAGCCATACGGACACACGTATGGTGACTTTGTCATTTATAGGATGGATAAAATAATGAATATGGTTGTACCATATTTATAATAACATCATTGTATGTAGTAGGTACTAGATTTATTATTTTGGTATGGAAACAAAAAAGGAAGAGGAAGTGGAAGAAGAAAAGAACATGAAAGAGGGTGGTGAAATTATTACCTCTTCTTCGGGTGTTTCCTTTTGAGTTGATCAAAAGGGATCCTTAAGTTGGATTTATGATCAAAGTAAGTCCTCTAGGATGAATAGAGGAAAGTTGGGAGGATATTTAGGAAGGTTTTCGATGAACCAAATGGATTTGGAGGTGTGGAATTAAGAGAAGGGGAAGTACCCTTTTATATGAGAGGTGAGGGTCACTTTAGGAAAAGCTCGAAATATTATTTTTTAATTAAATCATTTTCAGTTCAAAATGTCTCCAAAATGATTTATTTAAAGGATAAGGTAGTTATGCGTAGAAACCCATCAACCAATATGTTTTAGACTGGTTTAGGTTACCATATTAACCTTATCTTTTAGATTTAACTCTTAGTTAAACAGTTTTACATTTACCATGTCTCTTTGTGTTTTTATATTATATGGTTAATAAACTTACTATAACAAGTAAAACAAACCCCAAGTGGTTAATTATTAATATATATATCCTTATATAAGTCTTTTGGTCTAACCATAGATTTTTATGAATATTATATCAATTAATAATATATTATTTGTTTTAAAAACTCAATTATGTCAATTTTGACACTATTTAGGATTTTGTTTTTGTCAAGAAATCATAAAATCATGATTACTTAAAACAAAAAATATTTAATCAACCCTAAAATGTCATATTAACCTAGAAAATTAGTGGAATTTATCAAAATTCTCAAATAAAGTTTATTTGTATTTTTATAATATCAATTATTTTAATCTTTCATTAATAAGGTAATTAATGCATCATCATTGTATCGTAAATAAATTTAATTATTTACTATCTAAAAATTATAAATAAAATACCATTATATATTAAATATTTTTATATTTATAATTAATATTTATAGTCAAATTTATCTTATGTATAACCTTATATTAAAAATTGTTTAGTTATTAAACATTGAATTTAACTCTTTTTACTCTTCTTTAAATAAAATAATAATAAATGTTCTAACCCAATCCAAGTGGAAAAAATAGGATCATAATTTATTACAATGTTTTTTTGTTGAATTACTCTTTTCAAATAGAATTAGGACATGATTTAGGGTAATTATAAAGTCATTTTTACCTTTAATTACCCTATTTACTTTTAACTATGGTAAACAAAAGTCAAAAGTTACTATTCAAAAAAATTATTTTCATCTTATTGAACCACATTTTACTTACTGATAACAACTGTGTTTCTAGAAGTTTTTAAATTCAACTCATATAAGCGGTAAAATTATGTTTTATGTAAATTTGTAATTGCTCCTAGAAGGTGAGTAAAAGAGAGTAAAAAGTTCAATAACAATTTATACATTTGATTTTATTATAAAATGACTCCAGTGAATTACATTGAACTTATATAGGTATTATATATCTATTTTTACTTAAAATAAATTTAAATTAAATAAATAATTATTTAAATAAAAAGTTGGTTTAAAACAATAACACGGTATTTTTCACTATTCATCAAAAATTGAATGTTTTCATAAAATACAAAAAAATCATCCGAAGATAATTTTGATATTCTTAATTCAAAAATGAATTCTATTTTACCAAATTGAAAACATAGAAGTTTCATTAATTAATTTAAAATTAGTTCCCGTTGTCAAAACCAAAAGGCGGGTTTTTTAAAAGTAAAAACTATCAAAAGATTGACATGTATTTATGTCAAATTTAAATGTGAAATTACTTATAATCACCTACATTGTATTAAATGATAAAAATAAAATATAATTATACTTAACGACCATTCAAATTAATAATTTAAAAATATAAATTATTTCAATTAAAAAAGTTGTTTTCAATTAAATAATAGTATTTTTCACTATTCATCAAAATATGAAAGTTATCAGAAGAGTACCAAAAAATTTATCCAAAATAAATTTTTATATCACTCTTCTAAATAATGATTTAATTTAATTTAATTGAATATATAAAAGTGTGAAATATTGGTTTTAAAAAGGGTTCTACGTTAAAAGGCGGAAAAATTCAATTTTTTGAAAAATACATTCTTTTATCTGTAAAAATGAATTTGTTTTTATATTGTGTCTAAGAAACACATAATATGGATGTTAAAATTATATAGAGTATATAAGATTCAAAAAAAATTAATACTATTCATACCCATTTTTTGAACAGCTAGTTTGGCAAGTTGGGGTGCACTCTAACTCGGTGTTGCGAGTAGCACAAGCTATTGAATTACTTTAATGAGATAATGTACTATGAAATCTTGGGGTGTTACATATAACCTTCAATCATCCAACATTATTATTAATACATTACTTTGGATTCATCATCTTATTCCTTAATACCCATTTCCTAGATTATGAAATAAAAATAATGTCTTCAGGTTCCTCAATCTGGATTTAATCATGCCTTTTTGGTTTATTGTAAAAAAAACTATTAGGGAATCCCATACCTTTCACATGTCATCCAAGGTATCTTTATCTTCGGTGATATAATGAATATTGATAACAACTTCTTAAATCTCTTCCTCATATTTCAACTTAGGACGTCAATTCAAATAATTTCCATATATTACACATCTGAAACATTCAATGTTAACCCAATTAATTCTAGTTTCTACCATCGAAAAAACCAAAATGGATAGTCTGAGCAACAACTATCATAGTGGAAAACCACATAATCACAAAAATCACTTATTTTAAGTCCAAATCATGAAAACAAATTATTTAATATATGAAACCTTAAGTTTTTGTTAGGTTATTCATATTACTCTTCTATTTAAATCCTTCATGATGGTTTGTAAAGAGTTTTTAAATTCCCAAAATATATCCCCTGGGAGTTTCAATCTAGGTGTGTAGAAAGGCCCATTTCCATGCACCAGTTTCTGATCGAGTCTAACTTAATATGGTGTTTTCAGGGTTTTTACCCCTATATAAATGTATTCCAAATCAAAATCCAATTTTAGTATCTACAAATAGATGAATTTCTAGGAAACTACTCACTCTATCCTTTACCAAAATTCCAGGACATTTTCCTAAACTTTGACTCGTCTATAGACTTATACTTAGATACATCCCTAGTCATATCTTTATAAATATCCCTAGGGATCTCACTAAGTTTTTCTCATTCTAGTTTCTAAAGGTTGACTCAAAATTTCCTTTTATACCAACTATAGCATCCAATAATTAACATATATGGATATCATCACATTACAAAATTATATGTCTAGGGATTGTAATAGTTTAGAATCTTTTGAATCATGGAACAATTTATTTTAATTTGGTAAAAGATCTTCAACATCTCCCATAAAGATATTCCCCTTTATTACTCCTACTTAAAACGTTTCATCATAACACGGGGAAAGGAAACATAAGAAAGGGTGAGCTCAGATGTTTGGTAAGGATAAAAAATGAGGAGATACATATGCATAACATGAATATAATGGTATGAGAACATGAGTGTGACAATTGAAAACTATACCATGCATATCAAATATAATAATATTAAGTAATGGGTAATTATTTGTAGTTAATAAGACATGAAACATAATATTATCAAATAACATGAGTCATAAGAGAATAACATAGGCATAAGACATGGAATTTTTGGCATATACATAAAAATAAAAAATCATTTCATATGAATCAAGTCTCACTACCAAGTCCATCATAATGGAAAAGGTCCATTACTAAACCAGGTTCAATCTCTATTATAGCATTTTATTGCTGAACTTGGTTTACTTCTCATTCCAACCCTATTTTATTGAACAAAGTTAACTCTTCATTCTATCCCTGTATTAATAAACTGAGTTCACTTCCAATTCTAGCCCTCTTTTATTGAACTGAGTTCTCACCTCCTTCCAAACTTGTATTAATGACCCAATTTCTCAACTCAATCTATAATTTTATATCTCATGAGATATAAAAATATTTTCCCATTTCATTGGAGGGAGATATAGGTCCCACCTATATATCACATAATGAAATCATACATATGTGTTTCAGAAGATAATAAAACCTTCATCATATTTTAACCCATGAAATAAAATGGGTATTATAAAAATTTAATAATATAATAACCTATGGTAAAGACATAACTTTCATAATAATTTCATCATAGCACAACCTATGAAAAGAATCAAGTTTCATAATAATATTAATATGGTATATCTCGTGGAAGAGAAACAAGTTTCATAAACAACATGTAATCTTAAACATAAACCATTAAAATAATTAATAATAATGGTTTCCATGAAACCATCCCTAGTAATTCAAAAAAATAAATCCAAGGATGTTATCTTAAATGGAAAATAATTTTAAAATGCCTTTTAAAAAATTTTCTTAACAAAAATATCCTTTCTTCTTTAAAAACACTTTTCAGAACATAAAAAATTTTGAAAAACTTTTTCATTGAAACCCACTATAAAAAATGAATTTACGTAATATTAGGAATAAAATTTCATTAAAAATAATCTTATAAACATTAAAAGGATGATTCAAAAAATTAAGGTCATAAAAAAGGATAAATATATACATGTCTAACATCCCTTTTTCACTGTAATTGTTTAGAAAAGTGACTTGATCGGAAAATGAAAAATAAATTCATTTTTAAAAAAAAATCATAGAATGTTAAAACATGGGTAAAATTTTATTTTAAAAATAATAGGATAATAGTATAATATTTTTGAAAATATTTTTAAGAAATATTTTTTTTAAAGAAAATAGATTTCTGATCAAAGAGAGAAATAAAGTCAGATTTAATTAAAAACATTTTATTAATTATATTAATTACCAAAGAGTGGAAATATGGTACCACTACATGAATATATCATAAATAGACATAGGATATTAAAATTTTTAGGCTTCTTGAGAGATGGATCATAATATTTCATCAATAGAAGTGTAATTATAAACAATCTTGAAAAATGATTAGATTGTAATAATAAACTCTTGCCACATTGGTAACTTGAAATAAAAATACCCATTACAGTATAAAATTAAATGAATCATAAAAATATCATGAAAATAATTAGATTAATTATATAACATTTTAAAGGGGAATTATATACACCTTGTAAAATAATATAGGTGCATAACATAGCATGTGTCTCAAAGAAGTATTATTGAGACAAAATTACATTTACAATTCAGTAAATTTTGAACCTTGAACCCCATGAAAGAGATATCATAAAATAGATATGTAAATACCCATATAATTAATGATAATAATCATAAAATACATTCATGGTTTGTATACACACCACACAATAGAAACAAGCAGTGAATAAGGAATAAGTCTCGTAGAAATAAAAGTGAGACTAGAACTCCCCATACTACTTGTGTAACTTTTGAATTTTGAAACCCATGAAAGAATAAAATAAATTGAAACTTTTTAATAACATTAAATAAATTAAACTCATAATATAAAATTTAATTGGGTATTATGTACACTACATAAAATAATTGAGTGGTGAATATGGGATGTATCTCACCAATATAAAAAGTGAGATGAAATTCCATTACCTTAAGCCTTAACTCTAAATGTACTTTTCAAAACCTCCTATATAATAAATATAAGTTTATTATAAATATATTACAGAACCATATTGATATATATAATACCATATATTATTTACTTATTACTTTATATTACCTATTTATTAAAAATTCCATTTTTATGTTATGTTTTGGTTAATATCTATTTTATTTTTCATACATGTATTGACATGTCATTATTCGTTCTCTTACTTAGATCATGATTTAATTATTTGTAGAATTAAAACCATGACATTAATATGATATATATTTTTTGTTTATTTATCTATATAATTTATAAATAGGAAATTAAATACACCATTCCTGGAGACGGTAGGTTGTACGTACGCACGATTGTAGTTTCTATTTCTTGTCGTATTAAAAAAAGAAATGTAAATGATATATATGTGTGTGTGTATGTGTTTGTGTGTGTGTATTATCTTTCTATTTTCACTATTATTTCATATATAACACATAGTATTAATAAACTCATACTTAATATATTCCATTTAAATCATGAATGAATCACATCACTTAGAGGAGGCGGTAGTCCACACATAATCAATCGACGTTATCATATTCCAAAAAATAGAAAACATGAAGGTTTGTGTTATACAAAAATTAAAAAAGAATTAATAAATCATATATATAATATAAAAATTGTAACTAAAATAGTATTATCAAGCTTTATTGGTGGTAATGGAAGAAAGAATGACATCAATTCACGAGGCAATAGTCCACTGTACACTCAAACGATGATTTGATAGGCCATTTGATATATGAGTGTGTAGGTGTAGGTATATCCATAAACATAAAACAAATAATTATATTTAGAATAAATATTTCATTATATAAGAATTTTATAATAATAATTGAATTGGTATAGAAATAAATAAAACAAAAGTGCTCATTGAATAATGTTACCTCTTCTTTGGGTGAATCCTTTTGGTCTGCACCAAAGCATTTCTTGGATTTATTTATACCCAAATTGAGTCTCATAGGTTGAAATTGTGGATATTTGGATCTTATTTTTTTGTTTTTGGATGATCCAAAAGGATTTACAGGTGTGAATAAGTGAGGGGAGTGAGTGTCCTTTTATGTTGGAGGAGGAGTAGCATTCTTGTAAATACAAAAAGGTATACAATATTGGGAGGTATTTATTACATAATTTTCATAAAATATTGAAAAATATTATAAAAAACAGGTTTTATGGTCTAAATATGTGAATAAAATATATTTTTGATTAGTTTAAACATTATCTATCCCCTTATGATTAAAGTTTCACCACTAAGTAAAATCGTTTTTTCCTTAATCGTTATAATTAATTTTAATTTCTTTCCCTAATTTTTTTGGTAAAAACAAATTTGACCTTTTTATAAATTATAAATTATTATTATTAAAAATATGGAATCCATTTTCAAAATTTTTAACATATAAGTGGAAAAAAATAATTTAAAATTAACCCCGCATTCGGGATGAAACAACAAGTTTTAATGTGAAAATGTTCAAAAGATTGAAATGTTTTTATCCAATTTATATGTAGAATTTAACCAAATAAAATAAATTGGATTAATTGATTTATAATTTAAGTAATTATACTTTAAAACCAATTTAAAATATAATTTTACTATATAAATAAATTACATGAAAATGCAGTTTTCAATTAAAATTCTGTATTTTTCACTATTCAACAAAAAATAAATCTTCTAAGAAAAATACCCAAAATTTACCCCAAATAAATTTTTATATTAAACTTTATAATATGAAGACTATATTTTCAAAGAAAAATATAATAGTGTCAAAATTGTGTTTTAAAACCAGTCTTCCAATAAAAGGTAGCAAAACTGCATTTTAGAAAAATATAGCTTTTTATGCCTAAAATTGGATGTATTTGTGTTTCTTATCTAGAAAACACATAAATGTTGAATAGTTTATTGAATATATAATATATAAATTCCATTAAAATAATTCATAAAAATTGGTCTGTTTAATTTATTGAGATAAAAAGTGTTTGTACATAGATAAATATTTTTCTTAGAAACGATCTCTCTTTTTTTCAAATAGTTATTACTTTCATTTCTAACGAATTAATAACCAAATGATTAATTTTATATACATGAATAAGAAATATTTTCATAATTTATATAATAATATTCATAACTTCCATTAAAATGGATAGGTGATAACTATAATAATATTTTAATAATAGTATTAATAGTGAATTGATGTTCGGTAAAACTCGGTCTTGCATATAATGAAAGCTATCGAAAGAACTTTGAATTGTGTATAACAGAAGAAAAATATAGATTTGTGCATGCCACAAGTTAATATATGAATTGTGTGAAGTGAAATCTTAACTTGGTGTTGCAAGAAATCATAACTTGGTGTAGCATGCAATGCATGACTTCAAACAAATATTAATTTATTCGAAAAAAATTAATTAATAAATACTTGGGGCGCTAAAAACACTTGGTCATAGCTGGTGAAATGTTATCCATAGAAACACATGAATCCAACTCATTATTTAAACTTACGCACACAAGTAGGGTATACCTTGTACCTTAATCTATGGTACAAACATCCCTTTATTCAAGCATTTTTGACCCAATAGGAACCATTATAATTTTTGCATCAAAATATCCCCCCCAATCATGTAATGAATCTCTTCCACCCCCTGAACCATGTCATGAATCACCATACACCCCCCCAACCAACCATATCAAAAGTCATGGTTCACCGCCCTAAATCATGTCACAAATCATTATTATCCTCATGAATCACCCTTGGATCACACTAAAACTACCCAAGACCGATGCTAAGGAACCTACTACACTTAATACCTGATCTGAACATCAAATATGGTATTTCCCAATGAAATGTGTATCATTTAATATTATCACCAGTTAGTACTTTAGTGTCCCATAGACCATCCAATAACTCTTATTGCTACACCGAAGACAATTATGACATGATGCTCATTTCCCTTGAAACTAATATGATACTCCCTACCACAATAGTATCATTATATTTTCCTGTTAAACCAACCACTGATATCGACAACACACACTCAATCCATTACCTCATTGCAATGACTAAATGTGATCATCTACTCCCATTTGAGGATCAATACAAAAGAAAATTTTTCATCTACTCTCAACTCACTAGGAACAACTTCTTTCAGTATTTCACAGTCAACTAGAAACATAGATCACATCATCCGATAAAAAATAGTTTAACCCCTACCACATGTATTCCCTTACACTGTTCCTTGATCTCCAACCCAAATGGGTTCTGACACCAAACCTCCCATACATTAGCCTTGTCATGGACCAAAACTCAATCCATCAGTCCCACCCATGTATTGCCTCTATACTGCCACTGCAACACTGCTCAAGTTCACCCACAACATGAAAAATTATAGATAGACCTGTACACAGCCTATTCATCAATCTAGAACTCAACTAGGAACCACACATAACTGGTTTTCACCTTCCCTGACACTCAAATTAATTTCCAAAAATCTACATCAACACTCACTCTTCTCTACATGAGGTAGATTGATCCACCAAGAAACAACTCACATGTTCTTTCCCATGATCTACCTCAATCCCAACTGAACTCAATGGTTTCACACTCTAATGAAACCCAAAAACACAACCAAACTCAAGCTACAGTAATTCACATCTCAGTGAATTGGGATCACACACCTAACCCACATAGTATGCCCCACTACATGTAAATATGACACAACTGTCCAATGTATCTCACTCATGCCACGGCTAACCGCATGATTACCCACCACATGGGCATCATTCCAAAACAACAAGCATCTACTCTCGCCCTTATTATACTTCATTAAAGTGAATCCTAAGAACTGTATGGTCAATAATCCTAATGATACTACCCTCACACTACATCATTGATACCATACATGATCCAAGAGCCTCATATCTCAAAATCCCAAAGAATTTCCTAGGGATTTCTCTATAACTCCTTAGGTTTATTCATGTATCCACATAGTTTGGTTAAGTAAAATGAAATCAAAAAACTATTTGGGAAACACTATATATGTTGTTTTTGACTATTTAGATAACCAAATTGACATCTCAACAACCCATGTGGTACATTAAACCTTTGTAAAACCAATTTCCATCCTTAAATAACCTTTTAATAATACCATACCCTCAGTGATCCATTATCAAGGCATCAAATTCCCATAAAAACTCACTATTGGTCTCCAAGAATCCCTTAATGAAGGGATTGTACTTCTATCACCAGATAAAATCGTGGATAAGGATTCATATGGTCTTCCAAAAGAGAAAATGTTGTGGTTCTATTTAGTGGATTACTACCAAGAAGTTTTTTCATATCCACTCCCTCTAAAGTTACCCCTCTTAGGCTATAAATGAATATTGAGTAATAATGACACCTGAAACCTGTCTCCTACCGTCCATAGGTTAAAGACTCTCTTTAATGGTATAGAAAACACACACATGGTAGGAATTACCCTCCATAAAACTTTATAGAATAAGGGATAATATGATAAGAACCACCAACTAACACCATACATAAATAAAATAATAAATAACAGTAACTTTAATGTCATAAATAAGTGAAAAAAGAAAACAATAAAGTACCGAAAGTAATATTATTCAATATCCACAAACACCAAAAACATTTTAAGAGATTCTCAATAACTCTTATAAGCAACAAACATTCATCCTGATAATAAACCTATTATTCCAGACCAAAAAGAAGTTTATATATACATAATGTGAGCAGAACATGTATACTCGGTAGGATCATCCCTAAAACCTCTCATGAAAAATGTGTAAGAATCATACTAAATCCCATTGAATAAAAAAATGAAATTAACTCATCACCTAAATAGGTAAAACTATTTTTATATCTTTATCATGGTTCACTATCTAGGTAATGGGAAAACGTTAAACTATTATATATCAAAATAATATATATATATATATATATATATATATGATGGTTCTCCACTTATACTTCTCCAAATTTTTGTATCTCTCATTACCTAATGGCTATGTTCGGTGTTAATCACTCATATAAGTCATCAAGAAACTATTGAAATAGTTTCACAACCAATACACCATCTCATGCAATCTAACATCTCATTACCATTATATTCAACTAGTATCCCTAAGTATGCCCAGAAGCCACCATAGCCTATGTAAATGAATTATACCTCAAGATATCATATCCCATGCAAGTACACCTATGGTAAGCTTAAACCAACAAATCTAGATGAAATTATGTGTTACAACTCATGCTCTTATAGCCTTCAGATAAATTTATATTAGAAATGTAGTCCATCACATCCCTAGTATGAAATCAACCTAAACCATAAGCCATTATAGCTTTTGATACGACTACTCATATATTTTAAGAGGTAGAATGGGAGAGAGGGAGAAGTAAATTATATGTTCCCTCACTGTCTTGGATATTGGAGAAAACATCCCAAAACATTTGGGTATTGGTTTCCCTACAGATGTGGGTGGGGTAGCGTATGAAATTAGAAAAATATAGAATAGTATCACGTTCCACCACACTATGTGTGACTACCTAGCCTTATATTCATCTACCTATATCACCATATATGACCCTCATCCACCAATAATAAGATCTAGATATCAAACAAGCATACAATAAATTCAATTCATTTTTAATTAATTGATTATACTTTAATTAATTATTACCATATTCATATCCATGATTAATATTGTAATTTTATAAACCATGTTTTGATAGAACTATCAATTATTTACATATATTCTCAATAATATCATCGTCATTTTTAAACGCCATAAACCAACCCCATTCATTTACTAGTTCTATTGTTAATTCATAATTATCTAAGTACTCCAGTATATAGCATAAGCTTACACTTCATTATGAACTTGAAGTGGTATAATAAAACTATTTCATTCAGTTAGAAACTGATAAATTAAATAACCTTTTCCCTTATAGCCACCAATAAATCATAAAGAAATCATCAAGAAATATTAAATGTATTTATGATCAAGCCGTGCTCGAAACTCAGCTTGAACGACGGGTGTTAATCATATTTTTGTGAAATTCCTAATTGTTTAGGTTTTTAAGGTGATATTATAGTACATAGAAAACCCAAGGTTTTCTCACAATGAGTTTTTAAGGGTTTAGAGTTCAAATTTTATAAAATTAACTATAACATGGGGTTGTTTTAAAAAAACATTTTTTACTAAATAAATTAATTAAAGAGTTTAATAGCAGACCAATGGAAGTTGATTTTGAGATAAATTTAAGTAGTTGGTCATTAAAAATTCATTACACAACATTTCATGAACATATTTCCAAAATAAATCATTAGTTTTTGAGTAAATATTAGGTTAAGATTAATCATAATCCCAATTACTCTCCAAGACTTTATATCAATACAAGATGAACCAAATATTGGAATAAAAATCATATATCCAAGGTATATACCTTATGCATCATATAATATCATATATTGAATATTGAAATATCATAAATGTTGGAAAATGATTTATGTTTTATCCAATAAAAAAATCACAAGTTACAAACTCAAAATATCATACTAGTCAGTCAAAAATAATTATCATTTCATTCACATGCATCAAAACAAGAATTAAAATATGAAATAATATAAGATAAAAATAAATTAAATGTTTTAAAACACACATTACACTAATATAGTAGCTAATATATGTTTCAAAACTCCCTTTACATGCGTGTAGCTCTCTCACAATGATTCTCCACCATTTACCTCTCCATCAATATAATGTGAAGGCTCATATGAAACTCCATTTTATCCTTGATCTACCTATGATGATATATACCTTTAAAATTTGTAAGATGAAGAGGGTAATCATATTGAAATAAAAAATGATATAACATTTCCCCTTGTTCAACATTGAAAATTATGCGCCCAAGGTGGCCTTTTATCGATAATGTGGAAGGTCATTCTGGGTACCCTATTTTTAAGATACCACATACGGTTTATATTTCGTTAGAAAAAGTGGTCAAATATTGACTTTGAAAAAAGAGGAAAGTTATTTATAACAATATTTACTATATCTTTGTAAAATTTGGTGTCCATTTAACATTTATATTAGGAGATATTTTAAAAATAATATTTTATTCTCTTCACTTTAGAAATATTCATTTTTTTGGGAAGATCACATCAATTAGACCAACAAATAGAAATATCAACCTTAGTTGTCTCTAGATGTGTTTTATCCCATTATTTTTTGGATCAGAACCAAAAAATCATCCTGAGTGGATAAACATATTTATTGAAATGTTTGAAATAGTGGGTATATAATCTTTGGATTCTATGTAGTTTGGCCTATTTTTCTTTGACTTTATCTTGGGTTCTCCAAATTAACTCCTCCTATAACATAAACATCAAAACAAGTAACATTTACCATTTTAATAGTAATTAAAATTAACTATTTGAATTATATGACATGTTTAATTTGTTAATATATTTGTAAAATATAATAAAAACTTAGTTTAATACATTGGTATAAGGGTCTAAGTTAATAGTGAATCACTAAACAATCACACCCACAAACCTAAAAAAATTTACACCTTGGAAAATCCATATTTCAAAAAATTGGGTATGATAATATTCCCTAAATTATAAATATTTATCATTCTATAAAATTTAACTCATGACCATATAGTGAGAAATGAAGAATCACACCAAATAGTTAATCTCAATAAGAATGGAAATTAATGTCTCATAAATCATATCAGAACAAAAGTCAAAAAAATATATGGTACTATTTTTAGAAACAAATTTATAATTAAAACATGTAACTAAATATCAATGTGTGTGTGTGGAAAAAATTTCATGGTATTATTTCCACATTTTATTTTTTAAATATATCATTTTAATAAAATGTATTACCTGATTCTTTTTACCAAATATTCCCAACACCCTTTTCAATATAATTTTAAAAACTCACTCATTTAAACATTTTTTTTAATGTTAAAAATTTTCGGTTATATACAATATATTGTTTTGTATTATTTTCTTTTTTATTTTATTTTATTTTTTTTATAATTATTTTCAACAAAAACATTAGGAATCAACCACTGGATAATCTGGTACATTAATGAAACTGATAAGATAAGGAATTATTGTATAGAAAATTAATTTTCTAAATCTATATATCATTAATTTTTACTTATATATGCCTTCAATTAACCAGAAAATGTTTACAATTCTTGGTTATGTGCAATGATGTGTGGATATATTAAATGACATAATTTTACCAATAAATACTTACAAATAAATTTTCAATATCTCAAAGGTTTTATAGATGTACAAAAAATCATATCATTGAAAAATAACAAATTTTCCTTAAAATCACACCTCAATGTTAATTATTTAATTAACTCACATGAAATCGGTGAAGTAAATTTTCTTTAAATGACTAAAAAACATGAAATATAGAAAATTTAAATATATTTTTAGTAAATTTCATAATTATATGGGAATTTAATATGAGTATTATATCACATAAGTGAAAAAAAGAATGTGGGGGGGGGGGTAAGAATACGATGAAGCAAGAAAAGAAAAGAGAAAACAAGAAGGCCGATAAAAAATACTAATTAACTCAATTATATATCCACCCCCCACACTAAGAGTGTGTAGTGTCATCATGGTAATTAAATAGATGGTGATATGAAAGGATATATCCTAGTGGGTGTCAATGATAGAATAACTAATTTATTTATTTATTATTATTATATATATAAACAAGAAAATACATATAAAACAAGAAATGAGAAAAAAAATATGTGAGGTTAGTTTAGGTTATTTTTTATCCCATAAGAAAATAAAAAAGGAAGATTTAATATTAAAGGAAAAAATTTACATGGCATCTAGTCTATATACACATGAAATATATTTTTTAAATGGAAAATTGGGTAACAAACATTGTTTTTGATACTTGTGGTGGGGTTCAATCCAATGACATATCCAATCCCATATAACAATACAGCCATAAGAGAAAAATTTGTTCCACATACATTTTATTAATTTTTTCAAACATTATATATTTTTTTATAAAAAAAAGAAAAAAAATAATTAATTGAAATAATATACATGATGTATGATTTTACTTTTTAAAAGGTGGTGAATTTAGGGAGATTAGAATGACTTAAACCCCAGTTATTTGGACGCTAGAAAAAGACTCTTCTCATCACCTCAACCCTATATTTGGTTGTAAATGTATTATTATATTGTTTTATATTTTATTAAAACAAAAAATGCACATGAGTTATGATGAATAGAGATATAGAAAACCAATGGTTTAATTTTTATGAAAATAGATGTAATTTAGTTGGCCAAAAGGAATCAAACCCAGGTATTTTAGACCCTGAGTTACGACCATTCCAGTTTATTCCAACCTCATCATATATTTCATATTTTTTTAAACTATTTTAATACTTATGAAAATATCAAACACCATTTTATAATAATTAAATAAAATTGATTCACACACTACATGATTTATCAAATTTTAAATTGGAAAAAGTAGAATGAATGTGACTGTTGTAGTTGAGGTGGGATTAAAACTGATGTCTAGTTCAATTTCATATTACACATACAACTAGATAAACACAATTTTTTCCTCTGTCATTTTTTATTTATATTATCAAAATTATTTGAAGCGATGTTCATATATATACACAATATGAAATAAAAAAATGTAAAAGAACAAAACATGCACTGAAGGATTGAGTGGGAAATCAAACTAGGGACTAATTCATTCCCATAGAACACAACGTCCATCAGCATAGCCTTCATTTATGGATTTATTTTTATTTTAAATGTATAAACATATATTTTTTTATTATCATTTGTTTGGTTTTTTAGTTATTTTAAAGAAAATAATTTTATTTAAAATAAATTTGTTACAATATATTTATTATTATATAAACTATATCTTTCTCTGTGTGTATGTTTTTATTATTATTACATGATGTTATTCAATTTGAGTGCATTCCATATAATTATATATTTAATTATTTGTTAATAGATAAATAATATATTAAATGTAATTTTCATTGGGGGTTCTCATTGTTAGGTTGGAAAATATGAAAACCCAAGTGGGGGTGAATTGTATCCTTCTAAAAATACTTGAAAATTTTAAAATGAATCCCTCTTTATTATTTGGGTTGAAATGTAGTTCTATTTTCTTTAAATATATTATACATCAAAAAAATAATACTTAATTTTTATAGTGGTATGAGGCACAGAGATCTCCTAGTCTACTCAGCCAATACTCTCACAACAAGTTTAGTAATTTCACTAAATATGTCATTTTATCTAGAGACCTAGATAACTATGTGTTGGAAGATAACACAATAAAATAAGTCTTTTATAAGTCCTTCAATTTAATTTACAAGTAATTCCAAAAACATATCTTAGTATTACAAATTAATAGTTATAATGAAAAAATAAGTGATGTTTATTGTTGAATATTGTTTCATCTTATAGTTTCCTCCAAAAAAGAAAAATAATAATAGATATTTAGAGGAATAAATGAAATACTTATCAATGAAATACTTCTAAATAAAATATGGTTTTCTATAGAAAAACCTCAAAGGACATAATATTAGTGATTTTCTCATCAACAAAACAGACACGCAACAATGGATTATAACATGTGTTTCACAAAATTGTAGTCCTGAAAATGGATTTGATGATCTATAGTAAAATATTAATATATATATATCTACAAAAAATACTATCATGAAAGATCACAAAAATTCCTGTTGTTATTTTAATGAGATTCGTATTTTTAAAACATCAGAAAAATAGAGAGTTGTTCGAAATGATTATTTAACACTAAGATTTGATTCTAAGAATTAATATCCCCTAGAAACTTACATTGAGAATAAATAAGAATATTGATTTGAACCTGGTCAAATAAGTCTATAAATATCACTAGATAAATCAGGTTTTGAAATATGATCATCATATTTGAAATTTGAATTTAATAAACCACTAAATATCATAACTTCACATAGAAATACAAAATATTTAATATTTTTTTGAAGTTCCTATGAAACAGTATTATAATAGATTTTAATTAGATATTAACTCCATTGAGACCATTACTAAAATCATATAAAAGATCCAAAATTTAAATATTATAGATAACTGATTCAATGTAGTGTCGCACTATGTAATGGTAACATTAAAAGTATGGTTCACAATGTATTGTTGATTCTAAGGGATAGGTTAATGAACATAATGTTAAATACACAAATATAGGGTTTAAAAAAGTTATCTTCCTAGAAAACTAATTTACTTCAATTATAGGGTTCAAAAATTAGTTTTCCTTTTCAAAATTTAGGTTTCGAAACCTAGTGTTCACTATAAATATGGGGTTTTCAATAGTGATTTTGGACTAGTTAAAAATGTCTAGAATAAATTAAAAATAAAACTTCAAACAAATTTAACCTAAATTACTTCTATAATTCCATGGAAAATCAAATAAATATTCTAATAAATATAATCATAATATACACTATAAAAATCATCATTAGGAAAAAATAGGGTGTTTGTGAGAATTTAAATTAATGAGAAATTAATAAAATTATTTGATCAGTATTTGTATGCCCAAAATCCCCCCCTAAAATATCACAAAATCTATATTGTTTTTAAAACAAAATATATGACTTAATTATTAATAAAAATAACCATTGATTAATTAAAAATAAATTTAGAATATATTTTTTTATCAAATAAAATTCTATTTTATGAAAAAAGGAATATATAAAAATGGATTAAAACATATTCAATATAGAAAAGAACTATTAGTGAATTTTATGTAATCTATTTATAAAGTTATACTTAAAAATGAATTTTCTAAGAAACATAGAACTACAATAAATAGAAAATAAAGATAACAAAAAATTATCAAAAAAACTTCATTTATTCATTAGCCCATATTACCAATAATTTTTTTCTCAAGGTTTAATTAGTTAAGGAATAGTGTGAGAATATTTTTAATGTTCAATATCATCAAAGAGATTATATGGTAAAAGAATATTTGAAAATATAATGTATAGCCTTCATATCCTCCATCAAATCCTTGAAATTATGTTGCATTGTCCCTACCTATTCATTTATTAAAATCCATTACTAATTAAAAGTTTTCAAAACATCAATCAGATTCACTTTCAAAAAACTATAAATATACTCAACTGAAGGGCATATTTTTTCACATTACTATATAACTAGTTGAAAATTTCCCTGACTCTTGACCTTCTAGAAGTCAACATCTCAACAAACTCTTGATAATTGTTCAAAAGAGTGTGTTGTGTAATACTATCACATTCAAAACATTGAATTCATTCATTCATGATAGAAAAATCAGAAAAAATAAAGTATAAACTTCTTATCACATCTTCAAACCCTACTCAACTTGAAGTAGGATCCCTTTAGTGATTTTAACTAGCTCTGAAAAACTCAAATTGAATTGATAAAAACATTTTAAAATCAAAAAAATAATATTTAAAAATATCTTTACTCTTTTTTAACCTATTTAACTATATCTCACTTAAAATAATCCAAATCACTCCTACAAAATGATCTTTATTACAGAAATTTATACTAAGATTGAAGAAATTAAAATTCAGATATGAAAACACATGAATTATTCAAATCCTCAAAATATTTCTGAGAACACTCAAGTTATCTTTGCAACTTTATAGCCTCATCCTTCATCTGATTGAACATAAAAACCATTACCATTGTAAATGAATTATTATTCTCCTCAAAATAAGTATTATAAAAAATTAATAAAGTTCTATCTGGTCTAATTTAAGGATCACTAGCCTTATCCAATTGAAGTGATTACACTTCAAACTTTTTACCTGATAGAGATGGAAATTCACTAAGAATATCGGTAGCAATAATATGTTCTATATAATTCTTCTCCAAGTACACATTAACAAAATAAACTAATAGATACTCAATCTACTCAATGTTTTTAGCAACTATAGGACTTTCCTGCTAACTAAAATGATCTTACTTTACAAGATGTTCCTAAACATGAGTATCTTTCTCATTTCATTCCTTATAACCAAAAAGTTCAATATATTCTTGAACCATTTATTCAACATAAATAGTTTTATTAACTTATTAAAACATAGAAAATACCATTTTTAAATATTTTATTTCCTTCTTTTAATCCTCTAAATAAGAATAGATCCACTATTTATCTCAAAATATGGCACTTGAATGGATTTGGGAAACTAAAGAACACCCCTGGCCTAGCAGGGATATTCTCATACATGATTTTATTTATTCTTGTAGATAGAGGAATGTTGGTATCATGAACTAAAATATCTTCGAAACCAATATCCATTCAGGACACACTAGCTTCTCCTTTAATACAAGATTCCTTAATCTCTTCCCCTCTATTCCCGGTAGAACCAACAGACTTCAGGGTATTGGGCCCACCCATAGCTTTAACACTTAATTTTTATTCATATTTATCACCTATAGAAATTATAATTCCTTTCTTTATACTATAAAATATTACAAACCCTTTAAAGGGTCCAAAAAACAAGAAATATTTGTGATGACATCTCAACACAGTCAGTATGTCACTAATCATCCCTCTCTTTTAAAGACCGAGAGAAAACAATATTCCATTGGATTAAAATGACATAATAGAATCCCTATAGCATCAATGAATAAAATAACATAACATGTATTGATTTAAATTGAATCTAATTTCCCTCATTAAAAAAATAACATACATATCTAAAAAAATCTATCTTTGTTATCCTTAGTACAACTATATTCTAAATATATTTTACCAGAACTTTCAGTTATACCTCCAAATATTTCACAAACATTTTATTAATTTTGGTTGTTTTGATATCCAAGGACGTAATTTCTACATATTTATAAACAATACATAAAATAATTCTAATATTTGAATGAAAAACTCCTTCATGGAGGGAATTTTATAATTTTGGTTATATCCATAGAAGAAAGAGAAAACTATTTATCATTAACCTTAGAAGAAACCACGTCATCACTATCTCTAAAACTAATGTACTCATTTTAATAAAATTATTTAACATATATTTCATATACATACTCTTAATTCCCTCACTAAAATATATATTCCATGTTTTGAAATCTCATTTATTTCTTCAACATAAAATTTGTATGAAATAACCATCCAAATCCATAACTTTTCATTGCAACGATTTTCATTCTAAACTAGAAGATTTCCACATCACTATTACTATCATAAAAACATAATATAGTTTCCTAATAATTTCCATCTTAAGATTAATAAGATTATATATTCATTAAATTTAGGGTTTGAGATATTGAGATCTCAGGAGATCGAAAGGGTGAAGTTTTGAAGGTAGGATAAAGAGAAGGGATTTACTCCAATGATACCAAGCGATGGTTCAATTTTTCTAGGAAAATTTATTGAGTAATAATTTTTTGTTTTTAAAAATGTTAATATAATTTTAAATAATAAAATAAAAAAAAATTAACTCCCAAATTCCTAAACAAACAAATAGCAGTAATATTTAAAGATTTAAAAACATAAAAGAACTAATTATTAAGACTAAATTGAGATTAATTAGGAATGATAAAAGATTTAATTAAATTAAAATAATCCAAAATACCCATTAATAAAATATAACCTAGCATTGGGAAGTGGTCTGGTGAAAATATTAGCTAATTGATATTCAATATTAACTAATTTTGAAAATATATCCCCTTTCGGAACATGATCTCTTAGAAAATGATGCCTTATATCAATACGTTTAGTCCTTGAATGACTCATAGTATTTTTTAAAATACTAATTTCCCTGTTATTATTACATAAAATAAGAAAATGATTAAAAATTAGTATAAAATACAGAATATTTTCATTCACCTACAACACTTGTATACACAAACTACCAATAGAAATATATTCATCCACAATGGTTGAAAACGAAACTGAATGTTTATTTTTACTAGACCATGAAACTAGTAAATCTCTTAAAAGGTGAAAAGTCCGTTATTTTATTTTTCTATCTAACAAAATACATCGAAAATCACCATTTGAAAATGAAATTAAATTTAAACCTAATGTTTTTTGGATAAATCTGAGATATAAACATCACTCTTTTAAATATCAAAAAATTATTTTAACTATAATTATATGGGATTGTTTTAGATCTGATTGTAACCTTATACAAATGAATATGGAAAACATGATGCCTAGTTTATATGAATTAAGATATATAAAACTATAAATCGTACAACTTATAACTTGTGTTCAATAGGTTTTCCAACTTCATCAAAACCACATTTTACATTTGTATACATGGGAGTTTCATAAGACTTACTTTTTTCAACTCCAAATTTTTTAAATAATCAAATAATATATTTACTTTGATTTAAGATATTTCCAAATTCCTTTTGATAATTTTGAAATATAACAACAAAAATCAATTACCCCATTATACTCATTTCAAATTCCATTTTTATAATTTTTTAAAAATCATTACAATTCTTTTTATAAGTTGACTTAAAAATAAAATCACCTATATTTATTTGAACTAATAAAATATCTAAAGAAGAAATTTTCTTATAAAATAAAATATATGTTAACCCTACTGAAAACATTTTTTAAAAATAAAATAACTTAATTTTTTCAACCAATCCCTTGGTGATTCTTTATTACCATAAAGATCTTTAGTAATATTAAAAATAGAATTTGGTGGATGGGGGTTTTTAAAACCAAGAGGTTTCTCAACATAAAATACATCCACTAAATCACCATATAGAAATATATATTTGAAATCCATATATTTTAATTTAAAGTTCATGAGAGGTTAATAGTCTAAAAAGATCATAAATGATTTAAGACTAACAATAGGAGAGACGGGTTCCTCATAGTATATTTCTTCTTCCAGGTTGTAGACCTTAGAAACTAGCTTAGCCTTATTCTTAGTCATTATACATTGATCATCCCTCTTATTTTTGAAGACCCATTTTTTTCCTATAAAGGGATAGTTTGAGCACCTATAAACTAATTCCCAAACTTCATTCCCTTTAAACTAGTTTAGTTATTCTTGCACATATATCATCTCACTCCCATAATCTAAGGATTCTTCTAATGTCTTAGGTTCTAAAAAGTATAGAAATGAATATAACTCTATTAGGTTTCCTACATTCATCATAGTCTTAACTTCTTTATCTTGGTCTCTTATAATAGTCTCTAAAGCATGATCCTTCAGAACTCTAGGTTGTCTAGAAAAGACACATTCACGTTACACTGTTTTGTGTTTTTTAGAAGAATATTGATTCTAATCATATTCTACTTTACTTTTAATCATATCTTTAGAATAATCAATACTCAAGTTATTCAATGAATCAATGATATAATATGTTTGAATTTTGTTATGATCAAAAGGATCACTTTCTTTAAGATTTGTAATAATAGATTCTTCAAACATCATTGAATTTTCATTAAACACTCTAAAAGATTTAGAGATAGCATAATAACCAATAAATATTCCTTCGTTGTAATTTGGAACCAAATTACCATGTTTTTATTTATTTTTATAGATATAATTTTTTAATCAAAAAACATTAACGTATCCAGCTTTAGCTTTTCTATTATTATAAAACTCATAATGTGTATATTTTAGAGAAGGAATGATTACAACTATATTCATGATATATAAAATTTTATAAACTTATTCTTCCCCAAAATAGGTAGGTAAAATATAATAATTTAATATAGTTCATTCTATTTCTTGAACATTTTTTCTAAGATTCCATTATTTTGAGGTGTTCTTGGAGTGGAAAAGGTAGTTTTAATACCTACATTTGACAAAAACTAATTAAAATCTAGATTCTCAAACTCTCCTCGATTATCAATTCTCATTGAAATTATTTTTAAATATTTTTCATTTTAAATAACCTTACGAAAACTTTTAAACATTAATAAATAAACACAAGTAAATCTGGAAAAATAATCAATAAAACATAAACATGGAGTCTTCTAGCCAAGCATGATACTTCATAAGGGCAAAAATATCTATGTGAATTTGTTTTAAAGAGTTTGATGTAGAAAACATATAAACTGATTTGAAAGATAACTTATACTATTGTCCAATTTGGATTACTTCACTAAGACTATTCCCCTAAATCATTAGATAGGGAAAATGTTAAAAAAATTATTTTTAGATAATTTATATTGGGAAAATATATCTCAATTTCCATATCTCTTATTCCATATATTGGATTCACTTATTTAATCATTTATAAAATTAAATTTCTATTCACATAAGTAATTAAGGTCTAAAGTGTGAACATTTTTAGTTTTAGGTTATCTAAACTTAAGTAGTTTATATTTAAATATATAAAAAACATTGTTACATATATAAATATAAAATTAATCATCACTCTATTGAGAAATTATGATCAGATTGTGCTTCAACCCTTAAACATAAATAAATTTTTTGACCATGACGGATTTTAGATCTCCAACTGATCCAACTCTAATGATCTTGCCTATAGCATTATCACCAAAAGTAACCAAGTATTTATATTAATTTTATAGTGCATGGAAATTTAATAATTAACTACTCATGTGACTCAAAAAAGAAATATCCATATAACATAATACATTTTTATCCCTATTTAGTTTCATTTGTAGAAATATAAAATAAAATATTTCTTTGGTACCTAATTGTTTTTAGGTCCGATAGTGTTGGAAAGTAAATATCTAGGTAAATATAACTATTTAACCTTTTGAGAATAAAAATTAGATAGATATCCTAAAAATAATACTTTTTAGAACTACTAATCTAAGGATATTTTATTAAACATTTTTTGGAATAATTTCCTCTAATTCCCAAAAAAATAGGTGACTCTAGACATATTGTTATTATTTGAACTAGGCATAAAATAGTTCTTATACAGCATGAGTTTTTAACCATTACTTACAATACCATATCTTAATTTTATATGAATTTTTTCAAAATAATATTATTTAATGATTCTTCCCCTTAATAAATACATTATTTTTAATTTTAGAGTATTATACTTTAGCCTGAAACTCTTTAATTTTATTTTTATGCACAATGCGGTTTGAAGAAAATTTTGGTAATTTTTATTTTAAATATAATAGATATTTTAACTTTTAATATTTTTCACTTGGGATATTATTATTAATATTATTTATGGTTTTTTAATTGTTAAGTAGGGATTTTTATTTTTCTTCAAGAATAGAACAATATTTAGCTAATTTACCATTTGATCATTTTTCAAAATTAGAAGAAGAAGAGTAGTATGATTTTACCTCATCAACATTAGCCATAAATAATATGTATTTTTTATGATTTGATTACTCCTATTCTTAATTATAACATTAAGAGATGGTGGAACCTTTATAAACACTCTATATAGCCTCTATATCCTTCTTTCATTTACCTTCTTACTCAGCTTTATTTTAGAGGTTTTTCTTGTTTTTCTATATTTTTCTTATCTCCATTGGATGTGGAAAATTAGGTATTGTATGCCCCATATATGTTCATTTATAACACTTGACCTATTTTATTATGCAAAAATTCTTCTAGGAATCATTAAAACACTTCTTGAGGCCTTTATAATTCCTATATAACTTATTGAATTTTCTAACAAGGTAAATTAGTTCCTCGCCAGAGTTTGAAAAACATGAATCGTTTTAGGATATAAAATTCTACATTAACTTGTTTTATCCACTAAAAATAATAACCTTGAGAGGAGTATTATTCCTTTTGGCCACTCTAAGATCTTTATTTCTATCTCTCATTCCACCTATATTCTATATCAAGGTGCATGTTATTTCATTCATTTTTAATTCTTTGAAAATAGTTGAATGTCTGCTTTTGGCAGATATAACAATCCACATAGAGGTTACGAATCTAAGTTTTTTTAATGACTGGTCTAGTTGTGTAATTAGTATTCTTATAGAAGTATCACAATTTTAAATTTTATTAAATATTACATTAATTTTTGTAATGCGTTCTCCTTCATACATCCTAAAAATATCAAATTTTAATTTTTTAATATTTTTCCACTTCTATATAACATTATTAGTTCATTCATAAGAAACTATAGTTGTATGGAACATTTAATATACAATATCACACTGAGATACTGAATTTATTTCATTAAGACCATTTTCACAAATGATTACATCAATAAATTTTGAATTTATATAATTTTCAGCCCCTTTAGTAGCATCCCACATTCTAAATCTTCTATAGGAATTTCAAATAGTTTAACAACCTTTATATGAACATTGAAACCATGATTCTTCGTATAGATGATCATATGATCCTTCCAAAATCCATAATTATATCAATTAAAAAATGGACATATTATCATTGACATGCCTTTTATGAGATCAACCATAGGCATCTTTCTTTGTATAGACCTTTGTCTAATGTTTGATAGAGATAAAAATTGTTCTTCAAAGAGAACCCCTATAATACCAATTTTTTTGTCAGAATAATATGAATACATAAGAGCTGTTGAATTTTGTCCTTTTAAAAACACTTATGAAATTTAATCTTAATCCATATTTGTGTTTTCTAAATTTATAACACACACTTTTATTTAAATAGATTATACAATGGAAAAATAAATAAAATAAAACTAAAATTTATATTGTGATTTAGGAATAATGATCTCCAGTCCAATCCACCAACACTCCCTCCATGATTTTGGTTATTTTACTAAACTAATACTTTTATCTTGGGACCTCGAAAATTGAATTTTGGAAGTTTTTCCCATAAAATAATAATTTATAGGTCCTTTAGGTTCTATTACAAGGAACCACAAAAAACATATCTTAGTATGAGAATCTATCACTCTATAAGAACAAAGAAGAGATATATATTATTGAAAACCAGTTCATCTTACAATTTCTCCCACAACTAAAAAAAGAATAAATATTTAGAGTAATAAAAGAAATAATTCTCATCATAATCTTTCTGAAGAAACTATGGTTTTATGTATAAAAAATTCAAATTACACTCAAGTAATGAACTTAACGGTAGTAGGATGGATACACAACAGATGATTACAACATGTATGTATCCAAATTTTGGCATTGAAAATATCATTGGTGATCTATAAAAAATATTAAAATATAGACACAATAGAAGAATCAATAAGAAAATATCAAAAAACTCTTGATGTGATCTGAAAAATATTTATCCTTTTTAACTTTGTAGAAGTAAAGAGATGTTTAAAATGATTATTCAAATCTGAGATCAAATTATATGAATTATTATCCACTAGAAAATTCCATTGAAAATAAATATGAAACATGATTTAAACTTGGATAAAAATATCTATAAATACCACCAGAAAAATAATGATTTTTAAAATAATCATTGTATATGAAATTTGAATTCAATAATCCATTAAAAATCATAACTTCCCTTAGAAATAGGGAGAATTTTATCTATTGTTGAAGTTCCTTTGAAATGGAATTTTAACTTGTTTTATTGAGATATATAATCCGGTGAAACCATTTTAGAAAATTGAGGAAACCATCAAAAATTAAAATCCAAACTACTGATTCAATGTTGGGTTAGACTGTGTAAGGGTAACTTCAAAATAATAGTTCACAATGTACAGTTTATTCCAGAAAACATGTTAACTAAAAATGTTACATGATCAAATATAGGGTTCATAAAAAATATTATGTTCCCAAAAATAACATTTAATTCAAATATAGGGTTTTAAAAGTAGTGTCCCTTATCAAAACGTATGTTCCTAAACCTAACATTCACCTAAAACTTAGGGTTTTGAATATTTATTCTATAATTTTTCAAAAATTAAATTATATTTTCAAAATGAAAATTTATCTGAATTTAAACTAACTTAAATTCATAATTATAGGTAAAATGAAATGAATATTCTAATGAATGTACACCTAAAATCCATTAAAATCAATTTATTTAGTAAAACAAATGGCAGTTTTTGTGACTATAAAAATTAATGATAAATTAATAAAATTACTAGATCAACATCTAAATTTCCTACACTAGCCTCTATGGTATATGTAACAAGCTATCCTGGGATGACTTGATTGATCACTTGAGTTGTCTTTTCACATGGCCTATAGCGCATTCCCAAACACCATGGGATGGAGATAAGCACTAGGAATAACCGAAGATCTCTTTGGTAATTGTTTCACCCATGGTAAATTGACATAACCCATACATTAAATGGGATAATCAGGCCACCATAATTAGAGCCAATTAGCAAAAAATAACTCGATTAATGTAGTATATGAGAAGAAGATATCATAGACAGCTACAACAACATCATATACAAAAGGACATTCCACAACGTGACAAATATACAATATATCTCAAGTCAATGCCTAAAACTCAAAAGAATAGAGACAATTCCAAAAAATTAATATTCATACATCCCAGTGGATAAAAAATTACCATAACTACTTGGAATAATCTAATCCCTATGATACCACATCTCTTCCATAAAACAGTAGATGACAATAACCCAGAAGATCCACCCTTGTACATGTTTCCCTATCCCTTACCTATATCCTAAAAAATAAAATCTAAATTTTTCAAATGTGTATGTAGGGTGTAAGGAAAAATTCCTAGAAATATCCCATGATGAATCTATTTATGTATTTTACCCATGAAAACCAATAAAAAAATTAAATCACTTTTCAAAACTAAACTGCTTTTAATTCATTCATCTTTACAACAAGTCTTAGAAATCCCTTTTATTTTCCATTATAAATAAAACAAAAGTATTCAAAATCAATTTTTAACAAGGATTAAATAATTAAATAGTTCCACAAGTAAAAACATTCTCAACCCACCCCAAACAAGTCATAATTAGGTATAATAATAAGCATCATCATCATATAACCAATAAAAGAAAATGGGCATAACATATCCTATCACATAAAACATGGAACTAATAGAATTCATAAAGGAATATAAAACAATACAAAATGAGTAAGTTCACCTACGGATCTAACCATAAGTTTGCAACTTGAACAAGACAAAATAAAGTGTTCTAGACAGCTAAACAACAAGGAATCCCTCAAGGTCTTCCTAGGCCAAACTCCCAGATCTCTCGTGGTCTCTCTAAAAATGAATGGAAGCTCTCACTATCTTATTTACATAGTATCACATGATACCTTTGAAAATAAAAGGAATATATTATAGTCTTTTTTCCCAATGTCTCTAATGATATCTCAGAAAACCCCTCACTCACACCCTGATTAAAAAATGTGTTACTCCATGCCAATACAATCACAAAAAAGTTCCATATAATCAATATCTATTTCACTAGATAACCTCACAAATCAACATTACCATTTTAATAAAAGACCTTTTTAAATGTAACCCCATTTATAAAATAATTTTACAAATCCCTTTAAATCCATAAAATATCTTTGATCCATTTTATCACACACAGTGATTGTACACATGCCACCCCCATTTAGAAAACCTGAATTACACACCCAAATTTCTAAACCAATCCATAACACACATCAATAAAGAGATAAACATAAACTATAAATCAAATTAATATAAATTAAATAGACATAAACAAAATGTGATTTATAATTTAATGGTAATCCATGCCAAACCCCCCTTAAATGGAGACTCCTTCCTCAGAATAGGTTTCAAACTGATCGTCTTCGACGAAGACCACTTGGAATACATATAAGAAGGCCCCAGACCCCTAAAAACATTAAAAAAACAAATCCTCCATTATAATACTAGGTTTAGTCACCTCTGACACTTAGTTTTACTCACTTCCATGGAAATGGAAGAACAATCTTTAATAAAGGAATTATGAAAGAAATATCATGGAAATTTATTTCCATCAATCCAAAAAATCAAAATACAAGTATAAATCTACCAAAAAAGTATAGAGGTTATTACAAAAAAAGGAATGAAGTTTGTACATGATGGAGAAGAAAAATGAGGGCCAAATTAATTAACAATTTATATGGGGAAAAGCAAAAAAGAAAACTTTTTAATGAGATAGATAGGGTCACAAGGTTAGGTCGAATAGTTAAGAAAAATTTGTGCCAACCATGTTGATCATATTGTATACCAAATATCCAAATCATGTTGTTTCCCTTGGGAGTCTCACAGTTTGATAAACCATTTTCAAATCAGGTAAAACCCCACTATAACTAACTACAACAACCTTGCATTCTTAATCGTACCATTTTAAGAACAATGAACTAACTATGCTCCAAGGTCTGTCTCCCCCCAAAAAGGTTTTTTGACCACCTAAACCCAAAACCACCCCTAAAAATCCAAATGATAAGTAAAACTATAAAATTTAAATTCCAGTTACCTGGTGGGTGTCACAAACTCCCCCACCATGCCACTCTATCCCCTAAAAAATCCCTCAGGATTCGTCAAAAGAAAATAGGTGAGGCCACTAAACCCTCACGAAATCATCCTAATCCCGCATCCCATGGTTGTTTCCATCACAATTAAAAAGTACACAGACCAACAGGATCGCTTTACCACAAATCACCTTGTTTTGAAAATGTATGATATGAAAATGATTCTCCACAACAGTGGTATCAGGATAAAGCTCAAAATTATACAACTCCAACACATGAGAAAGGTCTAGATGGTGTCTATTCAACTAGGAAACATGGAAGATATTGTGGACCTAGTTCATCTACAGTGGAAACTCCAACTAATAAGATACCTTTCCAAGATGATATACAACTATAAATAACCTAACATAATGTGACACCATCTTTCCCTACATACCCAAGAAATGATGACCCAACTGAACAAATACCCAAAGAAACACCTGATCCCCAACTTGAAACTCTAATGAGTGATGATGATGGTCAACATACACATTCTTGAGAATACGAGTTATCACTTACCATTTCCAAATCAATCAAACTATGATTCTTGTCTCCAAGATGAGACTTGGTCCCACCAAGGAACATTCTCCCACCTTCATCCAACACAATAGGGATTAGAATGGTCATTTATATAATTCATCAAATGGGACTATTATGATTGATTCTTGATAGATATTATTATATTAAAAAAATTCGATTGAATGGTTCATCTTCCAAATTCCATCCAAATTAAGAATACGCACTCAAAACATATCCTCGAGGTTCTTGATGGTTCACTCATAATAACCATCCATTTACGGGTGATGCATGGTGCTTAACTTTAGCTATATTACCAAATCCTTCTAGAGTACCTTTTTCAATTGGGAAGTAAAACAAGCAACTTAGTTTAAAATTATCACTGAGTGTACTACCTGAATCAAAATAACCTCTCAAACATATAGGTTTCGGAGGTCCTCTACCTTCAACGACTCCTATATGGGAAGAAAGTGGGATGATTTCATAAAAAATCAACAATAAACCATATAGAATCTCTCCCATTCATGTTATCAGGTAGTCTGATAATAAAATACATCAATATCTAATCCCACTTCCATGCTAGAATTAGAAGTGGTTGTAAAACCCCATCTAGTCTTAGATTCTCAACATTGGTCCTTTGATAGGTCGATCATCTATAAATGAATTATTTCATAGCATGTCTCGTCTTGGGCCACCAACACCAACCTCTCAAGGTATTGAATATGTTTTTTGGCCCAAGGTCAACATCCCAACAATAATAGTGCTCTTAATGCACCGTCTCCCACCTCCAACTCAAAGGAACTACCATCCATCCTATGAAAATGACGGAACCATCAGAAAACTGATACTAATAAACTCAGGTCTCCGACCATTTAAGACACTGCTAATCTACTAGCACTCAGGGTCAGATACCTTATCACTTTTAACCTGAATGATAAGAGAGGGTGTGGCCTAAAAATTTTCCAAGGACACTTACCCTCCATCCTCAATAACCTCATGACTAAGATAATAAAAAAGTCTCAAAATGCCCCACTAATATGATATATATCAAATGATGTGCACTATAAGTTATACCTCAACAAATAAATGACCACAGTCTCTATCCAGGGTGTATATAAAATGTCAAAATAATACTTATGAAGGTATTCCACCAAGAATCACTGTCTGAGATTCAGGTCCCACTATAAAAAATGTTCTTTAGGATTTTATGATATTTTTAAATCATAAAGAACTCTATGAATAGGTAGTGGAACCATGATTTTAGTGCATGCATCATGGTTGATAATTCTAGGTTGTTGTTGGGTTAATTTCTCTCATGTGGGTTTAGATTTTGTGAGACATAGGCCACCACATGGTGATCCTACATTAGAAACCACCCCAAACCCACAATAGAAGCATCATAATATATGGAATAAGCTCTTCCAATCATAAGAAGAATAAAAATGGAACATGTGTCAATTGATCTTATAGATACTCACAATCAATTTGTAACTTATCATCCCATTTAATATTCACCCCTTTCCTATTCCAAGATTTAAAGGAAAATATAGCTTAGAAAATTATTAAAAAAAATGTCAATAATATGCATCCAATCCCAAATATATGTGGATCTCAAAAATTTTCTTGGTATACTCTCAAGACAAGACTACACAAAATTTATTTTGATCCACTAAAAATTATACCTATGAATTCATGTGGCCCAAAAACATAACTTCCTGTGTCCAGAACTAATACATGGAAATCTTGGAATATAGACGGTGCTCCCTAAAAACACCCAAGAAAACCTCTATATATTTAGAATGTGTTTCCTCTATCTAGGACTATTCCAAGATTTATTCAAAAACCATGTCCCTGAAAGTGTTCCAAGAGTGGTGGAGGACTCAGTTCATCAATGCCATAAATACATCATGAGAATTGAAAGGCCCAAATAGCATTACCAAATACTCAAAATTCTCATACCAGCTCTGAAAGGTGGTATTTGTATTAACCTAATCATGGACCCTCAATTGGTGTACCCAGATTTTAGGCCAATATTTGAAAACAAATAGGTTTCCATGATCTAATAAAAAAGATCTTCAATTTTTGGCAATGGGTATTTATTCTTCATGGTCACCTGATTAATATTATAGTAGTCTATGAAGAGTCATAGGATCCTATATAAATCCTTTTTAAATAGAACTAGAGAATTGATCAAATGTCCCGAAGGCCTTATTTTTATATTATTTTGGATAATTTCAATTTTAATGGTTTAAGGGGAACCCTTACATGGCTAGAAGTCCCAAGGAACAAGGCTCATACATGACCGAATAAAAGACCATAAATGCCCTAGAACTAACACACATGAAACAATCCCTTCCTAGAATCTTCATCTTAAAGGCACCAAGCTCCCCACCTCACATGGATGATTTTCTAGCATTTCCTCATGGAGAGATGCATGGCGCCTGGTCCCAATGGCAATTTCCATACCCTCTCATTCTTCCAATCTAGTTAACTCTCCTCTGGTGGTTTATATTTTTTCTATAAATCCTCATCCAGTTATGTTCCAATGTGGTCTTCCCTTACCCTCGTGATCCTTTATCGAGACTATCAACTCTTTCATATTGTATGAAACCATTTGATAATATATAAAGGAAATTGAGTTCATCCCAGAAAGATGATCGATAGTAAAATTATCCTCCAATTGGAGAGGCAACCTAGAAAAATCCTATGGAAACACATATATATACCTATCCATGATCAATGGAAGTTCTCCAACATAACTCTACTCAACTTAATCAAGAAACAACCCAAAAACTAGCATGAAATCAACCCCAATTCTAAAGAAACTGGTCCCACCCTATTCAATCAAGGATCCCACTCACCCTTAATAATGTGAGTTATCCCATTAGAATCAAGGAACTAGAACATGGGGTGAAGAAATTAAATCAAAACCTTAAATATTATCCTCTAATCTATGTCAATAATAAGGTATAAAATATCTAGTCCCAAAATAAAGAAGTCTTAGACGACTCCTACGTAGGCTACAAAAACACGGAACATGAAACCTTTCTTCGTTTTTCTAGCCAATAGTGTTATAAAATCCATAAAAATTTAATCAACTCATCTTTTATACCCAAATAATCAATTATTTTATGTGAAATTAGGGAATGGGATTCACTAGTGTCGAATAAAACTAATGTTACAGAAGAGGCAATAAGCACCCTACCTCTCATGGTGTCCAACCCAGAATCTGAGTCAAAGGGAATGACCTCTACTGCATGGAGAAACTGCAGTTAGGCCCTTCTCTAAGACTTCCTCCCTTTTTAAGAATATTCCATAGCATAAGGATGAGATCCTCCACCCTTGGGAGCCTCTAACTACACATGGGATCCCTTCGAAAATACGGGGCTTACACTGCTCCCCTATGAAAAAACATGACAACAGCAATGAAGATTCCCTTGATGTACACATTTTTTGTATTCCCTCGGATCATTTGAGAAACTATCTATAGTTTTTTCACCCTTCCCATATGGATATAAAACAATGATATTACACCTTGAATAATCCACATGAGATGAACCTAATAGATGTTGGACAGTCCTTCCATATCCCTAATGAGACTCATCTCATTTTCACTTTTATCTTGATAAGGAACTATGAATACCATCTAAGGATAGAACACCATTGAGACCTATCATTCCAATCAGATAATCCTACTCTATAAATAAATTTTCCACCACCTCATAATAGGTTTGTAAATGAAGAATTATGATCATAGATCTGATCTCTAGAATCAAGACCATCTCAAAATGACAAGCCTTATAATAATCAATTGAAAAGAGATCAATAGGAACCTATACCAACTTTGAAAATTGGGTAGCATACTCCATCACTGAATGATATACTTACACCAATTTCATGAAATCATGGGCCTTCATAACCATTAATGTATCCAAAAATAACTATTTACTAAAATCAACCTTCAAACAGGTCCATGTGAGATCCATATGCCTCCTCGAAATCACCATCAACTCCCACCACCTCCTACCCATCCCTTACAGCATATATTTGGTCAATCCCAGCATTGAGGCTATAGGGGTTTTCAAGAAAAAAAATATTCAATTAATATTATATAATTATTCCTCAGAATCATTGGGTCCCTTTTCCCCCTAGAACACTAGTGGATTCTTCCTTGTAAACTCATGAGTACGGTCCACTATCATTGACTATTATCAGCCACACACATGACCCAATGATTGGATCATAAAAATAACATCCTCTACTATATATGGATAAATATTATGGATCTACCATGGGTTATTCTCCACAATACCCTCTTTATTCTAGGATGAGGTTCTTCTTGGAGGAATTGTCAACAAGACGCAAAACACAATCTCCATCTATAAGATCCTGTCTTTTCCAAGAAGTATGAATAATTCATATTTCCACTATGAAATCATTTTTTTGTTTAATAATGTTTTTAAGAGTCTAAAGAGTGGTTTGGGAGAGTTCTAGTCTTGTTCGGTTCCCAGAGCTCCTATTTTTTTAAAGGCATGTTGAGTCACACGGTTAGGGCATAGTTAGTGGTAACCATGCTACTCAATCATGTGGGACTTGAGAGGTGATACACATTTTGATTTAACCATGCATGATGGGATGCATGTATGTTCAAGGGTATTGTAGAAAACTATAGAGGCGCCTCACTAGTTGGTAATTGATTTTCCAAACTATGTGCCTATCCCACACCATTTGCGACACATTGCAAGTGGGTGTGAATGGTTATCCAAACGGTTTAGAAAACCATGTGGATAACCATTAGAGAGGGGTTTTAATTAGGATATAGGTGCTACATATTTGGTGTATGGTTTGAAAAATTGTGCTACCAACCCTTGTGCCTCTTCAAAATCGTTGAAATTCCCATTTCCCTTATTCTTTTATAACTTTTAACCCTTTTTTATTCCAAAAATTATACAACACCTCCTCCATCAAGTTTATCTCTCCTATGGAAATTCAAAGCTGTTATTTTGAGAAAGCTTCTACATTTTAACCTCAATTCATTCCCCATTGATTGTGTTGGATGGATATCGGTAGGATATTCAATCATCTTCCTTCTATTTTCATTAATATTTCCCTCATGAATGTTATTTCTAGGTAGTATAATATATTTGATTTATAGGGTGATTGTTTGTATTATTGATTTCTCCCATTCTAGACTGAATTAATGGATAATAATTGATTAGGAGAGTCCTACCAATATAAGTTAGGTGTTTAAGTTCATTTTTCCCTAACGACTCAGTGATTATATTATGTGTCATTGTGTTGTGCCCAAGAATATTTTGGTGAAGCCTTATAAAAACAAATTTGAAAAAATTAAGGTAAAATGTTATGCTTAGGGTATCCCTAGAAATATAGTTTTAACATCTAAGGGTTTTATATTCAATGTGAGCCACCCATTAGGGTGTGGCTATGCCTAAATTCCAAGAGAATTATTCTTTAGAATACAATATAACATCTAATTGAGGTTCATTTAATTTCCTATAAAAAAGAAATGTAATTTGAATTAAACTAAAGGAAATGGTAGGCCATGCATAGTACATTACCTTACTAGGTTAATGTTTCAAGTTTCCTTGTCAAAATAATTGGACAATTTAAATCAAGTGAATTTTTTAATGGTGTAGGATATTGTTAATGAAGAACATTCCCCATGTCGTGTCGAGGGCAATATGAGGGTTTCAAATTGGGATGCCTTGGACGGTCTCATCAATCATTTTAATTATAATTTTATACTTGAATTTCAGTATGTCAAGAGTGATACTCAGGTTCTTATATATAATACCATAGACAAAATCATCAAACAGATGCCTCTATATTACCTATGAGGGATACATAGTTCCCTTATTGATTACCTTGGATGGTGTTGGTGGAAAATGTTATTGTACCATTCCATGAGTGATATATGGTGAAATATGTTGTATACAATGTCTTGGATTATAAATTTGTGACTTTATAGCACTCTGTGAGTGATACTTGGGTTTCTATGGAATTCCTTGGACAAACTCTTATGGTATTGGGTTTTCACAATAAACCTAGAGAAATACATTTGTTTCTTTATATGGAACACATTGTATGAGTACATGGTGCCTTTTAAATTAAATGGTTTTACATTTATTCCAATTTTAAGAACAAACTTAGAGTTTTCCTATGAATTACTTATATCTCATCATAGTTATACATTTCTCCAAAGCATAAATGCCTTTATAATTATGAAATCATTTATGATTATTCAGAGCTGCCTTAGGTATACACCTTAGGTCCTAGAGAGTATAACATATATATATATATATATATATATTTGTGTATATGATGCGTATATATATACATACATGATTAAATATATAATTATACACTATTATATAGGTTTATATAAGTCAAGATACATTCCATCTTAGGAAAAATCTGGTATTATTGGTCGGGTGTCAAGATTAGAACCTAGATAAATGTGTTTTTTATTTAGTGTTATATATTTATTATTACCTTAAAACATCTCAATTTATATGAAAATATCATATATTTCTAGAAACCACTAGTGTTGGCCATCTGATTATATGTCACACACTGTTTGATCCATAGTTCAATACCCAAATAGGCTTCATGGATACAGGCAAGGACAAAGGAAAGAATCTAGATTTGGATACTTAACTTTATATTCTTGAATAGAGTACGTAAGCATAGGATTTAGATTATTCTCATGATGATAATAGAGTCATATATTGGTTTTTTGTATTTTCGTATATCATATTTTATATTGCTTCTTGTTTTCTTCTATGTATTAGAATTTTTTTAGAATTCAAACATGTCATCATTTTTTATATGAAATTGGTTTTTTTTAGGATTGTCTATTATATTCGATGTATTATGGTTATGTAGTTATTTTATTACATTTTTAACACTATTTATTGTTATTTCTATTATTACACTATTGTTCCACACTAAAATCATGAGGGTATAGTCTCCCCACCATACTCTTATAGACCCTTGCTGCTAGTCGACAGCCTATGGTTTATGGGGAGGAATGCTTGAGGTTATGTGGCCACTATTTCAGCTACTATTATCAAGTGAGCTAGGAAAAAAGTTAAAAAAGTGGTACCAGAGGGTTTTTTTCATTACCATAATATTTTGGGGATGGTATAAAGGACATTAGGATGTGTTGGCATTTAGTATTGAACCCATGTCTGGGATTAGTTAACCCATATATAAGAAAACAAAAAATAATCAGGATAAGACATATTGTTATGGATTATTCTTATTATGGTTTTATGATTTCACTTTTGGGTGACACACATGATGTTTGATTTCTATGATTATAATGATTGTGGATTCCATTATACCCTTGGATAATTATATAATGGAGATATTTGATCATGCATAAATATAGTCACATATGGATTCATATTTCATGAATTATATCATGCCATATAAATTCATCTCCTTGCTTTTATTACCTATATTTCCTATGGTTTCTATCAGTTCCTTGTCTGTTATATTCAAAATGTACAAATGTTTCTTGTAGGGATAGAATATTTGGAATAATTAAAGTTTCTATATCTACCTAAATGGTGTTTTCGCATATACATTCATGATGGAACGTTAATTAACCAATTGTGACATTTTTGAGCTATGAACCATTGGTTACATGGGATAAAATGTTAAAATAATTTGATTACATGAAATGAAATTGTAATTTTTAAAATTTTTACTTTCTATAAATTGGGAATGGTGATCCATTTAATCAAATAATTTTATATGATCTATTACATTTTCATACCATATTTAAGGGTCAAGTTGCAATTACATGATATATAAACATAAAATTATAAAGCTTATTCCATTATAACTTGGGAATGGTGACTCACCTAACTAGACCATAAAACATATATACATATAAATGAGTACATAGTTAATGAATTTAAATTCCTAAATAAAATGGTTATCATTAAATGGGGATGTCAGTTCCAATGTAAAGGGTTTTTATCTATAACTTGAAATTGTTACTCCATGTACTGAGACCTCTACCATAAGATATGAGACCATGACCCATACCTGACCCTAGTAGTGAGATGTAGGTTGTGTCTCTTATGGTATTATAAGATCTTTCTTATAACTTAGACCTATATTTAAGACAATTTTGAGGGGTGTGACTCATTTATAATAAGTCTTATATCTTTCATTTTATTATAACTATAATTTATTCTAAAATCAATATCATTCCAATGCATGTTCTTGGCAGTTGTAGAGATGTGTCACCATGATGTCATCAAGTCATACTCTAAGAGGGTGGTGATGACCATGCTCTAAAAGTGGTGGTCCATGATCCACCAGTAGTACCTCATGGGGTGATACATGAGACGCCTCCTTCTACTCCTAATATGGGTCTTGATCCTCAATTCTTAGAAAACTTCCTTGGATTTATGTAGTCTGTGTGGGAATCTCTAAATCATGACCTAACTATGGAAGAGTTGACATGAGAATTCTAGTAGTATCACCCTCCTACCTTTTTAGGGGAAGATGGTCCTAAAGATGTGGATTCTTGGTTAGAGTACATGTTATCAATCAACAATCATTTAGAGATGCCTCCAAAGTGGAGGGTCAAACTCTCCACCCAAATGATGCATGATTTTTCTAATCATGGGTGAGATATGATTACCCAAACTTATTATCCATAGGGTATAGAATTTGTTGAATTTTAGAAAGTATTCTTTGTATAATTATTTATATAGAAGTTAAGAGTGGACCATACTAAGGATTTTATGCACCTTCAGTAGGGTGATTTTTCTGTGATGGAGTATTCATCTCATTTAATCAAGATTCAGTGCTTCATCCTGGCACTTGTAGGTGATGATTTTATGAATTCTAGATAGTTTAGTTTTGGGATTATGTACCCCATCTAATCATAGGTGAATTTATTCTAGTTGAATATAGTTTTAAATATAGTGAACCAAGACCTCATCACCGTGTAGAACATGAGGGAATCTGACAATGTTGGCTATAGAGGTTCAACAACAAGATAGGGAGGTAGTTCATCTAGTGGTATGAAATGTCACATTGAGTCTGCTCATGAGGGAAAATATAGTCATATAGCATGAACCTAAAGTTTTTTTGGTGTGTCACCAATGTGGTATATTGGTATATAAGAATCTATAATACACCAAGGACCCAATTTAGTACTAGTCTTGGAGAAAAATGGGTTATATTCCACATTTTTTAGAACATTCCATGTCGTTCCTAGTGATAAGGGATCTACACCAACTCTATATTTTGGTGCAGGACTAACAGCTTCATGTTAGACATAGAGATATGATACTTTCATCTGATCAAGATGACGAGGTGGTCATGGTTGAGGGATCCAGACACCATATTTATAGTTCCAGTAGAGTGAAACTACCCAAATAGTCAATCTATTTCTTAAGGACATAGTTTAGTCTAGATATATACAGTGAAGCTAATCCCTGAAAAGTAGAGTGTATATCATTCTATTTTTAAAGGAAAATTTCTCATATCATATACCATGGAATCTTCTTTATTTGACATAGTATATTTACACTCCTTCATATCTTTTTCAATTGTGAATATCCTTGGGATTTAGATTCAGTACTTCTGTGGAATAATTACACTTGATACTCCATTGGGTATCTGATAAGAATGTGTATACTAGTGTAAGGAGTACCCCATTGTGATAATTGGGTATAGTTTCTTATGAAACCTCTTCAACCTCGAGATGATTGGTTTTGAAATCATTATTAGAATGTATTAGTTGGTTCCATACCAATCCCATGTTGATTTATTTCACCAAATGGTGTTCATTACATCACCATGGGTGGTAGTTGTGTACATAATAGAGAATGGGACATCTGAATGAGTTCATATGGACTAGAGAATCGTGGGATGAGTATAGTGACATCCCAGGTTCCAAGACTTTATAAAGATGACCAAGGAATGTGACAGTATGATTTACTTCTTAATGTAGATCATTTTAGAGACACATTTCCAAATTTCTTATTTGGGATACCTACTAATAGACATGGGGAGTTTTCTATCAAGTTACATCCAAGTGAATCACTACTATGCGTTTCTCCTTAAAAGATGGATAATATGAGGTTACAGGTTCCCAAGAGGCAACCAGAGGTTTTGGAAGCTAAGGGTTTTATATGACCCCGTACTTCACCATGGAGTGCATCTATACTTTTTTCAAGAAAGAGGATGGTTCCATTATATTGTTCATGGTTTAGAATTTGTTGAACTAGAATATAGTTATGAACTAGTATCCACTAATTTATATAGATGACCTCTTCAACTAGCTCTAATGTGAAATGGTTTTCTATCAGATTTATTTGATATCAGGTTACCATTAGGATCATGTTACACCATCAGAAATACCATGTACATTATTCCAAATTAGATATGTCTTGTATGAGTATTTGGTTATGTCATTGTTCTCATGAATGTGCTAATAGTTTTCATGGCCCTGATGAGTCATGTTTTCTACCTAAATCTAGATTCATTTGTGGTAGTCTTCATGGATAACAACTTGTTGTATTCCTGCAATCAGAATGACCAAGCCAAACATCTTGAGATCATACTAAATAGACCAAGGGAGCATTATTTATATGATAAGCTCACCAAATGAAAATTTGGATCGATAAAATATAAATTATGAGGTCAAATTATCTTAGAGATGATATTATTAGTTAACCAAAAGAAGTTGAGAGTCATATATTCCTAGGAGGATCCCAAGAATATATTTGACATATATAGTTTCTTAGGGCTAGATGGGTATTATAGTAATTTCATACAGGATGTATAAAACCTTATAGCACCACTTACAATAATGAAAAAGATGGGTGTCAAATTCATATGTTTTGAAGCATGTTAGATATCTTTTTAGTTGCTGAAAGGGAGGCTTACTTCATCATCAATCATGACTATACCAAATCCTAGTAGAGCCTATACAATTTATTGTGATGCATTAGGAATTAGTTCAGGAGCCTCTTTGATGAGGATAAGTGAGCCTTGGTGAATGAGCCTCTTCATTTGAGTCCCCATGAGCAGAATCTCCTAATGTGTGATCTCAAACTGGTTGTTGTGGTTTATGTATTACATTGTTGGAGGCACTATTTACCATTAGAGAATTTTTAGTGTACACAGACTATAAGAGAATTAAATATATATATTTACATAACAATAATTGAATCTCAAGAAAGTAAAATGGTTTTAATACCTATAGTACTTTGTATTTGATCTTACCTATACACATGGGAAGGGAAATTTCATTATGGATGCTCTTTTCCAGAAAAAATACAAATGGGAATTTCATAAGGCTAGTAGCGAGTGGAAGCTGATGGGATTATTTTTGGGGATGTGTTTGGAGGTCTAGGATCATCAAGGGTATCATGTAATCATATATTTATTAGAGACCTGTTCACTTGTTCGTATAGTAAATATGAGGCAGCTATCGGATCTCAATGGCTTGGTTCTTTGTGAGATTGTTTTAGGAATGGACCTACCACTTGGATGGGTCATTGATGAGGATGATATCTTGTGAATTTATGGGTGTTCCTAGGTTCTTGTAGATATTAGGGATCAATTGATTCAATATTCTCATTTATCTTCTTGGATAGTTCACCCCAATCTTATCGAGATTTATCGAGACCTAAGCCACCAACATTTGTGGATAGGGATGAAAGGGAATATTTCTATATTCGTTACTTGGTGTTCCACCTATCATCATGTGAGGGTAGATTACTATCATATAGAAATGATTTTACCGTCATTTCCCTATCCTGAGTGGAAATGGTTTGACATCATCATGGGTTTCGTGATGGACCTACCGAGATCCCCTCGAGGTAGTGATATAGTATTGGTGATCATTAATAGGTTAACAAAGTTTAATCACTTTCTACCTATCATAGAGACCTATATATTGGATTATATTGGAATGATATATCCCCAAGAAATAATATTACTTCATGGAGTTCCACGTATCATAATCTTGGATAGGGATTCTTATTTTATGTCATGGATATTGAAGGTGATACAAAAGTATCTCGTCACATAGGTGATTCTGAACACTTCCTTTCACCCAAAAAACAATAGGAAACCCAAGAATATGATTTAGGTTTTAGAGGAAATTCTTTTGGAATGTGTCCTTGATTTTGGAGGATCTTAGTTGAACCACATACTCTTTAACAATTTTTTTTATAATAATAGATTTCAATAAATTATACTGATGGGTACTTATGAGGCCTTGTAAGGTATGTCATGTTGTTCACCCCTATGTTGGTTAGAGATGGGATAGGTAGCACTACTAGGACCTCATATTGTTTAGGAGACTTCAGAGTAGGTAAAACTTATCAAGAAGTGTATGGATACAACTCAGTCTATGAAGAAGTATTATGTTGATCATCATTGATTTCCTCTGGAGTTTGAGGTTAGGGATAGAGTCCGTTTACATGTTTCGCCTAGGATAGAGCATATATGATTTCAGAAACAATTGATTTTATCACCTCATTATGTTGGGGCCTTTGATATTTTAGAGGGATTTGGATTGGTATCCTATCATTTGTTAATACCTTATAGGTATCATGCCTGCATGCCATCATCAATGTATCTCAACATCACCACTACTATTCAGACCTATCTCATACTTTTGATCCATGGGATTCTAAATTGGAAGATGATGGTTCATTTTAGGAGTATCCTATCTGGATCATATAGGATATCTGAGGTAGGTGTGTTCTTCTAGTAAGAGTTTTATAGTATCACATCTATATACTTGATGAGACTTGGGAGTGAGAGGTTGAGTCATGTACTTAGTGGTTAGAGATATTCTGAAATGATACTTTACCACCCTCACACGAGAAAATCAGGGGAAAATTGTTTTAATGATGATATATTATAAGATCCTAGGACTTTAAAGAAGTATGGATATATAAAATTTCTATTAAAACCACTTTTTGGTTCTTTTAATGTGATTAAGAGGCCACTGAGTGGTTCGAGAGCATCCAAGGCTCGTTCAGAAACCCATAGCTCTGGTCTTTTGAAAGGCACATTCAGTCCCATGGCTAGTTCATGGTTAATGATAATGGTGAAACTCAACCATGAGGGCCCTAAGATGTGATATATGGTTTTATTTAACCATTCAAGGTGGGTCACATGGCCATGGGTGGGTGCAGTAAAAAACTACAGAGGGGGAACATGGGTTGTGCACAATTTGGTCAAATCATGCACCTAACCCTCACCCCGAGTGCCACATAAGAAGTGGATACACACAATTAGCCACATGTCTTGGAAAACCATGAACCTAACTATGTGAGAGGATTTTTCCTTGGGATATAGGTGCCTTTTGGTTGTCACATGGTTTGAAAAACTGTGAACCTCTTAAAAATAAGTGAATTTCTCATTTTCCCCCCTTCCTTATTTTATAACTTTTAACCTTTTTTCATCCCAAAATCATGAATCCCATATTCTATCATGTTAAAATATCCCATAGTAATTATAGGCTATAATTACATCTAGATATTCTATCTGAACACTAGTTTTTTCTGCGTCAGTTGGGTTGGATGGATATCAATAAGATATTCAATCATTTTCTTTCCTTTCTTTGCTAATCTCACCCTCATGAATGCTATTTCAATGTGAGATAATACATCTTCTTTTAATGGTATTTGTCTATTTATTTTATTTCTCTAATTATATCAAAAATTAAATTCTAAAATGGATGATGAGATTACTACTAAGCTAAGGTAGGTGGTCTAGTTCTTTTTCTTAAAGTCTTGGTGTTTATATTATACTCCATTATGCCATGATAGACTTTTCTGGTCACACCTCCTAAGACTCAATTTAATTAAATTAATTCCTAATTCTATGGTTATGGTAGACCTAGAAACCTATTTTTAATGTTTTAGGGTGTCTACCTTGATGATTTTCTCCCCTTAGGGTGTTGTTATTCCTAAAGTTTGTGAGCCTTATACCTTGGAATGAAATCAAACCACCAATTGAGGTGTGTTAAATTACCTTCCAAAATGAAATTTAAGGTGAATAAAACTAAAATAAATCATATTATATACAAAATACATTACTTTAATTGGTTAATATATTGAGTTTCCTTATTAAATGAATTGGACAATTAATCTTAAGTGAAATGATTAATTGTATGGGATAATATTAAACATGACCATTCCCTATGTCATGCTGAGGGTGATACGAGGGTTCTTTATTAAAAGGCCTTATATGGGATTGTATTATATTATAATTAAAAGTTAATAATTGAATTAAAATTCATTTTTAGTGATAATCAAGTTCTTATATAGATCACCTTGGATAGACTCATCATATGGATGCCCCTATATTACCCATGAAAAATACTTGGTCCCCTAGTGTATTAACTTGGACGGGCTCAATGGGAAATGTTATTGTACCATTCCATGAGAAATACTTGGTTACCTATGTGGAAAACCATGGATGGTATAAGAGGGTCAGGAATTTATACCACACCATGAGTGATATTTGGGTTCCTACAAAATTCAATGGTTAATCTCTTATGGTGATGGGTTTTTATAATACACCTAGAGAGATACCTGTGATACTTTCTATGTAATTCCGTAGAAAATCCAATGATTCCTTTTAAATTAAATGAGTTGACATGTCTTCCAAGTCAATGAAAAAAATCATAGTTATTTTATGACTTACTTATATATTGTTCTACTTATAATTTTTTCTTAAGCTTAAATGCCATTACAATTACAAAATCATTTATCATTATGCATGGATGCCATGGGTATACACCTCGGGTCTCACCTAGTATAATGTATATACAAACACATATATATATTAATAATTATCTAATGTATAAATATATACGTATATATTTATATATATATATATATATACTTTCATATACATGTTAACATAAATTTAAAATATTTCGTCTTAGGGTGAAGCATGTTATATCGTTTAGGTCCCTAGAAGAACCCAGACTGATAAATTTTGCATTTATTGTTATACATTGATTATTACTTACATAGTGATTATTTTATATGAAAATACTATATATTTCTAGATAGATTTGGTGTTGGCCTACTATGTATATTTTACACACTATTTGGTCTGTCGTTCATCACTCGGACAGACTTCATGGATGCAATAGGGAAAAAGGAAAGCATCCTTCTTTATATTCTTGAATTTTTATAATAGGAAGGAGTATGGGAGTAGAGGACCAAGATTTTACTCATTATTCCAATGGAGTCGTATTTTTTTATGTATTTTTTTATAGCATGTTTTGTATAAATGTTTCTCTACTTAAATGTATTCTTATTTTTTAGCATTCGTACATGAAATAATTTTGTATATGATTTTGGTTCTATTTTTTCATTTTTGTTATATCTAAATGGATTATGTTTCTGTAATTATTTTATTACATTGTGTCAACTATTTATTTTTATTTTTATTATTGAACTTTTGTGTCATGCATTGATCATGAGTTTATAGTCTTCCCACCATACTCTTATAAACCCTCACAACTAGTCATCAGCCTTTGGGGTACTGGGAAGTGAATTTGTGGACATATGGCCACCAGTTTGGTTATTATTATCAATTTAGTTAGGTAGGGATGTTACACTATAAATAAATATTTAATCTCAACCCATATAAAATGAACCAAATATAACCACCATAAAGTGTATCAATAAGAAACATAATCATCCACAAGATACTCCAAATGAAAAAGGATAAAAAAACAATAAAATCGCAAGAATTTACCACTATTAATAGTTTGGACACATGGTTATGAAGAATGTGTGCCATCCATATAGGTTTCATTGGATTTGGTAGGAAAGGCCGCATGGGCTATGCATAGTTACCACTAAACATGTTCCTTAATAGTGTACCTCCTCTAGAACTCATCGTTTACCCCAAAACTCAAAACAACCCTTGTAATTTCACAAATACTCATCACCAACAAGTAAATCCCTCAAAACATCATCAAAATGACCCATGAATTGGATAAAAACATAATTACAATTCAAGAACACCCATGGTAGCTATAGGTTTTACATGAATAAGAGTTTTCTAGGCACTCCCCCATTCCACCTTCTGAGTCACGATAGTCATAGATCCATTCTACCACTAAATCCCAAATAAAAACCTTACACTAATAAAAAATTTTAATGAACCAAACCTGGTCGACCCATACCAGCACCGGATTCAGCCTGTCACACAACCCGGATCATGTTCATGTTTTCCATGGGATGGCAACAAGCAGCAGGCAGAACTAATGATCTATTTTGAAACAATTTATCTAATGGTACACCAGCATGACCCATCCATGAAATGGGATAGCCATTATGACATCATCTGATTAAATAAGAAATAAATAACTAGATTAACTCAATATATGAGAAGAAGATACCATAAACAGCCACAATAATGTCATATACAAATGAGCATGCCACAATGGGACAAATATACATGGTATCTCAAGTAAAATATCAAAACTCAAAAGAATTGAAAAAATACCAAAAAAGGACTATACATACATCCCATTGGATACAAATTCCCAAAATGAAACCACACGATCCAATCCCTATGAGACCTCATCTCCCCCACAAAACACTGGATTATGGTAATCAAGAAGAATCACCCTAGTACATGGTTCCCATTCCTTTAATTTTGTCATAAAAAATAAAATCTACATATTCCCAACTGAATATATATGGTTTAAGGAATAAATCCCAATAGGATACAAACATTAATATATTTAATTATTTTACCCATGAAAATGAATAAACTAGTTTGAAAGCAATTTTCAAAACTAAACCACTTTGAAATCATTCGGATTTCAAACAAGATTTATAAATCCATTTGGTTTTCCATTTATAATAAAACATGTTTTTAAAATCAATTTTTAACATGTTTCAAATAATGAAACAATTATAAAAGGAAAAACATTCTAAACCCACCCTAAAAATGAATAACAATCTATAAGCATAACTATCATCACCATATAACCAATAAAATAAAATGGGTGTATCATATCTCATATCATCTTACATAGAACTAATATAATTCATAAAATAATATAAACTAATCCATAATGAGTAAGTGAACATAGGGATCTATCCATAAGGTTCTAATGTGAGTGATACTGAATAAAGTATTCTAGCCAACTAAAAAATGTGGAAGCTCTCATGGTCTTCCTGGACCAATTCGAAGAGCTCTTAGGGTATCTAAAAAATGAATAGAAGCTCTCATTTTTTCCTAAAAAAGGCTCTCATGATCCCTTATAAAAAATAAAATCTCTTAAGGTATTCCTCACTAAAAGGCAATCTCAATCTCTGATAAAACCCCTCACTCACACCCCAGTTAACCCATGTGTTGTTCTATGCCAAAATAATCATAAAAAAGTTCCACATAATCAAAGTCCATTTCACAAACCAACTTCACAAAACAAAATTCCCATTTTAATAAAATGACTTTTATAAGGTAGATGTATTTACAAGATAATTTTATTAATCCATTAAAATCCATAAAATATATTTAATCCATTTTATTAAACACATGGGGTGCACACATGACACACCCATTTGAGAAAATCACTTTAAACACCCAAATCGAAAAACCAATCCATAAAACACATCAAGAATGTAATAAACATCAACCCTAATTAAAATAAATGGAAATTAAACAAATATAAAAAAAATATTCAATATTTCAAGGTAATCTAAGGAAAACCCCCTTAAATAGAGACACCTACCTTATAATCTGTTACAAACTCATCACCTTCAATGGAGACCACCTGAAAGTGGTGGAATAAGGAATCACACCCCTAAAACACATGAATACAAACCAAACCCCACATTAAAAACCTACATTATTCCACCATATAAAATAGTTTTACTCACTTCAATGGAAATGGGAGAACAAACATGAATAAGGGGAAAGCAAGAATAAATCTCAAAGAAATTTATGTACCTAAATCCAAACCCCCAAATATCCAATGATAAATCCACCACAAAAAATTGAGGGGAAGATTCCATGAAAAGGGAGGAGGGATTCACATTAGGGGAAAGGAAAATCAGGGCTAAAACACTTAAAATAAATAGGGGACGAAAAGTTAAATACCAATTTTTAATGAACTAGATAGGGTCATGTGGTTAGTCAACCAGTGAACCAACAATGTGGGTGCTACTATCCCCCCAAAATAAAAAACCGTGCAGTTACCCCTATAAGTCACACAGTTTGAAAAAATAAGTCTCAAACTATACAAAACCCCAAAATCACTAACTGTATAATGCTAACACAGTTTTTCACATGATTTGAGAAATAATGTGTTAACCTTGAACCGTGGTCTATCTCCCCCAAAAATGGGTTTTTTAACTCCAGAAACTTTAAACCTCTAATAGAAATCCAAATGACAAATAAAACTCAAAAATTGACATACCAGTGACCTATTGGGTACCAAAGTTTAACCTCAATAATAAATAAAAATATTTTACATTCATTTAAAACAATATTGATATTGGAAATGAGTTCCCATATTAGTGATTGTTCACACTCCCATACAAAGTCATGAAATCGAGAATATTTCTTAAATGGCAGTGAAGTAGTAAGAATAAGAAAAAAATAATTTTCATCATCTAGAGAGTTTTTTTGCATTAAAGGGGGAGGGAAATGGGATTTCATTGAACTAATCTATAATCTTTAGGAGATTATACTAAAACATGTATTTATCTTTTATAATGCAAGAAGAATCTCTAATGTTCATTATGTCTTTAGCACATGAGAAATCATCAATTAATGAACATGCATGAAATTTTCCTAGAACATTAAAAAATTAAACTTTTGAATCATTTCCTACCATGTTTATAAGTGATGAGAACTTATAAATGGTATGATGGTAAAAAAGATAATTTTCTTTAGTGAAATTGAGTTCATAAATAAAATTAAATAAAGGAGATGAATGTTCTTTGTATGTGTGCTTCATGGCATCAAGGGTCTTTAAGAGGAAAATGTTAGCACTAAATTTCATAGATAATATACCATTTTTTAAATAAATAATGGTTTTGGTTGTTTTCAATAAAGGTATCTTCATTATAATTAGGGGATGTCTATTCATATTATCATCTTCTATTTTAAGAACATAAAAATCAGTGTGAAAAACTAAATTTTTAACCCTCATAAATACATCATCTAACACACCTCTAGGGTGCATGGTACTATGGTTTTCTATTTGATAAACTATTCTAGTTTTATTTAACACCCTAACCTAAAATGAAGTGAAAATTGATTGATGCATGAATTTTATAGAGGCACCCAAATAAATTCTGGCCTTAGAAAACAAATACTTCCCTATGTTGCATGGAATCAATAATGTTTTGGGATCCTTTCATCTTTTGTGAATTAATAGTTGGATTTATGTGGATATTTTCCTCAATAATCTCATATTTTCATCACCTCAAAGTCTTTTTTTGTTATGTACACATATCATTTAGTAACTTTTCATATAAATATTTTTTCAAAGAATAAATCAAAGGAATGTCAACCTCAAATTTTTTGAATGTTTCTATGATTTACTTATCATGTTTAGTTTCTTTTTGTTTGTATGGATGGGTGGGAATTTGTAGGAATGGAAGATAAATAGTAGCTCTAGGTAGCTCCTCAAAAGACACTATCTTTCCTTTTGGGGGGTTTCTCTTAGTATAAGGATTTTCCTCATTTAGATCACTTTCAATGGTTTCAATGGTTGTTTCCATAGGAAGTGATGAAACTAATTGTGGTTAAATTTTGATTTTAAGATGGTTGTCACTCTAAAGGGTGATGTATCTAATATTTCCCTTTTCATTTAGGTAGAATAGATATTGAGAAGGTATATTACCAAACCCTTTACATTGTATTTCCCTAATAAAATTGGAGAGTTAAATTAATTGAGTATATATGTTTTTTAGGGTATCTTGGATTGTTTTTTGTAATTAGAGATTATTTTTACTCATTTTTTCATTAAGTATTATAGGATAGTTTTGAGTTTTAGAGGCAGTTTCATTAAAGTAATCTATGGTTGGAGAAAAAATATGAGTGGTGGTGCAGGATAACTAACCTTCCTAGATGGTTCTATAATTATTGAGTTTTGTTAGGATACTCCCTTCTTGTAGGATTCGTTATTTTCCATCCAGAGTTGAATGGATAGTATGGTTCTTTCCTAATGGGTTGGTTGTATGGAAAGTCTGGGAAGATGACATCGCAAATCTTGGAAGCTTCCCTCAATTGTGGTTATTGGTCAGAGCATTGGTTGTCAGTGGCACACATACTAGAATGAATTAGAGGAGGAGGTTGGAATTTCCCATGAAAAATAGAAAATTTTCAGTGTATAGTACTTACCTCTTTTAACTTCTTATCAATATTATTCTTGAAGTTAGAACCTTTCACCTCAAAGACACCTATAATAAGTACAGAAAACCTTAAACTAAATTAATGAATGTTTTGTACCATGTTTTTGTTGAGGGTCCTTATAGAGATTTGGTTATTGTACATAGGGGTACCACCTGTAGTAGAAATAGTCATATTATTACCAATAGGTATTGGTACTTCATAAAAATATTATATTAACAATTCATCACTTATTTAATCATAAAGACAGCTTAAACATAACCTTTTAAAAAATTCCCAATATTCATGAAGTTTTTACCCTTTAGATTGTCTTATTCAATTAATTTTATCCATTGTTGTTTCATTTATAAAGGATAAGAATTATTTTTCTTTAGAAATTCATTTCATGTCCACCTAGCTTCTAATTGTGGAGTTAACATACTATGACCAGTTTTTTCAGCATCCTCTGATTAAAATGGAAAAGGATTATGTTTAACTAGTTCTTAATTAATATTTATGGGTTTTAATTTTGACGATAGAATATATATGTTCATTAAATTATTTTTTGGTTCTTCTCCATCATGTTCCTGAAATTTTTGTAATAAGATAATTTGACCAGATTTTAGTTCAAAATTTGGTATATATCCTTATATTTGAATTTATATAGATGAATATCAACATAAAGTGTTATAAGTTCTTTTGTTGTTTGGTAATTCTCAGCCATATTATTTACGTTTATCTTAGTCTTTATGTTGGTATTAGAATAATAAAAAGGATTTAGAAGGGTTTTTATGTTTTGTGTGTCCTCCTTTAAAGGATTGTCTGGTGCTTCTTGGTGTTGATGATGCAAGATCCTATGTATTTCATATTGGAAAGGTAGTAGTTCACCCAATAAAGAATACACCATGAATGAGGCCTAAATAAAATATTTTAGAACATAAATTTATATATATAAATGGATGTAAGAAAATAAATACACAAATATTTTCAAAATATAATGTGTTCTTATAAGAATTTCACACTAAAAATGGGAGCACTTCCCCAAAATAGAACCAAAATATGATTGTTTTGTCATGACACATCAAATTTATTAGGCTTTTAAAGTTTATTTTATTGTATATAGAAACCCGTATGTCATCTCTTAGGGAGTTTTTAATGGTTTAGAGTTTAAATTTTTAATAAAAAAACTAAAAAGTGGTGGATGTTTTGGAAATATTTTTAGGTAGAAAACTTAAATAAAAAGGTTTAGTGGTTGACAAATGGATTTCAGTTTTTATATAAACAAAAGGAATTTATAATTACAAGTTCACTACACAACATGTTGAGTTAATGGTTCTAATAAATTTATTAGGTTTAGAGTAACTCTTTTGGTTGTGATTCATCAAAATGTTGATTACTCTCCAAGCATATATATCAATGCATGAAGAACAAATCCATTAAATAAGAATTGTATAAACAAGTTATATACCTTATTAATGGTATAAGGTCTTACAAATAAAATTAAAATATAAAAAATTTTGGAATTAAAAGAATTATTATTTTTTCTAATCAAAATAACATAAGTTATATAGTCAAAATCTCACACTGGTCCTTTAAAATAAAGTTCATTCCATTCACATGCATCAAAAAAAGAATTCAAATTAGAAATAATGTAAGATACAATAGAATAAAATGTTTTAAATCCAAAATTAAACAATAAAATATCTAATATATGTGTCATGAATCCCTTGAAATGTGTTTATCTCCCTCACAATGATATCTCATTGTTTTTCTCACCATCAGGTAGAAGAGAAGGCTTGTATGGAATTCTACCTTCATATTTTATCTCCCTATGAAGATAAAGAACTTCATAAATTCCAGGATAAATAAAGGAATCCTTTTGAACTCCAAAATTATAAAACATTTACCCTTGGTCAAGATTTCAAATGAGGTGCCTAATGTTCCCTTTTATATGCGTTGTAGAAGTTGGTTTTAGGCACCCTATTTCTAAGATACCTCTTTTGCTTCATATTTAGATGGGTAAATAGTTTAATATCAACTTTAAAAAAGAAAGATGATAGTTTCTTATGGAATATTTAATATCTCTCTATAAATTTTTTGGGTTCATTGAACATATATATTGGTAGATATATTAAAAATAATAATTAATCATTTTGACTTAGGGTAGATTTAATTTTATGGACTAATCACTTTAGTTGGGAAACTAGATGGATGAATTTGACTTAGGTTCTTAATGAGGGTTGAATTCAAATGATTACTAGATTATATCACAAAATTTCATCCCATGTGGATGGATAAATATCTAGAATGTGTGAAATAGTGGAAATATATTCTTGGGATCCCATATAGTTTGGCCTGTTTTGCATGACCTTCTTCTCAGGTTATCTAAATCATGTACTCTTATAACATAAACATAAAAACATATTACACTGCTCAATTTAATAGTAATTAATATTATCTATTATGATAAAATTAGATTTTAAAAATTTTAATATATTTCAAATTTACAATACAAAATTAGTTTAACAGTAGTGAACTGCTACGTGATCATGCATCCTACACCATTACACATAGTATCAAAATATCCCACCATCATCGACATCTACCATCACTACAACCTCGGATCTCATCCCACCAATCATTAAATTATTCCTCAAACAACACAACCCTAGGCCTCCAAACTATTTCTCATCGAAGGTTCCTAACCACAACCAATGCAGCAATAGAAATATCAATTAAGGCTTTAAATACCTATAGTATGCATATATTTAAAATGAATTATCCACACAATGTAAAAGGAATTAAGTCCATAGAATTGAGGAATTTAGGCCTCCCATAATAAGGAATGAGCATTATCATCTTCAGAAACATATTATTAAAAACTACCATTTTAATACCTTCTTGAATTAAATGGTTAATTAAGAATTGGTTATCCAAAGAAGAAAACCTAAAGGAAATAGGTAACCATAGATAAAAAAAGTAAACATGTTTTTAAGAATTTCCCATGTTCAATAAAATCTAAAATGGGCATTAATCACTCTCCTTTTTCCTCTTCTATTAATTTTTAGCATCATTTTGATTTATGTTTTTTACAACTTTAAGCATCTATCCAAGAAAAAAAATAACAAATTACTACCAAACATATATCACACTAGTTTACATAGAAACAAAATGCACAAGCGATCCCACCCACACTATTCATTTAATTATCCATATGAAAAAATTATTATCTACAACAAATGACATTTCCCATTTCATGGCTTTAATTTTTGGAATTTGTAAAAAAACTCATATTATAATAAAAAGAGAATTTAACAATGCAATGTGAAATTACTAATTCTAAACAGTATGCAATTCACTAATAAAAAACATCATTAATTTTTTCACATGATATTCTGTATATCTCTTAAATAATAATACTCATTTCTAAGAATGATATTAATATAAATGATTTAATTTAAATATTGATAACAACCACTGTTTACCCTCCTTAAAATTTATAGATTATCGAATAACCATTCATCAAACTCTTCCCTTTCTAGATTATTTTCTTATTAATTTCAATTACACCCATTTAGAAAATGATCTAAAGTTTGATTAATTAAAACATTCATATAAAGAATATTTTAAGTAATAGGTCCCCTATCCAGATTAGAAACTCAATATTATCTGAAAAGGAATGAAAATCAAGGAACAACCACCACTAAAAGAAACACCACCAAATTTGAAGGAAATGACATTAAACACCACCAAAGTTGAAGGAAATGACATTGAAACCTAAGTATGGAAACCACCATCAACATTAGAGAAAAAATTACATAAAAATAGTAGAATCCTTCCAAAGAAGATTTATATAAGGAAAGAAGGAGTGGGGAATGATAATAAAGTGATAAATAGATAAATACCTAGATTTGAAACTTTGATTTGATGATCCAAGGTGTTTATACTCATTAAGGATTAGATGTAGATAGATGAGAGGTTTAGGGGTCATATAGGATTTGAGAGGAGTAAAAAATCATAACCAAGGGAGATCGGCTACTCTATTTATGGATGAGGCCTAAAATCCATCACCATGGCATAGTGAACTCTAAAAAATTATGTAGTTCCTTTGATCAAAGAACGACCCTGTTTCCAAGGAAATTAAATCCTACAAATCATGTTCCTAAAAAACATCATTGAACCATTTTAATCGCCACCACAACCTCTACCATTGTGTAGTGTACAAATCCAAGTTGTTTTACCACCACCTCTCTTAGAAATATGGCATGAAGATCTCTAGGCTACCCCATTCAATCAACAAGTCTCATAGAGTTCCGCACATAGTCTGAATTCTTTAAAACTACTTCTCAAGCCATTTTCCTTATCCTCATTTCTCATAGGAGGAACATCAAGGTGAAACACCTTGTAAAACGACTATAAAATTCATTTTACCCATTTTGGTGCACTTTAGCACAAAATTTCCAAAACCATGACTAAAATTTATATACCCGAGGCCAAAAATGACTACCCCACACTCAAATATAAAAAAAGCTGCAAAATAGCATATACTAGGACCACTTCCATGGCATAGTGACATTTAAAAAGGCCAAAACTATTATCTAACCATAGTAAATCCTTTGAAATCCCTCACAACACCTCCAATACCTAGTAAAATGAAAAGTTGTAAAGGTCCAAAATATTCCCACGATTTAACTATTCATTTTGGAATGTTTTGTGATTCATGAGTGATTTCATAAAATTTGATGTTCTTTTCACATTATTTTCTATTTTATAATGTTTTTTAAAGTGATTTTAAAAGTAAAATAATTAATTAAAATGTTTTTTTAAGGTGGTGTTGTAAATGATTTAATTATTTTTGGAAGTGTTTTAGGATTTTAAACGTAATAATAAACCATATTTATAATAATTTATAAGTTATTTTGATAGAAAATTTGATACTTTGAAAAAAATATTTACCCTTATGCATGATATTGATGTTCTGTAAGGGTAAGTCGTTGTTTTTAAAACATGAGTAAAGGTAAATTCCATTTTAAAGGATTTTTGTAAGGGTACATGGTCATTTTTATGCTCTATGTGTAGTTAGGGTACCCTTTTTAAGTCCTTAATAAGGGTATATTCCCAAAACATAAAGGGAAACCATATATCCCAAAGGTTGTATAAGGGTAATTATGGTTTTCATACACTATGTAAAGGTATCCTTGCCACTATGTAAGTGTAGTAATGTCACGTAAAGATAATATTAACCTTGAATGAGGGTAAGGTTAACTCATGTGAGGGCGAGTTAGCATGTGCATAAGGGTATCCCTTTTTTTAAAGCATGTTTAATGGTACCATGGGTGTTGTGTAGAGGTATGGCGAGTTGCGTATGGGTACCTTAGCATTTTCAAAGCTCATGTAAAGTTAGCATATCTTGAAATAGTGTAATTTCAATGCTATATATGGTAATATATATTTTTTGAATCCTGTGTAAGGGTATCCATCCATGTAAGGGTAAAACCATGTTAACCTTATGAAATATATACTTCTTGCATAAGGGCATAATTTTATGTATAGAAAACCTCTTTTTCTCTTATTTTTCAACCTGTAAACCTCATGGACCCTTTTTAAATTATTTTAAAAGCCAAAAATTATGGTTTGGATTTATTTTGACTTGTGTAGATTATATATAATCTTTTCTATGGTTTTAGTTGGATCACAAATATGTTTTGAATTTAATAAAAATTAAATGTGAAATAAAATATAGAAATATGATGGTGTTTTCAAAGAAATGTTTGTTCTATTTTAAAAATTCTCAAACCTAATCCTCCTAATTTTTAATTTCATTCTTGTAAAGTCTGGATGATTAAACCCCTTCCATTGATTTTATTGAGTCTTCATCAGATCATCTGAGGCTTCTCTAGCTTTCAGACCCACATGTAGCATCTTCTCTCTCCTATATCCTTTTGGGTGTAGTGAACTTCAATGGAAAACAAATACCTGGTAGAGGATAATTTGTCTCTCTTCTAATTATGAAATTTTGGACGGATCATGCTCTTTTACCCTTTGGGAGATATTTTTCACTATCTTAATGAAGATAATAAATTAGTTATAATGAAATTAATGGGAAAGGGGAGATATTGTGTGTTCTTTACTATTTCGTAAGTCACCTTCTCCCAGATTATGTTTTAGATTTTTAATTATGAATTATTTTTGATGTTGTGAACAGGTTATTGTTTGATGAAATATAGTCACAGTATCACCTCACATGAAAATGTTTAATCCCTTAAACACCATAATTAAAATTTTGTGTCTAAATAAGTGGTTTTTGTGTTAATTTAGATAATTGACTTATTATAATAAAAGGATAATTTGATTATCACATGAAGATAATTATTATTTTTTATATTCCTTTAAAATCTAAATGTTTAATTTCATTTTGTATTATAATATACTGATCAATAAATTAATAAAAATGAATTTGAATTATTATCACATGCTAATATTAATATTTTTTCCCATATATAAGTTGTTGTGTATACCCTTTCATGTGAAATTGATAAATTTGAGGGTATATGTAATTTTATATTGTTATGGGTGTGGTTGTTCATTGATTTTGATTCAAGGGGTTGTTGTAGTAATTTGTGATGTGATAATATGGAATTGATATGGAAATGTTGGTGGATAAAACTGAAATGTAAATGGGTTGATGATTTTTAATTTTTGTATGGATAAATTATTAGTGAATGTGAAAATGGTTAGTATTTGATATGGTTAATTGAGAGGTGGGTAAATAATGTGTGGCATTTAGCTTAAATGAAGTGGAAGATAAATGAATGGTTTTTTGGAATGAAATGGTTGGGTGAATCTGAGTTAGGGAAATCATAATAATTCTAGAAATGGTGGAACTTGTAATTTAAATGGGAAGTGTGGTTGAATTGGTTATTTTTAATATTAAATGAATGGGATGGATTAATTAAATTGGTTGGTAATGGGAAATCAATAATTTGTTTTAACCTTGTAAATAAATGAGGAATTTGGATTATGGATTGTGACTATATTATGTTGTGTTATGTATTTAGAAGTGGAAGGGAAAGTGGTGGAGGTTGTGGGGCCTTTATAGAGATGTTGTGAGTGGGATGGTGTTCTTGTTTAAACCCCATTGGTTGGTCTTATATGTATGGATATTATTTATTATATTATATTGTTATTTAAATACACACCCCACCCACATCAAGTACTTTGTGCTGAAATAAAAATGTTTTGGGGTTGTTTTTACCGACATCTAAATAGTGAGGATGGATAGCATATTACCTGCTCTTCCCCACTCTCTCTTATATGCGAGGTTCTTATACATAGGTAATGATGTCCTATGGTTATATTTCTCCATTTATTATTATGTATGGGATATATTGGATTGTGGTTATAGTTATCTTATAGTAATGTTTGATGAGCTGATGTGGTTTATATTAGGGTCTTTCATGGAAGGATTACGACATGAGGTTAATGTCCTTCAAGTTCATGATACCCTACTGTCTTAGTATAGGTTGTGTTTGAGATTTATTTTGATATCCTGGGTGTTTGTGTGAGATATTTTATATGATGGACTATGTTTCTCCAAGTTATATGTGATGTGATGGATTTGATGACTTCAGGTGAGATGTGATGTGATGACCCAGGTGTCTTCAAGTGATGTGTGATGTGATAGCCCTGGGGTCTTTGGGTAGGTTTATATGGAAGATATGGGAGCTCCATGACATATATCATTTGGGTGTATAAGTTTCACCCTAGGGGGAGAAATTTTTGTGGGGTTCCCTTATATCTATATTCTTCATATTATGTTACTACACTTGGATGATTTATTTGGGGAGGATGCCTTCATGATGATGGGTTCAGTTGGTTGAAATGTTTAGGTGCTGTTGGTTCTACAATTTTCTCACTGATGAATTAGTATTATTTTTTCCTATGTGAATGATATAATTTAGGTATGATTTAATTTTGTATACATATATGCTCACCCAATGTATATATAAACTATTTACATTTTTCTAATAGGACTTTGAGGGATGATCTGGGCATTTCTATCTTAGACATTGGAGTTGTTATTGGGTTTCTATCATAGAATTTCCCATGGTGTTGTACTTTGATATTTTTTATTATATTTGTAATAAATTACATGCATGACGAGATATTGTGTATTTTTACCCTTTTCTTATGTCAGAGATTTTCTTAGTGGGTTTTTATCCTATCTCTCAATCCTATAATATTATAGAGGGTAAATCTTTTCATATGTGATATTTTTATACCCTCGGTACTTGTCACCAACTCGAGTCCTACTGAAGGTGGAACTTGGATTTAATTATCTCCCTTTCTCCTTCTCTATCCCCAAAGTGGTAACTTTATAGGTTTGGGTCATGTCAAAGTTGTATTAATGGTTTTTAATGATAGATATGATGGATTTTAGAGTTATTCTCTATGAGTATTTCATGGGTTGGTAGGGAAACGATGTCATTTAATCTTATTTTGTGACATAGGCCAGTGAAGACCAGTTAGGAATTGGGATTTTATGGGGCCCCGTTATCTAATGCAAGGAATATGATCCTACTAAATGACCAAGTGAGTCGACACCACTTTCAAGGTAAATAATTATGATAGGTATATTAATCATGATTAATTTTGCTTGTGGATGAACGATGTGGTTTTAGGAAGTTCAAGAATTGAATTAAATAAATATTCAAATTCTGTGTGTGTAAATATGATTGTTCCTATATTATGGTTGATAATTAAATATTATTTTTTACTTAATTTATCTTGTAACATAAAATGAAAGAGTAAAATAGCGATAAAACCGGCCTAATATGTTTATATGAATTCTTGTTAAGACTTGGATGTGTTGCTTCCTTTCCTGTTATAGCATGATTATTTAGGTATTAAATTTGTTTTCATTGTTAAAATGTGTAACATGATATCATTTTTTCCTAGAGTCAAAAAACAGAGATTCATGCCTAGTGTATTTTTTAATGAATAACTACTTTAATTTTGAAAACCCTTATGAATTATTTTACCTTGAGTAAATTTCATACTTCCATACTAGAATAATTTTTTTTAAACCATGCTTTTGGGTATTCTAGTTTCCATGAGATTCAATATTTCATTCATTTCATTCTATTGATAATTTATCTTGTGCATTTGTTGCGCTAGAAATTATAATTAAATTTGTTTCTAAATTCAAGTGATAATGGATAATAATCTAAAGGTTTTCTCAACCAATTAATATTTATCATTTCCCAAGCATAGTTAAATACATTTTTATGCTAGATTATTTATTTTATTGGAAGAAAAAAATTAAATTAATAACCATGTTTTTTCTTCCTTCTTGTGAAATTTAGCTTGCATGTGTTGGAAATTTATTTCAATAGAAAGACTTTGTTTATTTTAAATTTTTTGAAAATGATAAACATGACTTTTGATAACATATAGATACTTTAATATATTAAAATGACTAAACATATTCTTTTCAATACTAATTAGAATCTTTAGTATTAAAATAACATTACATTTCTTATTAATCCATGATTATTTTTCTATAGGTATCATGTCTAATGATGAAAACATTTTCATAGTAACTATTAAATTTCTAGCATGTGAATCTTGAACATGTAGCCTTTTTAATATATTATATTTAGAATATAAAATAATTTTATGTTCTAGTCATGTTGTAATGAATTTTAATTAGAATCGTGTTGTCCATATTATAGTATTTAAGCACGTTTCCTAAGAAATGAAATTTCTAAATATTGTTTGTCTTGAGCATGATAAGAATAACACCTTGTTCTATAATATGTGCAGTTTTAATTTTGTGATCTAAGAGAATGATTTGTTTTTAAAATTCTAAAAGAATTTTGTATATGTATTGGGGTATTCGAGTTGTGCATTAGAACCTAAAATAATTAGAAATTATAAAATTATGTTATAAATTATTTTTAATAAGTGAAATGAAAAGTAAACACTTGTTTTATCTCTTTTGATGTGATTGTTTTTATAAGTTCTCAATCAATTTGATGAAATTCATGGCTTTTGGGTGTCTTTCTTGTGTTGATGTTGATGAAATTATGGATCCTTTATTGAGTGATGATTTAATATCATTATGAATAAAATTTTCTATGAATTTATATCCATATAATAACTTTTTTCTCGTAAAATCCTAGTTAATAATAGAATAAAAATTAAAAATAAAAGAGTAAATGTGATGAAAGGCCTTTTTTTAAAATTAATTAAAGGATATGAAAAGTGGTTGTGTTGTGTGGTTGTGATGTGGTATTTGTGATGATTTTTGGTTGTAATTTGTATGTTGTGGTGATGTGTGGTTGTGTTGATGTGTGGTTGTGGTATGGTGGTCATGATAAGGTGTGGTTGTGAAGTGGCTGTTGTAATGAGGTGTGGTTGTGATGTGGTATTTTTGATGAGGTGTAGTTTTAATGTAGTGGTTATGATAGGAATAGTAATGATGTGATGGTAGTGATGTGGTGTGGTTAAAATGAGGGAGTTATTGTGATGTAAAATAGCGGCAAAGGGGATTGTTGGCATTTGGATTCTTGGTTATTATGTGTTGTTTTATGGTTTTACTAATGAAATCTCCCACCTCCCATAAAAGAGGATTCACTTAAAGTAGATAATAAAATAATATGGTTATTTAGAAAATCTTGAAATAGATAAAAATAATATCTCTTATCACACATGAATTATATTAAAAGAATTGATGATGTGTTTGATAGTTATCTTGTTGGTTGGGTTTTTTTGGATTGATCTCATGTCAGTGGAATGTGTTATGGTTTCAATTATAAAAAGAATAGGGGAAACCTTTCCTAAAACATGATGTGTTATATTACAACATGTTTTAAAACCATGTGGGTGAGTCAGTTCTGCACAAAGTAGATACTATCATGGTGTGGTGCACAGGTCCCTTTTATTTTTATACTTATTGAATCTCTATTTATGTTGATATAAGTGCTTGTCTTGGTTTAGAAATATGTTGTGAAACTCCTAGGAGTAATGGAATGCACCTGTGGAAATTATAAATTAGAATGTTAAAACCATTGTAATGTTTTCATGAGTGTGCCCTAGTAAATTAATTTTTGTTAGCAAACATGGATAAAGTTTTAAATCCAGAAAAAACAGATAACTTAAACCTTATGATTTGTTTGTAATGAATTCCATATGTTGAATTTTATTTCACCATGTTTGGGAAGTTTTATATACTAGTATTAATTTGGATTTCCTAAATGTCATGGTAGAGTTTTCTTATTTGAATAAAAAATAATTTGATGGAAGCATGAAACCTTTTTATATATGTGTGTTATTTAGGAAATTTGGTTGAATATGAAATGTTAGATATTATGCTAGAATTTTTTTTGGAAAAGAAAATTTCTATTTGAGTAAGTCATCCTTGTAAGTATACTTCATGATGGGGAATACAATTTAGTCATACCCCTTAGAAAAAATTGTGTCTGTGGAAATATGTTTTCTCAAATTCACTACAACAATTGTTTTTTAAAAGAAAATAAATTTTATATTATTTAAAAAAAATAAGTTTTTACAAAAGATTTTGGAATTATTTTCTCCAAGAAGGTTTTTATGAATATCTTGTTAATAGGAAATATTTTAAAATAGGTTTTCATTTTAAAATTTCTTATCCTATAGGGTTATAAACACCAGAGATTTGGTGAAAAGTTTTATTAGTGTGGTTTGAAATTTAATAATTTTTAAATGTGAAATATTTAAATATGTGTCTAATAAGAAAATAATCTTTTGGAAAACAGGTTTATGTTTGAATAAAATATTCTAGAATGTTAAATTAAAATTAATCATGTAGAGATTTTCATATGATTTCATTCAAAATTAATGTTTTTTAAGTGAAAAAATAATAATTTTTTCTCATAAGCAAAGTTATATACTTTTTTGTTTAAACCAATACAATGTTTTTATTTTAGTAAGATTTCCATCTGTACTATTATTTTAATGTAATGATTTTTTTATTGATATGATTGGTTTTTGGGTTTATTATGGATATCAATGTGGCCTTTTTTTGTTTGAGAGGTGTGTCCCCTAAAAACTCTCTTTTGAGTTGTTGTTGTATTCCAAATATATAACGAACCTTGAAAGGTATTTCATATAATGGTAAAATTATGTCCCCTTACATTTCCCTCACTCTAAGTATTATTTAATTCACTCGGACAAGAATATTTTATATGGTATCTAATATAAAGGGGGTGAAATATTCCCAATCCTTCTGTTTTCATTTTGGGATGTCATGTGGCTCAGGATAATTTCATAAAATTTGAAGTTGTTTTGAAGTTATTTTTTGATATACAAAGTTGATTTAAATTGAATTCAAAAGTTATGGAATGAATTTAAATGTTTTATTAAATTAGGTTTGGAAATTATTTAATTATTTTTTAATGTGTTTTCGGATTTTAAAAGTAAAAAATAAAGAATTCTTATAAATATTTATAAGTTAATTTGATTTAAAAGTTAATATTTTCAAAGAAATATTTACCCTTTTTCATGATACTAAAGTTCTATAAGGGTGAGGTTCTTCTTTTACCATGCATATGTGTAAATTCCATTTTAAAAGAGTTTTATAAGCCTAAGTGGTAATTTTCATGCACTGCATATAGGTAAGGACTCCTTTTTGGGGTCTCCATAAGGATATCCCCCCCCCCCCACACACACCCTAGTGTATAGATAAGTTGGGGCACCCATAGGTTTCATAAGGGTAGGGGCTAGTTTTTATACTCTATCTAAAGGTTTCACCACCACTGTGTAAGGGTATTGAGGCTGCATAAGGGTAATATTAAACTCATTTTAAGTTATGGATGTCTCGTGTAATGGTAAGTTATCCATTCTTTAAAGGTAGCCTTGGTTTTTTAAATCATACGTAAAGGTAGCATAGGCGCTACGTAGAGGTATGGTGAGTTTTATAAGGGTACCTTTTCTTTTTCAAAGCTTTTATAAAGGTAATTTCACTTCTATAAGGGTAATTCCTGATCTACATAAGGATCTGTCAAATTTTATGAAGCTTGTGTAAGGTTAGTGGTCAACCTATGTAAGGGTGGCTAGTTGTGTAAGGGTAAAACCCTAATACCCTTATGTAGTGCATGCTTCTAATATAAGGGCATAATTTTGTATAAGAAATATACTTCTCTTCTTTTCTGACCTATAACCCTCATGGTACTTGTTTTAATGAATTTAATAGCCTAAAATCCCAATTTTTATTGATTTTGACTCATTTAAATTATATCTAATGATTTTAAATGTTTCAGTTGGATCACAATTAAGTTTAATGTTGAATGTGTATTAAATGAGAAATAAAATATAGAAACGTGATGGAGAATCTGAAGATGCATTGCTACTATTTTAAAAATACTCAAACCTAATCCTCTAATTTTTTCCCTATAATACTCCAAATTTTTGATGATATAACCCTTTTCATTGAGTTTTTTTAGTCGTCTACAAGTTTTCCAATGCTATTTTAAATTCTAGACCTACGTGTATAATCTTATCTCCCCTCTATCCTTTCGAGTACCATGAATTTTACTCATAAACAAATACTAGCTTGGGGATCCTTGATATCACTTCTAGTTGTGACATGTGGGATGGATCATGCTTGTTTCCATTAGGGGGTTAGTTTTCACTATCTTAACAAAGATAATAAATTTTTTACACAGAAATTGATGGGAAATAAGAGATATCGCATGTGGTTTAGAATTTTGTGATTCTGGTTCTCTTAGTTTCTATTTCAATTTTTTATGAGTTATTTTTTCTATTATGAACATGTTTTTATTTTCTAAAATTTAGTCATGGGATCACCTTGAATTAAAATTATAGGTCTCTTGGTTATGGTAATTGAATAGAATGTCTATCAATACGTGTTTTTTGTCAATTTATAAAATTTAAAAATTATCCTGGTATAAGAATGTGATTATCACATGAATATAATTAATATTTTTATATTTCATTAAGATGAAAATTTTATATTTCATGTGGTTTAATAATCTTTTAATCTATAAATTAACATAATTAAAGTTGAATTATTATCACATTATATAAATAACATTATTTTTCATGAAATAATTTTTTTATGCTACCCCTTGTTTGTTAAATTGATAATTGTTATGGTATGTGTAATTAGATGGTATTATGGATGTTCTTTTTTTCTGAGTTTGATTCATGGAGCTATGGTGGTGATGTATGATATGGGAATATGGAATTGATATGAAAATGGTTTGGGATGAAAGGAAATGAAATATAAATGGGTGATTATGTTTAATTTTAGTATGTATATATGATTAATGAATATGAAAATGTTTGGTATTTGATGTAGTTAAATGAGACTTATGAAATCAATGTTTGGAATTTGGCTTAAATTAAGTGAAATATAAATGAATGGGTTAACTGAAATTCAATGGATGGGTGAATTAGTGTTAGTGAAAACTCAATAATTCTAGAAATGTTGGAACATTTAATAAAAATGGGGAGTGTGGTTTAAGAGGTTATTGTTAATGTGAAATAAATGGTATGGATTAATGGAATTGTTTATTAATGAGGTATCTATACTTTTTATTAACCTTGAAAAGAAAGGTGGAATGTGTCTTATGTCTTGTGACTTGTTTATGTGGTGTTATGAATTTATAAGTGGCAATGGTAGTGGTGGATTTTGTGATTCCTTTATGGTGATGTTGTGAGTGGGATGGTATTCTTATTGAAAACTCATAGGCTGGGCTTATGTGTGTGACTATTATTTATTTTATTTCATTTTCATTTTTTTACTAACCCACCAACATTGATAAATTTGTGTTGATGTGGGTGTTTTCCAAATATCTTGATGGTGAGGGTGGATGGGTAGATACCCCCACTTCCCCTCTCTATTATCCAGTCAAGGTTCTTATGTAAAAGTTCTAATGGGTTGAATTTAGAGTGCACTAATTTTTATTATGCATGATATGTGATGGCTTGTGGTTATTGTGAACTTTTAGTGACATTTCATGAGATTATGTGGTTTATAGTGGGGGGTTTTCAATGGTAGGAGGAGGACACAAGATTGATGTCCTTCATGTTCATGATACCATACTATATTAGTTATGGTTATGGTCGAGATGTGATGTCATGACCCAGGTGTTTTCGGGTGAGATGTGATGTGATGGCGTAGGAGTCTTTGGGCGAGATGTGATGTCATGGTCTAGATGCCTTCAAGTAGGTTTTTAAGGAAGAGATGGCAGATCTAAGATGTATGTATTTGGGAAGTGAAAGTGGCACCCTGTTGGAAAATTGGTGTGGGGTACCATTTTTCAAGATGCTTATTATTATGTTACAACACTTAGATGAGTTATTTGGTGTGTGTGTCATGATGAGGATGGGTTTGGTTAGTTGAAATGTTTCGGTGTTGTTGGTTCTACTATTTTCTCACTACTTCAATAGAATTCTCATTTCCCATGTGTATAAGTGACTCTGGTTTTGATCCTAATGAATATAATTGTATTATCACCCCACATATGTAAAAAAATTATGTTTCTAGGAGGACTTTGTGGATTGAGCTCAAAATTACTAGCTTAGATGTTGGAGCTGTTGTTGGGTTATTGTGATAGGATTTCCATTGGTTTTGTACATAGAGGTTTTGATTGTATATTTATTACACTACATTTAGGATGATATATTTTGAATTTTTACCCTTTTTATATTTCATGGAGTTTTCTGGTGTTTTTTTATTTGATCTTATGATTCTATAATATTATAGAGGGCAATGCCTTTTATATGTGAGATTTTTATACCCATAGTACTTTTAACCAACTTGGGGCCTACTAAAGGTGGAACTTATGGGAAATTATCTCCCTTTATCCTTTTCCTTCCTAGAAGGGATACCTTCGGTGGTAGAGGGTCATGTCAAAAATGTAAGGGATTTATGAATTTGGGACCTTACATCATGTACCTCTCAAACAATTCTCATCATCAATAATTTAAAACTAAACCTAGAAAGAATAGAAAATAGGGGTCCAAACAACCACCCAGTGAGATACCTATCAAGGATATCACTACAACGGGAGTATAACCAATAAAATATGAGGACGAGTTCATAAATATTCAACATCACCATCAAGGAAAATAACTAATCTCAAAATGGTTCAAATAAAGAATCAAAGAAATGAAGATCTATAATCAAACAACTCAAGATATTGAGAATGTATCTACAACTATCACTCCCAAGTTCTCTCTTTTCAGAAATCATATTTACATTGTACATAGACCAAGGTAATATCACTACATGCATCACCTTATTATGCCTTCCCTATTGTACTATGTAACAATTATGGTCCGATAATATTTGACTCTTATACCTTGTTCCAAGAAAAAAGAGATCATTATGGTTGACCATACAGATCTTGAAACATATCCATACTAATGGTAAATTTATAACTGTGGTTGTAAGAGAACTCTTCTAGAGGTAGGTGTATCATCCAGGAATCACCAAAATCTAGAATACACACGTGAAACATGCCCTCTAATGTTTGGATAGTCTGCCCTCTTTGATTTTCTATCTATGGATGAAAAGTGGTGTTAAGTAATAATTAAGAGTGAAAAGAATGTCGGAGACCTCTCCAAACCTTGGGGGTAAAATGGTTATCATTATCAACTATGATCATCTTCAAACCCCCATGAAGCCTCATTATCACCTTCATAAATTTCCATGATAACATGCCCATGAGCTCAACTCCATGATCATTTAGAAGTGTTTTAAATTCATCATACGGTTCATGATCACCAATATAGAATCACAACCACTCTAGGATTTGGGTAAATAGATGACAAATTCCATTAAAAATTTATATCACTTCCATTGGGGAACCTAAAGACATGAACCAAACCACTGAGAACATGACGCTCAACCTTTACCTTCTAATAGACCAAACATCAAGAGACCGACTCTACAATTGAATTATTCATACCAGGACACCAACACTATAATTTCAGATCATGTTACATCTTTTTTAGACTAGGATGTATTGTTAGGGGTGAACTATGAAACTCATGGGGTACCACATAACGCATCGCTGAAAAAATGAAAATATATCCCTAGAAAAGCACCGGACATTTTCCCTTATATGACCATCCCTCAGACGATTCACCACAAAAAAAAACAATTGCACTAAACCTATACCATGTAATCTCACATCGAGTACTTCGCCACCAGCTTCTATAAGGATGGATACACATTAATTTGATAAATACAACCTTTTTCATCCACTAACCTCGTATCATGATGCATCACTTCCAAATATTTCATCACTCTCCAAGAGTCTCTTAACTCATTCACAGCACCACCATGTGTCTTTATGCTCAAGGTATTAGCCACAATATTCCCTTTATGAGGTGTAAAGTATATATCAAAGTCATAGTCCTATAAAAACTCCAACCAAATTCTCTATCGTAAATTAAATTTTCACTGGGAGAACATATACTTCAGGATATTTTGGTCTATGAAGATAAAAAAGTGTTCATTAATAAGATAGTGCCAAGAAAAATTAATGGAAAAACACATTATAGTGAACTCCAAATCAGGGGTATCATAGTTACATTCGTGAATTTGTAACTATTAAGGCTCGTAAGAGATAACTTCCCTCTTCTGTATTAACACGTGGCTCATCCCAAGAAATGAATAATCATTGTAAACCTCGAATGTAATGTCCTCCTCAGATAGATGAAGAATTAGAGCATTGATGATCATCTCCTTAAAATTATTGAATGTATTCAGGAACTAGTCAATCCACTAAACATATGATCCTTTTTATTCAAGGATATCATAGGATCTATAATATGGGAGAAGTTGGAAAACAATCCTATAATAGTTGGTGATCACAAGAACAATCCATACCATTAAAACATTCTTGTGGGCTACCTAAGAAAATACAACCTCAATATTTAATGGATATAAAACTAATATATGATGAGATATTAATTTATCTAAGAAATAGACCCCACAAGATCAGAACATACACTTTGAAAACTTTCTGAATAAATGATGAAACTGAAGAGCTCCCAACACTACTCAAAGATTATCTATGTGCTCCTCCTTTTATGTAGAAAATATAATGATGTAATTGGTAAAGACCACCAAAACTAGTAAAATAACTAACATGGTATGAAATTCATTGACAAAATTAATACATCTAGATTTTTCATTACACTGAATGTCATCACATGAAAATTGTAATGCTCATAACAACATTGTAAAGCTCTATTTATAATATCCTTATTCTTAACTTGTATTTTATGATACCTATACTATAAGTCAATCTTAGAGAGCCAGCTTTCTCCCTTTAAATGATCGAATAAATCACCAATTTTTGTAAGAGGATAAGGGTTCTTCATTATCACCTGGTTCAAGTGATGATAATCTAAACCCAACTGAAAACATTGTTCTACCTTTTTCATAAATAGAATTGAAGATCCCTAAGGTGATACACTAGGTTGAATGAATACTCTCTACAAGAGATCATTAATCTGAATATGAAGATCCCTTAACTCATAAGGGGACACCTAATATGGATACATTGATATTATAGAAACACATGGTTGGGTGTCTATCATAAACTCGATCTCATTTCAAGGGGGTAGTGTCATAAAAACATCAGGAAAGACATCAAGATACTCTTTGATAATCCTATAAAACACCATCGGTTGATCCTTTATAAAACTCAACATCATCTCTACCATCAAAGAAGATAGAGACTCAACACACCTTTTACCCATTCCAGGGACTCATTCGCTAATGAATTCCACATGGTCTCTATCAATTTCATTGAATATAACCCTTATACTGAAGTAGTCCATGATAGTTTAGAAGGAATATAACCAACCCATGTTGAGGATGATTGTTTATGGTTGTATCCACAAATATAGGAAACCATTCAAAGAGAAGTGCTACCATATCACCAATTCATAGTCTATGTGCACATTGTATAAGCTAACTCAACCTCCAAATGGAATATTAAATGTAAAGGGAACAAGAATACTCTCCACCTCAAGTTATGAAACAAGGAATAAAGTGGGTAAAATGAAAGAGTTCATAGATATAGAATCAAATTAGGAGAAAACTCAAGTAGTAAATAGGAAACTAGTACCTCATAAAATGTTAGTCCCACCCATATCCGGTAATGCTAAGGTGTACAACTGAGCATTCCCTACTACACAACCACACAAACCCTAATCATAACCACCTATACATATGCACACTTCCTATTTTACCAAAGGATAAAATATATCATAGGTACACCCTCTGTCTTCCTCATCCCATCTCTTTTGACCATAAGTCGAGACACCCTACCACTACTAATATTATATTAGCTGAAACTACTAAAATGGATAGGCTCAAATTGGGCCATTAGTCACATGTTGAATGTTTAGAAAATTTAGGCACTCTTACTTATGATGTCCTTACCCGCATTAGGAGGAACAAAAAAATCATACCCATTAGCGGGGGTCTGAGAACTGTTGTCCCTAGTGAAACTAGTTGAAGAATGTTAATACATGCTCCTAGCTAATTGAAATTTCTTATTTAGACTATGAAATTGATAGCTTGAAGTCACGGATCTTATTTTTGGAATTCCTTGTTATCTCTCAACACATTACAATATATTCCTATCCAATTTCCTCTCAATGACCTCTTCCTTTTCCAGTGCCTCGATATATGACATCAATATAAACAGAGTGACCTAGAATTTAATCTCTATACGTAAAGACTCCTCAAAATATCTCTCCCTAGCCTCATCATCTGGAAAAATATATGATGCATAATGTAGGTTTTTTTATATAAAATACTAAAATCCCAAACACAAAAAGAAATCCCGTGACGAAGGGTAAGGATCTCCTACTAGCGATCCTATTTAGTGGTTTAAGATAGAAACTCATCTTGAAACTAATCCCGATACTTGTACCATAAAACCCTTGACTCCTCATGATCCTAAAGGAACAAAATCTACACTATCAAGCTAACACACATAGTATCTTCATTACTAAATAATCTAGATACTATTTTTAATCACAAATCAAATTAAAGGTTATCTCCACCTCATCTAACCAATCCTATATCTTATAATATGAAATAATTATTTCATACCTTTATAGAACCTGTCAGCTAAACTCTTAAGGTTTCCTCATCCAAGTGTTTTCATCATCAACCACTACCCTGTGGTGATCTATTGGAACATTATATTGAACATCTTCTACGTAAACATGATATGGGAATCATATTGGTGTCATATATACAATAGAACAAGCATTAGTAACACCTAAACCTGTGACACAAATCATTTTTATTTTAACTAATTAATTCAATGTTCCATTTTAATCTATTCTGATTATATATCCAAATCTAAACACATATTTTGACAATCATGGTGTGTTATCCTCTCCTATGTCTCTACCTACAAGAAGCATAAATTTTCTTATAATGTTAAGTAGATTTAAAGGTCCTTGAATTGGATCACAGGTCTCCATAAAATCTTATGTCTTAACCAGTCTTCCTTATTTACAGTATTTAATAAGCCCTTCTAATGTTATTTTCCTACCAACCCATGAATTTTCACCTGTGACTAACTCCATCATATCACTCAACCATCAGCCTTTGATACCACTTTTTCATGACTCCCCCCTCTAAAGGTACCCCTCATAGTACAAAAATTAAGAAAGAAATATAATAAATCCCTATTCCCACCATCAATAAACCATGGGATGGATACTAGCCCCGAGGGTATATAAATCACACACATGGGAAGCATTACACTCTATAAAAGTTCAAGGAATAAGAGGTAATATGTAAAGAATCATCATTAAAAACAATGCATAAATAAATCAAGTAATCACAATACATTTAATTTAATACATAACTAAAATTAAAATTAAAAATTACCAAAATTCAAACAATATATCAACCATGAACTATAGAAAATCTTGATAGTTCTTCTGCAACCCCTCTAGGCTAGTAACATCATACCAAATCACTAACCTATTCTTGATAATAAAAAAATTATGTGTATATAGGGAGGGAATAACATGTATGCTCATTTGAATCCTCCATAAATCATCTCATGAAAAATGTGAAAGAATTATATTAAAGCCCAGTGAAAAAATTAATGAAACTAACTCATCACCTAAACAGGGAAAAACTAGTATCTCATCATCAATATAGACCACTCACCAAGTAACACATAGAAATAAACCATTATATATAAAATTATTATATATATATATAAATGAAAGTACCATAATTCTACTTCTACATTGGTTTATTGATCCCACGCCCCAATGGTTATTTCATGTTATCATCCCTCCTATAAGTCATCTAGCACCTCATGCAAAATTATCACCAACATTACTGAATCATGTAAATCCTGACATCTTATCATCATCATATCCAATTAGTAACCAAGATTGTTCCAAGAACCAACTATAGATTGGGTAAATTCATTGTTCCTCAAGACATTACAACCCATTCAAGTACAGCCATGGGAAGATAACCCCATCATGTGTGAATAAAAGTATGTGATACACCTCAAACCATTATACCCCCACACATTAATTTATATTAAAACAATATGCCATCACTGTACTAGAAAGAATTCACCTTACACTATAATCTATTATATCCGAGGATACACCTACTCAATTATGTTTAGAGGAATTGTAGGGGATAGGGATAATTCGTCCATCTATTCCCTCTCCATCCTAGATTTGGGAGAAAATAGCCCCCAAAATTCATACCAACATGGGTGGGGTATCAGATGAAATTGGAAAAATATTGAATAGTTTCATGCATAACCACACTAAGGGAAACTACTTAGGATTTTACTCATCTACCTCTATAATCACATAGAACCCTTGGATGCCACTGATTAGGTCAAGATATCAAACAAGAATAGAAGTAATTAAAGTTGTAATTAATTAAATAATTATTTAATTACTTAATAATTATTATCATTTTCATTTCCATGATTAATATTCTAAACTTATAAACCAAATTTTGATAGCACTATCAATTCATTATTTATATTCTCAAGAATATAATCATCATTTGTAAATTCCCTGAACCAACCCCTTTTGTTTCCTATTTCCATTATCAATTCATAATTATCTTGGTACTCTTAGACACATCCTAAGATTCCACTTCAATATTTACTTGTAGTTCATAGAATCAAACTACATCAACCAGTTGGAAACTGAACAAGTAAATATCATCCCACCAACTAGCCACCAAACAAGAATCAAGAAAGCATCAAGAAAGATTAAACATATTGAAAATCAATCCCCTCTCTGAGCTCATCCTAACCTCCCAATGTCCCAAACCATTGTAAAAAGTATCAAAATATCCCTCTATCATCAGAATCAACCATCAATTTATCCTATGATACCAACATATCACTCATCAAATCATCCGTCAAAGAATTCAACCACAGTCCTCCATCTCATTTGTCATCTATGGTTACTAACCATAATAAACTCATCAATAAATAATGATAATCAAGGCTCTAAATTCCTATAGCACACATAAATTTCCAATGTATTTTATACACATGTAAAGTCAATAAGTTCATTGTATTGAAGAATTTAATCCTTTTGTAACTGTAAATGGTATTATTCGTCCCCAAATACTTATTCTTATTGAACAACCATTTTAATTCCATCTTTAATTAACTAGTTCATCAAGAGTAGGTTATCCACCTAGGGAAACATAAAGTCAATAGCTAACCATTTATAATAGAAGTTCCTTTTAGGTTGATAGTTGTATTTGTTGTCACCTATTCTTATTTTTATAGTCAATATCATTATGAAAATGTGATGAAATAGGATATGTTTGAATAATGTATCCAATTAATGAAGAATATATGTTACCCATGTATTGTGGGTAAATAAGAATGATGAGTTGGTTTTAATTGGATATTTAGTAGAACATATTCAATCTGGTGTCCCATATACATTATACAATTGAAATAGCTAGACTTCAAGCAAGAAAATGGCATGTGGTGAAGTAGGAGTTCTAGTACAATCTTTAATAATTTAGAAAATTAATATTTTTTTATATAGTGAGAAACTATAAGAGTTGTTATAATCATTGGTAAAATGGATATGTGATTAGATTTTAAAGACATGTGATTTGGGAGAAGTCCATATTTTTGTGCTGCTACATATGAATGATGAATATTGTGATGCAATACATTGATGGATACTAAAATAGAGTTTTAGGTCATCTAAAATATGATGTGAATCAGTTGATATTGAATAACTCAAAGATATGAGTCATTATATGCTTCAATGTCCTTAGTAATAATTTTTAAGTGTTGAGTGTGGTTCATAAATTCCCAAAGGTGTTTTTATGAGCTTATGAATGGTGTAAATTTATTAGAATAAAAGTGTAGAATTCCTGGTTCAAAATGGAATGAAATACGAAAAATGGCTAAGTCCATATTCTATATACCTTAATTTTAGCATAAGAAAATTTCTACAAAGCCAAATCCACATAGACAAAGTCATTGTTTAATCCAATATTTTCTTATTTGAAGATCTGCACTCTCAAATTCATTGACATAGCTAAACAACCCATGTATGCAAATTTTCATATCCAAAATAAGTTGTGTATAAAAATTCAAAAACTGCATATAAAAATGAACCTCCATGTTTCTGAATGAAGCGACATAGAAAATTCCATTGTTAAGTTATTTTCATGGAATATATGAACCTAAGGTAGCTGAATTCAGATGCATATCTAAAATTAGATACATGTATTTCAATGAAGAATCATGAAGGAAAATTGAAATAGGAGAACCAAATATCAAAATTCTAATATGTGAAGCACCACAAAAGGTAATTCTTCTCATAAATGAATTTGTTTATGCGGAATGAATATTAATCCTATCAAATTTCCCTTAAATACTATGTGAAAATTATATAATTCTATATTTAGAGAATCTAAATAATAAATCATCTAGTATGGTGCATGATAACCCCTCAGAGCATCATTACTTTTCTCAATAATAACAAAATAAAAATTTATAGTTCACCCAAATATACTAAATACTAATGTGTAGAATAGTATTGAAAATATGGTTGATCCCATGAGGAAAAGGGATGTAATGATTCAATATTTTATGCATCTGTTTCTTAATCATTTATCTAAAACTAAATTATCTAAACTATATTGAGATTTTGTTTTAGGACTGACTGAAAAGAAATAAATATGAATATGAAAGTGAGCAATTTAATATCATTGATGGTTTTTCTTAAAAAAAATTTCCATGAGATTTCATAGAGTATATAGCCTAGGATCTCATCATTGGATGATACTATCTAAATTGGTTGGATTATCTTTCAAGGTTTTCTAACCAACTTAGATGCAAGATGGATAATCTATTTACATAAGGAGAGGTTAAGGTCGACACTCGCTTTCCCACTTACCTTTGTCACTTTAGATTTTTTTTCCCTAAATGTCATCTCATTTGTTGTTAAATTACAGGATATGATTTTGATTATGTTCAAGGTGATATTAATTTTAAAAATAGTAGTACGTATCCTTTTAATAAATTAATATCTCACTCGAATTATTAGTTATTCATAATTAATCTCTCAATCATGTATGGATGAATTAAATGATTAAGGAAGAGGAATAGAATGTTTGTGATAAAATAAAGCGTTATGTAAAGTTATAAATATACCATGATACCTCAACAATAAATTAAATAAAAATTACACTACAAAGATAAAAGATAAAAAAAATAAATCTTAAATTAAATAGAAAATGGTCGATGACATCCAACTCTTCCACTCTCACTTAGGATGTCAGGTTGAGATCAAATGGTGCCTCCAAAGTTACAAATGAAATACCACCTCCAGGTCTATATGGAAATATTTCATGGGACCTTTGTTCTTGGTGTCACTCCTCCTCATAGTAGTATTACTCTATATTTATATGTTGTAGATCTATGAAGATAAATATATCTTTCTCTTTTGAATTTGAATTTAAATTCACCTTGCTGTATTTTTATTTCTAATTGATCTGGTCGTCTCACATCTTCTCACTCTTGTCAATTTAGTTTTTGAACAAGTCTTTCTTTATTTTTTGAGGAGTTATTTAACTCATTTATTATGGATGAGGCCCATCTATCATTAATTTTAAATCTCTTTCATTGCAGGAATGTGTGTGTGCGGATACCCTGAAGAGTTTGGGTTTTTGAATTTTTTTTCAACTCCTCCACTACAGAATATAAGACGTAACCATGGTATATCACATATATGGATTTCTCATAGCCACGGTGCAATTTTAAATCCAAAAAATAGCCTCTTGGTTGGTTATTTCTCTAAAAATATAGCCACTGGCTTTTCTAGCACCTCCACAGTGTAATGCCTCTTCCATGATGAAACACATTCTTCTCATTTTTTTGGCCATAGTGAAATGGTTTGGACAACATCATAACATATTATTCTTGGATCTAGTCTTTAGTAGATTATGACATAGTGGTTTTACTTTTTATCGAGCACCCTAGTCCACTAAACTTCAATTGAAAATCCTATAGTGTTATGGGTCTTTATTTGGTAGTGGTGGTCGTGCTTCTCCCAAGATAGAATTTCCATCTCCGTTCTTATTCTGTAAAGGCTCAACAGTTTTCATCTAAGAAACTAGATGTGATCCACGATGGATCCCTAGCATATTAAGGGTACTTATTCTTGATACCAATATTTGTAAAGGACTCACATGAAATTATTTGGTGAGTGGTGGTGGTGGTCTGGTGGATATCTACGACATATCATTGGTGGATATGATGCAACAGGTGTTAGAGTTGGGTGTTGCAGGTACTAGAGTGGAATGGTGTCATAAAGTTATGAATTGATCCCTTGTGAATTCATCCCACATAAAAATATTATAGGGATTCCCTCTGCTTAATAAGTAAATCTATCCCTCTGACACTGTATATCTTACCCATATATTAACCCATATAGGGGATCTTCTCTCTATGAACCTACCTTGGGCAAGCAGTCTGAAGGTCTGGGATTAGACGTTGGGCTTGTGGCATGCTATGTGGATTTCATGGCCCTTAGTTGAGGCATATCCCATTGTCCTATATTTTTGGTAATCTTATCCTCCATATATAAAATAAGACGTAAAAATGATTAAAATAATAAAATAGATTAAAATTAGTATTTTCTATTCTTTTTATTTCTTTTTCAAAATTTCATTCCAAGTTATAAAATACCCAAAATGAATATTCTAAATTAAAACATGGGTGTTGAGTAGTTAAAGACAATGACATTTAACAATTAAAATTTTAAAATTTTCATGCATAAAATGAACTCATCGGTGAAAGAGCTATTCATTCATGGTTTTAAAAAAACAAAAAACCTCTGAAGGGTGTGTGATCCAAGCATGATAAGAAAAATGATCTGATATTTAACCATCATAAAGGGAAGATCAAGGAGCAATTAAAATATGAGTTTCTATAATTCTATAATTATAATGAAACAAAATATAAACAAAGTGATTTGAGAAAACATAAGTAGATCCCCATATAGAAGATATCCACATATGTGAATTTTATAATGGTATTCATGTGAGGAAATATTTATTGTATTTTTTTATGCTAAAAATAGATTTATCTCATTTTGAAGGCCTGGAATGAAATGGAAAGAAAATATAGAAAATATAATAAGTCTATATTTTATGTACTTAAATTCCAACATAGTCAAAATCATATGTAGCTATATCCACATAGGTGAAGTTACTATATACAAAAATAGTTTCTTATATGAATATCTATGTATGTGTATATAGTGGCATAGTCGAATGACCCATGTGCACAAATTTTCATATCCAAAATTAGATGCATATCCAAATTCAAAAACCATATATGTAAATGAATCAACATGTAGCTGAATCAATAAACATAGTTGAATTCCTTGCATAAGGGATTTCCATGGTGTATCCAAACTTCACTTAGCCAAATTCAACTCTGTATCTAAAATAGGATCTTGTTTTTAAATGAATACTCACATAAGAAAATAGGCATAGTGGCGTCATGTATCCAAATTATTAGGCATGAAGCAACGCATAATGGAATTCTTAATATATGAGAATCGATGAATGTGAAATGTAAATTCACATAAATGAATTTCCTTTTACATTCTGGGTGAAAATTACAAAATTCTATACTTAGAGAATATGTAAAATGAATAATTTATGATGACACAAGACATTTTTTTCATGGTTTAATCATCAAAAACACCATGGAGGGTGTGTAATCCAATAATGATAATGAGTATCTGATCTTAAACCATTACAAATGTAATATCAAAGAGAGATAAAAGAGGAGTTTCAAGAATTAGTTAGTTTTGAGAAAATATAAATCAGTCAGTGTTTTTGTTATTCTTTCAAGATCCAAATATCATAAATCTTAGAGAATCCATGACCCGAGTATGTTTTGAAGAAGAATGAATTAAGAGAACCACTAAATATACTTATTGAAGAAAAATTGAATGAATCTGATCTATATGAATAATGAAGATGTAGTTCCATTAATCCTCAAGCTATTGTTCATCAAATCCCGAATCGGTTTGATATATGGTTGTTTGATTGTTCATGAGTTACTGATAATAAAGTCTAGGAATTTACCCAAGACTTGAGTTTATGAGAATAATTGTTGTGTACTACTAGAAGTAAGGATGATTTTTAGGACATGTGTATTTACTATGTGTTTTACACATATGTGGTAATTTCATTTGTGGATTTCAGTGGAGTTATTTTGAGGAAGAATATTTTGATCCAACTTTATTATTTTATCTAATGATAAGATTTTTTTTTTGGCTAAGAAAAATGGTAGGTAATGAGATTAAGTAGAATTAGAGCCTATAATAGAGAATTTTTTAGTATATTATGGGCCCAGTTTCAAAAACGAGAAGTAGTAAACTAAGGTATTCTAGTATAACCTTTCAAGTTGAAAAGAAAGTGCACGGGAATAGATGGAAACCAAAAAGGGTTATTATATTATTATTATTTTGTGATGGATACTATTTTATCCCCTATACATACAATTTATGTGAATTGAAAATTTGAGAAGCATTTATTTTAGTCCCCCATGAACCTAATGGGTTTTGAACATCTAGGAGTAAGAAATAAAAAAATAAGTAGTTGTTACTACAAGTAATTTCTATGAATGAGATTCTATTAGATGATCATGATTGAAATATCTGAAGATCTCCCAAAAAGAAGAAGAGAAAAATCTAATGTAAGTTGTATAAAATTATAATAGGAAGCTAAAAATATTCAATATTTGTTGATCCTTTTTTAATTTAAGTTGAAAGAGAAGAATAATGGAATCCACTATTTAGTGTTCAGTGAGTTGAGGTAGAAGAGTAAATTTCCAAAACTATGGTTGTATTCATTTAAAGAATTGATTGTTCCAAGTTTATTATTATTATTCCAATTAAAGAAGTGAGAAATACATGTGGGTATGTTAAGTTTAAGTTTTTAAGGCTGAGTTAAGTTGTGACCATGTTTTAGGTTCTTCTCTTGAAGAGTATTAGGCATTCAAATTCACTTTTATGAGAGGAAAGAGATATAAAATTATGAATGCATAAGCATATTGTACTTAATAGGTGATATAATTTAAAGTTGTATCTTCAAATACTACAATTACATATACATGGTGGTATTTTTTGGAGCCTATGTGACTCGGGGTATGATTGGATATCTTAGTGTGAAGTTAGTAATTCAGTTTGAATCTAGTTGCTTCAGTTCCATGGGAATATGGTATTTGTATGTTCAGTGAGACGCTGGCTTTATAGGTATGGGATGAACCTAACCCATTAAAAATTACACTTTATTATAGTATATAAATTGTGATTGGGGATAATAAACAATCATGTCAAGGTGTAGGTATTTGTGTAGAATCATGTGAAAATATAGTGTGGCTTTTATTTTCTTTACATGCATGCATATGATTGATGATATCTTTGTTAAACTAAAATAGATAAAGGCCAATGGTTGTACCAATTGTTTTAAATAGATTTGTATTCACTAACTAGAAAATATGGGTTAAATTATAAATGGGTTGTATAATAGTTATATATTTACTAAAAATTAAGCAACACTGAATTCACCCCCCCCCTCTAGGTGTCTATTCCAGTCCACTAGTCATCTCACTAACATAAAAAGTAAACATGATTTCTATAATTATTCTCATTTTTAATAAAATTATTGATAACATATAATCACTCTTAGTATGAATATTTTATTAATTTTTATCATCATTCATATATCTATTGTTTATAGTTTTAATCATCTATCTATGCTAAAAAATAACAAAAATTTAATTCAAAAAAAATATCACACTACCTAATAAAAACAAATGGTAGTATTAATAGAAACAAAATTCACAAGAGATCACACCCCAAACATTAATTTAATTATCCACATTTAAATTTCATTATCATAAATATACAATAATCTATATTTCAAGTCATTAATTTGAAAAAATTTAAAAACAATTTTAATCATAAAAAAAAAGAGTAGTAAACACTAGAGCATATTATTATGAATTATATGAAATATGAAATTAACTAATTAAAAAACCATTCTGAAGTTGGATCATGAAAATAGTTCTATCCCTTGAATAATAATATTCATTACTAATAATGCAATTTAATTCCAAAGGATAATTTTAATGTTATCTTGAAATAATTTATTTCCTCCTTACAATTTTAAGATTTTCGAATAAAAATTCAACATGTGAATCCATTACCATATTATTATCTTATTATGTTTAATCAAAATCAATTAGACAAGGAGATAAATCATGATTTATTAAAACATTAATATGACGAAAATGATGTGTAACTAATCCCTTCCCTCAATTAGAATCTCAACATTCTTCAAGAAAGAATGGACAATCAATAAAAAAAAAATTAAATGAAAAACATCAAAGATGAATGAAATTCCACCAGAACCTAATCATGGAAATCACCAAAATCACTATATTTAAACCTCAACCCAAAATAGTGGAATACTCCCAAAATAGGTTTTCAAGAAGAAAGAAGAATAGGGGAATGAGAATTAGGGAGGATGGAGGAGAAACCTTCATCCGAGACTTCGATATGTCAATCTAAGGTGTTTAGACTCTTCAAGGTGGAGTTAGAGAGTAATGAGAGGCATAGAGGTCATCTAGGGTTGAATATAAGGATAAAATTTCAAAAAAAAGAATATATACTCTTCTATTTATGGAGGAATCCCAAAACTCTTCACTATAACAAAGTAAACTCCCAAAATACCCATGGTGCCTCTGATCAATGAAATATCCTATTTTAAAGGAATTTTAATCCCATGGATCATGAACCTTAAAACCCATCCTCAAACTCTTTTTACCACCATAATATCCTCCAAAACATCATGGTGTAAAAACCCAAACAGTTTTACTCTAAGCATGCCCGGGATTATGGCTTGGGGAGCTCCACACTACCTGTTTCCAATAGCATGACTTTCTGAGTTCCAAACCCAAACTTCCATCCTCGAAACTGATCCCCAATCTGTTTTCTTTGTCATTTTTATTAAATTAATCAATCCTATTAAAAAAATTATAAAATTTACAGATAATCCATTTCACTCATCATGGTGCACTCCAGCAAAAAAACGGTCACTACCACATCCAAACCCAGAACACTCGACGCTTAAAAGACCTACCCCATGCTAAAGACTCATTATAGGATTCAAGACATCAGATACTAAAACCACTAATGCTACATGGTGAGGTGACCTTGAAAAGGAGTTAATATCTTATCTATCCTCCATAACTCCTTTGAACACCCTCTCCATAACCTTCACTTTATAGAAAAATGAAAAGGTAAGGGATTTGAAAATCTGAGGCCTTAAAATTTATATTTGAAAATGCCATATAATTTTTGTGTTTACACATTAAACAATTAAGCCCCTCATAAATAAACTACCATACGCAATCAGGAATATTTCATGTGAGACATGAAAGCCTAATCATGAGGCATGGACACGGGCCACTTTCTAATGAGCCAACATCCAAACCATAAATAACATCTTAAATAAATGCAAAAAATTTAATAAAAATCATAATTATAAAAACACAAAGTAAGAGAAGAAATATAATACCCCTAGTAACTATGACTTCCCACTAGAAAGGTGTTCATGACTCAATAGTCTGAGGTCTATCACAATATCTAACACATTCCTAAACCACCAGTTTACCATCTCCCCAGATATTAAGACAATCTAAAAGCTTTGATACCACTTTGTGATGCACCACTCTGAGCCACTCAACAGTACCCAGGATGAGGTCTCAACAAGACCTCATGAATTCCTCCTCATATGCTAGAGGCTTTCAACTTGTGGTAAGGGCCTAATCCATACAATTGAGATACTATTTGTAACGACCTAAACTATTATAAATGAATTTTCCTTTATAATGTCTTATTATATAATATGGTTATAGAAAACACATGCACTTATTTCGTTTTATTATATCCTATCAGATTTAATTGAATGTTAAGAATTATTTCTATAGATAATATAGTCTTTGAACAATTATCACATGATTATTATAAATACAGGGTTTTAAAAAATCCCATTAACACAAACAAAGTGATGGAATAAACTAGTAGGATTAGGCCCATTGAATCCCATTTATCAGAGCTTATGAGGGAGAGAGAATCATTTGGTTTTCCCCATGACCAATACCAAGATGAGATCCAATAACCAAAGCATGAGAAAACATTTTATGGGATAATTTCAAGCATATTGAGATCACGACTCAAACCATGTTCTCCGAATTACCCCATGAAAGTCTCATAGTCATGCATCTTACACTTAAATATTTTTCTAGTGTATTAAAGGTATATCTATCAAGACCCTAGAAATATGTGTATATAAAATATTTTTTTACAAAATAATGAAGTTATTTTCATTCTATTATTATTACATTATAAATTATTTTTATTTTGATATAATAAAACACAAATAGTATTTCTGAGTAATATTCAAATTCAATTAAGTAATATATTTGGATGATTTAATAGATTTTTTAAATGAATAATCTATTAATAAAATATTATTAATAAATAATTTTTATTAAATATAAATTATCATATAATTTTTATGAATTCAAATGTAGTTTTTATAATGGTTTGAAAACTATTATTGTAAAAACCCCCAACATTTCTCAATAAATGTTGATTCTTATTTTAAAATTGAAAATACAAATATTTATAAAATTATTTAGATAAAATAAATAATATTTTTGGAATCAAAATATCTAAATTATCCAACATTTAATTTTTCATATTTTTTTGAGACAGTCGAATTTTCGGGTAAAAATTAAATACCATATAAATATACCTTGTGTATTATGACAACATAATGACCCAAAAGTGATGTAATAAATAATATAAGGGCTATACAAGACCAAATATATTTTTTTCCTTTAAAATAATGTGAATTTATGTTTATTTTTTTAATTTTATAAAGCCTTTATGAATCCACCAAACCATTAATATATTTTAAGGTTTTAAAATTATTTTTTTAAAAGTATTACTCACTTCCACATAATCTAGGGTATTTTTTTAAGTTAGTCCCATGGACTTGTAAAATAATTAAAACCACTACCATGTGGTTTAAACCATTGGAAAAAACCATGGTAAGTTTTTTGGTTTTTTTATTTTATTATATAGAGTCCAAATCCAAAGTTTGATAAATAATAAAGAAATCCCCACTCATTTCCTATATAATGCCTCTCAATATCCTATTTATCATCACTAAAAATCATTGGTTCATATAGTTACTCTTACCTCCCCTATCTATAGTTCTCACAATATTCCCCCAAGGTTTCAAAAATCTCCTCACAATCATTTAGAGTCACTCACTCAAGTAGAGGATCCTCACATTCTCTTCCTTATTCATGTTTATTTATCATCATATACATTATATTTCCAATTCCTAATGTTTGGATAAGTATTTCCATGTCCATATTATATCCAAATTTATTTAAAAGTTATGAGAGACTTATTTATCTCTCATAAACCCATTTTATTAATTTTAATGTGATGTCGTTATGCTGCCAAAATTTGACGATGATTTTCCTCACCAAAACAATTATATAGTGATTACCATACCCATTTCCTATTAAGGGTGTTCACCTTTATACACATATAATTATTTTAATTGGAACATACATGTATTAAATCCACACTCTACAATTATTTAATAAAATATGATGATGAATTAATCCATGTTGTATGATCTATATGGTACACATAAGCATGAAAATGAAATGAAAGTGACGGGTGCCCCCGAAATTATATAGCACTTCAGTGCATTGGGTAATGTTTAGTCTCATGATATTTCATGTTGGGATAGGGAGTGAACCTTATTCCATTAGGGGAATTCTTTCATCCATATTTCTTGGTAGTTATCATTGACCTATGTTTATGATGTAGTTTTTTAATTTGTTTCTACATTTCCCATGCTAAATTTATATTATCATGTCATATCATGTATCATTGTTCATGTTTATGATTTTAACTCCTTTTATTCCCCATTTATATGCCTATTATCTAACATGTGTTAACTTATTCTATGTTTATTCCATTACTAGGATTTATAGCTCTCCCATTTTTCATGTATGTCCACATGTTATCCCATGCAGTTTTAAAAGACATGGAATTTTAGAAGCATGTTAAGAAAGTTTTCAATAATGTTGTTTCATCTCATGTTCAAGATGTTATGTTATGCACCTAATTCCCAAAAACACTATATTTCTCAACATTCCATGTTATATTATGTGTAATTCTGTGTTATAAATCAATATTTAATGTGTAATAAAGGGAAGGTTTGTTATAGTTGGTATCAAAGGAAAAGTTTAGTTATTTTTGGGATTAAGATTTGAAAACTCTAGAAAAAGCATTAGGGATAAAACTTAGTATATGAAAACATCCCTAAATGTTGTTAAGTATAGATTAAGTGGTTTATCAAGAAAATAAATCCTTGTATGGATACTAAAAGTTCATGTGTCTCTGACATAGATGTTCATAGGGGAAAACCCCAAAAAAACCACATTGAGATAGACTCGACAGGGAACATGTTCATGACAATGAACCTTGCTTCACTATTGGTTTGACACTCCTGGTAGATATGATTTTTTAAATTCATAATACCATTGAGAACCATCATTAAGGGAACAAAAAATTCTCATAAAAAGATATGTTAGGAAATATATCCTGGAAAACAAGGATTGAAGCCTAATAATTCATAAGTTAAGGATATAGATGTTATTTATGTGTTATACCATTAATTTCATTGAATTATTCTTTATGTTTTTAATAGTTTAAAAATACTTACAACTAAATTTTCATTTATTTTATCCCATGTTTGAAAATAGGAGTAATCGAGTAAACAATTAATACGACAGGAAATGTGATGACTAGCCGAATGAGATTCCCAACCCGATGGGAGTAAGAGTCAAAAACATTATGATGATACTATCTGAATTGAATCACATTTTGAATAGATACCTAGATAAATAGAAAAACCCAAATACCACTAATAAATTATATTCTTCAATTGAGTTCTTTATTTGTAAAATTCCTCCGACTTTTAATGGATCATATGATCCTTTAATCACAGAACAATGGATCAACTCCATTGATAATATCTTCTTCATCCTTCAATTTTCCAAAAAAAGATATTGTTCTACTAGATATTTATCATAATGAGGGATAATATAATTAGTGGTGGTCATTGATCAAGAATAAAAATTATGTGTAACATATCTAAGTGATGGTGTGGAAGGAATTTTAGAAAAAAAATTGATAAATATTTTCCTCATACCCTCTGAATTAAAATATAAAAAATATTTCCTTACCATCAAGAAACAAAAAAACAACGAATCTATCATGTTATATGAGGCAACATTCACAAGACTTGCATGATACACCTTTGTCTTTGTCATTACCCTCAAATTAAAGTTTGATCACTTCTTTGGTGGGATAAAAACTAGTCTATGAAAATCCCTAGAAATCCAAGGCATTGATAGCTATGAGGAAATTATTCTATATACCCTCAAATTCAAAATGGAGACCGAAAAATCCCAATGGTACCATGGGGATAAGGAGCATAAAATAGAGTTTAATTCGGGTATTCTGATGGGGAAATCTAATGGTTCTAAGTATTTCTAACATCCCACATGTTAAAGGTGAAAAAATAATCACCCCAAAATTTGCCTAAGGGGGTGATGAAATATTTTAGGTGTGGTAAGGAAGGACACCTGGATAGTGATTTCTAATAGGAGAAGTCCACTAATTCAATGAAGTATAGAGATTATATATTAAACCATTAGTTCAATATTAATTTCTTCAATAGTAAAGAACCATGGAACATTTCAAACCACCCCACTAAACAAGTTTTTACAGATATAACCAATAACCTCTAAGGTAGCAAGGGTGAGATGTTGTCATCATATCCGCTGAGGTGGATCCCAGAAATGAAGTGGTGATAGGTATTCTAGTTATTCATTCAATAATAGTGAACATACTTTTTTATTATAGTTCTACATATTCCTTCATATCATGAGAGTTTATTAAAACTATTAAAACACTAGCAAAAATCATAGAAGTAAATCTATCAGGGAAAATAAAAAATAGGGGAATTATTGCATCCCAAGTATATGAATCCTCCCCTGTCGAAATTTGTGGGATGAACTTCCCACTGAACCTTTTCATACTCTTTTGGGTGGAATTTGATTCAATTCTAGGTATGGATGGTATTTCCCTATATAGAGACAACATAAATTTCCGTGAGAAAGAAATCACTCTCCATATTGAGAATCTCCCTTTTATTCTATTCAAGTACAGGAGGTGGATGAATCTTTTTTAGCACCAAAATCTCAATCATGGATCTTATTTCCCTATAATAAAGAATATCTAGCTCAAATGATTGAGTCTAAGAAAAGAGTCATCCTTGAATACTTTCCCATTGTGAGGTAATAAACTGATGTGTTTCCCAAGGAATTGTCTAGTATTCCTCCTTACCGAGAGGTTGAATTTTCAATCGATATTATACATATGGTGTACCATTATCCAAGAATTGATATAGAATGTATGTTGTGAAACTTGATAAGCTGAAAAAATAACTTCAATAAAATCTAGATGAAGGTTTTATACGCCCAAGTGCTTCACAATGGGGTGCACCAGTTCTCTTTATCAAGAATAATGATGGGAAAATGGGCCTTTTCATTAATTATTTTGACAATTACAAGATCACGATTAAGAACAAGTATCTTTTACCATGAATTGATGACTTATTCGATTAGATACATGGATCATAATACATCTAAAAGGTGTATCTTTGGTTGGGATATTATCAAGTTTGGGTGAATAATAAGGATATATCCAAGATTTCTTTTCATATAAGGTATGAGAACTACGATTTCATAGTAATTCAATTAATAATCACTAATTCTCCAATAATGTTCATGGACTTGATGAATATATTATTTAGCTATTACCTCAAAAAAACTTGGTAGTCTTTATAGATGATATTCTAAAATTCTCCAAAACCAACGAGGACCATGAGGAGCATCTGATAATTGTGTTAAAGACATTACAAAAGGAGAATATTTATGTCAAATATAGAAAATGTATGTTTTGGTTAAAGGAAGTATCATTATTTGGGAATATCATCATAAGAAATGGGATATATATGGACCCTTAAAAAATAATCAATTGAATGATGGTCAATACAAACATCTATGATATATATTTGTATTTTCTTTGGATTGGATTGGTATTATCATCAATTTGTGATAAATTTCCCATAACTTTCAAACCCTCTAACCAAGATAACTTGGAAGGGAGTAAAGATTTATTGGAATGATGAATGTGAAGAGTGCTTCATGGAGATGAAAATTAGGCTTACCACTACCCATGTGATCATACCACCCACAAGTGGAGAACCTTTTGTTGTGTTCGGTAATGCTTCAAAAAATGGATTAGCTTGTGTGTTAATTCATATTAAAAAAGTCATAGACTATGATTCCAGGAAGTTGAAAGTTCACAAATAGAAATACCCAATGAATGATCTGGAGTTGGCTACACTGATATTCTTTTGAAAATATGGAAGCATTATGTTTTTGGTGAGAAGTGTGAAATATATATGAATCACAAAATCTTCAAGTATATATTCACATAGAAAGATATGAATATTCACTAATGAAGATGGTTACAGACTATTTAGTACTATGACTGATCAATCCACTACCATCCTGGTAAATCGAATAAAGTGGTAGAATATTTAAGTATAAAGGATACAACAATTTTATCATTTGTGAGAATTGAGAAGGATTTGATATTCTTAGACTTGAAGAGGATATACGTGGGATTCATAAAAGAAGGAACATCATCAATACTTTCACAAATGATATATCAATCATCTCCTTTGAAAAATATAATACGTTCTCAAAGAGAAAATGTGGAAATTCAGAAGAAAGTGGAAACTATATGGAAAGTAAAATCCTTAAATTTTAATGTTAATAAATAATGAGATGTGATATTTTGTTCAAGACTATGCGTACCATAAAGTCCTGAGTTAAAGAATGAAATATTGGATGATGCACATAGTTTGAATTTATTTATTCACCAAAGAGACACAAAGACATATCAATATCTTCAAGAGAACTATTGAAGGGGTTCATATGTAGAAGGAGATATCCAAATATGTTTCAAAGTAACCGGTATGTCCGCAAGTGAAGGCTTAAAGAAAAAATTATAAGGGGATGATGCAAACATTTCTCATACCAACATGAAAATGGGAAACACATCACCATGGTCTTTGTCACCAAAATTCTGAAGACATCTAGGGTAAATAATTATATATGGGTTGGCGTGGACCATCTTACAAAGACATCTCAATTTATAGAAATTTGAGAGGACTTATCACTTGATCAACTTTCACAGATGTACATCAAAGAAGTGTTATTGTTGCATGGAGTACCAATATTGATTGTATCTGATCAAGATCTTAGATTCAACTCCATGTTTGGAAAAAGTCAACAACTTGCTCTAAATACTGAGCTGAACTTCAGCATGCCCTAACATCCTCAAAATGATATCCAGTATGAGTGGACTATTCATACACTTGAAGAAATGTTTAGAGCATATTATATGGACTTCAATGGAGTATGGGACTAACATCTACTTGTACTCATGTTCTCTTACAAAAACAGTTTCCACAGAATCATATAAATGTATCTATATAATGCCATTTGTGGGAAGATTTTAAGAACCCCTACATACTATGATGAAGTTTTGGAATGAAAACTTCTAAGTCCTAAAATGGTCGAGGAATTGGTGGAAAAGGATTAGACCATTAAGTAGCACATCAAGGATAATCAGTGTTGAAATAACTATTATGCCTACAATCATTAATGAGACTTAAACTTTGAGGTTGGATACATGGTATTCCTATACATATCTCTATGCAGGAATTTCATGAGATCTGGGAAGAAGGTAAAACTTGGTCCAATATAAATTGGCCCCTTTTAGATCCTTGATCTAATCGTAGAAATAGACTACCAACATTAACTCTCATCTAACATATCTCAAGTACATGATGTATTCCATGTATCCCCCTTGAGAAAGTACATACTATAACCCTCACATGTACTCAATATAGAGGTGGTACCATTGTAGAATGACATTTCCTGTGAAGAGAAACTGGTGAAGATCTTAGATCATAGAGGCAATGTTCTACAAAATAAGACAATTCACCAAGTCAAATTATTGTGTAGAAACCACATGTTTTAAGAGGAATATGGGAACCAAAGGAAGTAATTAAAAAATACCCTCTTCTATTTTAGTGTGGGAAATTAAAAATTGGAGGGAAAATTTTCTTAAGGGGATAGATTGTAATGACCTAAACTATTATAAATAAAATTTACTTTATAATGTCTTGTTATGTAATATGGTTATAGAAAACAAATGCACTTTTTTGAATTTATTATATCCAATAATATTTAATTGGAAATTAAGAATCAATACCATTGATAATATTTCCATTGAATAATGATCACATGATTAGTATTAATATAGGGTTTTAACAAATCCAATTGGCATATACAAAGAAAGTGATGGCCTCAACTAGTAGGATCATATCCTAGGAAGCCAATTTATTGGAAATTTCAATGGAGATATAATCATAAGTATTTTCCCTTGACCAAACCCAAGAAGAGATCTCATAACTTAATCATGAGTGAAACTGTTTATGGGATCAGTTCAAGCTCTTCATGGCCACATCCCAAACCATGTTCGTCAACCCACCACAAGAAAATCTCACAGTCACACAACTTACTCTTAGGGTGTCTTCTGGTGTATTAAAGGGATTGGTATCAATACTATAGTAGTATGAGTGTTTAAATTATTTTTTATAAAACAGTTAATTTATTTTCATCTTATTTTGTTACTTTATAAATGGGTTTTATTTTGATACAATAAAACAGAAATAATATTTTTCAGTAAAATTAGATTTCAATTAAGGAATTTATTTTTATGATTTAATGGATTATTTAAATAAATTATATTTTTATAAAATATTATTATTAAATAATTTTTATTATATATAAATTATCATATAATCTTCATGAAGTAAAATTTAATTTTTATAAGGGTTCGAAAACTATCATTTTTAAAAACCCAGCATTTCTCAATGAATGTCGATTCTTATTTTAAAAATGAAAATACATATATTTATAAAAGTATTTATATTAAATTAATACTATTTTTGGAATCAAAATGTAAAAATTGTATAACAGTGAATTGTTCATAATTTTCTGAGACAATCAAATTTTTGTGTAGAAATTAAATACTGTATAAATATACATCTTGTATTATGACATCAGAATGACAAAAATGTGATTTAATAATTATTATAAGGGGAATCAAAGACCAAATATATTTTGTACCTTTAAAATAATGTGATTTTAAGCTTATTTTATTAATTTTATAAAGCCTTCATGAATCCTCCAAAACCATTATTATATTTCAAGGTTTTAAAAACATTTATTTAAGAGTATGAATCAATTACACATAATAAATTATATTATTTTATTAATTTAGGCCCTTAGACTTGTAAAATAATTACAACCACTCCCATTTGGTATAAACCATGGGAAACCCCATATAATGGTTTTTGTTTTTGGTTATTTCATTATACAGAGTCTAAAACCTAAGTTTGTGAACTAATAAAGAAATTCCCACTCTTTTCCTATATAAACCCACACAATATATCATTTTTCTTCACTAAAAATACTTGTATCATGTCTTTACTATTACTTTACTTCTTTATAGCCCTCCCAAGGTTCCCATAATCACTAAAGAAGCTTCTCCCAGGCATTTGGAGTCACACACTCAAGTAATAGATCCTCACCTACTCTTCCTTATTCAGATTTCTTTATTATCTTATGCCTCTTATTTCAAATTATTAATGTTCGAATATGTATTTACATGTCCCTATTACTTACCAATTTATTTCTGAATTATTATAGGCTATTTTCCCAATTATCAACCCATTTTCTGAATTTTTATGTGATGTCATTATGCTGTCGAAATTTCACCATGATTTTCCATGACAAATCAATTGTGTAGCTAATACCACACCCATTTACTATCAATTGTGTTCACCTTTATACAATTATACTTATTTCACATGGTACTCACTTGTATGTATTCCAAAATCCATTATTGTGGAATAAAATATGATGAGGGTTAAATCCATGTTGTATGATATATGTGGCACACGTAAGCATGATAATGAAATGAAAGTGATAGGTGTGCCAGGAATTATATAGAGCTCCAATGTATTGGGTAATGTTTAGTCTCATGAGACTTCATGTTGGGATATTGATAGAACCTAATTCCCTTATGGTACTTTTTCCATCTATATGTCTTGGATGTTATCCTTGACCTATATTTATGATGTAGTGTTTTATGTTGTTTCCACATTTCCCATATTTCCTTTATATTATCATGAAATATCATGTATCATTGTTCTTTTTTATGATTGTAACTCATTTTATTCCCCATTGATATGCCTATTTTCTAACATTTATTACCTTATTCCATGTTTATTACCATGTTGTGATTTATAGCTCACCCCTTTTTTATGTATGTCCCCATGTTATCCTGTGCAATTTTAAAAGACATGGGATTTTAGAATCATGTTAAGGAAGTTTTTAATAATTGGGTTTTATCCCTTGTTTAAGATGTTATACTATGTACCTAATTCCCAAAGACACTAAACTTATCAATATTTCAAGTTGTATTATGTGTACTTTTATGCAATAAATAAATATTTAATGTGTAAAAAATATATGGCTTGTTATACTATTCCCTCAAGTCATAGTCATACAATAATGTAAAATAAACAAAACAACCATAAAATATAATTAATGTAGGAAAATATAAATATACACAATGTTGTAATAAATTCTATGTGGAAGTTATGCAGTCATACATGCACTTTTTCTCCAAATACCCATCATGTTTCCCCAACCCAGTCTACCACACATCCTATGTTGACCCTAAAAGAAGACATAAAGTTTTCAAGTTCACTAGAGTGCCCGTTCAGGGTGTGGGAAATAAATCTCAGTAGGGTCTCACCATGTACCCCTAGTATACTCCATCATATGTGTGTATACAAGTGGAAAAAATTTCATAAAAGGTCCTTGTACTACATGTGTTAATCATGATACCATGACTCTATATGCACTAGGTTACTTTGTGTTAGCCAGGACACAACGATACCAGATCATACTTACTTCAGCACCATATCAAAATCCATATCACTACATCATCTCATGTCATTTTACTGATGCCTAACTAATACCTAAATACTCATGCAAGGTAAATGGCTTAATTATGACCCTTTACTTAAAGAAACTAGGTATGGTCATATATACACATCTCAACCCACTTCCTTATAACTCAAAAAAGTTTCATCAGTCTTGTCTCACATTATATAACAATACATCCCTCTCATAGGTGATCCACTGCCACAACCCAAGCCTCTCAAGAAAGGTATATCAAGAACATTGACCCATCCTTGAACACTCAAGGTAGGTCAAATGCACACTGACCCATCCCCATAGGCTTTGGGGTGATCACCATAACAATAACCCATCCCCATGGACATTGTAGAGGTCACCAACACACTGACCCACCCACAAAGACTTTCATAAAGTCACTATTATACCAACCCATCCCCTTGGACAATGAGAATAAAACATCAATTACACAAGGATAAAAACCCACTTAGTTCCTATGATCATGGTGTATTTGGGTTATCCATAAGTTTCCAAACTTTATTTCATTAAAATTGATTAAGTTATTCTTGCTTACTCATCACCAATAATCCATCTTTAATTTAATCATTAATGTTTTTAGGTTCAAGTTGTAACAAAAAGGCTTGATGTTCAACCTTGTTTTTAAGAGAATCTCTAGTTTGTGTCCCTTCATCTAAGTCTCCAACAATAGAATCTAAAGGATGCTTCATGAGAGTTCTAATTGGTCTAGAAAAGGAGGTGCTAGTAATTTCAGGATCATCTATAGGTTCATGTTCATCATGTCCATAATCTGATGAATTTTAAAAACTTTTTATTTTAATAGATTGCTTGACAATAGTATTAGAAAATTTTTCATTTATTTCCATATTTGACATATCATCTTTAAGGTTTTCTAGGGAGGTCTTAGGTTCATGTGGATCTTTCTCATCATATTTCATTTTTATAGATTCCTTCACACACTTTGTTCTTTTATTAAAGAATATATAGGCTTTACTAGAGGTCGAGTAACCAAGGAGGATTCCTTCATCACTCTTGGATGAAAATTTGTCAAGATTTTCATTTCTGTTAAGGATATAGAATTTACTACCAAAAACATTGAAGTAACTAACTTTGAGTTTTCTATTGTTCCAAAATTCATAATCAGACTTCTTGAGGATATGTCTAATTAAGACTCTATTAATGATTTAGTAAGTTATATTCACAGCTTCAACACAAAAGTAAAGAGGTAGGCCGTATTCATTAATCATTTTTTAGGCTATCTCTTGTAAGGTTCTATTTCTTCTTTACACAACTCCATTTGTTGAGGTATCTTAGCGGCCAATAAGTTATGACTATAGCCATTTTGTGAACAAAAATATTCAAATTCTTGATTTTCAAACTCACACCCATGATCAATTCATAAGTATTTTATTCTAAGTCCACTTAGATTTTCTACTATTTTAGCATACCTAGTGATGTAAGTAGATGATTCATGTAAGAACCCAGGTCTTCTTTTCAGTTATGTTTTTCTTTTTCTAGTCGTTTTTAGAAAAAGTGGAAATTCTAGAAATTTTTGAAGTGCACACCATATACTTTATGAGTACACACCATGTACTTTATGCGTACACATCATGTACTTAGTTACTGTAGGTAGCTGGGTGCTGGATGTGTAGCGGCCATGCACGCAACCGTGTGGGGTGACCTGGAGGACACCTAAAGCAGAGTATGGAAACGGTGAGTACACATCATGTACTTTCTTTTTTTCCCTTAAACGCACCAAGGTCGCGTCTAATTTCCATAACTCACTTCTTCTAGGTCCCGTTCAACCAAGATCTCCGTACGGCTATGGATCTTTGACGAACCCCCAAACGAGCATTTGTCCTCCGAATCCAACACTGTTGATTGTGTTGGAATCACATCAGTGAGTTCTCTCTTCTCCTAGAGCACCATCTTCTAATTTCTACTCTCTCATGAGATATCATGGGTTGAATGTTTTAGACATTTTTGTAGATATTTGGCATTCCAAGGTGATTCAAGCTTCGAGGTTCACAAATAGTGAAATCCTAACACCGAGTTAGATGGTTTTTTCCTTTCTATTTAATGTCTTTGAGTATTATGTGCAATTTTGACCAATACCCTTGAATGGGGAAATGTGTGTTTACCATTTTACCCCTATTGATTTCCTTCCATTTTTGTATGGTTTTAAAGAGGTTAATTGGATATGAATAGGGTTGATTTCTATGCTTTAGATGTTTATGCCCATGCATGATCTGTTTATGACCGTTTGGTCCTACTTAACCTTTTGGCCGCCTTGCCTATTTTTCATGCCAATTGCTATAGGGTGGATAGTTTGTATTCTGACATGCTTGATATGCTGTAGACTGGTTAGCCAAGTACTATTATAGGTTTACTTTGGCCATATTTCATTGTTATGCTCGTTGATCTACACAGGGACATGAGAACCTGGTGTAGTAGACTATAAGGGGAATTGACTGGGTGAGCTTTCTTAGAGAGTCTTTGAGCACATTAGGCTATAAGGGGGATTGACCGAGTGAGCTTCCTCAGAGAGCCTATGACAACTTGTCTATGTAAGTGTAATTTACCGAGTGAGAATCCTTAGAGAGTCAATGACTACTTTAGACTTTAAGGGTAATTTACTGTGTGATCTTACTCAGAGGGTCTTTGAATTACTTGAACGAGTTTGGGATATAAGGGGAATTGACCAAGTGAGCTTCCTTGGAGAGTCTGTGACCTTGGGGTTGTAAGGGGAATTGACCATGTGATCTTCCTCAGATATTCTTTGACTACCTTAGACTATACAGGGAATTTACTATTTGAGCTTCCTTAGAGAGTCTTGTTTTACTTATGACAATAAGGGGAATTGACTGTGAGTGCTTCCTCAGAGAGTCTATTTATATATTCTTCTGACAGAATGAGAGGGGTTAGACTGAGTGTACTGCCCAGAGAGTTTCTGTTAATTGTTAGGTAGGACCAGAGGGGATGGGATGTGAGTACTTCCCATAGGGTTACCTGTTTGTGTTTGGCTTCTTGTTTAGCTATTGCATGACATTGAAACTGTGGATTGTTTACTACTGAGTACATTCCTGTTTACTTATTTCTGTACTTTTACCTGCTATGTATTCACTGACTCCTAGGCATAGATCTTCGGGTGGTTACCTACTTGGATTTAGTCTCACACTCTGTTTGGTCCATGCTTTTGGGCCCAAAAGATTATATTACTGCATGTATATATAAGGGAAAGCGCTCTTCTACTTCAGGTACTTGACTTCCTGTGGAAATGGAGAGCATGGGACCAAGCTTAGGCTTGCGATACTCAGGTGTTGTTTATCTGTTTCTTTTGTACTTTGGTTTAGTACTATTTGTATTCAGCATTGTGACTTGTTTGGATGTTTTCCTAGACCTATGTATCATACATCATTTTATATAGATGTGCTCCAGTTGTTTATTATTTCAGTCTTCTGTTGTTTACTGTTGTTGGCTATTTACTGCTTCTGCTATTGTATATTTGTTTCTCTTCTATTTTTTTTTACTCTGCCAATGAGGGAATAGTTTCCCCACTATCACACCCAAGGCCCTTGCTACTAGTCGGTAGCCTCTGGTGTTCGGGGAAATGTGCTTGAGGCCATGTGACCAACCGGTTACGGGGTGCCTCTAGGTGGCTTCTAGAACCGGGACGTTACAAAGTGTTATCATAGGGATTATTTTCTCTTGACTTACTGTTTTGAGCCTTTATCTAGGGATAGGATGGAATAGGTACTTGGTAATAAGCTGTGCCCAGGAGTAGCTAACTCGTGCATAGGGAAAAGCCAATCTACCTCGTTGATTTCAATTTTTCTAGTTGCAATTTTACAGTTGATTTGATTTTCACCGTTGGGTGAATCACATATATTGTTCTGTTATCATAAATGTTATCAAGGTTCTATTTTTGTTGCAATGCAATGAAATAAGCGTATTCCATCTCATGCATCATATAGGCAATTACTAGAAATCACATGTCATGCATTCCTGCCATGTCATCTAGGATGAATTAGTGATTGCATGTTGTTGTGATAGATGTTGTGTAGAATATGCATGATGTTGTGATATATGCCTTGATTAAATACCTACTATTTGATAAGGTATTGTTTGTCTGAGGTTTTTTTTGAATGAATGCCAAACTTTGGTTCCTGAGGTGTTATGGGCCCTCATGGACTAGAATTTGGTGGATCATTGACTTTATTACCCTTTTTATAACATCTATAAGATTCCATGATTTGATTTGCGGGGATTATGGGCCCTCACAAATCGTAATTTGTCACTTTAATGTCTATTTTAGTGTTTTTCTGGGTCCTGGAGTAGTTTCTAAGGTTTACTGTTCGGAAAAACCTAGAATACACACCATGTAGTTTTGACTACATTCCATGTGATCTTCTGTTTAGGAAGAAACTGTTTTTATTAAGTACATGTTGTGTACTTTATATACGCGTCGGGTAGTCTCTAACCATGTCATAGGTTGCATGGGTAGAGACACGAGATAGGGAATCCCTTGTGGGAACACGTCGTGAACCTATTGTACATTCCATTTAGTGTTGACCCAGTGTCCGCCCGTGTAACTAACAACACAAGCGGATAAACCTTAAGCTATACACGATGTGTAAGTATTGAACACGGTGTGTAGTATAACCCAGGTACCCGGCCGTGTCACCAACAACATGGGTCGGTATTATAGTTTCACCTACATGTTGTTTCCACCTAGAACACACCGTGTAGTGTGAGTCGTGCGTCAGGCTGTGTCACTAACAAAACGGGCCAGGTGAAGCTTGTCCAGTACACTCCATGTATACTGTGAACACATCATGTAGTCTTGTATTTGGAGAGTCTTGTGGCTTAAACGTGTAGAAGGACTCGGTCAAGGGAAGAGGATTCCAGCACACGCCATGTGTTAGGAGAACACGCCATGTATTTGGGGTGTTATACGACCAGTTTTAGCAGGACTACATGCCCATGTGAATTCCATAAGGGAACATGCCGTGTAGGAATTGTATATTCCATGTAGTCATGTTTTATAAAACTTGAGTGATTTCTTTCTATCGTTACCTTATTACACTTCAAGTTTTTAGTCCTTGAAAATCATGTTTTAAGTTGTGTGTTTGACCTTGATGATTCATGCCACCGAGACGTCCTCCGGTTGTATGCTAGTTTCCAGGTAGTGATCAGACACCAAACATGGCCAATCAGGGACTACCGGCAAATCCTCTTGTCATGCCAGTCTTGGCACCAGCCTTTATACCCTACATAGGTGATGATGCATAGTTCTAAGAGGGATTTTTGAGGATGATTGATACCTTTTAGGGAGTGTCGCCTCCTGCCCTGTCGATGGAAGAATTGACGTGGGACATTCAGCAGCAGTATCCTCTCAGTTTCTCAAGGGATGGAGGACCCCAGGCTGTAGAGTCCTGGATAGAACCCACGCTGATGATTTTGGAGCATCTAGAGATACCTCCATAGAAGAGGGTGAAGCTCAATACCTAAATTCTTCGAGAATCCACCAAGAGGTAATGGGATGTGATCTCACAGGCAGGATTCCAGGAGAATATGTCTTGGGATGAGTTTTGGCGTATCTTCTACAATTACTTCTATCTGGAGACCTTGAGGGCTGACCAAGCCGGAGATTTCTTGAGTCTAGAGCAGGGTACTCTTACTGTTATGGAGTATTCCTCTCACTTCACATAGTTTCATCATTTCACGCCTATTCCAGGAGGGGATGAGTTGTTCCCTGCACAGAAGTTTGCGGATAGTCTGAGGTGTTGGATCTGAATCTACGGATTACACACAAGAGGGGGGTGAATTGTGTCTTTTCAAAATTATTACAATCTCTTCAATTTAGACAAATTCTGTTCACTATGCTTTTGCACGATTAAATATGCAGCGGAAAAAGTAAAAGCATGAACACACGGATGTATAGTGGTTCGGGGAACAGAAGGCCCCTAGTCCACTCCACCAACGCTCAAATCCACGAGCTTGGCGATTTTCACTATCTCGTCCTCGTTTCCACAGACCTGTCCACAACTTAGTACAGGCAGTTGACACCTTTACAAGATTCAGGCAAACACAGCCTTCCTGGTTCAAACACGAACCCACACAGCTTAGAACGAGAAGCTGATCACTCAAAAATAAAAAGGGTTTCGATAAAGAAAACACTTCTCCAGTTGTTCTTCACAATTGCAACAGAATGCAATTGACAGTAGATAGATCGTTGTCTTCATAAAATAAAGATCTGTAATCAAAATAGTTCTGAGTCGATCCAGTTGCAATAGATATTACCAGAAACTTCACAACTTCAGCAGCAATAGATTCACAACAGATTGTCGATGTAGAACACGTGAATCTGCTATCAAGATCTTCCTTCGGTAATAAAGGTTTTACACTTCTTCTCGATCACCAGAAAAGAACGCCTTTTCACAGTCTTTGTTTCTTGCTCGTTAAAAGATCAATCTCTTTTTTTCACACACTTTTCTGTGTATATATATATCCGAAGTTTCCAAGATAGAACATATATATTCAAATCTGAGAAAATCTTCCGCATAAATAGATCCATGAAAATCTCCTTTAGATTCGCGATATTAAAAAGAAATAACAGAGCCGTTGTAACTCCCCTGAAGAATCGGCATAAAAAGCTCCGTTTAAATCAATCAGTAATCCGTTGAAAATCGTCTTTGATTCAGTCAAAGTCGTACTTAAGAATCAGCTCGAAATCCGCCTAATAATCCGCTTGTTTGACCAATGCAAAAGGAAATATCGTCTGTCAAAAATATCCCGACGCCAAACGTAGGGTTGATGACGTGGCTCCAAACGTAGGGTTCACAAACGTAAGGTTCACAAACGTAAGGTTCAGAACGTAAGGTTGAACATACATACTTTCTCTTCAGCATTCAAACGTAGGGTTGATCATCCATACTTTGTCTTGCTTCAACTCTCCAAAGAACGTACGGTTGATTATAAAAGTAAGGTTGATGATCCATACTCTTGAGAAACAAACTCAACACTGAAAACTAACGTACGGTTTCTCTTCCATACTTGTCCAACAACGAAAACGTAAGGTTCCTTCCAAACGTAATGTTCTTCTTCAATACTTTTCAACAATGTAAGATTCATTAACCATACGTTTCAAAATAACGTAAGGTTCCTTAACCATACGTTTCTTTTAACATAAAAAGTAAACTTTTCATCCATACGTTACGTTCATCAACGTAGGGTATGAACAGTGATTCCAGTACGCGCTAAAATTGATCTCGCGCTACAGTGATTCCAGAACACGCTAAAATTGATCTCGCGCTACAGTGATTCCAGAACACGCTAAAATTGATCTCGGAATAAATGAAGTATGAAATCTCGTTATATGAAATAAATAAATAAAATAAATTCCTGCAAAATACTCAACGAAATAATTAGTAAATAATTAAGGGTATTTGTGAGCATCAAAATCATCATAAAGAGACAGAGTATTATTTAAAATAATCTCCCCCTTAAAAAAACATTATTTTGAATTGTTTGAAAACAATACATTGCTCAACAATCTCCCCCTTTTTGATGATCACAAAACCCATAAAATAATAGAACTAATTTAATTGCAATCTTTATTGAAAAAAAATAGTTTTATAAAATTTTAGAATTCTGAAAGGATTAAAACAATATTTAACTATAATAAAATTTCTCCCCCAAAAAAATAAATTTTCAGCTAAAAAATAGATAAAAGATAAAAGATAAATGTCTTCTCCTATATATCCAAATTTCTTCATATGAAACAAATGAATTTAAATGTTGTGTTTATCCAAATTCTCCCCCTTTTTGTGATATCAAAAAGAATGAAAAAATTACGGATTTGAACACATTCAATATTGCACTGAACTATAAGTAAATGCTATAATTAACTGTATATGAATAAGTGAATTTGTTATACTGGCTAACTCAATCATAAATCAATAAATAACAACAAAATAAAAACAAAAGAAGATAATTTTCATTCACAAGCTGTTATATATATAAACGATTGTGATATACAGAGGAATCAAGGTTCATGGATAAGACAGGGAAAAAAGGTGTCTATCTCCTTTGAGTCGCGGTCTTGATCTCTGTAAACTGTTCTCTGAGCCTCTTCATCATCCCATCTCCTAACTTGATGATAAGATCTCTGTTCTCTTGAGTCATATGAATATCTTCAATCAAATTAACTCTGAAAAACTCATGCATTCTTTCTTCTTTTTCAACAAAAAGAGCCAGCTTTTCTGATAACTGATTCAAAAGAATCCTAATCGGTTGCTCTCCAGATGTCAACTGATCCACTAAAAATTTCTGATTATCTAGAAAAACTGACAAAGGGGCACTATTACACTGAAGATCGTGTAATCTGTCACTCATATTGCTTAGTGCTCCTGTAATTGCTTGAAATCTTCGAATCAAATCAGGTGAAGAACCTGATCCACTCACAGCATTGTTTGCAACAGACTCAAATTTATTCTCCATGTAAATCTTCATCTCAGACAAATCATCTTTCTTTACCATCTCTGATTTTAACTGATCAACAGCATGCAACATATCAGTCTTAAACAAATCTACTTCCTGTCTTGAAACAGTACATTCTTTCACCTTCTGAAACTTCAATTGCTCTAAGTTCAGAGAATTTCTGAGGCTGTCATTCTCAGATTCTAATTGAGAGATACGCTTGTACAACTCAACAACTTCTTCTTTTCTCGAATCAGGGGCACCTTGTGCTCTATTCTCATGTCCAGAAATAGGTTGATGAGGCAGGGCAAGTGGTAAAGAATCTGCATCTGACTGTTCTTTGTCCTTGTCCTGACAAGGTTGATCCACTGAACTAGCTTTTGAAGCTTGAAACTCTTCCACTGAAAAATCTTCCTGAAGTACCTCTGTATTAGCTTCAGAAGTATGTTCATCACGAACAGTAGTCTCTCTGACTTCTACTGAATGGTCAAGAACAATATTTTCATGTAAATCTTGAGGTCGGGCCACTTCTTCACCAGGCACTGCCTCCATAAGTTGTTCTTGTGGAATTGCTTTTTCAACAGCCACAGCAGCAGATTGAGGTTCTTTTTGGATTTCCGGTTGAGCTACTGGTTCCTCTATCGGTGCAGTCTGCTCCACAACAGCTTCTCTCACAAATGAATAAGAAATTACCGATTCAGAGGATTTCAAGGCAGGAGAGATAATTTCATCATCAATTGACCTCTTCCTTCTAGATTAAAGTCCTTCTTGACTTCTCTCTTCCTCAACATCCTCCATCTCAAAGCGAATTCTCCTTGCCACTGTACTAACCCTTGATTCTGCTTGTCCCTCCTTGGACTTAGCCGGTTGAGCCTGAGCACTCTCCGAGTCTTCCTCAGCTCCAACAGGTAAGAGTTTTCCTTTAATTGTGCTCCAGAAGTATCCTACTTTCCTCAAAGTTCCAGCATTAAAAACATTACTGTGGTGACATTTCACCCCAGCATCTACCAATCTGATCATTCCTCTTTTAAACAAAAACAAAGAAATGAACCTTCCATAAGGGAAAAAGGTCATTCTTGCTTCACTCTGACAGCAGTATCTCAGATATCTTATCATAAACCGAGGAAAATTAAACTTAATATCACACATCAGAAGATACATTATGTACATGTCAGGGTATAGGATTTTCTCCATCTCAGCCATCCTTGGTGCTAAACCAGTCTGAACAAATTTTACCAAGATTTTCTGATCGGGCTCCAAATCTTTAATAAACATTTTCTTTATCACTCTGGTTCCAAACAGAAAAGACATAATGTCTTCAGACTTATGTACAGAATCTCCAATATTCCGTAAATCGAAATGAAAAACTCCTTCATGAGGGCAGTTAAGAATTTGACTTATCTCTACAGAAGATATGGAAAAGTCCTTATCCTCTATTTGAGCCAATAAACTATCCTATGTATCTCCAAGGCTAAACTGAATAGTTCTAAAGAAATGTCTCATTTCTACCTCATATAGAAACTCAGAGTTTTCACTATTAAAAGCTTGCTCAAGGCTTTGAAACGACAACGCTTGCTTCAACAGTAAATTAGTTTCAAACAGCCATTCTAAATCTATGACTTTACCTTGCAGTATTTTCCGACCAACTACTTTAGGTTTCTTTGCAGCACTGCTCTCAGCTTCATCTGGACGGTTAGTCTTTGCCATTTCAACAACGATTTCTGAAGGTTCGTAAGTTTAGGGTTTGAAGATTCAGAAAAGGGTTTTGGAGCAGATGTGCGGTTTTAGGTTTTCGAAAGGGTTTCCGAAAAAGGTGAAACAGTTTAGAAGGTGAAATGGTTCTGACAGCCTTGATTCCCGTGTAATCACTAATCATTACTTTTATTTAAAACAAAATAAAATTACTTATAGCGGGAAACAGAAATTAAGCAGAATTCGAAAACAGAATAAGATTAAAAAAAACTATTTAAAATTAAATAAACCTAACTCCCCCTTAATAAATTCAAACCTTGCCGTGGGAAGTGGTTTAGTAAAAATATCTGCTAATTGATTTTCTGTATTTACAAATTCTAAAAATATATCCTTTTTAAACACATGATCTCTTAAAAAGTGATGTCTTATATCAATGTGCTTAGTTATAGAATGACTAATAGGATTTTTTGAAATATTAATTGCACTAGTATTATCACATAAAATAAGCGTATTATTGAAATTTAATCCAAAGTCCATAAGAGTGTTTTTCATCCACAACACCTGTGCACAGCAACTACCTGCAGACACATATTCTGCCTCGGCTGTTGACAGGGCAACTGAGTGTTGTTTCTTACTAGACCATGATACTAAAGACTTTCCTAAAAAGTGACATGTTCCTGAAGTACTCTTCCTATCTAATCTACAGCTTCCAAAGTCAGCATCTGAATATGAAATTAAATTAAAATCAGAGGTTTTTGGATAAAGCAGAGATTGATAAATAGTACCTTTTAAATATCTAAAAATTCGTTTAACAGCAGTTAAGTGGGATTCTTTGGGATTTGATTGAAATCGAGCACAAAGACATACTGAATACATTATATCTGGTCTACTAGCAGTAAGATATAACAAACTACCAATCATACCTCTATATAACTTGTTGTCCACTGATTTTCCAGTTTCATCCAAATCAAGTTTTATATTAGTACACATAGGAGTTGTAAATGTCTTGCTGTTTTCAAGTCCAAATTTCTTAAGTAAATCAGTAATGTATTTGCATTGATTTAAAACATTTCCAAAATCTTTTTGAAATATTTGAAGACCCAAAAAGAAATTTAATTCTCCCATCATACTCATTTCAAATTCTTTTTGCATTAATTCTGAAAATTCATGACAAAGAATTTTATTGGTTGATCCAAAAATTACATCATCAACATAAATTTGAACCAACAAAACATTATTTTTCACAGTTTTCTTAAAGAGTGTTGGATCTGCTAGTCCAACAGTAAAATCATTTTTCAAAAGAAAAGAACTTAGTCTTTCATACCAAGATCTAGGTGCTTGTTTAAGGCCATAAAGAGCTTTAGTAAGTTTGAAAACAGAATCTGGTTTTTGAGAATTTTCAAAACCAGGAGGTTGCTCAACATAAACTTCCTCCATTAAATAACCATTTAAAAAGGCAGATTTAACATCCATCTGAAATAATTTAAAATTCATATAAGATGCATAGGCTAAGAGGATTCTAATGGCTTCCAACCTGGCTACAGGTGCAAAGGTCTCATCATAATCTATTCCTTCTTCTTGATTATATCCTTTAGCTACTAATCTTGCTTTATTTCTAGTTATTATCCCTTGATCATCCTGTTTATTCCTAAAGACCCATTTAGTTCCTATTACTGGATAATCATGTGGTCTTTCAACTAATTCCCAAACCTTATTTCTCTTGAACTGGTTCAATTCATCCTGCATTGCTATTACCCAGCTCTCATCATCTAAGGCTTCTTCTATGGTCTTAGGTTCTTGTTGGGATAGGAAAGCAGAGAATTCAACTATGTTTCCAAAGTTTCTTCTAGTTTGAATACCAGTCTCTAAGTCACCTATCACAGATTCTAAAGGGTGATTCTTTAAGGTTCTAGACTGTCTAGGCATTACATTCAAAGGTTCTTCAGTGTCATGTTCTTCTGAACTGGACTGAATTTCTTTTATATCATTTTCAAAATCATTCTTTAAATTCTCAAGTCTCGTGTTTTCATTAGAATCAGGTTCATCTATTTGTTCTATCCTTTTCTCAAAAGGATCAGATTCATCAAATTTCACATGAACTGATTCTTCAACAATCCTTGACTTTTTATTATAGACTCTATAAGCTTTGGAGGTTGCAGAATATCCTAAGAAAATACCTTTATCAGATTTCGGATCAAATTTACCAAGATTATCTTTGGTATTCAAGATGTAAACCTTGCATCCAAAAACTTTAAAGTAATTTACTTTAGGTTTTCTGTTATTCCATAGTTCATAGGGTGTCTTTTTCAAAATAGGTCTTATTAAAATTCTATTCATTATATAACAAGCTGTATTAACAGCTTCTGCCCAGAAATATATAGGTAGGATATATTCATTTAACATAGTTCTATCCATTTCTTGAATAGTTCTATTTCTTCTTTCTACAATCCCATTCTGTTGAGGTGTTCTTGGAGCAGAGAAGGTGTGTTTAATACCCATGTTTGAGCAAAAGGAATTAAATTCCTGGTTCTCAAATTCTCTACCATGATCACTTCTCAATGAGATTATATTAAAACCTTTTTCATTTTGAATAGATTTACAAAAACCTTCAAATAAACTAAAAGCTTCACTTTTAAATTTCAAAAAGAAAATCCAAGTAAATCTAGAATAATCATCAACTAATACATAAACATACAATTTACCAGCTAAACTTGCTACTCTTGAAGGTCCAAACAAATCCATATGGATAAGTTCTAGAGGTTTAGTTGTAGCAACTTTATTAACAGATTTGAATGATGATTTGTGTTGCTTGCCAAGATGACATGCATCACAGAATCTGTCATTTTCAAATTTGAGACTAGGCAAATCAGAAACTAGATGTTTCTTAGATAATTTATGTAAAGCATATATATTTCAATGACCAAGTCTTCTATGCCAGATCCAGGATTCACTTATATTAGCAGTTAAGCAGTTTACTTGTTGTTTACACAAGGAATACAAATCCAAAGTATAAACATTATCAGTTCTGGGTGCTCTAAACTTAAACAGTTTATCTTTAGAAACAGTACAACTATTGTTAGTAAAATCAACAGTGTATCCATCATCACAGAGTTGAGAGATACTTATCAGATTGTGGTTTAACCCTTGTACATAAAGTACTTTGTTGATTGAGACTGTCTCTGGATCTCCAACTGTTCCAATACCAATAATCTTTCCTTTGGCATTGTCACCAAAGGTGACAAGTCCTCCTTCCTTTCGAGTAAGAGAAGAGAAATTAGCTGAAGTTCCACTCATGTGTCTTGAGAAGCCACTGTCCATATACCATATTTCTTTCTTTCTTTGGTGACCTGCTACCTGCAAAGATATTCAAACAAATTGCTTTGGTACCCATATTTTGTTGGGTCCAGGAGTGTTAGCAAGCAGTGATCTGGGTATCCAGATTTGCTTTGTTTTCTTAAAATTGATTGAATCATATAGATCGTTGGAAATATAAGCTTTCTTAATTCCACATATTTGAGTTTGTCTTAGAAAACAGTTTTTAGCTATATGACCTTTTGTTCCACAGAAGTTACAAATAACCTGTTTAGTGCTAGGAACAAAATAATTTTTGTATAACTTAGGTTTTTCTCCTTTACTTCCAATTCCAAACCTTTCCTTTTTAATTACAGTTTTTTCAATTATCTCATTTAAGTTGTTTTCTCCTTTTGTAAAAACTAATGCAGCCTTTTTATAAGATTCTACTTCATCCTGTAGAGTTTTTATTTTTGATTCAAAATTAATTTTATTTGAGTCAGCAGAGTTGTATCTGTCAATTAATTCCTTATGTTGTTTTAGCAAAGTATTTCTCTCATCTGAAATAGATTTATGCAAGTTCTTTATAGATTTATATTTTTTAAATAATGAGTCATACCTTTCTTCAATCATATTGCAGTAAGCTGCAAGTTTTTTATTTGAGAAGCTTGTTTCAGAGTTTGATTCATTATTTGAGTCAGAGGAGTAGTATGAGTGTACCTCATCAGTTTCAGCCATGAAACACATATTTTCTTTTAAATTGGCTTCCTCCTTCTCTGAGCTTGATTCAGAAGAATTACTTGAGTCTTCAGAAACACTCCAAGTAGCTTTCATAGCTTTCTTGTCTTTCTTCTCATAATCATCTCTTTTGAAGAATTTCTTCTTCTTTGCATCTTTCAATTTTGGGCAATCCGGTCTGATATGTCCCATCTTTTTGCATTCATAACATCTCACTTCCTTGCTATCCTTTTTGAATGATTTCTTGAAGTCTTTCTTCTTACTATAGAACTTTCTAAATTTTCTGGCTAGCTGAGCCAGTTCTTCATCCGAATTTGAAGAATCAGAGCTTTCTGATTTAGCACTTACTTCTCTGTTCTTCATCTTTCTATCCTTTTGTTGAGAAGTCACTTTCAACGCAGTGTTTTCCCTTTTTATGTAGACTTTATGCTCATTTACCTTATCTTGCATTTCAGCCTCGTACATCATCAACGTACCAATCAGTTCTCTCATAGTTAGATCTTTAACAGAAGTTGATTGTCTGATTGCTGCAGAGATTCCATTCCATCGAGTAGGAAGTACTCTCAGTACCTTCAACGCTTGATCAGCCTGCTTGATTGGTTCTCCTAGAGCTGTTATATTATTGACAATTTCTGTCAATCTTCCATTCATCTGAGTGATGCTCTCTCCTTCAATCATTCTGAAAGTATCGAATTTTAACTTAGCAGTTGCATATCTCATCTGTCTTACATTATCTATTCCTTCATAAGCAACAGCTATTGTTTGCCACATTTCATATGCAGTCGGGCATTGAGATACTCTGTTAAATTCATCCGGTCCTAGACCACAGATGATTGCATTCATAGCTTTTGAATTTATGTCATACTCAGCCTCTGTAGCAGCACTCCATGTATCGGGATTTTCAGGAATTTCATAGGGAGTCAGAATCTTTGAATAGACTTTGTAACCAAGATTTTTCAGATAAATAATCATACGTGATTTCCAGCAGCCATAATTATCTCCATTAAAGTAAGGTGCTCTGACCATTGACATTCCCTCTCTCATATCAGCCATGATACACTATGTATAATCTTTAAATACTTCTAGCTTGATAAGACTTTAAAAAATAAGAAGCTCCTCCTTTGATACCAATTGTTGGATCTGAATCTACGGATTACACACAAGAGGGGGGTGAATTGTGTCTTTTCAAAATTATTACAATCTCTTCAATTTAGACAAATTCTGTTCACTATGCTTTTGCACGATTAAATATGCAGCGGAAAAAGTAAAAGCATGAACACACGGATGTATAGTGGTTCGGGGAACAGAAGGCCCCTAGTCCACTCCACCAACGCTCAAATCCACGAGCTTAGCGATTTTCACTATCTGGTCCTCGTTTCCACAGACCTGTCCACAACTGAGTACAGGAAGTTGACACCTTTACAAGATTCAGGCAAACACAGCCTTCCTGGTTCAAACACGAACCCACACAGCTTAGAACGAGAATCTGATCACTCAAAAATAAAAAGGGTTTCGATAAAGAAAACACTTCTCCAGTTGTTCTTCACAATTGCAACAGAATGCAATTGACAGTAGATAGATCGTTGTCTTCAGAAAATAAAGATCTGTAATCAAAACAGTTCCGAGTCGATCCAGTTGCAATAGATATTACCAGAAACTTCACAACTTCAGCAGCAATAGATTCACAACAGATAGTCGATGTAGAACACGTGAATCTGCTATCAAGATCTTCCTTCGGTAATAAAGGTTTTACACTTCTTCTCGATCACCAGAAAAGAACGCCTTTTCACAGTCTCTGTTTCTTGCTCGTTAAAAGATCAATCTCTTTTTTTCACACACTTTTCTGTGTATATATATATCCGAAGTTTCCAAGATAGAACATATATATTCAAATCTGAGAAAATCTTCCGCATAAATAGATCCATGAAAATCTCCTTTAGATTCGCGATATTAAAAAGAAATAACAGAGCCGTTGTAACTCCCCTGAAGAATCGGCATAAAAAGCTCCGTTTAAATCAATCAGTAATCCGTTGAAAATCGTCTTTGATTCAGTCAAAGTCGTACTTAAGAATCAGCTCGAAATCCGCCTAATAATCCGCTTGTTTGACCAATGCAAAAGGAAATATCGTCTGTCAAAAATATCCCGACGCCAAACGTAGGGTTGATGACGTGGCTCCAAACGTAGGGTTCACAAACGTAAGGTTCACAAACGTAAAGTTCAAAACGTAAGGTTGAACATACATACTTTCTCTTCAGCATTCAAACGTAGGGTTGATCATCCATACTTTGTCTTGCTTCAACTCTCCAAAGAACGTACGGTTGATTATAAAAGTAAGGTTGATGATCCATACTCTTGAGAAACAAACTCAACACTGAAAACTAACTTACGGTTTCTCTTCCATACTTGTCCAACAACGAAAATGTAAGGTTCCTTCCAAATGTAATGTTCTTATTCAATACTTTTCAACAACGTAAGATTCATTAACCATACGTTTCAAAATAACGTAAGGTTCCTTAACCATACGTTTCTTTTAACATAAAAAGTAAACTTTTCATCCATACGTTACGTTCATCAATGTAGGGTATGAACAGTGATTCCAGTGCGCGCTAAAATTGATCTCGCGCTACAGTGATTCCAGAACACGCTAAAATTGATCTCACGCTACAGTGATTCCAGAACACGCTAAAATTGATCTCGGAATAAATGAAGTATGAAATCTCGTTATATGAAATAAATAAATAAAATAAATTCCTGCAAAATACTCAACGAAATAATTAGTAAATAATTAAGGGTATTTGTGAGCATCAAAATCATCATAAAGAGACAGAGTATTATTTAAAATAATCTCCCCCTTAAAAAACATTATTTTGAATTGTTTGAAAACAATACATTGCTCAACATGAGGCACGACATCTGATCTCAGGTGGACATCTTCAGGTTGAATTTGATATCCTCTATCGTTAAACAGGTGATGATCACAAAGTGTAATATGAGGGATTCTAAAGTTGTGAGCTAGGTCGATTTTGAATCCATAGTTATTATTCCTCCTACTGATAGCATAAAGTTCCGCAGGGAGACTGCACGAGAAGATTAGAGTAGTCGAGATGCATCTTCTGGTAGCCAGGTAGTGTGCTACCAGTGCAGGAAGAGCAGTAATACGAGGAAACATTGACCGAGAGACCCATTAGAGTGCTCATCTTGTGGCTAGATGGGTCACCTTTAGCACTTCTGTCAGATCTTCTCACTAGCAGTTGGTGATAGGGGATCTTCTATGACTCCGTGTTCAGGAGCAGCGCCGCCAGTTTCTCACCAGTCAGGGAACTAGAGGTCTTCTAGCTATTTAGGTCGAGGTGGAGGTCGTATCCATGATGGTTAGTCCCCAGGATTTCATCGAAATCAGGGTGGATCAGCTCAGAGTGGTCAGGCAGCGTCATTGGGTCGTGGATCAGGCTAGACTTTTTCATTGAAGCAGACCCATTAGGAGCAGGATCCCAGAACCTCTACTGTTCGAGGTACGATCCTATTTGTCGCAGTTTTATCTTCATCTCTTTCCAACATAGGGGCTTCCCTTATCGTTATATCTATTTCTGTTGTGGAGATACTTGGGCTCTTCACCTTTTCTTCTATCGATATCTTGACGCTAGACACTCTATTGGGGAATAGAACGATTAGTGTATGTTAGTTCATGGAGTGCCCTCTACATGTTGGTGGGTGTTACTTCTTATGGGACCTCTATGTCCTAGAGATGGAATGCTGTGATTTCATTCTCAGGATGGACTGGTTGGTTCCATTCTAGTTTTTTGACGACTGTTATCACTGCAGGGTGAGTTTCATGTCACTAGAAGGTGAATATTTTCTTCATAAGGGTGAATGGGATGTCTAGGTGAGCAAAGTGGGGCCCGAGCATCATGGGTTGGAAGGAGTTACAGCCCAGATTTCTAGTATATATCTGGATGACCACGGGACATCACAGTTATACTTTCCTCCAATGGTGGATCGTTTCAGATATGTCTTTTCAGAGGACTTTTCAGGTTTTCCTTCAGAGCTTGATGTAGGCTTTTCGATTGAGCGTGTGCCAGGAGTAGCATTAGTGTCCTTCCTCCTTAGAGTATGGATACACCAGAGTTGTAGGAGCTTAAGAAACAGTTGTAGAAGTTACATGAAAAGGGTTCCATCCGACCCAGTACTTCTCCTTGGGGTTCTCCAGTCTTGTTTGCGAAGAAGGCAGACAACACCCTCAGGCTTTGTCTGGACTATCAAAAGTTGAACCAGTTGATGGTCAAGAATCGATATCCCTTTCATAGGATTGATGATATCTTTGATCATCTTCGAGAATCCCGGGTGTTCTCGAGGATTGACTTTAGGTCCGGTTACCATTAGTTGCGTGTTATGCCATTAGATATACCGTTTATATCCTCCTGAAGTAGGTATGGTATATACGAGTATGTGGTTATTTTGTTCGGTCTCACGAACGCGCCTACGGTTTTCATGGCAATAATGAAGTGAGTGTTCCATCTGTACTTGGATTCCTTCATGTTCATTTTCATGGACGATATCTTGGTGTGCTCTCACACTTGACACGACCATACTACCCATCTTGAGATTGTTTTGATTACACTGAGAGAGCATCAATTATATGTTATGATATCAAAATTCCACTTTTGGATGGATCAAATTCACTTTTTGGGTCATTTTATCTCAGAGCCAGAAGTATCAGTAGATGCAGAGAAAGTGAGAGCAATACTTTATTGGGAACAGACAAAGAACATCTTTGAGGTGATAATTTTTCTAGGGATTACTGGACAGTATAGAAGTTTCATACAGGACTTCTCATTCTTAGGAGCACCATTGACGGGTCTGATTAAGAAGGGTAAAAATTTCCTGTGGTTAGATTCTTGTGAGTCAGCCTTTCAAGAGCTGAAAGGGAGGTTAACTTTAGCACTGATACTAATCTTTCCAGAGATGGGAAAGATTTATACTATTTACTAAGATGCATCAGTTATCGGGCTGTGAGATATGCTTATGCAGGGAGATAGAGTCATTGTGTACGGGTCTCGGTAGTTAAGGCCACACGAGAGGAATTACTCGAAACACGATATGGAGTTGGTAGCTGTTGTTTATGCCTTACGCTATTAGATCCATTATCTTCTAGGAAAGAATTTTATGGTTTTCACCAACAACCAAAGTCTCAAGTACATCTTCACTCAGTGTGATCTTAATTTGAGACAACAAAGGTGGGTTGAGTACATTCAGTCATTTGACTTTTGAGCTTGTCTATACACCTGGGAAAGACAATGTTGTGGCTGATACATTGAGTAGGAGGACTCAGATACAGGTAGTTTAGAAGGCTATTAGTGAGTGGAAGCTTATGGCTCTGTTCTCTGAGATGCATTTGGAGGTGAATGACAGACAGGGCCAGGTGTTTCTATCTTCTGTAGTTGTTACCTATACTCTTCTTGATCGAGTGCGAATGAGGCAGCTATTAGACTTGGAGGTCCGAGTACTACGAGATAGTGTGTTAGGAGAGGACCCTATTTCTAGATGGACCATAGGAAAGGATGCAATCTTTTTGTTTCCAAGGTCACATATGGGTTCCAGAAGATATATGCGAGGAGATGATGCGGGATTTTCATTCCTTAGTTTAGGCAGTTCATCCTGGTTTCAACAAGATGTATCATGATCAACACCTACAGTGTTGGTGGCCAGATATGAATAGGGATGTTTCTAGTTTTTTCATGAGGTGTTCCACATGTCAGTAGGTGAAGGCAGAGCATTAGCGACTAGCAGGGCTTTTGCAGTAGTTACCCATTCCCAAGTGTAAGTGGAACGATGTCGCGATGGATTTTGTTACAGGGTTACCGAGTTCGCCTTGAGGGAATGATGTAGTATGGGTTTTCATTGATAGACTTACGAAGGTTTCTTACTTTTTTTATCAAATATACCTTCAGTGTTGATGATCTAGGACGGTTGTACATCTGAGAGATTGTATGTCTGCATGGAGTTCCTCACTGCATTGTTTCAGAAAGGGATGCGCGTTTTACTTCTCAGGTCTTTCAAGGTCTTCAGAAGGCTTTAGTTACACAGGTACTTTTGAGTACAACATACCATCCCCAGATATATGGCCAGTCTAAGCGTACGATTCAAGTGCTTGAGGACATGTTGTGGTCATGAAATCTGGATTTTAGAGGTTCTTGAGAGAAGCAGATACCTCTTGTGCAGTTTTCCTACAACAATAGTTTTCAAGAATCTATTCAGATGGAACCTTATGAGGCTTTGTATGATAGGTCATTCTGATCACCCTTATATTGGCTGGAGGTAGGAGAGGAATATTTTCTAGGACCTTGTCTTGTTCAGGAGACCTCATAGTAGATAGAGTTGATTCGAAAGGGGATGGAAACTGCGCAGTCTCAACAGAAGTCTTATTCTGATCAGTAGAGATGAACTCTGGAGTTCGAGGTCGGGGATCAGGTTTTCCTGCATGTTACACTAAGGTTGGGAAATTGGAGGATTGAGAGACAGGGTAAGCTTTCGCCGAGGTATGTTGGGTCGTTTGAGGTGTTGTATATAGTTGGGTCAGTTGCCTATTGGTTGCATTTACCTCATAGGTACCAGGCTATGCACGATTTTTTTCACGTTTCCCAGCTCCGATGTTACTTTTAAGACCCATCTCATGTCTTTCAACCTGAGGAGGATGAGCTCGAAGTGGATGCATCATTCGAGGATCATGCTTTCCGGATTTTTTATCATAGTACAAAGGTTCTCTATGGATGATCTATTCATATGGTATGAGTGCTATGGCAACACGGGTGGGTACAAGATGAGACTTTGGAGAGGGAGGCTGATGTACGAGCACAATGTCCATAGATTTTTGAGGTTTCTTCTTCTACACCGTGCTAGGGAAATTCGGGGAAGAATTTCTTTAAGGGGGAAGTTTTTAAGAACCTGAGTCTTCTCTTCAGGTATGTTTTTCTTTTTCGGGTCATTTTTTAGAAAAAGAGGAAATTCAGGAAATTTTCAAAGTATGCGTCATGTACATTTTGATTACACATCATGTACTTGGTTACCGCAGGTAGCCGGGTGCTGGCTGTATAGCGGCCATGCACATGGCTGTGTGGGGTGAACTAGAGGTCGCCTAAAGCAGAGTACAATAACTGTGAGTACACACCGTGTACTTGAAATGTACACATCATGTACTTTCTTTTTTCATTAAAAGCACCGGGGTTGCGTCTAATCACCAGAATTCACTTCTTCTAGGTCTCATTTAACCGAGAGCCCCAGACCATCGTGGATCTTCGAAGAACCCCCAAGTGAGCGTCCGTCCTCCGAATCAAACATTTTCAGTTGTGTTGTAATCACATCAGTGAGTTTTCTCTTCTCCTAGAGAACCATCATCTGATTTCTCCTCTCTCGTGAGATATTGTGGGTTGAACATTTTAAGCATTTTTGTATATATTCAGAATTACAAGGTGATTCAAGCTTCTGGGTTCACATATAGTGATCTCCCAACACCGTGGTAGGTGGTTTGTGCCTTTCTGTTGAATGTATTTGAGATTTATGTGCAATTTTGACCAATACCCTTGAACGGGGTATTGCTTGTTTTCCATTTTACCCATGTTTATTTTTTTCCATGCTTGTATGCTTGTATAGAGGTCAATTGGATATGAATAGGGTTTATTTATATGCTTTGGATGTTTATTCCCATGCATGATCTGTTTACAACCATTTGGTCCTGCTTTGCCTTTTGGCTGCCTTGCCTGTTTTCCATACCTATTGCTATAGGGTAGAGAGTTTGTATTCTGACATGCTTGATAGGATGTCGACTGGTTATCCAAGTAGTTCTATAGGTTTACTTTAGACATAATGCATTTCTATGCTCATTGACCTACATCGGGCTGTGAAAACCTAGTGTAGTAGATTATAAGGGGAATTGAGTGAGTGAGCTTCCTCAAAGAGTCTTTGAGCACTTTAGGATATAAGGGGGATTGACCGAGTGAGCTTACTCAGGGATCCTAGGACCACTTGGGGATATAAGGGTAATTGACCGACTGATCTTCCTCAGATAGTCGTTGACTGCTTTAGACTATAAGGGGAATTGACCGTGTGAGCTTCCACAAAGAGTCTTTGAATTACTTGAACGACTTTGGTCTATAAGGGGAATTGACTGAGTGATCATCCTCATAGAGTCCATGACATTGGGGCTATAAGGGTAATTGACCATGTGAGCTTCCTCAGAGAGTCCTTGACTACCATATACTATAAGGGTAATTGATTGTGTGAGAATACTCAGAGAGTCTTGTTTTACATATTACTATAAATGGAATTGACTATGAGTTCTTCCTCAGAGAGTATATTTATATATTCTTGTGACATAACCAGAGGGGTTAGACTAAGTGTACTTCCTAGAGGGTTGCTTGTACTTGTTAGGTAAGACTAGAGGGGATGATCTATGAGTACTTCTCTGAGGGTTACCTGTTTGTGTTTGGATTCTTGTTTAGTTCTTCCTTGATATTGAAACTGTGGATTCTTTACTACTGAGTACTTTCCTTTTTACTGCTTTTTCTACTTTTACCTTCCATGTATTCACTGACTGCTAGGCACAGATCTTAGGGTGGTTTCCTACTGGGATTTAGTCTCACATTCTCATTGGGACATGCTTTTGGGCCCAAAGAGATTACATTTATATAAGTATGGATAAGGGAAAGCTCCCTTCTACTTTAGGTACTTGACTTGCTGTGGAGCTGGAGAGCATGGGATCAAGCTTAGGCTTGCGATATTGAAGAGCTGTTTATCTATTTATTTTTTACTTTGGTTTATTACTGTTTGTATTCATCATTGTGACTTGTTTGGTTGTTTTCCTAGACATATGTATCATGAAACCTTTTATACATTTGTGCTCCAGTTGTTTATTATTTCGGTCTTCCAATGTTCACTGTTGTTGGATATTTACTGCTTCTGCTATTGTAAATTTTTTTCTCTTCCACTATGTTAGTCTACCAATGAGGGCATAGTTTCCCCACTATCACACCCAAGGCCCTCATTGATATTCGATAGCCTCTGGTGTTCGGGGAAATGCGCTTGAGGCCATGTGACCAACCGGGTACGGGGTGCCTCTGGGTGGCTTTTAGAACCGTGACATTACAATTAATTTTTGTGAGCTAATAAATAAGTCCAAGTATACCTAGAGTAGTCATCTACAAGAAAATAGACATAGTTATCCCCATTTAAACTAGAAACTTGAGATGGTCCAAACATGTCCATGTGAACCAACTCTAAAGGTTGAGAAGTTGAAACTTCTTTCTTTGATTTGAAATATATATTGTTTCATTTACCCTTTTGACTAGGATTACAGACTTTTCATTTGAAAACTAATGTTTGGGTAGATCCTTCACTAGTCCTTTTCGATCAAGCTTTATAAGAGTGTGTACATTACAATTTCCTAATATTCTATGCCAAATCCAAGACTATCTATGAAATACACTTAATCATGGGACATTTTGAGAGACTAAATAATCCAAGTTAACAACATATACATTTTCATTCCTAAGAGTAGAAAATACTAATTCATTTTTACAGTTAAAAAAATTGAAAGCATAATTTTCAAATTTAACATTAAATCCATCATCACATAATCGTGAAATAATAAGAAAATTATATTTCAGTCTATCAAAAAAAAGTAATTTAGAAATTAAAACTAAGTTAGAGTTACCAGTCTGGCCTAAGCCAATTATTTTTCCTTTAGCATTATAACCAATAGTGAAATATCGACCATCAATGTTGATCAGGTTCTTAAAGATTGAATATACTCTTTTCATATGTATTTAACATCCACTATCTAAGTACCATTGACTCTTGCATGATCTCATCAGAGGGCTTTCTAATAGAATAATAAAAAAACAGATTTTGGTACCCAGACTTGTTTGGGTCAAATGACATTAGTAATCAATGCTTCAGGTACCCACATTTTCTTCATGGGTATTCTATATTCATTATATAAAATATTTGAAAAATAGAATCTATTTGGTCTAGAAAAATTATAGGTATTAAAATATTTCCATAATGGGAACTAGCAGCAAGGTTTTGATTTTTAGGTAGAAGAAAAAAATTTCCATATTTAGTTACAAAATTTTTTTATATAGGTTTCTCTATCAATGATAATATCCAATACCAAAAGTGTACTTAGGATCTATCTATTTACCAAGAATTTGAGTAAGAGTATTTTTTCTTTTGGTAAACATTCCTAGATCTTTCATCAATTTCTCATTAGACATTTTTAGTTCATTTTTTTTCTTTGAGTAGTTGAGCATTCTTGTCCTTTTTATTAGTAAGTTCTGAATTAATATTTATAGAGAGAGAGTTTTGTTTCTTTAAGATTTATATTTATCTTTCAATTGATTTCATGTATCTTCCATCATGTAATAGTATTCAAATATTTTACCACTTTTCATATTTTCATAATCACTTTCATCTCTAGAATAGTAATAATTATGTATAAGAGAATCTAAGGTTAAATCATATGCATTTTTCGTAAAACACATATTTTCCATGTCATCTCTCTCATCATGAGATGATGTTTATGCATTGGAGTTGTCTCTCAAGGCACTCCAGGTGGCCTTCATAGCTTTCTTATACTTCTTATCTTTGTTTTTATACTTCTTTTTGTATTTTAATTTTCGACAGTCAGCTTTGACATGTCCTCTCCTCTTACATTCATAGCTGACAATCTCTTATGATTTCCATTTCTTTTCTGGTCCTTTTTCCAGTTTCCATTATTATCATATATTCCTTTTTAATTGTGTTTCCTAAATAACATCTTCTTCATTTAAAATTTCTTGAATCTTTTGGCCAGTTGGGCCATCTCTACATCATTATCTAATGTTGATTCATCATTACTAGAGCTTTAAACAGAGGCTATCACCTTCACTTTTTCCTTGTTCTTAGAGGTGTAATTCTTTAAGGCTTTAGATTTTCTCATAGGTTCATCCTCTCCTTCATAGTTGACTTTCAGTTCTTCTTCATATATCATCAGTTATCTAATGAGTTCTTTTATAGGTAGTTTTTTGATGTCACTTGATTATCTAATGGAGACAGAAGTTCCTCTCCATCTATCTAGTAATCATCTTAGAATCCTCATAATTTTCTCTTTGGAAGTAACATCTCTTCTCAGAGATATCATAGTGTTCACAATTTCATTAAAATTGAGATACATGTCAAAAATAGGCTCATAAAGATTCTTTTTAATGTTATCATATTTAATGGTATAAGTGTTAAGTCTCATTTCCTTAACACGAGAAGTTACTTCATGTGAAACAGACAAACCCAAATTTTATTTCCTATTTTACATGTAGAAATTATGTTAAACTCTTCATTAGTTAAAGAAAATTATAATTCATTCATGGATTTTCAAATATTATTATAAGGTCATCTTAGTTGGGTCATTCAAAGTAGTTCTAGAAGTATCATGAATCTTATATTCATCTATAATTGAAGATAGAATTTCAAAACCTATACTTTCAAAGGGTATTTTCATTTTAATTTTCTATTGAGCATGGTTGGTTCCATTAAAGAATGGAGGTCTATTGGTAGAAGCAGTTTCCAACCTATTTTCCATAACAAAATTTTGAAAAATATTTTGAAGCGATAAAAATTTAGTATTAACATAAATTTTAAGATCTTTTAAATACAACTAAATCAAAGTTGAAATGTTTTAAAAATCTTTGAAAACTAAAAATTCCAATTCCTTTGATACCAAATGTTGGTCGAAGTAAGACACTCAAGAGGGGGGTGAATTGAGTTCCTATAAAAAAATTGTTAAAAAGTATAATTTGAAATTCCCTAAACTTACAATTCAATTGATCAATTAGCCGATAGTGAATTTATAAGAGCATGATTTTTCTATTAATTTCTCAAAAGAGTAATTAGTTCTTAGTTATATCAATTTGATAATTACTACAACTTTTGAAGCTAACTTAAAAAGTCAATAATTTTATAAAAACTTTCTATGAATAACTATTAGATTTCAATTTATTTTTAATAAATATGTGATAAAATAGAGTAAAAATAAAAGTAAAAACACAAGAGAAATGAAACAAGATGTTCAGTATCAAGAAAAGACCTAATCCTCTTCACTTGGTGATCACCTGCCACTAATCAGTTTAAATTAATAAACAGTTTGATCCAAACCCTAGATCGGGGTTCACAAAAGAACATAGGATGTCTATGTCAGAATTCCTATACCAAATTTCTTCATGGGTACAAACTACTAGGTCACACATGGAAATCTTCCACACTTATACATGGAATTAAAATGGTGTAATAAGGTATGAGTGGAAGGATATCTTGTATCCTTAATTTTGATATAGGATATAGTGAGTTCTTTACAAAAAAATACACATACTGCTAAAAATTATGTAAAACTACACACAACAGAGAAAATAAATATAAGAAATAATTTAGAGTGCTATGTGTGTCTTGAGATGTAGCTCTGGACTCTTCAGATGTAGCTAAGATGAGGTTTGACTCTTCTTTTGGAAGTTGACACTAAAACAGAGTGTCGTATTCAGGATTCTAGGTACAAGTAAGGTTCTATAGGTATATCATTATCCTTATTAGATATGATGACGTATTTTTTCAATTAGATGTTTATCTTTATTAAGATTCCCTTATGTGTTCTTCCTTTTGTTCTTGAGTTCACAATGGGTGGATGAGAGTCACAGATGTTCTTTTGTCTCACTACTACAAAAATGGGAAAGGGAAGAACCACCTCATACCAGTGCTAAGAAAAAATCACTGATAAAGAAACCCTATATCAGTGTAAAAATTTTAGCGCTGATATAGGGTAACCTTTATCAGTGCTAAAAATGCGCTGATAAAGAGACCCTTTATCAGTGCTAGAAAAGTGCTGATAAAGAAGGCATGTATTAGCGCTAAAATTTTAGCGCTCGTACAAGAAGGATTTATCAGTTCTTTTTTAGAGATGATAAATAGGACCTTTATGAGTGCTAAAATGCATTGATAAAAGTTAGGCTTTATCGTCCCTTTTTAGCCCTAATAAAACTGTAGTCCCATATTTTATAAAATCAGTCGCATAGTGTCGTCATTTTATTGCGACCTAAATCTCTCGCGGTACTGAAACCATGTGAATCCCTTCCTATACCCCATGATCTTTGCATTGTCGGACCTCCACCACCCCGATCTTCGCGTTGCCAGACCTCCGCCGCCCTCGATCTTTGCGTTGTCAGACCTCCATTGCCCTCGATCTTCATGTTGTCAGACCAGGTGTGCATAGTTTTTTTGGTCCCCAATTACACATACTCTTCTAGAAACTATGGTAATTTAATCCCAATGATTTGATATATCTCATTGATGTGTATGGGTCATGAAAGTGTAATACCAATGGTGTTAGTTACACTTTTGTGGGTAAAGAACATAGAGAAGTAAATCATGTCCTTGATGGTCTGGATTGAAGAGTAGAGGTAGATTGATTGAGGATGACCATTGAACATTTTCGAAACACTGGTTCCAAAACCATTCTACCAAATATGAACCTTCCAAAATGTGGGCCTAGGTAGTAGGAGATCCTATTTTTTCCATGTTCCATCACTATGTTTGAAACAAGGGAACCTCCATCTATTGTCAGGGTCCATCTGGGATTTCCGTTAGGTGGGATGTGAGCCTATTTAGGCCATACACCATTACCATAGGGATCCCATTCAGATGAAATAGGATGATGTGGATTTAAATTTAGGGAAACTCAAAGATTTAAGGAGGTGATGAGTATATTTTCAGGGTTGATTTGAACAATATATAGTTATCCCATCATGTGTTTGAATGCACTGAATAGGGGAACCATTTAGAAGGTGTTGGACATGATCCCAAAGGGGAACAACCCTAAAAATGATCAATGGACTGGTTGGGCTTGATATATTACTTTAAAGAATCCATGAATATCTCCTATGATTGGGAATAAATTTATATTTAGTTATAAAAATAAGTGTGATTGGAGACCAACACCAAGAGGGGGTTCTCTCTCGAGTGGGGGATAAAAGCATTACATAGTTTTGCATCATGCAACGACAACATGAACCATGTATGTTAACATCACGTGGAAAAGTATTTGAACATGCATTTGAATGTATTATGATTATGATGATGTTTTTTTAGTCTAAGGTCGAATAGATTTGACAAAGATTTCACACTATTTCACATCAAGAAACTAGGATGTCAAGCTTCATAGTTTAAATTTATATATCTTGGACTAAATGTCATATCATATTTATAATGTGAGGCATATTATGTACATGACACTAGATAAGGCTACATTTTAACATCATGTTTTCAGGATTTCAAACATGAAATTAGTCTACTGATCTTCCCATTCTATCTTCCTCATATCAAGACCTATGGGAATCACAGCCTATGAATTGTCTATGGGAATTTTATTAGAATTTACACCCCCTAAGAGTGTGATTGGAATTGGTAGATATATATATTTTATATTTTTAACCCAATAGTGGGAACAATAGAATTGGGGCTTGCACCAAATGAGGATACAATTAGGGTTTTTTTAGAATCATTACATAATTTTCTCATGACGAATAATATTATTAATGCATAGGGTGTCTGTTCTTTTTCACAGGAGGCATCATATGCTTGTAACATAGGGGATGGCTTTGTTACTCGGGCAAAAGAAAAAGGTTTAACACATCATTAAATATCCTATTGTGGTTTGGAATAAATACACACATAGTTCTAATATAAATTATCCTATATTTATCATATGAGGCATCTCGTTTTTATCACATAGGGTAAGCCTATAGTTTTACATCATGCACTGCAGACGTTAATATATAATTTAACAACATATAACTAGGATGTTGGATTTTTAGTTCAAATCCATATATCTCAGACTAAATGGATTGTTTATTCATGTGAAATATCTCTTGAGAAACCTATTATTGGTGGAAAGATTGATATGCTCATAATCAATGGAGATCAATGAGTTAACAGTATCAGAGTGAAGTTTATGAAAAATTTAAGGCTCATCCCACTTGGATTTCAGTTTCACTAGATTTTTTCAAGGTATCATTGATTCCCTTAGATCCAACACCATGTCACCGTAAATTAATGAATGAAGGATAACCTTTTTCTTTAAGGACAACACCACCCGGTTCCGATGCATTTCTAGGTCATTCAATGCTTGAACCCTATTTTCTTTGAGGGGTTCCCCCCTTCCTTCCTTCATGCTATCTAAGTGACTTTTTCTGGAAGTGCACTTGTATGGAATGATGCCCAGACCACCATGATTTCTAGCCTTTCCACCCCAACCTCCATCTCTGTCCTTCTCCCTCGCTGAGGGTACTGACTGGTTCTCTGAAGTGGTCAAGCCCCTTCCTAGCAGTGTTTGTTCTATCTCCCTTGGCTCTGAGCCTATCATCCGGCTCCAAATACTTATGGATCTAGAGAGAACTCCCTCACCAGCCCCCAAGTGTCATTACCCATCCTTCTCCTGCCCCTTTGGATCCTCTTCTCCCACTCATATGAAGATTACCAACCAGAAGGGATTATGAACTTGTTCAAAATCAAGGGACCTCAATGAGAGATCATCCTCCCACTTCAATAAGGCTACTCTCTCTAGATCCAATGCCAGAGCCCTGTCCTACCCATCGTTATTATCTTTATATGTAATTCTCATAGTCTAAGTGCCCATGTTAAATCATACTTCCTCACCATAGAATTCAAAAGGCATAATTCCATTTTTGTTGTTATCAAATAACACAAAAACACTATAATAATCATAAAATTGTCCCGGAAGATTAAGTTGCATGGATTTATACACTATGACCCCTCCAACAGACTCAAATGTTTATTTTGGCATAATAAATATGTTTTTGATACTGTTCAAGATTGAAATAAATTAATCACTACCAAGGTGTCCAACGGTGACACCTACTTCCTTATGACTTTTGTTTTTGGAAGCTATGACCCCCTTCAAAGGGAATCTCTATAGAGTGAACAAAATACCTTCAATCTCGGCCACCATCCATTATTTATTGGGGTGAATTAAATGTCATTTCAAACCCAAATGAAACGAAAGGTAGAATCCCATTCTAGAAGAAGTCTATCATGGAGTTTGTTCAGTTCATGGCTGGGAAGGGCCTCATTGTTCTCAGCTTCTCAGGTGACAGTTGCACCTGGTGCAACAACTGCAGGGGTCATCACCTCTTGTGGAGTCTATTGGATATGTGTCTAGACAACATTAAAGCCACTAACCTATTCTCAAATACCATGTTTTTCCATCTTTCTTGAGGTATTTTGAACCACTCCCCCCTTTTGGTTTCCATTTCTTCTTGGCATGACCATCAGAAATGGTTTCACTTCCACAAGCAGTGGGTTAACATCCTAGGGTACCAAGACATGGTTTGTGAAATATGAAATGAATCCTTGTAGGAGTATCGGTCCACCGTCAACCTCAGTGAACTGACCTCGAACCCTGATAGGTGCATGTTTACCCCTTCCTCATCAGGAACCTTCACCACCTGGGACTATTATCGCATATGGGATCCTTTAGAGTATTCTAATAGATGGAATGATACCTTGGGTTTATTGGATTATTAAAACTAGTATTAGATTTAGGTGTGACTATATACTTATTATATTTTCTTATTATTTCTTACACATCACCACTTGAGTCGAGTAACCTAATTGAAATCCATATGGGTACTTTGGTTCTGATGTGGATATGGTTTTTATGGGCTTTTGACATGTGTATGTGTGGATATATGGTTATTTAGGTATGATGATATTGAATGTAGGGAAGAGACCTAGGAGTGGTAGATGTATCATTCTTGATTATTCTTTTGTTTGTACTGAGGTGATTTGAGGAAACTATAATGAATCTAAAGTAATTATATTTAATGAATTCCATATTTTAGAGATTATGAGAATCCTTTATTTACTTATAGAGTTGGCTACTAGTTTTCATCCATATGTATTTTAGGTTGGTGAGGTATAAAAGGATGGACTAGTTGACCATAGAAGGGTTGACCTGATAGAGGGGGATGATCCATAGAGGATGATGTCGTGTCAGTTTTACCATCTATGACACAAGTTATTATCCCCGCGAACCCCTTTGTGTTTTGAAACTATGTTGATTTTGATGGGGGTCTATCCTGGTTCTTTTGATTTCCAAATCTTTATTAGAAATGGTAAGGATCTATTAATCTCTATTTTTATAAGGAATTAGTTCTCTTCTACAGTATTTGGAAGTCTTGATTTGTGTACTTAAACTGTAAATACTAAAATTTGATATTCAAATAGGATAAAGATGAATAAATATTGAATGGATGCTAATCGTTTGACAATAGAGTACGAGAACAGAGTGAAAGAGTTAATCAAGTTTGCAAAGGATCAAGAAAAGGATACTTATCAAATCCTTTGTCCATGTTTATGTTTTTGTTATTCTAGAATACTTACTCCATATGAGTAGGAACAACATTTGATATGTCATGGAATAGATCAGAGTTATAAATTTTGGAATAAACATGGAGAAAAAGCGAATGTAGCTACTGGTTGGGATAAAACTGTGTTTTATGGATCATCAGATATGAATAAGAATATGGATAATAAATAAGACCATATAGAGGATGTGATTACAGATGACAATGATGATGAAGATCGTACTGAGGAAATGACAAAGAAAATTGAATATGAACTCCGTGATTGCCCAAAGTTGTTTGAGAAGTTAAAAAGTTGTGCAAAGATGCCATTGTATGCTGGTGGCACTAAGTATAAAACATTGTCCGCTATACTGAAGTCGTATAAATTGAAAGTAAGAAACGGATGGAGTGATGTCAGTTTTACGGAACTACTTTCTCTCTTGAATGACATTCTCTAGGAAGATAATGAGCTCCCAAGACGAACATATGAAGCTAAACAAATTCTATGCTCAATGGGTATGATTTCTGAAAGAATACATGCTTGCCCGAAATACTGTATATTATTTCTCAAGGAGAAAAAATCACTTATAGAATGCCCAAAGTGTGGTGATTCTCGATACAAGAAAGATGAATCCAATCCTACGAAATCTTTATGGTGCTTTCCAATCATTCCAAGGTTTAGGAATCTATATGGAAGTGAAGAAACTATAAGACAATTGTCGTGGCTTGAAGATAAAATAAATAAAGATGGGAAATTACATCATCCAGCCAACTCTCCTCAATGGAAGAAAATTTATCATGAGTATCCTGAATTTGGAAAAGAGTCGAGATACCTTCATCTTGTGTTATCTACAGATAGATTGAATCCTTTTGGTTTTCAAACTAGCACTCATAGTACATGGCCTGTTATGTTGGTAAATTATAAATTTCCACCCTGGTTATGCATGGAGTGGAAATTCATCATGTTATATATGCTTATATCAGGACCAAAACAACCAGTTAATGATATTGATGTTTATCTGGCTCCTTTGATCAAGGATTTGAAGTTATTGTGGGATTCAGGTGTTATGTTGTATGATGATTATAAAAGTGAATACTTCACATTGAGAGTGATGTTGTATGGGACAATAAATGATTTCCCTGCTTATGAAAATTTTTCAAGCAATAGCATTAAAGGAACTCAAGGGTGTCTCATGTGTGAAGAAGATACAAAATCAATTAGGTTAAAACATTCATCGAAATCTGTGTTTCCAGGACATCATAGATTTCTACCGCGTCGGCATAAGTACTGATCTTGGACGACATCATTCAAAGGAAGTTCAGAACAACACGCAGCACCGTCTACACTAACAGGTGATCATCTGTTTGATAAAGTAAAAGATGTGAACACTATTTTTGGTAAAACATTTTCAAAAACCCTTATGAAAATCGGTTGGAAAAAGAGATCATGTTTTTTAATTACCATACTTGAATTGTTTGTACGTCATACATTTTCTTGATGTGATGCTTGTGGGAAACAATGTGTCTAACAGTGTTATCGGAACATTTCTAAATGCCCCTGAAAAAAAAAGGATGGAATTAAGGAAAATTTGGACATGGTTGACATGGTAATATGAGAAGAGTTAGCTTCTATGAAGGGAGAAAAACGAATTTTTCTTCCTCCAGCTGCTTATACTCTTTCTAGGGAGTAGAGATATTAGTATTGCAACTTCTTTAATGATGTAAAGGTTCCATAGGGGTATTTATTAAATATCAAGAACATTGTGTCAATGAATGATTTTAAGTTAAAAGGTTTGAAATCACATGACTACCATGTTTTTATGAAAGATCTAATTACTATAGCTTTATGTTGCATTTTGCCTAAGAATGTTTGTCATATGTTAACCAAACTTTGTTTCTTTTTCAAAGCTATATGTAAAAAAATTTTAGACGTGGCGAAATTTCCATATATTGAAAAAGAAATTGTCATCATATTTTTTGAATTAGAAATGTTCTTCCCATCAACATTATTTGATATGATGGTTCATTTGATGATTCACTTGGCAAGAGAGATTTGACTTTGTGGTCCTATGCACTGTAGATGGATGTATCTTATTGAACGATATATGAAGATTTTGAAAGTGTATGTCAAAAATCGAAGTCATCCAGAGGGTTGTATAGTGGATAAATATATTGTTGAGGAAGCCATTGAATTTTGTACCGAATACCTATCTGATGTGGAAAGCATTGGTCTCCCGAAATCTCATCACACTGGATGCATTGAGGGTGAGGAAATTTCGGGAAAAGATGTTGTGACAATCAGTATTACAGATCAGGAGCAGGACCACCTTTATGTTTTGCATAACAGTTGGGAGGTTGCTCCATATATTGAAACTCACAATGAAATTCTTAGGAAGTTGAATCCATCAAGGGATGAAAAATGATTATCAAATACACTTAATCACCAGGTTATATTATGGTTTCAAGACCATATTTTTAAGCAGTTGGATGAAAATATGAATTCAATTTCAGAACAACATCGATGGCTAGCCGCTGGACCAAGTGTATATGCATTATCTTACAATGGTTATGTAATTAATGGTTATACATTCTATACAGATGAACATGATGTAGATAGTACCATGAAAAATAGTGGAGTTACACTGGTGGCTGAAGCGATACATGTTTCTGGTAGTAAGGACAGAAATCCAATTTATGCAAATATGTCATAATTTGGCATTATCAAACTAATATGGGAGTTGGATTATACGATATTCCAATTGCCGATTTTTCAATGAAAATGGATTGATAACAACAGTGGTGTTAAAATAGATGAATGGGGATTTTTGAAAGTTGATTTTAGTAAAGAAGTGTACAAAGACGAACAGTTTATAATGGCATCACAAGAGGTATATTTTTTTATGTTCCAGATCCTGCAAACCGAAAGTGGTCGATTGTTCTGTTATCGTCCAAAACTACTGAAGGTTTTGATAAAAATTCAGTTGAGGATGATCCTTTCAGTGGTACGTCACAGTCATTTCGGATCATTCCCAATGTAGATATTTTTTTATGTTAGAGGAGACCACAATGAAGGGATTTGGATAATCAATAGAGGTTTCAAATCCCTTCAGCCATTGAAAAAGAAGAAATATACGTCAATAAACAATTTATATTTTATTTTTAATATAGATCTTGTTATCTCATGTTATTATCTTATCATTACAGAATTTATTTAATGTAAATTAACTGTTCAAACACTTTTGTAGATAATGACTTCTGCACATTCTGGTGCTCCAAACCTTGAGGCTAAACAAGTCTCTCAAGCTACTGCTGATGCAGCTGTTGCTGCTGCTGCTGCTCCTACTGCTGCTCCTACTATGACTGCTGGTGCTCCTACTGCTGCTCCTGCTACGGCTCCTGCTGCTCCCACTGCTCTTGCTTCTCCTGCTACTCCTACTACGGCTGCTGCTGCTCCTGCTGTTGCGGCTCCTGCTACTCCTAGTGTTGTGATCCAACAACCATCAGCACATTCCATTGCTACCATTTCTGATGAACATATAGATGATTTTGATATCGATTAAATGGTAAGTATTGATAGACCGACGTCGTAGAAAACACCGGTGCATCATAGTTTGACGGTGTTAGTAAAAGTTCTTAAGGTGAAAATAAAAGGCATCAAATTTGATGTCGGATGGAATGCACAAGGCCAACATGTGAATCCCAACAAGGATATGTTTAGTAGTTACATTAGGGTTGTCACTCAGAAACACATGCCGATTGACATAGATTCAAGGAACCATGATGTGTCCTAGCTGATGGTTGTGATCAGGGAAGAAATTATAGTAACATTATGAATTTATTTCATTAATTTACTAGAAAATAAAATAATGAAACAATGACTTACTCTTCTCAATCTCTTGAAGAGTACATTTATAGTAGATGATTCACACAATGATTATGTATTAAGGCTTCCGGGAAGGATTCGTCGAGATTTTCAAACTATTTTAACAAGATGTCACCTGAAAGATTCTAAAGGTAAAATAAACTGGCACCCACCCATTGTCTACGATCACCTGATATCCCAAGAAGCATGGGATGCATTTATTGGCCTCTATGGGGATGAGAAGTTTCAGGTACATTATGGGTGATAATACGTTGTTTGAGGATATATGTATTCATCACTTTGATTGTCAATATTTCATTTATGAAACAAAAACTCTGTAATGAAAATAAGGAATGTGCATCAAAACCAACATACCCCTATCATAAAGCAAGGATGGGGTATGCTTCACTATAAAAGAAAATGGTACATATTTTAGATTTACAGTAATATTGTTAGGTTCCAATAAACAACATCATGATTATCTTTCTATGTTTATATGTAGATTGATGAGTCTAAAACAAAAGACACTTCCATCCCACATCATGTAATTTGGAAGGAGGCACGTGTGAATAAGGAAGGGAAGCTAGTAGATGATGACACACAAAAAGTGTGGGAAATTTGTGTAATTATGAAACGATGATAAAAATATTTGTTTTAAATTTCTATTACATAAAAATAATTAGTAATTTTCTTATATCTGACTGTTATAGGAATCAGCTACTCCTATAGCGGATGCAGACCTATTATCGACAGCTTTGAAGTAGCCAGAAAAATACGGTCATGTCAGAGGTGTGGGGTTTGGGGTGACACCCCGAGTATATTTTGAGAACAAAAAAAACAAATGATAGTGATGAAACATTGAAACAATTGAGAAAAAACTAGAAGCCATTGAATAATGATTTCAATGGTAGGGAGAGTTGCTAGAAACTTTTATGGGTGGGAATCAAGGAGAAGACACAACTCAAAAACAACTAGCACGTGAATATCACCCCCCCCCCCCACTAGCATTGAAGCGAGCCATTCCCCTCAAAGAGCTATCTTAGCCTTGGTAATCAATATTCTAATAATTGTTCCCATGAAATGTGAATCAGACAAACACTAATACTTTTCATGTACTGATCTTCTACAGGGTGATAATGATTGTGATTTATATCTGTCAACACCCACCTATTACCTTGTAGAAAGGGCTACAGTGTTCAACATCCCAGATGTTGTATAATAGACCACTTCCGAAAGATCATCTGAAAGTGACGATTACTATAGATCATGAGCCAAATGCAGAGCTACCTATTCCACTTGATGATGATGATATAAATACGATCGAAAAGGCTATTGGGACATTCATTGCATGGTGGTCAAAACTTGTAAGAGTACATGCGGTCAAAGAGGTATTTATTTCCTTTTTTCAAGATAAACCTTTAACAATTAATGAAAAAAGGGTCTGAACTAATGAATGTTATTATAGAAGGAGAAAGGGAAGGGGGTGACAAACGTCGGCTCAAAAACATCTAAAGGATCGACCAACTGATCCCAAGGAGCTTCTGAAAACACAATAGAACCACCTATTCTCTATCCACATTTAATAGAATTGAAGACTCATGTGGATACGATGCTAAGAGGTGGTAGTAGTCATATAGTGGTTTTTTAAAAGAATATATATGGAAAGGAAACTCAAAATCTAGTTGCTACTAAAAATGTAAATGATATCCTTGAAAATGGTTGGCTAGGCATCACAGTTGTAAATATATATATGAGGTATGTTTTCGTGAATTGATTTTCTAAAATCTGATCTAATGTGAAAATTATGACTAAAATCATTTTATATTGTTGACAGACGTATATATGAAAAACAGATGAAGGAATTTTCCCATGAGCCAAAATTTGGACTCATTAGTCCTCATACCACATCATCACATCTAACAAAATTAGATTCATCAAAAAAGAATGAAATAGTGAACGGTTTGCTGAAAACATTTGAAAGAAATATTACAGATGATAGACTCTTCTTAATACCAACCATGCAGGGGTAAAACTCTATGAATTAATCATATCAATTATATTTTAAACTCTTTTATTACTTATTACTTTTTGTGTTTTTAGGAAACATTGGATGCTAATTGAGATGAACTTGGATACTCCAAAGATTTATTTTCTGGATTCAAAGTAAGGATATCCATCAAACTGACCAAACAAGATGGAATTTTTGAATCTGTAAGACACTACATCCTACGTTTTATGTCTAAACATCAAGTAATATAATTTATATTATATTTTACTGAGGATTTTGTTATGATAGGGCAGTGTATCATTATCATCTAAAAACTGAATGAGGACAGGGGATAAGCATAAGGAGGAGAGAAAGTACTATGTCTGGACAAATATCAGGGTATATATAATAAAATTTCACTATCCAAACACATCTCAACATAAGTTACTTATTATCATAATGATAAAAAAAAATTAGTTCCCAAAACAAACAAACGATAATGATTGTGGTTATTATGTTTGTAAATTTATGAAAGAGATCATTTTTCATCACCAAACTAGCATCCCTGAAGAGGTATTTTCAAAAACAACTACTAGTTCGTTTAATTTATTTACTAATTATTTATTTTTATATTTTATTTTACTACTATGACTGTAAAAAAGCCTCATACTCACAATACAATATATATGTTTTCATAAATTAGTGGGCCACATACTTGGTGGAAGATTGTACCAAAATAGCATGAAGATCTGACTTGGGGACATTTACAATTGGCGGTCATTTTTGAGAGGGGATAAGGGGATCAAAACATGACACATTATTTTATGTAAATGTTTGTAGGAAAATTGTAATTGTTATTAAATAAAACATCATTTCTCCAATGATTAAATTTTCATTTTAACAGATGATATGCACCAACAACATGTAATAATGATGAACCACTCAAAGGGTCTCTCTTTTGTTTAAAATGGACATACTTTTAAGTAAAAACAACAATTGACGTACGTAAATCTGACCAAATGGATTTGTATTGTGTTGATACTTTAAGAGAATGATCCATGGGTGCATTGGGGACATGTATGAGTCAACCCCGCCTCAATCCAAGGCACGGTGTGGCCGGTACCACTCAAAGGGTGTCTCTTTTGTTTAAAATGGACATAATTTTTAGTGAAAACAACAACTGACCTACAAAAATCTGACCAAACACATTAGGAATGTATTTATACTTTAAGAGAAATATACACAAGTCCTCTGTGACATGTATAAGTCATCCCAGCTTCAATCTGAGGCACAGTGTGGCTAGTACCAGTCAAAGGGTCTCTCTTTTGTCTAAAATGGAGAGATTTTAAAGTGAAAACAACTACTGACCAATGGAAATCTGACCAAATGCATTCAGATTGTATTGTTCCTTTAGTATAATGATCCACGACTACTTTTTGATTTGTAAGAGTCATCTTTGCTACAATCTGAGGCACGATGTGGCCGGTACCACTCCAAGGGTCTCTCTTTTGTTTAAAACGGACACAATTTTAAGTAAAAACAACAACTGGCCTACGGAAATCTGACCAAATACATTAGGATTGTGTTTATCCTTTAAGATAACTATCCATGGGTGCATTAGGGATGTGTACGAGTCATCCCTGCCTCAATCTGAGGCACGGTGTGGTCGGTACCACTCAAAGGGTCTCTCTTTTGTTTAAAATGGACAGACTTTTATGTGAAAACAACAACTGACCTATAGAAATCTAACCAAATGCATTAGGATTGTATTGATCCTTTAGGAGAACGATCCACAGGTGCGTTGGGGACATGTAAAAGTCAACCCCACCTCAATCAGAGGCATGGTGTGGCCAGTACCACTCAAAGGGTCTCTCATTTATTTAAAATGGACACAATTTTATGTGAAACAACAGCTGACCTACATAAATCCAAGAAAACGCATTTTTATTTTATTGATCCTTTATTAGAATGATACAAGAGTCATTTTTGATGTGTATGAGTCATCCCTTCCTCAATCCGAGGCACAGTGTGGCCAGTACCACTCAAAGGGTCACTCTTTTGTTTAAAATGGTCACAATTTTAAGTGAAAACAACAACTGACCTACGGAAATCTTACCAACGCATTTGGATTGTATTTATCCTTTAGGATCATGATCCACGGGTCCTCTGTGACATGTAAGAGTCATACTCACCTCAATATGAGTCACGGTGTGGCCGGTACCACTCAAAGGGTCTCTTTTTTTTTTAAATGGACAAATTTTTAAGTGAAAACTACAACTAACCTACGGAAATCGAACCAAACTCATTCGTATTGTATTTATCCTTTAGGAGAAAGATCCAAGGGTCTTTAGTGACATGTAAGAGTCATCCCTGCCTCAATCTGAGGTATAGTGTGGAAGGTACCACTCAAACGGTCTCTCTTTTATTTAAAATGGACACAATTTTAAGTGAAAACAACAACTAGCCTACAGAAATCCAACCAGACGCATTCAGATTGTATTTATGTTTTAATAGAATGATCCACGAGTGATTTGGGGATGTTTATGAGTTATCCTTGCCTCAATCCAAGGCATGGTGTGGCCGAAACCACTCAGAGGGTCTCTCTTTTGTTTAAATTGGACATATTTTTAAGTGAAAACAACAACTGAGCTACAGAAATTCAACCAAATGCATTCATATTGTCTTTATCCTTTAAGAGAACAATCCAATGGTCCTTTGTGACGTTTATGAGTCATCACCGCCTCAATATGAGGCACGGTGTGGCTGATACCACTCAAACGGTATCTCTTTTGTCTAAAATGAATAGATTGTTAAGTGAAAACAACAAATGACATACGGAAATCCAACAAAATTCATTCATATTGTGTTGATCCTTTAAAATAACGATCCATGGGTGTGTTGGGGATGTGTAAAAATCAACCTCATCTCAATCTGAGGCACGGTGTGGCCGGTACAACTCAAAGGGTTTCTCTTTTGATTAAAATGGACAAAATTTTAAGTGAAAACAACAACTGGCCTACAAAAATCTGACCAAATGCATCCGGATTGTATTGATACTTTATGAGAATGATTCACAGGTCCTCTTAGACTTGTAATAGTCATCCCCGCCTCAATAGAAGGCACGGTGTGGCCGTTACCACTCAATTGATCTCTATTTTGTTTAAAATGGACATATTTTTAAGTGAAAACAACAACTAACGTACGGAAATCCAACCAAACACATTATTATTGTGTTGATAATGTAACATAACAATACATGGGTGTGTTGGAGATGTGTAAGAGTCATCCCCACCTCAATCTGAGGCACAGTGTGGCCGGTACCACTCAAAGGGTCTCTCTTTTGTTTAAAATGAACACAATTTTAAGTGAAAACAACAACTGACCAACAGAAATCTGACCAAACGCTTTTGGATTGTATTGATCCTTTATTATAACAATCCTCAAGTACTTTTTGACATGTATGAGTCATCCCCACCTCAATATGAGGCACGTTGTGGCCGATACTACTCAAAGGGTCTCTCTTTTGTTTAAAATGGACAAATTCTTAAGTGAAAACAACAACTAACATACATAAATCCGACCAAACGCAATCGGATTATGTTGATCCTTTAAGATAACGATCCATGGGTGCATTAGGGATGTGTAAAATTCATCCCTACCTCAATATAAGGCACGGTGTGGCCGGTACTACTCAAAGGGTCTCTCCTTTGTTTAAAATGGACACAATTTTAAGTGAAAGAAACAACTGACCTACAGAAATCTAACCAAAAGAATTTTTATTGTATTTATTTTTTAGGAGAATGATCCACTGGTCCTTTTTGATGTATAAGAGTCATCCCCAGCTCAATCAGAGGCACTCTATGGCCGATACCACTCAAAGGGTCTCTCTTTTGTTTAAAATGGACAGATTTTTAAGTGAGAAAAACAACTGACGTACAGAAATCTGACCAAAAACATTTTTTTTATGTTGATTCTTTAAGATAACGTTCCATGGGTGAGTTGGGGACATGTACGAGTTATCCCCACCTCAATAAAAGGCACGTTGTGGCCAGTACCACTCAAAGGGTCTCTCTTTTGTTTAAAATGGACACAATTTTAGTGAAAACAACAATTGACCTACGGAAATCCAACTAAACACATTCATATTGTATTGATCCTTTAGGAAAACGATCCACATGTCCTTTTTGATGTTTAAAAGTCATCAATGCCTCAATACGAGGCATGTTGTGGCCGGTACGACTCAAAGGGTCTCTCTTTTGTTTAAAATGGACAGATTTTTAAGTCAAAACAACAACTGACCTACGGAAATCCAGCCAAAATAATTCAGATTTTATTTATCCTTTATTGGAATTATCCACTGGTCCTTTGTGACATTTATTAGTCATCCCCACCTCAATCTAAGGCATAGTGTGGCCGGTACCACTCAAAGAGTCTTTCTTTTGTTTAAAATGGACACAATTTTAATTGAAAACAACAACTGGCCTACGGGAATCTGACCACACGCATTCTTATTTTATTTATCCTTTAATAAAATGATCAATGGGTGAATTGGGGACGCGTATGAGTCATCCCCGCCTCAATACGAGGCACGGTGTGGCCGATACCACTCAAAGGGTCTCTCTTTTATTTAAAATGGACACATTTTTAAGTGAAAACAACAACTGACCTATGGAAATTCAAACAAACGCATTTATATTGTATTTATCCTTTAGGATAATGATACAAGTGTGCATTTGGGATGTTTAAGAGTCAACCCCGACTCAATCCGAGGAACGATGTGGCCGGTACCACTCAAGGGGCCTCTCTTTTGTTTAAAATGGGCACAATTTTAAGTGAAAACAACAACTGACCTACGAAAATCAAAACAAACGCATTAGGATTGTATTTATCCATTAAGATAATGATCCAAGGGTCCTTTTTGATTTTTAAGAGTCATCCCCGCCTCAATCTGACGCACGGTGTGTCCGGTACCACTCAAAGGGTCTCTCTTTTGTTTAAAATGGACAGATTTTTAAGTGAAAACAACAACTGACCCACAAAAATCTGACCAACTCATTCGGATTGTATTGATACTTTATAATAAAAATCCATGAGTCATTTTTGATGTGTACGAGTCAATAATACCTCAATCAGAGGCACATTGTGGCTGGTATCACTCAAAGGCTGTCTATTTTTTTTAAAATGGACATAATTTTAAGTGAAAACAACAACTGACCTACATAAATCTGAACAAACGCATTAGGGTGGTATTAATCCTTTATAAGAGCAAAACAAGGGTCCTTTGTGATATTTACGAGTCATATATGCCTCAATCCAAGGCACTTTGTGTCCGGTACCACTCAAAGGGTCTCTCTTTTGTTTAAAATGGACACAATTTTAAGTGAAAACAACAACTGACCAACGGAAATCTGACCAAAAGCATTCAGATTGTATTGATACTTTATTATAATGATCCATGAGTGCTTTGTGACATGTATGAGTCATCCCCACCTCAATCCGAGGCACGGTGTAGCCGATACCACTCAAAGGGTCTCTCTTTTGTTTAAAATGGACACAATTTTAAGTGAAAACAACAACTAACCTAGAGAAATCTGACCAAACACATTCAAATTTTGTTGATCCTTTAAGATAATGATCCATAGGTGAATTGGGGATGTGTATGAGTCATACCTACCTCAATATGAGGCACGGTGTGGCCGTCACCACTCAAAAGGTCTCTCTTTTGTTTAAAATGGACAAATTTTTAAGTGAAAACAACAACTGACGTACGAAAATATGACCAAACACATTCGTATTATTTTTATCCCTTAGGATAACAATCCACGGGTCCTTTGGGATGTGTACGAGTCATCCCTGCTTCAATCTGAGGCAGTGTGTGGCTGGTATCACTCAAAGAGTCTCTCTTTTGTTTCAAATGGACACAATTTTAAGTGAAAACAAAAACTAACCTACAGATATCCAACCAAACGCATTCATATTTCCTTGATCCTTTAGGATAACATTACAAGGGTCCTTTGTGACATGAATTAGTCATTCTTGCCTCAATCCAAGGATTGGTGTGGCCGGTATCACTCAAAGGGGCTCTCTTTTGTTTAAAATGGACACAATTTTAAGTAAAAACAGCAACTAACCAACAGAAATCTGAACAAACACATTCTGATTTTATTGATCCATTAGTATAATGATCCAAGGGTCTTTTTTGACATGTAATATTCATCCCCTCATCATTCCAAGGCACAGTGTGGCCGGTATCACTCAAAGGGTATCTCTTTTGATTAAAATAAACACAATTTTATGTGAAAACAACAACTAACCTATGAAAATCTGACCAAACGCATTCGGATTGTATTGATCCTTTTGGAGGAAGAACCAAGGGTCCATATTGATGTTTAATAGTCATCCCCACCTCAATATGAGGCATGGTGTGACCGGTTCCACTCAAAGGGTCTCTCTTTTGTTTAAAATGGACAGATTTTTAAGTGAAAACAATAACTGACCTACGGAAATCTAACCAAACGCATTCGGATTGTATTGATACATTAGTATAATGATACACGGGTCCTTTGTGATGTTTTATAGTTATCTCCGTCTCTATACGAGGAACAGTGTGGCCGGTACCACTCAAAGGGTATCTCTTTTGTTTAAAATGGACACAATTTTAAGTGAAAACAACAACTGACTTACGGAATCTGGAGAAATGCATTCAGATTGTGTTTATATTTTAATAGAATGATCCAATGGTGCATTATGTATGTGTATGATTTATCCCCGCCTCCATCTGAGGCACTGTGTGGCCAGTACCACTCAAAGGGTCTCTCTTTTGTTAAAAATGGACAGATTTTTAAGTGAAAACAACAACTGGCCTACGGAAATCCGACCAAATGCATTCGGAATGTATTGATCCTTTTATATAACAATACATGGGTGCATTGGTAAAGTGTAAGAGTCAACCTTGCCTCAATCTGAGGCACGGTGTGTCCGATACCACTCAAAGGGTCTCTATTTTGTTGAAAATGGACACAATTTTAAGTGAAAACAACAACTGGCCTATGTAAATCCTACCAAACTGATTCAAATTGTATTTATCCTTTATTATAATGATCCATGGTACTTTTTTGATGTTTACGAGTCATCTCCACCTCAATTCGAGGCACAGTGTGGCCTGTATGACTCAAAGGGTCTCTCTTTTGTTTAAAATGGACACAATTTTAACTGAAAACAACAACTGACCAATGGAAATCTGACCAAATGCATTAGTATTGTATTGATCCATTAGGATAACGATACTCAGGTATTTTTTATTTGTAAAAGGCATCCCCGCCTCAATACAAGGCATGGTGTGGCTGGTACCACTCGAAGGGTCTCTCGTTTGTTTAAAATGGACATATTTTTAAGTGAAAACAACAACTGACCTATGGAAATCCCAACAAACGAATTAACATTGTATTGATCCATTAGTAGAATAATCCAAATTTCCTTTGTGACATTTATCAGTCATCCCTTCCTCAATCTGAGGCACAGTGTGGCCGGTTCCTCTCAAAGGGTCTCTCTTTTGCTTAAAATTGACACAATTGTAAGTGAAAACACCAACTGACCTACATAAATCTAACCAAACACATTAGGATTGTGTTGATACTTTAATATAACGATCCGAGAGTGTGTTGGGGATGTTTACGAGTCATCCCCACCTCAATCTATGGGACGGTGTGGTCAACACCACTCAAACGCTCTCTGTTTTGTTTAAAATTGACTGATTTTTAAGTGAAAACAACAACTAACCTACAGAACTCTGACCAAACACATTAGGATTGTCTTGATCCATTAGTATAAGGATAAAAAAGTCCTTTATGATGTTTATAATTCATCATTGCCTCAATACGAGGCACGGTGTGGCCGGTACCACTCAAAGGGTCACTCTTTTGTTTAAAATGGACAGATTTTTAAGTGAAAACAACAACTGACCTACAAAAATCCATCCAAACAGATTAATATTATATTAATTCTTCAGTAGAACGATCCAAGAGTCCTTTGTGACGTTTACTAGTCATCCCTGCCTCAAATTGCGGCACGGTGTGGCCGGTACCACTCAAAGGGTCTCTCTTTTGTTTAAAATGGACAGATTTTTAAGTGAAAACAACAACTGACCTACGGAAATCCAAACAAACGCATTCAGATTTTATTGATCCTTTAGGAGAACGATCCATGAGTCCTTTTTTATGTGTATGAGTCATCCTCGCCTCAATCCAAGGCACGGTGTGGCATGTACGATTCAAATGGTCTCTCTTTTATTTTAAATGGATAGATTTTTAAGTGAAAACAACAATTGACCTATAGAAATCCCACCAAACGCATTCAAATTGTATTGTTACTTTAGGAGAAAAACCCACGGTTCCTTTTTGATGTGTATGATTCAACCTTGCCTCAATTTGAGGCACGGTGTGGCCAGTATCACTCAAAGGGTCTCTCTTTTGTTTAAAATGGACACAATTTTAAGTGAAAACAACTACTGGCCTACAGAAATCTGACCAAACACATTAGTAATGTATTGATCCTTTAGGAGAACGATACATGGGTCCTTTATCACATGTAAAAGTCTTCCCCACCTCCATATAAGGCATGGTGTGGCTAAAATCACTCAAAGGGTCTCTATTTTGTTTAAAATGGACACAATTTTAAGTTAAAATAGCAACTGACCTATGGAAATCTGACCAAACAAATTTGGATTGTCTTGATCCTTTATGAGAACAATCCATGGGTCCTTTTTGACATGTACGATCCATCCCTGCCAACCCCTTGGCCTGCCCCCCACCCCCCTGGACACCAACCCACCCCCTAGACACCCCACACCCCTGGAAAGCCCCCTCAACCCCCTGGACACCCCCACCCCCCTAGAAATGCCCATGGACCCCCCCCCCCCCCACACCTCGGACAGCCCCCCCCAGACACCCCCACCCCCTGGATGGCACCCCCACCCCTCCTTGACACCACCCCACCACCTGGATACCCTAAACCCCCCTGGACACCCCCACCCATGGAAGGCCACCCCCACCCACCAAGACACCATCCACACCCCTTGGACATCCCCACCAACCCCCTAGACTGCCCCCCACCCCCCCTAGACACCCCCACCCCCTGGACACCCCTATCCCCCCGGACACCCCCATCCCACCCTCTTGGACACCACGCCACACCTCTTGGACAACCCCACCAACCCCCCAGACCACCCCCAACCCCCAGACACCCCCACCCACCACCTAGAAATCTCCCCTGACACCCTGTACACCAGCCCACCCCCCCTTGACACCCCCATGGACAGCCCCCCCCCCCCCCCCCCCCCCCCCATCACTTGGACACCCCCCTCCTAGACACCACCCCACCACCTAGACACACCCACAACCCTGGACACCACCACCCTCCTTGGACCACCCCCAACCTCCTGGACTGCCCCCCCCCCCCCCCCGCACCCCTCTAGACACCCCTTTCCCCCCAGACACCCCCATCCCCCCGGACACCCTTACCCCCCCCCCCCTTGGATAGCCACCCCAAACCCCTGAACAGTCCCCATCCCCTTGAATTCTGAATATAATTCTTTATGTATTTAATTAACATATGAATTATGTGTTAATGGTGTATGGGTATACTTGGTGTAATTATCTTATGATTTATGTGTTAATTTCATATGGGTATACTTATTGAGATGCTGAAAGTTTTGCAGGTGTTGTTTGGGTGTGCTGCTGTAGAAATGTTTTTTGCATCAGACATGGCATTTATCAACGTTTTTTTAGTGATGATAAAAGAAACCTATATCAGATCTGATAAATTATCCCTTTATCAGCACTAAAAAAGCACTAACAAAGGGGACCCCCTTTATTAGTGCTGAGCTTTAAAGACCGTTTTCAGCATTGATAAAGCCTGTTTTTTAGTAGTGTCTATCTTACATGCGGGCACACCATACTTCTATTCTCTATCTCTTCTTTCTTCAAAAAATTATTTTTATTCTTGAGGGCTGACAAAGAGAAAGTCCTTTCAATATACATAGGTTCATCATACCTCATATTATCTCCTAAAAGTCCTTAAAAAGATTATTAAATATTTCAGTATCACCAAATGACTCAAATATGACCGTTAGGAATAATTTTAATAAATTCAAATTTAAACAATATATTGGTGACTTGTCTTTCGATAAGTTGGTCTATCAGTGAGTCATACATCGGTATCTCCTTCTATCGATGACTCAACCCATCAGTATTTCATTATGTCAGTCTTTCCATATGCCAGTTACTCAATACATCGGTGACTCGTTTTAACTATCGATGAGTCCTTGCGTCGGTAGCACCATGCATTGGTAGGTCACATAGACTAATAGTAGGTTTCCTATATTGGTGATTCATATGCATTGGTAGGTCGTCTGTGTCAGGGTGTCCTATTCATTAGTAGTTCATTTGTGTTGGTGATTTATATGCATTGGTAGTTCATCTACATCGATGAGTTATATGTATTGGTAGGTTGTCTGCATCGGTGACTCAAATTCATTGGTAGGTCATCTGCGTCGATGAGTCATATGTCTGTAAGTGTCTTAGTTATTCTCTTTGTGTCAATGATTCATACTTAGATAATTTTAGATGTTTTGTCTATCTTATAGTACAAAAAATTCAGAAACCATTAATACCCATAATTACACATACATAATCATAAATAGTTATATGATTAAAATGATATGATATACAAGATAAGCTTTGACATATTTTAGGATCAATCATGAGGTAAGATATATGTTAATATATGACATGATATGTGATAATTAAAACCATTATAGTCAAATATAGTGGATAACAATATCCTATGGGCCAAGAATTTTTATTTTATCACATACTTATAATATATATTAAATATATTATGTGATAAACCCGATTCATTAACTTGATTCAAAATTCCTACTAATATTAAATAAACCTTTAATATTAAAATAATATTTTTTCATATAATATTATTCCATATATTTACTTAAACACTTGTAAATACTTTTTATACATAAACTTAACCCTTTATTTTATACTTGAATAATAATGAATTTATTTATTTATCAGTGATCGATAATACTTGGAAAACTCTCAGACCCCATGGTGGGGCCTAGGATGTCCTATATATCTATTCACTTGAATAGAGAATATTATTTAATGTGATATTATGTGTGAAACTCTAGACACTTATCTCGATATAAGATAATAGTATTCATTAGACCAAGAGAGGAGTCCAAAAACCCATCAAGGCTTCTAAAGATATAAGGAATAGTCATAGCAATGACAACCATCCTGTGAACATGTACTATGTAATATAATATATTTATTATTAGATATCTCATAAATTATGATACACACTTTTTCCATAATCCTTTCATGTTTTATTATTATTTTATCTAACTAGATGGATTTATCCTCTACTACCATAGATATGGATTTATGAAGGTACTACAATCCTAATCAACTAGGCCTGAGAAATTACATCCTCAACTTGAAAGAGAAAATTTAATCTTTATTATTCAACCAATTCTATACCACCAATGATGCACCCAACACAAGCTACCTAATCATTAATTCATTTTTGTGGTTTTTCTCTTACATCAAAGTACACATTCAAATGGAACACATGGATAATGATATCAAGTCAGGAGATCAATACATATATTCATAGATAGAAAAAACCAATGACACCCCAAAATTTTTTTGTTCTCATTGGCATGTAAGTCCTTGTGATCTCACCCACTAGATATCACCAAGTTTGAAATTCATGAGAAGAAGTCTCAATGCTTATGATCCCCCCACACCCGATAGTTATGCATCTATTGTGTCCAGTTAATATGATGTATCTTAACCATATGACATAATTTTATGATTAATGTCATAGTATCTCTAAGTTCTAATTATATATTGGGAACTCCTATAACCTTTTTATATGAAAAATAATCTATAGACATTAACATTTAAAAGTGTATTCAGATACTTATACACTATAATTGTAAGTTTAAATCATACAGAACTCACTATATACAAGGTATGGTAATCAAAAGTACTGATAAATTTTGGTCTAGGGAACCCACTATTACAAAAATCCCACATGAACTAGATCCAACTTACTAACTATCCTTGTAATCTCTCACATAATTAAGATCATGTTTTTGCTGAGTCATGGATTTTTTTTGTTGGGTCTCTCATATCTCCATTGTGTGGATATTCATCTATGTGTGGCCTCATCTCCTTGAGTAAATATTCTCAATAGATGATATCCCTAAGTTTATTCCATTTTTCACTTTCAAACCATAACATATTGGCTAGTAGAACTATCATAATTTTTATTATGATAATACATTACTTTCTAAGTGTGTTTCCAAGAACTTTAAAAAATCATTTTTTATTTTACACAACTTTTTTAGCTACATCAGAAGCTTCAACACACTCAGTATATATAGGTATGGATACCATTGTCTTGAATGAGTTGTTATTACTCATTAACCCAATATAACTTTCATATTAGATCAATTTAACCTATAGTAAGACTATTTTGTGTCCCCTTGTAACTAGTATCCCTTTCTCTCCACAAACCAGGTAGATATCTTTTATACTTTATCAATTACATTAAGATAGTTCTAACCGCTTCCTGTATAGTTATCCTAAATATAAATGATGTTTTCCTACTATAAAGTATATATTTTAAATATCATATATTTTATATATCATTTCATATATTATTGATTCATCACAGAAGTGTATGGAATTCAACTCACCACATTAATATCTTCATATTCCTATGAATGTATTCTCGGAGTGATTTATGCCATGTGACTCTAGAAACAATTCTCTCTCAAATTGTTCCAATTTTTATGTTTTCAATACAATGTCATTATATGTACTATTGACATGGTCAAAGAAGTTATTAGTTCTACCACGGTATATTGAGTTCCAAAGAACATTGGTTGATACATTAAGTCAATATTTGAATATTTACTTTTATCCTCTTATTAACAAACTATAAGATAAATAGTTGTTTTCCCTATGTTATAAAACATATTTTACTTGGAAAAAAATGGTTCACCTACTAACCTATGGTAGATATGTGGAAGTGATTCATTAAAAATGAATAACATAAGATCTTATTTTTTTTACTTCAATCCTAAACTAGATTTCAATAACTTTAACCCCTTATTGGAATTCTATATTCTCACTATCCCTTTATGGTTTCATCAGGTATACATTGTCCATGATTGGTGGTATTGACATCCAATGCTCAATTAAAATGATCAAAGAATGTATCTATGAAAAGTAAAATTCTAATGGATTTAGTCTTAATGGCTTGGTGCTACCAATCGATCCATATTAGTACCATTCTTATACCATCCATATATAGTTCCATTTGAATACCCACTGGGGTATTCAAAATAATAATCCCCTGTACTCATGGAATCCATTATTAAATTTTAATTGATATTTTAAATATTAGATTCTTTACATACACTACTTACTTTTAGTAATTATTATTATCAATGAATAATGAATCACCATACATAGTGAATATGAAACCATAAATTTGGTTTTAACCATCCTAGGTAGTATGTGTCTCTAGAACACTCCTCCACAAGGACTTGTGGAACCTGTTCCAATTTCAACTATTTGTGTATCTCTATCATTGAATAAACCCAATTCAATATTGCTCCCACTATCTCAAGTTGATATGTGCACCATTTTATATAAATTTAGTCTATAACATGATTATATATTTCTATCATTAGGAATTATGTAATGTCCTAATAATATTTTTGGATAATTTCTTTAGATGCAAGTTGTGTTTTTCTATATGCATTTTTGTTTATATCCTCAAAAAACAAATTGCATTCAAACATAATTGTGTTATGAAATAACGAATTTATATCACACAATAACTCACATGATGTCCATATATCATTATAGTTGGAATATGTATATGAGATAACACTAATATTCTATATGTGTGTCTTAAAACTAATAGAAGTCTATAGATTAGATATTAGTTGTAACATTGATACTCTTTTTTCTTAAATCATATTTGTAATGTGTGTAGAGAAATTTAAATTTATGAATTACTCCCTGCTAAATTTTGTTGATCAATGTGGACATTTAAGACTTTCCATTGATCCACTTTATTATTATCATAGCCCTGATGTGAATAAGGTAATGTGCATTTAAGAATTACTCTACCAAACATTATATTGATTGATGAATTCTTAGTCAAGGTATTCTTCGGAACACCAGCCTAAAGCATCACATATATTCTTACCATGAATATATAATAATTCACTTTCATATTTCTCAAACACAAAAAGAAATATTATGAAGTATATTTACCACTTTATTACCCTTGTAATAGTTCATTCTCTCTAGTCAAACTAATTCCAAAAGATTTGTGAATTACCTTTAATTCTAAATTTTTATTTTCCCAAAACTAATTGAATGACTGCGTTGATAATACCTAAGTTATTTATCTCTAAAGATTCTAAACCCATACTGGGAATATTATTGAAAACTATTTATTTTTTCTTAATAAATTATTATCTTGCCACAACAGGGTATATAAGTATTACATTTTATATTCATCATGTATTGATAATGATTCAGGTATTAGTGAACTATTTGTTGAGTATTAAACACCATAAACAATATTCATTCCTAAAATGAAATAATTTCCCTTTGTGTCGAAAAGACGGGTGAGATAAATGTTTCAGTGATACTAAACAAAAATTAAACTAGAATCAATAAACTTGGGAATATAGAAGTTGTGTTCTTACCACCTCTGACTTAGGAACCAACCTTTCTCAGCCACTTAGAGAACACACCTTACTTCTATTAACATTTATATACTTGGTTATTGTATTTAAGTACACATATGTAATTGGTATATTATTTTTAATGACCAGGAAATAATATATAAATATAACTTATACCTAAAAGGGAATATATTACTTTCTTCTTCAATTATGTTCAATGCATTTAAACTTACATAGATTTTATTTAATGATATGTGAAGAAAATAACCTTTTATTTAATATCCCTTTCAATAGGTTACAATGCAAGTTTCCTTTGACATCTCACATTCCATTAGCCTTTTCACCTTGTCTTTAAACTTTTTCACCATAAGAACTAAATCACTTTGTAAGTTATTATTAAATTGGTGAGACGTTCCTAAAAAGTAATAAAGTGTTTTCTCAATCCTTCTTGTTTTTTAATTTTAAACAAGCCTGAGGTAACTAGTTTAAAATGATGTAATAATGGGATGTGTTGAATTACCATGATTTTCATTTCATATTTACACATAACCAGTATAATTATCACACATTCATATCTCACTTGACTTTATCCTCACAAGTTTCTCCATGATGATACAACATGTAAAAGCATCCATGTCTCGATGTTTTATCCAGAACTCCCATCAAAAATTGATGATAGCATTATGACATAATCATCATATGTGTCATACATGAGTCTCCTATAATAATTTTTACACCTTTGCCTCTTGATGTTTCTTAACTGGTATTGGGGACACCAACACATAGAATTTCTAATATTGTAGTACTTTTTGAAAGTTCGTGTACTACTCTTTGGAAACTAGTTTCAGTGTGGACAATTTCTTTGTCCATTAGATTTCAAAATATGTATTTTGGTATTTCATACCATTTTATTCAAAAATAAAGTCTATTATATTGTACTTTTATCTTGATTATGGATTTAGACACTACTGATTTACTAATAAAATTATTTAACGTATCCAACTATTTTATCGAAATCTAGAAACACTCTATACTAGAATTAGAATAATATAGCACTTGATTTTTCTAGAATAAAGGATCCTTAAAACCAATTCTCATAGTCTATAATCTATCTCTATTCCACTACTTAGAGAGTTCAAGTTAGGCATTTGAAAGGCCAACCAAATTAACTCGTATATCGCTGATCTATTGAGTGAAGTCCCATCTTCTAAAACTAAAAACATGATTTACTCAATGATTACCTCTAAAGTTGAAAAAAAACAGGATATGAAAACTCCATTACTTACAACATTAGTTAATTCAACTCATCACTCTCGTAATAAATCCTCGGTAGTAGGAGGCTCACTCAATAATGGCTAACGAGCACAACGTACACCCGGTTTTGTTTAAATCAAATTGATGGATGTCATTTTCAACATAATATTTATTTTAGGGTATTTTATTTCTCAGCAAAATAATCCATTTTTATTAAAATTTTCATTCTATATTATTGTACTCACAACTAAAAATTGATAGAAAAACATTCATAACTTCTTATGTATTTTTATTATTTATTATTTTATGTGTTCTCCCAGTAAACATGCACATGCATAAAATAATAAACAGTATAAAAGAAATAATTTTACCCGACTGGTCTTAAGAATATAATATTTGTTTATGCATTTAAACATAATGGATCAACCATGACATAGGGGTATCATACCTGATTTAGGTCAAGAATCATGATGTAGCTTGTTGCTGGTCCAGTGTATCCACATATTGTCTAGTGTACTTTATCATTTTGGTGGGGTCCATGTCGTACATTGTATTCGTTGTAATAAAAATGTACTTGCACATTGTTGAAGGGGGGTCAATAAGAATAATTTATATATAGAAATGCATATGTACATATATGACATTATACATATTTAAATAAAGAAAACGATGTGCAGATTTTCATAAAATTAACTACTTATTACAAACACCACACCTAAGTAATAAATACTGAAATGAAAATGACCATACATATACATGGTTGGTCACTACTCAAGGCCTATTGATTTATTCAATAAATGAGCAATAAAATTAAATTACAATAAATTTAATATACGAGGGTTATTTAAATAAATTTTATGAATTAATTATATTCAAATAATTTAATCTCATTCGGCCCCGATATTAATTTGACTTTAATTAAAAAAAAATAAACTAATTAACAAATTAATTTCATAACAAAATAACTAAATTGTTTCTAGAGTATTAAAATATTATATTTTGAAAGAAAAAAAATAATTAAATTAATTTGTGATTAAATAAAAATATCTCGGGCCCCAAATATTCCACCCAAACCAATTGTGGGTTTGATTGTTGCCTTGTATGACTTTTTCGGTCAGACGGACCCCCTGAAGTGATGTTATGGGCCAGACAGGTCGACCATAACCCATTTTAGGTCGGGTCACGCATGATTTGTGGGAAGAGGCATCGATGATGGCAGTGGCATCACTTGACCCAGATCCTGGTGGTGACAGGGGAAGCTGGCTAGGATAGAGGTGGGGTAAAGTGGATTGATCACAGGATGGAGACCACATGGTAGTGTCCATGGATTAGGTTAGAGACAGTGTTGTCTGTTGAGTTTGGACGAACTAGATGATTTTGGAGCTTCGATAGTCAGGCCTCTGAGAGGTGGTGAAACTATACCAGGCCCGATTCAGGAGAGGCTTCAGACACATAATCATGAGGAGGGAGGAATTCATAGAGGGAGGGTGGTGTAGTATCTTCATGGTGACCTCGTGGTGGTTGGTTTCTCAAACCCTCTAAAGGAGGAGTGTGTCCAACTAAGGGATGGAGGAGACAAGGGGTCCCGCTCATAGAGAACTTCTAAAGTAAGATTGTTTTTTATTAATTAAATACAAGAATAATTTTTTGAAAAAAAAGGTGGAAAATTTTATTTATAGCCAAGTGTCACTTACGAAATCCTTTTTTACTTTTTTTGTTTGAAATTCCACAAAACATGTTGAATTTCAAGTCACTGTCTAAAGGGATTTTGGGTATCAGATTCCGATGGGAATCTGGTCAGTTCATGGATGGAATAAATCATATCACCTTAATTAAATTTTCTCAGGATTCAACACCATGTCATTTGTGGAAAAAATCATATATAATAAATATGAGTTCTTCAATTTTAATACCACCAAAAACCACCCTCAATCCATAAATTTTTTTATATGGCCATAATTTGGTAGTTCAAAATTAGATCAATGTGCAGTCCATTTCATTGGGACTAAATTGATTCCCTCTAATTAAATTCAAATAAAAATAATTTATCTTGTCTTAGAAAAACAACATGATCACTCTAATACCAATTATTAGTACTGAGGCATGTATAAGAAGTTGGTGGGCCAGGTATTTAAAGTTTTTTAATCACTGAAGCGATAAAATTTGTTATATTTGGGGATTTGAGACACAGTATGGTCCAAGGATATCACAAAAATTAATGATAGCACATAAATTAAATTAGAATGATTACCTCTTTCGAATTAAAGTGTTCTCTTATATCACTCATCATTGGTGACCATTACTCAAAGGATATGAGTACAAACCCCTCTATATCATCCACTCACACTTTAAGAATCTACATTCACATATTTCATTGAATTTAGGGTGCTAGTGTGATTCTTTGAATATCTCTTTGACTTCATGATGATCACCATGATCCCATTCCTTTGATTCATGAAGGCATTCTTAGATCGTTTTCTTGGTTAGAGCATTTCTTTCTCTATGATTTTGGAGGAGATATAATCAAACAATTATAACTGATGAACAATGCATGAAATGAGCTTATTCTTCACTTATATAGTGGATGTTAAAAATATACGGTTAGGGTTCCCTAGTTCTATTTTATTTATCATCCACTAAATAACAAACAAATAAATAATTTTGGTGAACTAAATGTGTCATAAATGATATTTAAATTTTATCACATACATGTAATGTATATTAAATATTTTATATGATAAACACGACTAATTAACTTAACTCATAATTCATGCTAATATTAAATGAACCTTGAATATTAGAATAATATCCATTCATATAATATTATTCCATTTATTTACTAAAACACATGTAAATACTTTTAATAAATAAATCCTACCCAATTATTATATAATTGAAAAATAATTAATTTATTTACTTATCAGTGATCAATAATACTTGAAAAACTCTCGGACACCATGGTGAGGATCACCTTGTACTATATACCTATTCACTTGAATAAGAAATATTCTTAAATGTTCTATTGTGTGTGACCCTCTAGGTCATTATCTCTATAGAAGTGCAGAGTATTCATAAAACAAGAGTGGAATCTAGTAACCCATCAAGGACCCTAAAGAGATAATGAATATCCATATAAATGACAACCATCCTACGAACACATACTGTATAATTTAATCTCTTCTTATTTAGATATCTCATAAAGTAAGAGACACATTTATGTCCTTATCCTTTGTTTATTTATTATTTTTTGATCTAATTAGATGGATTTACCCTTGACTATCATGGCCGTGGATTTATTAAGGTACTACCATCCTGGTCAACCAGCCCAGGGATATTACTTCCTCAACTCAGAAGCGAAAAATTATATCTTGATCATTCAACCAAATTCATACCATCAATGAAGCACTAATCATAAGGTGCCTCATCATGAATTCATTTTCATGGTTTTTACCTTCCATCAAAGTATGAAATCAAATAGAAAACACTGATAATGATCTCAATTCCGAAGACCAAAACACATGTTCATAGATAGGAAAAACCAGTGACACCTAAAACATATAGTGTTCCTATTATAGGGGTTTTCCACATGATCTCACCTACTAGAGGACACCAAGTGAGAACTTCATGAGAATAAGTCTCAATTTCTATGACCCCCTGACACCGTATAGTCATACATAAATTATTTCTAGTGAGTATGATGTACCTAGACTATAAAAATAAGTTTAATATTAATTTCATAGTCTCTAAAGTTTATAATTATATCATGTGAATTGTTATAACCTTTTTATATAATAAATAATATATGGGAATTACTATTTAAATAGTGGATATAGAAATATCTACACTATAATAAAAAGTGTACATCATGCATAACTCATTGTATAAATTTTTTGGAAATCAAAATTAATGATAATGTTAGGTCTAGGGAACCCACTATTAAAATAGTTTTAAGGGATAATATATATATATATATATATATATTTAATCCCATTTATTTTTCTTCATTTTAAAATGATAAGGTTTTTTTAAAGAAAGTTTCAAGTGAAATAAATAATGTCTATGAATTTTTTTTAATAAAATAACTTATTAAAGATTATTTAATAGAATTTTTTAAACTGTATTATAACACAAGTGCTTCATTATCCTTAACATAGATCAGGAGGAGATCCTTTATATTGGTTATGTGTGTTTTCAATGACTAGTGAAGTAATACATGTGGTTCCTCTACTGTCCATTAAATCCATTTATATACATCCCACAAGTTGAGGGTACTCTCATAACATTTGATGTCATTTCACTAAGTGACCCTAGCCTTATTTTACTTATGATGCACTCTTATGGTGTACATTTTAAAGGAATGTATTTATAATTATTTTATCAGTTTTGTTTAAATAAAGAAATATATAATACATCTTGTTTTTTATAAATTTTTTTGTTATAATTTTCATTTATATTCTTTGTTAAATATAAAAGAAATGTATTTTGTTTCTCATTTTAGTAAAAAAATTAATGGTTAACTTCACATTACATGATTTCTCATAAAATGACCAAAATATTATTTTCTTATATTTATTATCAAACTAGGATTCTTTGGTTTTTCAAAAATATTGTATGGAACACTTGATAGAATTCTCTTGGGATTGTTATGCTCACACTCTGCATACACAAATGGTTATATGTAGGTCTTGTTTTATTTAATGCATGAAAAAAAAGAGGTTCCTATTAGAGACTGTGAGTTCTCAATCTAGTGATAAAGATAATATTTATATAAATGTTTCCATGTATTTAAATGATTTAATCAACACCAATTAGTCAATTAGTTCTTAATTATATCATTTTTTTAATTTTTTTCTAAATTTTGGGTATTGTTGTGAAAATTGTTTAATTGTGAATTTTTAACATTTTTTATCACATTGGAATTTCAAACATAATTTTTTTGAAACTGGTCCAAATTTACAAATTATTTTTTAATATTATAATCGTATTGGGATTCAATTACCTCAACTATACTAGGTGCTCATTTGAAGTAGATAAGGCCTAAATAATTTATGCAATTTATAAACTTTTTTTATGGAAAAAATAGAGAAACATTCATAAAATGAATCATATCTTGAGATACACAACACTAGTTTTTTATTTTATAATTGTAAATTAAATATTACATTGAGTATCACATATACATTAAATATCATGGATTAATTAGAACATTAATGTAGTTGATGAATGATCCAAAGTGGAGGTGACTAAAAATTCACTTCATCTAGAAAAAGTGTACTTTATTAATAAAATCATAGAATTGATTGATTATTTCAAAACAAGCTAATAATTTTTGAAATAATGTAAAAAATGTAGGGGAAATAATTTCAAGAAGACCACTTTACAATATTCTACCATTTACTATGCTGCCAATGCATGAACTTTAGATGAAATGATTCTAGAGAGAAACTTTTTCACACTTATATCTATAAATTTGAATCTATATTTACTTTGAAGGGGACTATACACAACACTTAATATCTATCTAATTTTATTATATAATTTTTTTTGCATTTTATTTTCTTTTAATTTTATAATCAAATTGAATCTTTTAATAAAAGTGTTTCTATAAGAACCATTATATTTTTTACACATTAATATGTGATTTATTACATAAAAGTGTGCATAATACAGCCTGAAATATTTATACGTATAGTGTATTTGTTAATTAGGTACATAGAATAACATCATGAACATTGGATACAAGAATTTTATTGAAACCATCCTTAACATCAATCTAAAATTCCAAGGATTTTAAAAATGCATGGGATAACTTGGGCACATACATAAGAGAGGGTGATCTCTAATACCCAGTAAGGGAATCAAAATGGAATAAGGTAATACATTCTAGAAAATAGGGATATCGGTGGGGAATGAAAATTATTGAGGATCATAAGCAAAAATATAAGGCATGATACAACATGATAATCATAAAGGAAACAAGGTAAATGTGGAAACAACTTAAAACACTACATCATAAACATAGGTCAAGGCTAACTACTAAGACATCATGATGAAAAAAATTACCATAAAGGAATCAAGTTCACTCCATGTATCAACATGACATATCATGAGACTAAACATCACCCAATGCATTAAGCACTATATAATTCCTAGAGCACCCGTCACTTTCATTTCATTCTCATTCTTAAGTGTGCCACATAGATCATACAATATGGATTTATTCATCATCATATTTTATTTCATGATAAAGTATATTATAATAAATAGATGTAATTTACAATTAAAATATGTATAAGTTTATAAATGTGAACACCCTTGATAGTAAATGGGTATGGTATTCACTACATAATTGTTTTGGCATGGAAAATTGTGGTGAAATGTAGGAACCATAACGACACCACTTAAAATTTTATAAAATGGGTTGATGAGAGATAAAGGTGTATATCATAATTTTTAAATAAAATGTAAATTAATAGGGAAATTTAAATACATATACCAATATTATGAATTTGAAATATAAGGACCAAGATAATAAATAAACTTGAATAATGAATAGTAGGTGAGGATCCCTTACTTGAGTGTGTGACACCAAATTATTGGGAGGATCTTCTTAAAATCATAAGGGCACCTTGGGAGGACTCTAGAGAGGGTAGGGAAGGTTAATTATATGCTCAAATTTTTTTTTAATAAATATAAATGGGATATTGGGTGGGTTTATATAGGAAATTAGTGGGGATTTCTTTATTTTTTCTCAAACTTGGGTTTTGGACTCTATATAATAAAATAACCAAAATCGCGAATCATCCCATGGTTTTTGTACATATTTTCTTCCCAATGGTATTGGTTTTAATAATTTTATAAGGCCAATGTCTGAAATTAATAAAATAATACTCTTTCTTATGTGGATGTGAGTCATACTCTTAAATAAATTATTATAAAACATTAAAATATATTAATGGTTTTGGTGGATTCATAAAGGCTTTATAAAATTAAAAAAATAAACATAAAATCACATTATTTTAAATTTAATGCGTATATTTGGTCTTGAACAGTATTTATAGTGTTTATAACATCCATGTTTTTATTATAATTTCATAATATACAATGTATATTTATAGAGAATTTATTTTGTACTTGAAAATTTGACTGTCTCATAAAATTATGAAAAATTAACCATTGGATAATTTTGATGTTTTAATTCCAAAAATAATATTCATTTTATCTAAATAATTTTATAAATATTTTCATTTACACTTTTAAATTAAAAATCAATTTTTACTAAGAAATGTTGGGTTTTTTTTGACAATAACAATTTTTGAACACTTATAAAAATTAAATTTGACTTCATAAAAATTATATAATAATATATATTTAATAAAAAATATTTAATAATGATATTTTATTGAAATATTATTTATTTCCAATAAACATTAATTCATCCAAATAAATTCCATAATTGAATTTGAATATTACACAAAAATACCATTTGTGTTTTATTTTATCAAAATAAAAATCATTTATAGTGTAAAAATAATAGGATGAAAATACAATCATTTTTATATAAAAATTTTTGTATATAATAATATTTATAGGTTCTTGCTACATATACCTTTACTACACCAGCAAACATCCTAATAGTAATTTGTGTTATGGTGATACTTTCATGGGGTGGTTTGGCGTACATGGTTGGGTTGTGATCTCGATGAGTTTGAACTAATTCCATAACCGGTTCCACTCATAAATAAGTTGTTGGATCTAATATTGGTCTTACTAAATGAAATATCCTAGTGATTTTATATCACTTGTAAGCTCTGATTAATGGGATTCATATGGTATGATCCTATTGGTTGAGGTATTTACTTCCTTTGTTTGTGTCAATTAAATTTTTCAAAACCCTATATTTATACTAATAATATGATCACTTTTCAACAGATATATTATCAATAGTAATGATGTTTAATGGTCATTTAAATTGGATATGATATAATAAAACCAAAATAAGTTCATGTGTTTTCTATAACTATATTACATAATAATACATTTAATTAAATCACAAGGAAATTTTTACTTATAATAGTTTGGGTCATTACATATTCCATCTCTCTCTTATTATATCTCTCTATCTATTTTCTCCCCTAATTATTCTTCATTGTGATAATATTCACTCATGATCATGAGTAACTAAACCAAAACATTTCCTAGGGTAGTAATATAGTATTGAACCCAATCCTTTTACATTCACAGTCAATATTTGATATTTTATTAGAGTTGGGTTGGTAGGATCATAGTGGGTAATTGTCACTGTGTCTATAATTATCACCTGTGGCATAACATTTTCTTTTTCATTACCCCCCCCCCTCAATCAAGGAGTTGGATATATGGTATACTTTATGATTGTTGAGTGCACTAAATATTTACAACCTAAGTATAATATTATGTTCATACATATTAATGAGTTTTTTTATTAAGTTTAATATGAAACCAATTTTACTAATATGTAGGTTCACTCTATGTGTTCTCCTAGGATAATCTCATTTCTCCATAACCTAAATTCATTTTTATCATCTGCATTTTATATTTATTTTTTTCATTCTATAAAAAAATTCAATTGTTTTCATAAATAGAAAACACAAAAAATACAATATTTAAATTATGAATAGTGATTTTTTTAACCACAATAACTCATCAAGGAGACATCCATGGTCAATCACTATACGGACATGGAAAAAACTAATTCCATCTTTTTCACTTCCCAATGATAGGCTCATCAAAATGCGGCCTTAATATCGGGAATCCTAGTCGAGTTCATTCACAAGTTTTATTAAGAATTTTGTAAATAAATTTCTTAGTTTCATAAAAAAAACTAAAAAATATATTATCCATGATGTACTCAAATTTTCAACTTTATTAATGGACTAACCACTCTGATATGAAAGAATAAAAAGCACGAACAATGATGAAAAACACCAGTTTCAAGGACTTAGAGATAAAATGGGAAATCATTAGATAAAAAAATAATGTTTAGAATATTTTTTTAATATCCAGAGCTATAGTTGGAGAAATCCAAACCTAAACCAGAACCAGAACCTATAGTGGAAGAAGTATCTATACTAATTTTTCAAATCAAAGAACCTAATCAGGTTGAGAAGGAATTTCATGAAGATTCATTTTTTCCCTCAACCATTTCTTGAAGAAGTTCCTATAAAAGTAATTTCATTCAATGTATATATGGGATATCAAGATGATTTGGATGAGTATTGATAATATTTTGTAGAACACGAAAAATTAAGTGATCCTTTCATCTATGAAAATGAAAAATCATCACATCTATACCTCACACTTTCTTTGGAAGAAGATAATGGTGCATATATTGAGACTATGTTTCCAATGTCTCTATGATAAGATAGAAATTTTCAAGAGGGAATAATTGAATGTGGGGTTTTTTATATTGAATATTCATATTTTAATATTATTCAAGTTGAATTTTTTTTTTACATTTCCATTTCTGAAAGTTCTGATACAGAATTAATAGAGAATGACCTAGATATTAATGAATTATCCACACAAGTAGTGGCATAAAAATAAGAGATTGAGGATCTTGTGGTCATGTGACTACCATCTATACATAAAATTGTATATCAAATAGAGGATGATGTCATGATAGTTTATTGGGATAACTTTTACCTTTTCTTCCCTCCCCCTCTGTACAAAAAAAATATCTCTTTATTCTCTTAAAGGGTATGGGATATTTTTTCATTTCATTTAGGTTTCCCACTCTAGTTATCCACTCATTGATATTAGTGCGAGTAATATGTGATGGTTCATGGACAAGAAACCAGACCCACCTTCATATTTGAGATAACCCACTAGAACTATCTAACTTAGGGTAGTAATAACCTAGAACCCAGTTAGGTGGTCCAAACTAAGTTCTATCACACTTAATTATCTTCCCTTTCTCTAAATTTTATTTTTATTTCTAATATTTTTTTCTCTAATTTTTAGATTTAAATTGGTAATAGCTAGCAGCATAACTCAAAGCTTCGACGAAAAAATAAATTAGATTGTGTCTGCCTTTTTATTTATTTTATTTTTTCTCTATTTAAATTAAATATAATAATATTTTTTGATTTGATTTGAACTAAAAAGAGGATAGTAAATAGAATAAGTGAATGGGAGGAAACATTTTTAATATATAATTTTCCATATTTATGTTTTGTTAATATTTTTGCGTATTTTTTTCATTCATAATTATACTATTTTTTCAACTTTTGAGCCCAAATGATTATCTTTTTTATTTTTGAAACTCATGTCAAATATTGAACCAATTTATCCCATGAAACCAAAACTTAATGAATGTTTCAAATCAATTTATTTAAAGTTTACAACTTTGAGAATTTCATGAAAATACCTCATAATTTTGAATCTCATTACTCATTTCACTACCCAAATTATGAAATCACTTTATTTTAAGGATTCTGAACATTTTTTACATGTTTTTTAAATTCACCTCAATTCATGAGAGAACCAAAATATTCTTGACTATCTAGAATTTGATTTATTTATATCAAAACCTGATATATTGAGGTTCTTTTGTTGAAAATGATTTAGGCTCGTTCTTTTATTTTAAAAATACCCTTTTTAAATAGAACCTTGTTATTATTCTCTATCATTACACTTAATCCTTATATCCATTAGGTGTCATGAATATCCTATTAGTTAGCCACATTAAAAGAAACATTCCCCTAACCAACCTACATTGGACGTAAACAATGAACGATCTAGTTGAAATTAAGTGTGGGGGATGTTGTATTATGGTTTGATACATCATTTAGTGGTAATTTTTGGGGAGAATCAAAGGGTGAAAAAAATGGAGTATAAAAATTGAATATGTTGTTGTTTTTTATGAGTGGAGTTTAAAAAAAATTTGAAAATTCAGCTGAGGAGAAGCTACTTAAAAATGCAAGAGAAATATTTTTTATAGAGATGAAAAAATATATTATAATTAAAATAAATGTATTCGATGAAAACCCACTGTTTTGAACTCAAAATAACCATAACTACCTTAAAATAACAAATCTAGAGATATTTTGCAAATATAGAATAAAATTCAAATATGCGAAGGAAGTTGAGTTGAATCCGTTATGTTGTTAAAATTTCGAATAGTGTGCACTTTAAATAATGATTTAATGATTATTTAATGATGATTTATGATGATTTTATATTGAGGGTTGTAAGGAGGAGACTCATTCTTGTGTCTAAATTAGATTCATGATTTGTTTTCTTCAAAAATATCCAACACACCTTATTTAGCATCAAAATTTTGGACATCTAAAACCTACTTACCCAAATCCACTGAACATACCAGATAAGTCCTCATGATTAACACAATCCATTTACCCATATAAAGTATAGATTTTGGAATTTTCAAACCTATTATGAACCTTTCATGTGCTTATAGGAGATAAGATTTGTTGAAAATCCATTTGTGTGGTGAGTGAAAACTCATGTGACGTAGGTGTTTTGTGTGTATGGGATGATAAATGAAGTGGGAATGAATTGAATAAACTGAATTAAGAACTCAAAATAAATTTTTTAGGTGGCATGGTATTTTTTTTGTTTCTTAGTGTTAAAATGGTGGATATCATAGATATTATTTTTAAATTTTATTTGATATAATTTGGATGTTTACTTGTTTGGGAGTCCATGTGTAAAGTGTGGGAGAATTGATAGATCAAATATATTCATCTCTTTTTTCTGAATTTAAATTATTTAACCCCCACTAATTTTTCAATTAGAGCTCAATTATATCTTTTTTAGATCTTTGATTCATTTTTAGCATTATAATGAAAATTGTTTAATTATATATTTTTAACTATTTTTTATTACTTTTTTATTTTTAGTCATAACATTTTTTAAGATAATAAAAATTTTAAAATTATTTTTATAGGATTACATGGATATTGTGATTGAATTAGATGAACTTAAAAAGATTTTATTCAAACTGGATGAGGCCCAAAAATTATAAAATTTTGAAAACAAATTATGGTTATAATTGAGATACATTCATTAAATGAAGTATATATTAGTCTACACTACTCAAATTGAGGTGATTCTAGTTTTTAATGAAATATTACTCAATGGCTCACATTCACATCAAATTTCGTAGAATAATTAGATCATTAATTTATTAAATTAATGCATAAAAATTGAGGTAAATGGATAGTCTCTTCATCCAAAAAAAGTTATTATTATTAATAAAATCATAACATCATCTTCATATGTCCGAATAAGATTTTATTTTGAGGAATATTTTGAAATATAGAGTGTCATATGTTTTAAAGAAGATCGTTTTCTAATATTTTTCCATTTACTATTCCACTAATGAGTAAAATAATTTAATAAATGGTTCTTTAGGGAAAATTTTATGCACCCCTCCTTATAAATTTGTATCTCTATTTCCTTTAAAGAGGATTATATAATACATTAATGATATGGATCAATTTATTTTATAGTGTTGTTTTGTGTTTTATTTTCTCTTAACTATATAATTGCATTGCATCTTTTAATAAAAAATTCTATTTCACTCTCATTTATTCTCTCTCTCTCTTGTTTTCCCTCCCTGTTTTTCTTCTATATGATATATTTTACTCATGATCAATATTAACTGAACTGAGGGATTTCCTAGGGTGGAAATCTAGTTTTGAACCCAATTTTTGAACATTCATGCCCATTTTTTGTATTTTATTAGAGTTAGGTCAAGGGTATATTAGTGGTAATGCATCCTTTATGTCTCCACTTTCCAGTTAAGACTTACCTTTTTCTTCCGTATTATTCTACCCTGATTTAGGAGGTGGATGTGTAGTGTACTTAGCGATCCTTGATAGAACTAAAAATTCAAAACCTAGGTTGAATATTATGTTCACACATATAATGTATTGTATTCATTAAGTGAATATGAAACTGATTTTATGGAAATGAAGGCTCACTCTGGGTGTTCTTCTAGGAGAATCTCCTTTTCTCACTAAAATAATCATTTTTATTAGATATAAATTGCGTAGTTAGTTTTAGTTTTTCATTCTATAAATAAAAAACAAAAAATTCTCTTGATTTACTAAATTGAAAACACAAAAATATAATAATATAATTTATAATAAGGAGGGTTTGAATCGAAATAGTTCGTCAAGTGAGATGATCCTGGTCAGCCATTGTACTACACTATGAAAAATAAATTATTACTTTTTCACCACCCTATTATATGAATATAAAATATCTTTATTTGGATTATAGAGGTGATATAGTATGATGTTTTCCATAATGTCACATTGAGATAGGTATTATTTTTCTTTGTTTAATCTAGTTATTTATCTAATCTCCTTGTGCTGAGAATGTATCTCTTAAATGGATTCAATTTTGTTTCCTTTTGTTATGTACTAAGTATTTTTTGGGTATAAAATTTTATTCGTTCTTTTAAGATTTTTTTTTTTTGAGTTTTGATGGTTCTGTTCCTTTATTTAGATTCATTGCTTTTCCACCTTATAGAAAATTCTTGTTATGTCCTAGTTTAGTTCATATTTGATTATTCTTTGGTGAAAATATTCATAAGGTGTGTTTCATGATGCATATACACTAGTTATTGTCTTGTAAGGATCTAGACTACTCATCAGACCTTATAGAAGATTGGAATGACTACTCAGGTTGATTCGTGACACAAGCAATCAAATTTTTATTCCAATATTCATGAATTATGGTTCCTTAGGAACATGGTATTCTAAGTAGGAAATTTTTTGTATCCCTATAAGGTAGAACATGTGTTGTCTTGGAAGTCACCAAAGAACATGTTTGAGATAAAGATTACATTAAGACTTGTGGGTTATCTTTATTGATTCATTAAGGACTTTTTATAATTATAATCACCAATGGATACTTTTATAAATAAGGGAATAAAATTCATATGGAGTAGTCAATGTAAGAAAACATTCCATGAGATGAAGTGGAGAATTTCTTTAACACCCATATTGATTATACCAGATATGGGTAAGAAGTGTGTATTATATTAAGATTCATTGAGTGTGGGTCTTGGTAGTGTATATATGAATTAGGACCTAGTTTTATCATATTACTCTCAAAAATTATGAATACATGAGAAGAACTACCTAATGTATGATATATAATTAGTTTGTTTTCTTCATGACTTAAAACATTTATATTATTTCCTCTTGTAATAACCTATGTTTTTATGAATTATTTTTTAAAAAAAATAAATTTATATTAGTTATTTAGTTGCATGCTAAAAAAATTTAAGCTTGTAGATTAAAAAATGCCAATTTGAGCTTGCACTCCACACAACACTAACCTAGCTTGTGTTACACACAATACGGAGTTTTAACAAAACCATGATATATTAATTTAAATGAAACCATTATAACCTAGTAATTAAACTTAGAGATATGAATAGTAATAAATAATTTTTAAATATTATGTATAATTTTTTATATAAATTATACATATTGATAAATAAATACCAAATTTTTGGTAAAGACTTTATATGTTTCAAAAATGCTATTTTCTCAAAAAATGTTTTTATGTATTTTGGTGAACAATAATAAAATTATTATTTGAAACATTTAGAAATTGAATTTCATAAAATAAAATTCATTTTTAAATTCATAATTTTAAAATTATCTTAGGGTTAATTTTCAGTATTTTTCTAAAAAATTTCATTTTTTAATGAATAGTGAAAAATATTGAATTTTAATTGTAAATTTCCTTTTCATTTGAATTATTTACAAATTTAAATTATATTTTAAATTAGTTTACAATTATATTTATTTCAATTTTAGATATATTAATCCAATTTAGTTAATTTTAATCAATTTCATATTGAAATTTGATATAAACACTTTGTAAACTTTTGATCATTTTCATTTTGAAAACCTGCTTTCTCATCATGTCTGTGGAATTAATATTAAATTAATTTTTTAAAAATTATTTGAATGAAATTATGAAAAATTGATTACATATTTTTAATCATAATAATTTATAATTTATAATAATAATATCTTAATTTTAGATCAAAATGAATATTGAATGCTCTAAAAATTAATTATTGGGGTTACAGTAAAATGGGTTTACTGGGTGTTAAACTAAAATGATAAGGGTAAATATAAACTATATAATTATATAAAAAACATTTTATGGAAATATTTATAACATTAAACATATAAGGTTTTATAATTTCCTAATTTTTACCCATATTACATATGAAAAACATGGGCGGAATTCCCTCTTTCAAAAATTTTAAAGTTTTCCACTCACCTCACTTAAAAAAGGCCACCCCATATCCTCTTATATCCACATCATAAAACCTATTTGTATTTAAAAATACCTTCCCAAATAACTTAAATAATTCGATACCCTCATCCAATAATACTTATTTTTTATATAAATCCATCCAAGTAAGGATTTTAGTGCAAACATAAGGAGGATACCAAAAGAAGAGGCAACGTTTATCAACAAGCATCTTTGTTTTATTTCTTCCTCCATCCCTCAATTTTTTATATAATGATTATATAATAACCCCAATATATTAAATATACTATATATTTTATCTTAAGTTCATTAACCAAATCCATCTCCACTTCCATCAAATGGGTTATGAGATCATCGTTCATGTGTATGGTGGACTACTGCCTCAAGAACCAATGTTGTTTGTATTTCCATTACCACCTATCAATGTTGGTCATAATGATGGATTTATTATTTATATACTAAATATATGATATTTATAATTTTACTATTATTATTTAATTATTATATCACACAAACCTTTAGCCTTTCCATTTTTTGGTAATATGATAACGTTGTTGGTGTGTACGACGAACTACAGCTTCGTGAAGCGATCTGATTTATTCACTCTTTACATGGAACTTATTAAATATGGTTTTAATGAAAATAGTTTATATATATTACATAAAAATTATTATTTAATGATAATATACATCACTTAATTTTCTTTCTTTCAATCTAATAAGAAAATGGAAATGCCATTCATGCGTACGTACGGCCTACCCTCTCCATGAACGGTTTATTTCATTTTCTATCACTAAATATTATGGGTTAATCTAAATAATTATATAAATAATATATATTATATTTATATCATGTTTTATAATTATGATATGATGAAATAATGATGTAAGTAATAGTACCAAGAATATCAAGTCAAAGCATTTATAAAAAAACGATTATTACCTGAAACATGAGTTTAATAGGAAATTGTTAACAAAAATGTAACAAAAGATCATAATAAAATCCTATATGGTATGATATATATGAATATGTTTCTGTAATATATTTATAATAGACATATAATTATTATAAATGAGGTTGAACATGTACGACGAAATTCAAGACTTAAGGTAAGGGATTTTCATCTCAATTTTCCTTCTTTGAGGCCTACATTATGTTACAAACCTATATTTTTTTAAAAGGTGTACATAAAGTCCCTTTGACATTTAATATCATTAATATATTCATTCTAGTAATATTTTAAGTTTTATTTTATGTTATTCCATCATGTGTCTTATAATTTAATGTTACTAAAGTGGTAATGATTTTATGTTACAATATCATCATTTATCAAGATTATTTATGATTAAGCCTCAAATATATAAATATTATGATACATATCTCTATAATACTATTCAATTTTCTTATCCACTAGTTATTCATGATATATTCAAGTAATGGTACCATTTTTACACTCTTTGTTACTTAAAATTATTTGAAATCATTTTTAAGAAAACATGACTTTATTTCTCTCTTCAGTAAAAAATATATTTTCTTCCAAAACCATGTCTTCTAAAAATGTTTTTAAAAAAATTATCACCCTATAATTAATTTTAAAAGAAATTTTTACCTATGATTTACTTTAAAAAATGAATGTAATCCTCATATCATTTTCCAAAATAATGATCATTTCATTTCTAATGAAAATATTAAAGGATTTTCCATTTTAATGTGTATGACATGAACGAAATATTCCGATGTCATTGATTTGAATATTTACTTATAATATTTCAAGGTTATTTTAAAATAAAAACATTTTCAAAATTTTTTATGTTTATGTTTCTATGTTTCCAAAGGCAATAAACTATAATGATCCTCAAGTGTGTGTTTGTGTAATTTAATGAATATTAATTAAAAATGATGTAATGTCTATATATGTTAATATTGGGTCACTATAGTTGGTAGCAAAGAATATTTTTAGTAAACCTTTGGAAACTAGGATGTGAAGACCTTAATGAGATCCCTTCGTACATGTCTAAGGATAAGTCTAAAAATGTTTTAAAGTATATGAAAATTCCCTAGAATATTGGTAAAGGATAGAGTATGTGGTTTGCATAAAATTACATCCTTGTATGGATATTACAAGTGGATGTGGCTCTATCATGGATGTAGATAGGTGTAACAACCCTAAAAACACCGTATTAAGAAAGACTCGGTTAGGAAATAATACATGACAATAGGCCTTTTTACAAACCTGGTTTGACACTCCTTGGAGATATGTTTTGTAAATTCACAAACTTTTTATGAACCATAATTAAGGATTTAAATAGAAAATTACTAATAATGACCTATAATAAACCTAAGGTTTCATAAATTAAAAAAGAATGTTTCATAATATAGACATACTATAAGTGGTTTTTTAAGATTATGTGATTCCTACTTATGATTATTCTTTCTTACACTATGATTTTTGGTTTTATTCAATGTATGGAACCTAAAAGAACCATGTAAATGATGAGTATGACATACAATGGAAAGATTTTCCTCTTGATAATCCAAATGTTATGTTATATTTAATGAGAAATATCATTACTTTGCTCACACAACTTTCTCCAGATATGAATCAGGATAGAATTCCAAATGAGAAAATAAAGGAACAATATTCTATTGAAACCTTAATTAGGTAATTTCTACCTTATTTTAGTGGGTATTTCTAATCCTCTATGGTATAAAAATCGATTGGTACCACTGGAAATATATTTTTTATTCTCCAATTTTTGGAAAATGAAAAATTCATTTTAGATGTCTACTATTTGGAAGGTGAAATAGATCAATGGGGTAATCTTATCAAGAATATCAGGCAGTAGGATGGAATTGAATCCATATATTAGGATAAGTTCAAGAACATGTTTTTTAATAATTACTTCTCCCATGTTCTTCATATAAATATGGAGAATAAGTTCCTTTAGTTAAATACAAAGGATTGTGAATCTTTTGGTACCTATGAGGAAGATTTTACAAGACATATAGGCACATTTCTTGTATTATAATCCAACCATAAAGTAAGTTTAATTGATTCTTAACTGGATTAAAACCAATTCTCCTAAAGGAATTATCCATAAGAGAGTTTAGTAGATATAAATAGATTCTGATTTTTTGTAATCGAGGTGTAAATGGAGGTTGGAGTTTCATATCAATCTCGTCGTTTTGAAAAGTAAATGAAGTTGGAGTTGAAAGGAAAATCTAAGAACCATGGAGAGAAGAATATGAGATCTAATTTATGATCATTATGTGTGAAGAAGTGTGTAGGAAATTTTCAAAAAGGGACTCATAAATTTTTTAAGTGTGGGAGGGAAGTTTATCAAGAAATTTATTTCTGAAGTGATGGTAAGAGGATAGATAACAATGAAAAAAAGAGAGAAAGATGCAGATAATTCACCACCAAAACTCTAGTTTTTTAAATGCATGGAGTATGAAAATTATGCTAACCAATGGAAAAATCAAAATTTTAATGAAGTTTACCAACACCAGAAACCTCTTAATCCAAGAGACAAAGGTAAATATCATATGATCACTATTTTTTATGAGGGTTTTGATAATGACATGGTGAATGTTATACTTATCATCCACTATAAAACTACCCATGTTTTATTTGACTCTGGGTCTATAAATTCTTTCATATCTAAATAATTTTCAATGGTTATTAGTATTCCACCTAAATTATTATATGTATAATTGGTAGTACAAACCCTTAATGGTATGATGATTTCATCTCAATTCTACGATTTCTCTCTCACTGAAGATTGTGGTAATGTTCTTACTTAAACTATTATCATTATTCTGCTGGTTGAATTTGATGTTATCTTGGGCATGGATTGATTTTCACTAAATAAATACCACATCAATTTTCAAGGAAGGTAATTCAGGTTTGATATTCCAAACCAACCTACAATCGTCTATTAATGTGATGATAAGCGAGAGCTTCTAATAGAGATCGCATCCATTGTATGGGTCTTAATTCACATTCATAAGGGGTGTTTATCTCAAATGTTTGGGGAGAAACATGAAATAGATGATATAACTATTGTGGGGGATTTTATTTATGTCTTTTTACAAGATTTTCTTAGTACTACACCAAAATTTGATGTTGATTTCTCAATATAACTCATACATGGTGCCACATAGATTTCGAAGACTCCCTATAGAATATCCCTGATTGAGTTATAGGAATTAAAGAAAAAACTCTATGAAAACATTTAAAATGGATTAATTTGGATATGTGTGTCACCTTGGGGTGCCCCTATTTTTTTTTAAGAGAGATAGATCAATGCAACTCTGCATTGATTATCAGGAGTTGAAAAAGATCATGATCAAGAACAATTATATTCTTCCTTATATTGATGACTTATTTGATCAACTACATGGAGCTCAATACTTTTATAATATTGTCCTTCATTAGTGATATCATCAATTTAGGGTTAATAAGGAAGATATAACCAAGGTGGTATTCTATATAAGGTATGGACACTATGTATATATAGTGATTCCATTCGGTCTTACTAATTCCCCTACAATCTTTATGGATTTAATGAATAGAGTCCATAGATATTACCTTGATTAGTTTATGGTAGTATTTATAAATGATATTCTTATATACTCAAAGATAAATTAATAGCATGAATATCACTTGATAATATTACTAAGGACCCTAAAAATAAACAACTACATAAAAATTTTACAGTGGGAATTTTGGCTGAAAAGCATATCATTTTTGGGACATATAATCTCAAGAGAGGGTATATCAGTAGATCCATCAAAGACTAAGGCTATTGAATCTTGTCCTAGATGAACCACAGTGCAATATATCTATAGTTTCCTTAGTTTAGATGGATATTATAGAATATTTGTGGAGAATTTATCTTGGGTATATAATCATCTGACCAATTTAATCAAAGAGGGATCCAATTTCCTCTAGATAGATGAGTGTGAGTAAAATTTCAAGAAACATAATATATGGTTAGTCAGTGTTCCTGTATTTATATTACCCTTAGTGGGAAGGGTTTTTTATCTATATTGATATATCCAAGAAGGTATTGGGATGTGTTTTTATTCAGAATTAAATGGTTATAACTTCTACCTCATGACAACTAAAGATTCATGAGAAAAATTACCCAACTCATGATTTGGAGTTATCTGTGGTAATTTTTGAATGAAATATATGAAGAAATTATCATTATGGAGTAAATTATGATATATATTCTAATCACAAAAGATTAAAATATATATTCACAAATAAATATTTTAATATGATCCAAAAAACATGGTTAGGTCTCATTCAAAATTATAACTTCTCAATACATTACCACCTTGGGAAAGTGAAAAAGGTGGTTGATGATTTGATTTAAAAGGATAATGTTATCTTATCCATGATGAGGGTTACAAAAGATCCAATATTTTTAGATTTGAAAAGGATGAATCTAGAAATACTAAACGAAGGGGAAAATATTATCTTTCTCAATTTAATTTTCAAAAAACTATCCACATAAAGATTAAAGAGATGCAGAAGGAAGATTCCGAGCATTAAAAGAGGGTTTTAAATGTTCCTGAGTTTAACCTTGAACATGATGAAATAATAAGGTTTTGGAACCATGTATATGTTTTCTCAATTCTAGATGTGAAGTAATTGTTAGAGGAAGCTCATATTTATTCATTATTTATTCATCCTAAAGGTATGAATATATATAGATATGTGAAAGAGTACTTCTAGTGGGATGGAATAAAGAGAAATATTGTAGAGTTTTAAAATTTGTAAATGACATGCGAGTAAGTTAAGGTTGAAAGACAAAAGTCTAAAAGGAATTTATATCCATTACCCATACCTGAATTGAAATGGGAAAACATCTCAATGTATTTTTTCTTTGGACTCCCCAAAACATACAAATGGAATAATGATATATGAGTTGTAATCGATCGCCTTATTAAGTAAATACACTTCATCTCTATTACAGAAGACTAATGACTAGGTCATATTTTCATGATAAACATTATGTAATTGTTAAGTTTTCATGGAGAACCACATTACATTGTATCTGATTAGGAACTAAATTTTTGATAAACATTTTAGGGAAGTCTTAATCAAGCTCTTAATGTGGATTTATAGTATCAAAAATTTGTGTCAACCCGAAACAGATGTTCTGTCTGAAATAGTAATTCATACCCTAAAAGATATGTTTATATCTAGTTATTTGGGTTTTAAAGGTGGTTGGGATCAACACATTCCAATAGTTTATTTGTCTTATAATAATATCTTTCACTAAAAAATTCAGATGACTTCTTATGTAGCCCTCTATAGAAAGAAATTTATAGATCCAACATGTTGTATTGAAGTTGGAGAAAGAATGATATTGGGACCTAAGATAGATGAATAAATGGAAAAGAAGGTTATAACCATTTATCAGTCCATTATGGATGCTCAGAGATGGAAGAAAATTTATGATACACATCACCAGTATAGTGTATAATTTTAAGTTAGAGATGTAGAGTTTCTATGAATTTCTACATGGAAGAAGGTTATGAATGTTGATAATAAAGGGAAACTATTCCCTAGGTATATCAGTCCCTTTGAAATTATTAATAATATCGGGGTGGTGGCCTATCAATTGGAACTTACACCTAACCTCTCTACTATTCATGATGTGTTCCATGTATCTCGTCTGAGGAAGAACATACATAACCATTCACATGTACTGAACTCAGAGGTTATACCACTGGAGAAATATCTTTCTTATGACGAATAACCAATGAAGATCTTGATCATACAAGTAAAGTGATGTAAAATAATACCACTCACCTGGTTAAAGTTTTTTGAAAAAACCACTAGTTCGAGGAATATAAAATGGAACTTGATGATATGATAGGGTAGAATTATCCTCATTTTTTGTATCAGAGTAAAAAATTACGACGGTGAAATTCATTTTAAGGAGGTTAGAATGTAACACCCAGAGTTTTATGAAATATTGTTTTTATAATAAATTAAATTTATTTGATGAATTGAGTTTCGTGCTATAAAAATTTAATCTTATGTCATACACAACACCATTTTATACAAATATATTTTTTTATATAAATAAAACATATCGATAAATAAATACTTAATTTTCAGTAATGTATTTATATGTTTCAAAAAAACTATTTTCTCAAAATAAAAATTTATGTATTTTTGTGACCAATAATAAAATTAATATTTACAACTTTTAGAAATTTAATTTTATAAAATAAACTTCAGTTTCTAATTTTTAATTTCAAAATTATCTTAGGGTGAATTTTTTGTACTTTTCTATTAAGTTTCATTTTTTTGACGAATAGTGAAGAAAATACTAAATTTTAATTAAAAACTATAATTTAATTTAGTTTATTCACAAAGTTAAATTATATTTTAAGTGTGTTTAAAAGTATATTTAGTTAAATTATACTTATATTAATCCTTTTTTAGGTTATTTTAATCAATTTAATTTTGAAATAGGGTATAAAAGCTTTGTATACTTTTGATCATTTTCTCTTTAAAACACTACTTTCTCATCACATTTGTGGGATTGATATTAAATTAATTTTTTACACTTATATGAATGGAATTTGGATAAATGGATTAAATATTATGAATCATCATAATATATAATTTCTAATAATTCCAACTTAATTTTTGACCAAAATGAATACTTAATTATTTAAAAATTAATTACCACGGTTAAGGTAAAAATGGATTTACCAGGGGTCAAACTAAAAAGGTAAGTGTAAAAATCACCTTTAAAATTGTATAAAAACAATTTTATGGAAATATTTATACCATTAAACCTATAAGGTTCTATAATTGACTAATTTGTACCCCTATTACATATGAAAAATGTGGGTGAAATTCTCTCTTTCAATAATTTACAAGTTTTCCACTCATCTAACTTATAAAAGGTCACCTTCTATACACTCTTCTTCACACATTCAGACTGAATTTGTTTAGAAAATACCTACCCAAATAACTTCCATAATTCTCTATCCTCATATTATAAGCCTTATTTTAAACATAAATCCAACCAGGAAGGCTTTTAGTGCAAACCTAAGGAGAATACCCGAAGAAGAGTTAATGTTCATTAACGAGCTTCTTTGTTTCATTTCTTCCTAAACCCCCTAAAATTATTTTATATAATTATTATATAATAAAATATTTATTTTAAATATTCTAATATTTTTATATTTTAATTTATTGACCTATAATAATCTCTTCTTCCATCAAATGGGTTTCGAAATCATTATTCGTGTGTGTGGGGAACTGCCGCCTTGTGAACCAATGTCATCCGTTTAACCATTAAAACATATAAACTATGGTAATAATGATTTATTTATTGTTTATATATTAAATATAATATATTTATTATGTTATTTGTATTATATAATTATTATATCACACAAAACTTCATACTTTCCATTTTATGGCAATACGATAATATTGTTTGTGTGTAAGGCGGACTGCCGCCTCGCAAAGTGATGTGATTCATTCACACTTTACATAAAAGGTATTAATGATGTTTTTAAGGAAAATATGTGATATATATGAAATGAAAATTATTATATAATGATAATATATATCACTTACATTTATTTCTTTTAATCCAATAATAAAATAGAAATAGCGTTCATGCGTATGTACGATCTACTGTCTCCAAGAACAGTTTATTTCATTTCCAATCACTAAATTTCATAGGTTACTATAAATAATTATATAATAATTATATATGATATTTATATAATGGTTTATATTTTTAATATGATAAAATCAAGATCTAATAAATTTTACCAAGAATAAAAAGTTATAACAAATACAAAAAACAAAACGATTATTACCCGAAACAAGACATTAACATTAATTTTTTAAAAAATGGATACTAAAAGGTCATAATAAAATAATATATGGTATTATATATATTAATATCGTTCTGTAATATATTAATAATTAACATATATTTATCATACATTAGTTTTAATGTGTACTACAGAAGTTAAGACCTAAGGTAGTAGATTTTTGTCTCAATTTTTCTTCTTTGAGACGGACATTATGTTACGCACCTATATTCCTTCACAAGGTGTATATACATCCCCTTTTACATGTATTATCATGAATTAATTCATTATCATAATATTTTAAGTTTAATTCTATGATATTCCTTCATGGGGATTATTATTCAATGTTACAAAGTGGTAATGATTTTATATTAAAGTCTCATCGCTTATCAAGGTTGTATATGATTAAGTTCCAAATATTGAAATAAGATGATTCATCTCTCAATAATACTCTTTAATTTTCATATAATATTTTTATTCATGAAATATTCAATTAATTGTTACATTTTTCACTCTTTGGTACTTAAAATTGTTAAAAATTATTTTTAATAAAATCCGACTTTATTTATCTCTTTGTTCAGAAATCTATTTTCTTCCAAAACCTTGTCATCTAAAAATGTTTTAATTTTTTTATTAAACTATTATGATTTTTAAATTAAAATTTTACCCATTATTTACTTTTTACAAAACAAAATTGAAAGGAATATTCATGTCATTTTCCAAAATAATGATCGTTTGGCTTTTACCGAAAATGTGAAAGGAATTTTCATTTTAACACGTATAGCATGAACAGAATTTTCTGAAGTCATTTATTAGCATCTTCCAATATAATTTTCCAATATTATTTTAAAATAAAAAATCATTACAAACTTTTATATTTTCAAAATTATTTTTAAAATAGTAAAAGATATTTTCCTCAAGAAATGTTTTAAATGATTGTTCAAAATCATTTTCCATCTAAAATGACATCTGTTAGTGTTACCAAGGCCTTACTGGGTATATGATCCAAGGATACCATTCATATTGTTTATCTAAATGGTTTTTATTGAAAATATTTTTATGAAACATACTTCTTTTCCTGGTTTATTCTATGAGGAAATGATTATGAAACTTGTCTCTTTTCCATAAGTTATGATATAATGAAATGTTTACGATACCTATTTCATCTCATTGGTTATGATATGATGAATTTTTAATATTTTGTGGCACACATAAATATGGTTTTTATTATGTTATGGATGGGATATATGTCTCCCTCAAATTCATTGGCTAAAGATTTATATCTCATAAGATAGATAGGACTAGAAAGAGGGGTGAAATCTGTTCACTAATGGACTCTGTCCACTGTGATGGTTTTAGGAGTGAACCTTGACTAATTTCATGTATTATGGAGTAAATTAGTTCCAATATTATAGCCATGGTAGTGAGCCTTAACTAATATGGAAATGATTTTCTATGCTTATGTGTATTCCAAAAATCCATGTCTTATTCCAATGTTATTCTCTCATAGCTCATGTTCTTTAATTGTTTTATGATTCATGTCTTATGATGTATGAAAATTTATTCAATGAATCATGTATATGTTATTTGATATGTAGGGTGTGGTTTTCAAATGTATTATAATATTCTTATGCTCTTATGTTCATGTTATTCTTACATATCTCCCTTCTTTACCCTTACTGAACATCTGAGCTCACCCCTTCTTATGATTTCTTTTCCCAATTTATGAAGATATGTACTATGTATGATATCTCTAAGAAGGGTTATAGTTGTGATTAACATATTGGGAGATTATGTAGTTCACCTACGTAATAGTTTTTATGTTTACATGTTTCCAAAGGTACTAAACTATTACGATCCTCGGGAGTGTGTTTGTGTAATGTAATGAATATTCATCAGAAATGATGTAATGTCTATGTATGTTAAGTCAGGGTATCTAGACCACTTTGGGGATATATGTTTTGTATCCATTGACCAAAAAATTCACAACTATATATTCACCCAAAAAAACATAAATCTATGGTAAATAATATGGTATAAGTATATGTAATATTGAATTTCAATTAACTTATGCACCAAGAAACGAAAACATAGTATTCAATTCCCTTAAGAGGAAGTTCGAAGATAATATTGTGCATGAAAAAACTAAAGAAATTTTTATTTCATTAGTTTATTTTCTTATTTTCATTTTTATGTGGTTGAGGACCATGAGTTGATAGTTATTTTAACTTTGACCATTGCATCATTACTAGTGGAATGAGTAAAGGATTAGAAAATCTTCAATCATAACAACTTCATGATTTTATAGAGTCTTAATATTGGGAATAATATAGAGGGTTGTACATAAGATAATAATCACTTTCATATTTATCTAACATATCAATGATTTGGTTAAAGAATTAATTAATATCTTCATTTGAGTAGATCCTTAGATCTTTAAACTTGTTTCTTAGAACATGAAGTTTGTATTCTTTTACTTTGTTATTACCTTCATAGATAGTGGACAATGTGTATCATACTAATTTTGAGGATGTGAAACTCATTATATTTATATATATTGTATTTGGGAGAGTTCTAAATAAATAATTTTAATCTTTTTCATTGGTATTAAGAAATTTCATATTAGATTAAAACAAAGACAACTTCATAGGACCACTAATTTCAATTCCATGTATACAAACATATTAATCATCCAAAATAGTTGATCATATATTTGATTTCATATGTTTCTTCCATATTAATCAATTTATCTCAAAGAAGATGGGTACTCATTATGCATTCATGGTGTTCTCCATGACTATAGGTAACTTCAAATATATAACTTCAATTGAAAAATTCTCCAAGAGTAAACATTTAAGCTCTTATACCACTTTTTATGAGAAAAGTATTAAGCACCCTAAGAGTGGGGTGAATCATAGTTTATATGTTTTCATAAAATTTATTTAATTAGATCTTTTTACTATGTTATAAATAAAAATGAATATATCAAGTACATCATACAAGTGTAACTATAATATAATGAAAAATAAATTAAAATTCATGGATTTTACTTGGCTCACCAAATGGATTATGTCTAAATAGAATGTGTATACATGACAATGTGTTGGTGTAAAAAAAATAACTAAGACATTAGTTTTTTTAAAATTTTCTAGTTTCTGTTAATACTAAGACCAAGGATCATTTCTTCTTATTTTATCTTCACTCATTTCTTTGAAAAAAGGGGTTGTAAGATGTTTTGGCCCACTATCCATTAAAAATAAAATATCATAGAGAAAATTACACCAAGTCAGATATAGTGTTTTTCTTCTACTCTGTGTTATCATGAACAACATGTTTATTTCCTTTTATTGCCATATCTTCATTTTAAGATCATATAATAAGACCAATAACACAAATCTCCCTATGTTTCTTCTTAATCTCTTCTTTATTATTGATGGTGTACAATTAATAAATATATAATTTCCAATATCCTCAACCTATTATGGAGGGATAGTATCTTATTTTCATCCAATATATTTTCTATCTTATCCCATATTTATTTCCAATTAAATTTTATCCAAAAAACATCCACAAGAGTCAAATTATATCTCTCATAAATCACTTATATCTTTCCAAATTTAAAAGAGATATAATTATTCTTGTTATACTTTTATCTTTCAAACAAAATATGGTATTACATTTTCATGGTGTAGTTTCCTTTATATAACAATTATATTCACAACATTAAATCAATGTATTCCCTTAATTTTAGTTTATTTACATATTTTATAATTTTTCAATATTCTCTTCATCATGGCATGATTTGGAATGGCTAGGACATGGTTTCCTGGATCACTATGTTGATTCATTTTCTCTAGGTAAATATCTAGTGAAAATGTCATCCTAAGTTTTTTTCCATTGAAACTTCCAAAAACAACGACATGGTTATTCTTATCTCTCAATGGAATAAAGGGATCATGTAATAAATCCTACTTGAAATACCTTCTAACCATGACAATATTTTCCAATCACCCCATTTCATCTAATAGATAATCATTAGTTTCCATTCACCGTAGTTTACCACTATGATGTGAATCCTTTATGAATTAATTATATATAGGGTTTTTGTGACTTCCTCTGTTTATAAACAACCAAGACCATGGAATGGTCCTATAGACCACAACATGACTCCATAATCCATAATGAGGTTTTTCATAAAAAGTTGTTTTATATATAACATCCATATTTCATCATGTGTTACTTATATAAAAACCATGAACATCAAAACTACTTTCATTATGACATGGTGTGATCATTCTTTATAGATTGAAGTTTTTTCAAATTGAACCTATCTCCAAGGTTATTTTTTCAACTTATTAAAAACAATTATCCATATAAACTCTCCCTGTTAAGTCATGAATTTCAAAATATAGATCTAAAATTTAATGTAAAGGGAAATTTTATCAACCTAATCACATAACTAAAGACTCCATTATACTTGAACATGTCACATATCTCAAGAATGTTAGAATAATGAGTGAGGATAGTTATGTTTCAAACATCGAAATTAAGATGAATTCTGAAACATTATTATCACTCTCAATTTGATATTTAAATTATTTTTTGTAATGATGGTCTTAGAATGATGAAAGTTTCCCACATGATAGAAGGTGGATAATAGTCAATATTATTTATCATGAAAGGCTCTAGTTAATTTATATTTTATTATTTTAAGGTGATTCCACTTCAACTTTTGTTTTCCCGAAATAAAATTATGTTATTCAATCATTACTAGTCTTTGACTAAACAAAAACCTACCTATCACTATATTTTGTTCGAGTGGTGAGTTAAATTAATCTCTTATTGATCAAGTGAGACGGTTTTACTCATACGTTGATAATATTGCAATGAAAAAAGACACTAAGGATGTAAAAAATAAGAAAGTAAAAAAAGGGTAATAAATGTCTTAATCCAATCAAATATTTGTATATAATTTCTATATTATAATTTCTCCCCCGATAGCATCAAAAAGTTGACATGTTTGCAAGTGTAATTAATTCCCAAGGCTATGGACATTTTAGAATTTATAATAACCCTCAATTATAGAGTAGTAAAGTAAAATCCAAGAGTTAATACCATGAGAAACTATAGAGATTCCTAGTAATTCTCTCTCATGAATTGTTAGTCAAGACACAAATATATTAAGATAGTCGTTAAAAAACTAAAAAATATACTAATCTAAATTTATGAAAAATCATTAAAAACTGTGTTGAGAGAATTAATTTCAAATAAGGGGTTTTTAAGAGATTGAAATCTATTTCACTTAAAAACTCAGTGAGTTCAATAATTTCAAGATTATAAAATTAATTGGTATCCATATGGTCATTTTTTATCAAAACTACTTTATGTAAACCAGTTATAATAATAAAAATAATATAATTGAATCAAAAGACATTAAGTTTAAATTTTAAAATCAATAGATGAATGCAAATTATTTTGGTGGTTTAATTAACACTTCGATATTTAAATTTATTCTTTAATAAACATATTTGATAAAAGATTTAATAAATAATAATATAGATCAATGATTCTTAAAATAGTAATAAATGAATCAATTTATTTACTTAATTGAATTTTTATTCATTAATATACTCTTACTTCTCTCACCTTTAGATATATTAGTTTCTCGTGATCAATGAATCACCAATCAATGGTGATGAAAATGATTTTAGAATAAAATTGAAAATAGAAAACCTAATTGAATCAAAGAAAAAAAACTTTAATAAGTGAAATAAAGATAAAATTCAATTAAAAATATTAAAATTACTTGAGAACATAAAATAGTATAACAAAGGTCTCTGTGATAAATTCCAAATCCAAGTAGAAAACTCTATAAAAACACTAAAAATCCTCTAAAACCAAAAATAAAAGAGATTAAATAAGCTTCTTAAATAAATGGAATGGTATTATTCACCATGATGTGGTGAAAATTAATTTTTATCCTCTATATTTGGGATAGTTGGCATCTTCATTTTTCGTCAAATAAAATACTTAGGAGTTCAAAACATATCTCTCAAAAAAAATTCATAAAAAAGATGTTACCAGATATACTTGATCATTTTATATGTATTTTCAAAACATTATATTCAATAATTTAAACTTTAGAATATTCAATTCATGTATCCTTTTCTTTATATAAAAATGGTTTTTTTGGAAATGGTTTTGATATAAATAAATTGTTCATGAATTTTTATTTCATCATTCTTTAAATTTTTATCATCATACATTAAAACACCTAAGTTGAAAATTTTAGAATCTCCATGTTTTGTTGCTTATTTTTATATTATATAAAAAAATAGTAAGATTGTATCAATTTTATTTTTATTTTTATCAATTACTTATATCTATGATTTATGGATTCAATATGATATATGAAAATGAAATTTCAGCTTATATATTCTATCATTTTCAATATGTTGTGTGGATTATATATGTTGATTGACCATTCAAAAATAACTAACTACAGCACCCAATAAAATGGTGATTTAAAAAAATTATGTAAAACATTAAAAAAGAATTAATTTCCCTTAGTTTGACATTTTTGTGTAAAAAGTTATGTTTCAATATCCATGTTATTTCATAATTTTAGCTCTTTATTTTTAAATTTCCTCAAACATTTTATTTCCAACACCTCCAAATTTCCTTAAACCAACAAAAACACATAGTATTCTGAAATATAAATCTAAACTAACATTATAATTCCTCATCGAAATAATGTATAAATTTTAGGTATCAACTAGCATTAGTTTTCCTTTTTCTTGTGAAGTTATCTTTCTTCTAGTTGTTTGATCTAATGATCTCTATTTTAGAATTCTAATTCATATAATTATGTATATATGATGTTTCACCTCATTATTTTGGGTGTCATTTTTTTCCATGATATTTGATAATTTAATTGAAATAATGTGGGTTAATAATCATAAGAATAAAATTTATGAACACATGCATATAAAGTTGGTAATTTTTTCATGTATATTCACTAGATTAATTGCATGAATTTTCATGAATTCTCATGTGGTTTTGTGCTTAAAATAAAATATTAAGCATATTATATACTCACTCTTCATGGAAACATGTGAAATGACATACTTTTGACCATGAAAATTATTTTACAAATGTAAATGATTTGTAGGATATTTGGAGGTTCAAAGGTTTAGTAGAGTTTTTAATAAATAAACTGAAGTTCCATGATGAAGTATAACACTAAATAAATCTTGGTTTTCATATTCTAGGAATTTTTTACATTAAGGATTATATGAGATGACTTTCTTAGTATGTCATTAGACTATGTTTTAACATAGGTAGGTTTGGATTGGTACTATTTATCCTCTTACATCATATTATATTTAGGATGTTCTTAGATAGGGATATACATGTTAGGATTCGTGGTAATAAAAAAACATCATTCGTAAAAAATATATATGAATTTTTATCATAACTATTATCCATGATTATGATTGTGACTAATAAAACATGTATTTTATTAATTGAACCGTTTTTTAACCACATGATAAATTCAAAATATGGGAAATAATATATTTTTTCAACAATTAATTGGTAAAAATAATAAAAATAGAAATAAAAATAATCAATGATCAAATAATATATAACAACAACTCCCAAAATTGGTATAGTGGGAATTTTCTTTTCAATGTATCTTAAATAACTTGTGTAAAATAAGTATGATAATCATATATAATAATAATAGATTCTTTATTTTATTAAATAATAAAACAAAACTAGAGGGGGTATGTAAAGCACTAATTCCTAACCCTCTGAACATGATTGGAAGGAAAAAACACCTTTTTTGATGCAGGTATTTTGGGTCATATACTAGTGGTTTAAAAAACTAGAGTCCTTAAATAATTTTTTAAAATGTTTAATTTTTTAAAAATATTAAATTTTATTATTTTAAAATAAATATATTTCATTGCTTATAATTAATTGCATATCATTAATTCAATAATCATTTTTTCTTAAAAATTATTGAACTTCTTAAAATTTTTCCTCCTGAATTTCATAAATTAAAACGTGCATATTAATATATATACGTATATTTTGAAGGTTTTTATGTATTTGAAGTTAAAATATTTGAAAAAGGTAACTCATTTTATTCTATAAGACAATTTCTCATATCATTTTCTATTATAAAGAGGGAAACCTTTTCTTAAGGGGAGAACATGAATTTTATTATGCTTGGATTTATTAATTTATATCATCTTTTTATTTATTTTATATTTATTTCAAGACTGATGCATTATATGTGAAAATTTCATTATAATAATTAATTAAACTCTATCTCATTATGTACATAAATTACATAGTTATGTCTAATGAGAAATACCAAATAGTATTTTAGATATATATTTGTCAAAAAATAATCTTTTTTATTTACACCAACTCGAAAGAACCCTATTTCATATCATATAAAAATTTTCCAACACTTCCTCTATGTTATTTTATAAACTACAAAACATTCTCTATTATACTTTTTTTATATTTTACTCATTGAAAATTTAACTACATTATGTATATAGGGAATTGTCTTTCCACAAAACATATTCCCTCCACCACCCTTTCTTAAGATAGAGGTTGAAGTAATTTCTTATGAGAATGAGAGGACTATGGAAGATAATACCCCCTTTCACAAATCTTTAGAATTTTGGGAAAATATAGATTTTTTTGTTGAACACAATTGAGTAACATGTGTTTTATAAACACAAATAAATAATATTCAATAGAATTCAAAAGAAAACCAAATTTCCTAAGGATTAAAATTATAAAATTTTCACTCCACTATGCCATATGACTCAACAATGTTAACTTTTACCATCAATTATTTCTCAATGATCTTATGGCCCAGGTACATAGTTAGCTCATGGTCTAAAGATATGTTTTCTTGAATAGAGTATTCATTGAAAAAACTCTTCTGATCCTATTAAATGACTTTTAATAGGGAATGATATACTATTGGAGTATATAAATTATATCCCATAAGGGGTAAAAGGGTCCCCACAAAAGAATCTAGATCATCTTGTTAGTCTAAAAAAATGAACAGTTTGTTATGGTCCTCAATGTTCATTATTATGAATCCCCCATGAGGAATAAGTGGGGGAGGAATTCGTGGTTTTAAGGTTAGGGGGAGTGGTATAGAAGGGAATTATAGAATAATTTAGGAAATGTCCATGTTTCATGGGTTACTATTGTCAAAGATGGAAAACTCCCCTTGTCAAGAATCTAATAGTGAGTCACCTATGAAGCTGGCTATGTTCGATTCCATCAGCCTTTCCGATGATTTATTGTCATTGTATGGATTGTTGATAGTATTAGTATTCAACCTCGGCATCATTAGTTTTCATGTTTTCATTAAGATTGATTTCATCAAAGGTACTGTGAACAATGGGCAAGTCTCCTCTTGTGGAATAATTTTCTCTAGATGACCCACCAAGTAATAGAGGATCCTCCATAATTCACCTTTCTTCTTTGTAAATGAATTCATCATCCACGCCAGATTGGACATGATAGGTTCAAGTATATCCAAGAATTATTCAAATAAATAAATTTGAGGTTGATGATAGAATAACATGGAGATAACACCCCTATGATCATGAGCTAACCAAGCACATCCCCTTTGAATGAAGTCCTAGTAGTGCTTGAATTCATTGTGAGAGGTGATGGGTTTGCTGTAGGATGGAACATAGTTCAGCATTTCATACCTCTACAGGACTCAATGAAGCAGAAAACAGAATGTGAGGAAGAAATCAGTCAGTCATGTCCTCCTTCACTACATGCTCCTCTATTAAAAATGACACAAATAGTAAACACCCACTCGTGGATGGTACTAGATGTCATGTGTTCTATGAAGGACATAAATTTTTAAAGTGAATGGTTCTTCAAAATTGGTTTTGATTAGGTGTGGATCTTCTAATCAATGAGATAGGGACAACTTCATGGGGTGAGAAAGATGATGGGTCAAACAAGGTGGTAGGGGACAGAGGAAAACCATGTATTTATAGAAATATAGGAATAGTAACAAAAAATTACAAGTGGAAGAAGAATAATAAGAAATTATAGGAGAATAGAGAAACTCAACAGTATATATAGAGATCTTTGGAAAGAACTGCTAAGGTTCAAACTGACCCATCACCCAAATTATCCCACCACATGGTCGAAAGCACATTCTTGATTGCCACATGTTGCTAAAAAGCACTGGGTATAAGCAAAAAAACTATTGGGAATGGTTTTTCCCATAGTAAACCATCATGAATAATCAATAATATAGTATTTCCACACCTATATCATTACAGTAAATATGCATAAAAAACATCTAGAACTATGTAGAATATGAAAAGTAGATGTCATAAACTGAACCATACATCATATACAAAACATGCCACAAAAGGACATACATGGAATCTCAAATCATATATCAAAATATAAAAAAGGATGGTATAGATACCAACAAATAAAATATAAACACCCCATTGGATATAAATACCAAAAATGGATCCTCCTCCAGCCAACCTGATGAGACCACATCTCTTCCCCAAAAACACAGAATGCGGTAATCATAAAGAGCCACCCTAGTACATGATTACCTTCCCTTTAATTATTTCCTATAAAATTAAATATATATATGAACATACTAATATATAGGGTGAGAGGTCTAAGTCCCAATAGGATACCATTGTGGATCTATTTAAGGCTTTTACCCATGAAAACCTAACAAATGATTATGGAAAATAATTTTCAAAACTAAACCACTTTGAAACCCATCATTATTTCATACAAACCTTTAAAATATATTTGGATTTAAATTTAAAATGACAAATTTTTTCCAAATTACATTTCAACATGGATTAAACATAGAAGTAATTTTATAAGGAAACACATGTTCAACCAACCCCAAACAATTCATAATAAGGTATAAGCGTAAGAATCATCATTATATAATCAATAAATAAGAATAAAAATAATAACAATTATCACATAAAATATGTCACTAATACAATTTAAAAAATTATATAAACCAAAATGGAATGAGTAAGTACACCTAGTGATCTATCAATAAGGGCCTAATGTGAGTGAGTCTAGACAAAGTATGCTATCTGACTAAACAAGGTGGATGCCCTCATGGTCTTCCAAGGGTCTAACTCCAAGAGCTCTCACATTCTTCCTACCCAAGGGCTCTGATAGTGCCTTGAAAAAAATGTAATCTCTCATGTTCTTCCTTCATGAAGTATCTCATGATCCCTTGAACAATCCTTTACTCACACCCTAGTTATCCCATTTGTTATTACATGACAACATAACCAAAAAAAAGTGACAATCCATGAAAATTCATTTCAGAAGCCAATTTCATAAACAACACGACCATTTTATCAAAACACCATCAACAAGGTAAAACTTTTTCTAAAATAATTTTAGAAATCAAATTTAAAACATAAAACTCATTGGTCCATTTAAACAAACACATGGGGTGTATACAAGCCACTATCATTTGAAAAAAAAACCCTTTAAAAGCTTAAATTTATAAGAAAACCCTTTAATCACATCAAATAGGGAATACATATCAGTTTCAAATCATTTTAATAAAAATTTAATCAATAAAACAAAAGTTAATCCAAAATTTAAAGGTAATCCCTGGAAATTTCCATTAATTAGAGACATATGCCTCATATTCGTTTCTAACCACATTGCCTTCAATGAAAATCACCCGAAATATGAATAAAATAGCCTCAAACACCTAATTCATAATAAAATTAACCATTTCCCACATTAAAACCCTTTATTTGGTCAAACCCCCTTCTAGGGTTACACATCTCCATGAAATGGAATAAAAAGGAAAAAAAGGGGGAGGAAGAACAAACCAAGAATAAATATATTTAAATCAAGAAAAATTGATAATAACTAAATAGAAATACACTACCAAAGGAAGGGAGAAGCTCTCTCATAAATAATAATTGTTTCCACATTATGGGGAAGAACATTGAGGGCTCAAATCTATAAAACATGATAGGGGAAATGATAAAATACCAAATTTTAATGAATTGGTTCGAAAAATACGATTAGGCCACATAGTTAGACAAACTATGCACCAAACGTGTGGGAGCCACTATCTCCCCCAGATCTGAGCTACATGTACTACTAAAAAATACCCTATACCAACAGTTTGAAACTGTTGTCTATTAAGCCATGGGGATAGATCTATACCAATGGTTTTGGAAAAACAATTGGTATAGACCTATACCAACTATTTTGAAAACTGTTGGTATACGTAATATGAATAATCTATACCAATTGTTCTATAAAACTATTGGTATGTGTATTTCAAAAAAGAAGCATTATGTTGGTTTTGATCCCAGTACCTCTGAATTATGATTGAACGACCTAACCACTAACCTAACATGACTTTTTTGAAAATAATCTCATAAACATATATATTGAATATCATAAATATTTTAAATTTTGATTTATTTACTATTCTCTGTAAGAAGATTCCATAAACAATACATGTAACTATACCAACGGTTCTCAAAATTGTTGGTATAGACCTATACCAATGGTTTTGAGAACCTTTGGTATATATTCTTGGATTTTAGGACCTATACCGACGATTTTAGATAAACTGTTGGTATATGGGGGACCTATACCAACGGTTTGGACAAAACCATTGCTATAGGGTCCATATTATGGACCTATGCCAACAGTTTGGCCAAAACTATTGGCATAGGTCCATATAAGTGACCTATACCAATGGTATTCCCCAAACTGTTGATATAGGTCCCACCCTATACCATCATTTTTCCCAAAACCGTTGGTATATGTCCAAATTAGTGACCTATAACAATAGTTTTGGCCAAACTGTTGGTATAGGTCCATATAAGTGAACTATACCAACAGTTTTCCCAAAACCGTTGGTATAGAACTTATTTCTAGTAGTGATGTTTGGATATGGGTGTCTCATATTTTGATATGCCATAATCAAACTATGGAAAACTCATTTATCACCATATGTAGGTCCCTCACACAGTTATCTATACTATTAGACTAATAGTTTTCTAGCCATGATCCTTGGTTTGTATTCCCAAAAACAACAAAATCATCAACCCCCAGTACTCAAGAACTCCATGGCCAATCCAAAAAATAAATAAAACTCAAAAACAAATGTACTAGTGACCCATCGGGTGTTATAAACTCTGCACCATGACACTTTGTACCCCCAAAAAAGTCCTCAGGCATCCTTGGAAGTAAACAGGTGAGGCTAATACTCTATCACCAACACTTCTCACTCCCATGACTCATGGCTATTTCCACCATTATTCCATAGAACATTGAACAATAGGATCAACTTACCATGGGTCATCTTTTTTTAAACATCCATGATACTAATAGGATACTCCACAATGGTGGTATAGAGTTTAAGATCCAAGACCTCCCAATCCATCACATGAGATGGGTCTAGGTGGTATTTAATCTACTGGCAAATGTGAAATAAATCATTGTTCAAGGTCAACCACAATGTTAACTCCAAATGATAGGATACCTTCCTAAGATCTCCATAACATGAAATGACCCGACATAATGATGTTCTATATTTACCTTCTTTCCCATGAAATATTTTCATGGAAAAAACAAAATGTTAGCAAAAAAACTTGATCACAAACCTGAAACTCCAATGGGTGATGAATATGGTCAACATGAAACTTATTGTGACTCTGAGCTATCACTAACCATTTAGGAATCATCCAAATTGTCTCTGTCATCTCCTGGATGATACTCAATCCTAAAAAGGAATTCTCTCACACCTCATCCCAACACAACAAGGATTTGTACGGATTCCCATATAATGTCTCAAATGGGTCCATCCTAATTGAGGTATGATAACTATTATTATATTAAAACACATCCAATAGAGGATTACTTCCCTATAAACCCCCATAATCAAGCACACGTACCTGTAATATATCCTTATGAGTTTGGATAGTCCACTCTGACCGACCATACATCTATGGGTGATACATGGTGCTCAATTTTATTTGGGTTCCCAAAGCTTTATGGTGTCCCTTCCAAAATCAAGAAGTAAAATGATAATCCTGATATGAAACTATCACTAAGAGAACTCCATGATGTTTAGAAACCAATCAGATATACAAATGCATGCATTCCTTTAACTTCATTGACTATATAATGAGAAGAATGTGGGATGATTTCATTAAAATATTGAAAGTCACCCATAAGTAATATTTCCCAATCAGATTATAAGGTATTCAATTCACAAAATTGATATAGATCTCAAATCACTTCTAAACTATAATGGGAATAGGACTTAATAACTTGGATGATCTAAGGTGCTCCACTTTGACCCTTTGGAAGGTCATGTATCCAAAAAATAATTCTACCATTTCACATCTCATCTCATACCACCAATACTAGACTCTCAAGGTATAAAATATCTTGATCTCCCCATGATGATATGCCTAAATGGAATGGTTCACCTCATGCATCATCACCTACCTCAGGCTCAAGGGAACTACCAATAAACTCTTAAATATGGGAGAACCATCGAGATACCATGACCAATAACCTATGGTTTCCCACCATTTAATGCATTGTTAATATGTTGTCACTCAGGTTCAGATACCTACTCACTTCTCACGCAATCAATGATAGGGGTGTAACCTACACACTGATCAAGTAAACTTTCTCTCCATCCTCTTACATTTCCAAAATTAGATCAGTAAACAGACTCATCAGACCCCACCCATCCACTCACTCTTGAATAGCTTGCATTAGAAGATTCATGCTCAGTGCGTTGGTGAACACATTCCTCTTCCCAAGTGTATAGAAAATATTAAAATCAAAATTTCGAATATAATCTACCTAGTTTCACTACCAAAGATTTAGGTCTCTATAGGTGAAAATATACTTTTGGATTTTATGATCTGAATACACTGTGAACTATAACCCAAAAAGGCAATGTCACCACATCTTCAACACTTGCATCAAAATTTCCAATTCTAGGTTCTGGGTGGGATAGTTATACTCATGTGGTCATGGATACTATGAGATATATGCCACCACATGGTCATCCTTTATCATCAGACACCTCAAACTAACACCAAAATCATCTCAATACACATCAAACTCTCTTTTAGTATTGGGATGGATAAAAAACAATCTTGAATTTAAAATGGGCCTAGAACTTCTCAAAAACACTCTATAACTTCACATATCACTCAAAACTTAATCCTTTCTTAATCAAGGTAGTCAAGGGAGAAGATATCCTAGAAAATTATCATATAAAACGTCTATAATACCAATCCAATCCTAGAAAACTACAAATAAATAACACATTCTTGGTTTTATCTTATGACATGACTTTCTCTAGATCCATTTAATCTCCTTTATTGGAAATCATGTCGCCCAAAAAACTATACTTCTCGTATTTACAACTAGAACTTGGAAAACATTTCACAAAGAATTTTCTTTATTAGAACATCAAAAAACCTCAAGATAGTGTGTATGGTCCTCCTATTTCTTATAATACACAAATATATCATCTAAAAATATGACCACAAAGGAGTCCATAAAGTGTTGTAAGATCTAGTTTATTACCCACCCTCTTAAAAAAAGGAAAAAACATTTGTTTTGTATAGGGAAATTAAAAAATAATCATTTCTTCATTGGTGATCATTTTATAACTATTCCAAATAGTGTCATAAAGAGATCATTTGGGTTTGGGTGGTGGCTGTGATAATTTTCTCTAACACAATCATTCAAAAAATAATAGAACGAATAATAATAATTAAATAAGGTGCTTCATTTATTGAATTTCATATCTTTATGAGCCTACTCTGAGATAATGGGGGAAGAGTATAATTTCATTGAGCTACTTTTTATTATCATAAAAAGTCATTTAAAGTTGAACCTTTTTTCTTAGCCTTAAATTTTACATCATTTACCTTCCTAAAGTGAAACCTCGGAGTAATTTGATCCTAAATGGTGAAGCCCTCATGATTACTTGTGATTCTATCTTTATATGGTGGACATGTTATATGCCTTGAAATAATATGGTATGTGACATGTTCTTTTGGTATGTAAATCAATATATTTATAATTGTACCCTAAGGATGAGTGGAAAAATTCAAAGTGAGGTAAATTGAAAATGGAATGCATATTGAATAATGAATTAAAAAATGGATGACTAAAAAGGCATGGCTATTTCAAAAGAGGAAAATTAAAATATATGGTTGATTTATATTCTTTGAAAAAAGAGGTGTTGATTAATTTTATACCTATGATGCTCAAAAATTTGATTTTCTAGTTGATCAATGTTTTGTAGATATCAAATTTAAAGAATGGTAAAGTATGGGTTTTTTTTATTATGTTGAGATTTCATCCTTGAGGACAAGTATGAATTCAGATGTGGGTGTATTTTATATCTTTATTTTATGCATGTGATTTATGGTGTTTTAAGATATTGATTTCTATATTTAAATGAATATTCTTTTCAATTTATGAATATTTTAATTCATTTTCTATTTTTTTGAAGGATATGATAAATAATTGAAAAAAGGAGCAAAAAGACACTTTGAGGATGATCATGGAGCATTTCTGGGGCATGAAAATGAAGAACTAAGGCAAAACAAGGCTTTTGGGGCAGAAAAATGACATTAAACGTCATGTAATCCATAAAAGTCGTGTAATCCTAACACATCATGAACTGGTTAAATTCTTGAAAGTGAGACACATTATGAAGTGAATAAATCAACATAAATATTTACACATGGTGTAAAAAGTTAGGACAAGATTTTAATAGCCATATTTGGTGTATCTTCAATTTTTGAATAATTTTAAGACTCAGGACTCACTCATAACCACTTTTTTACTAATACTTAATGTCCTTATTAACACCTAATCATATATAGAGCCTATAAATGTAGGATCGTCTTGGTTCTATGGATGAGATCCCAGAGATCAAATCTTGGAATAAGAATCTATTTTGTGTGGGGTACTCCCTAGTTTCATATCCATTTTCATTATACATTCTTTTTCCTTCCTTCCATCTTATTCTCTCATCACCAGGATGAGGGGGTAAACCTTCCTTATGTAAGGGTTATGTAATATAATGGGGAAGGTGTTGTTAGATTGAATTATTATTTTTTATATTCATATATTTATTTTGTCATGAAATAATCCTTTCTCTCCTAGATCCTCTCATATCACTCTTGAATCCAACTAGGGTTTCCTCCTGAAACCCTTTTTTTCAGGGTCAATGTCACATCTGAGTGTTGTTCCTTTTCATTTTACTCCTTTCCTCACCTCCTTTTGACTTCTCCATCCATCGTCCCACTTCATCATCATGGATACTATGTTTGTTCTTCCTCTTTGGTCATGTTTTTTTCTTTCACTACGGTGAAGGTACTATGTTTTTATTCATGTTGAAGTCATCTTCTTCATGGATATAATGGGGTCTCGATAAAGGTTGGTTTCTGTTGAATACATTAGATGCTCTTTCTGTGGATCTAAAATTACATCCCTCTATACCTCTCCAAGTAGGTTATGGATGAATGGTTTAATAAGGTTTTGGGTTTTGTGGTCTGTTTTTTGACGGGTCTTAAGGCGCTACCTGGGTTGTCATGCTACTGCTATGATGGTTCCTAGTTTTTTTCTTCATTGATAATTCCTTTCTTAAGATCCATCAATCACTCAAACCACTACTCTAACCTCATATTCCATTTATCCTCTACTAGTCAGATCTAGAGTGGGATTTATAATGAGGTTTTGGGATGTATGGTTTAGTGGTCATCAGCGTTCCAGGCGTGGGATCTTTGATGATAGTGTTGGATTTTTCAGTTTTCTTCCTCATGTTATTGGTGAACGTTTGTTTTATTCTTCCCTAAAGTTGATCTATTTTATTCTTGTTCAGTGTTGTTAAAATTTTTGTTTTGGGTTTGGTTTTGTTTATGTTTGGTTATGTTGGCCACCATCAGTGTTGCTCATGAGAGTTTCATCCCAATTTTTCATGATTTGTGATGAGGTGAGCTCGCTCTATTTTGGTGGTTTTGTTGTTTCTGGTTCATTGTGGGATGACAAGAACATAGTGTGATGTTCTATAGTGGATTTGATGGACACTGATGGTCTCTAGATACTGGTGTGGTTTCAAGAGAGTGACAAAAATGTTTCCAATAGGGAAAAGATAATGACAGTGGTGACTCATGTTGATGGCAGGTGATGTGACCTAGGTTGATGATAGTCAGCAACATGACTTAGGCTGATGTGGGAGATCTTGGAACCCGATATCCTCTGGTGTCGGGAGACTTTTTAATTTTGAAGTTTTAATTTTGAATCCTTTGTTTTTTGTTCCCACCTAGTGTGTATGTTACCGCTCAACTATAAAGAGGATTTTTAAAATCAAATAAAAAATGAGTTTACAGTCAGTATTTGGTTTTTCGTAATTTAATCTTCAACTTCTAATCCCTTTGTTTTTCCTTTTTTTCATGATCATTTATAATTAAATATTGAATTGTATTTATAATTGGGAAACTAAAAACCCTAAAGACGCATAACCATTGTCAAATTTTGGGGGATTCAGGTTTAAATATGGTATTGAGACAAACTCGATACAGAAAAACCCTAAATTTCCTACCTAATGGAAATATGGAATGTTACATCAAGGATGGGATACCATGAACACTAGATCTCCCTCATCTTGACTTTGAAACCAATTGTGGATCAATCAACCTATTTTATAAAATCTAATTTCACCTAAACCCTAAAGTTACAACATCCTAGAACACCTTTCAAAATTATTTTCAAACCAACCAATCAATTTTCTTTATTGTAATTATTTTTTTCTTTAAATCAATTATTCTCCTCTCTTATTTACCTGTATCTTCTTGTTTAATTAAAATCAAATCATTTTAACACCTAAATAAACTAATTGACCATCTCTTTGGGTTATACCTCGACCTAATTCTTTACTCATTTTAAGTAATTAGTTTCATTTATTGATATTTATAAATTTTATATTTTGATTTGAAATTTTTAGAAATAATGAAACCATATGGGAAAATCACTGATTAAAGAGTTAATAAATTCTGGGAAATTGGTATTTATTCTTCATGTTCACTTGTTTAATCTTATTGTATTCTGTATAATGTTAGAGGATTTTGTCTGCCTTCTTTGAAAATAGTATGATTGAATCCCACAATGACACACTAGGGTGAATAAAACCCTTTCCATCAAGATCCCCTGGTTGTAATTTCATCTCCTTCAGCTCAACTGAGTCCATCTAATACAATGGATAAAATGGGGCTCAACATAGGG